>OZ038455.1:14496161-14719871 GCA_964036195.1 Sphaerolaimus hirsutus | reverse complement strand
GATCCGAACGCTGTTTACGTTTATCTGCGGAAAAAAATACATTTGGGGTGGGGGGTGCACGTGCATGCGTGGCAGTCTCATAATTAAGACTGCCCACGCACGGTTTCTCTACTAAAGCTCAGTTAACAGCAAGTCTGTTAACTGAGTGGTGGCTCAGGTGGAAGTGCTCGCGCTTACCGCGCGAGAGGTCCTGGGTTCGATCCCCGGGACCACTCTTCCTCCCTGAGCCACTGTCCCTGAGCCACTGTTAATTCAGAATTTGGCACCAGCCTCGGAGTGGTTTCCAGACTGGCGGTGCAGCTTAGGGTTCAAACGGGATCCCGATCCCGGAAAAATGCCTATCCCAATCCCGATCCCGATCCCGTGACCCCAATCCCGGCCAATCCCGATCCCGATCCCGATCCCGAAATCTCAAAAAACCAATCCCGATCCCGGTCCCGATCCCGAAACCCCAATCCCGATCCCGATCCCGATCCCGAAATCTCAAAAAGTGAATCCCGATCCCGATCCCGATCCCGAAAAGTCAATCCCGTTTGAACCCTAGTGCAGCTGCCATGTTTTTATACGCGTGCTCGCGCATGAAAATGAAAATCGCCATGGCGCATTTGGCGCTTCGCCAGAGTGCACTTTTTACATCAGTTGCCGAGTATATACCCCCCCCCCCCCAAACGTGTCCAGCCGGTAAATATGACGAGGCGATAGCCGATTACACGATGGCGATCGAAACCCGACCCGGAGTGCCCGCGTATCATTCTAATCGCAGTTTTGCATACCTCAAGGAGGAATTATACGGACTGGCACTGGCGGACGCTAATGTCGCCATTAAAATCGACCCAAACTACGTGAAGGCTTATTACAGGTTGGGTAGGTCTGCTATTTTGGATGTATTTAATTATGCCCCAGTGCAGGGATGGCTATTGGTTTATTAACTGATTTTACAAAATGTCTAATTTTAAAAATCACGGGGTGGCAACTAGGGATGGCCGAAAAAGGTTTTTTTTCAACGACAGGGTAACCTTTTTTTAAAAACAGGGTATTATTTTAAAATCAGGGGGGGGGTACCCCCAAATCCGCCAGCTATCTATCCATCCCGGAGGCCCGCTCAGCTATCTATCTATCCCGGAGGCAAAATTTTGGGCTTCTATCCCCTAACCCCCCCAAAAAAATCGGCCAGCTATCTATCTATCTGGAGCGATTTTAAAGAAATTTTCGCTCAAAATCGCTAATTTTCGCACCTTTTTATAGTTTTTCTCCTTCAAAATTCTAATTCATGTTCCGTATTGCCTATTTTCAGCTATTTTTTGTACTATATGTACTTATATGCCTATTTTTGGCTGTTTTTCTCCTACTTTTAGCGATTTTTTCTCTTTTCTTCCTTCAATACCTCGGAAAAGCCTATATATTGAACCCCCGCGAAACCCACCCCCAAACCCCCCCCCCAGAAACTTTTTCAGCTATCTATTCCAATAAAAGGCTATAAATTTTATTCCACTGGCCGCACTCTACACAAGTGCACAGTTTCACATATGGAATACCTGGATTTCTTCTTTCCATGCCTTATCCAGCAAATGTTTTGGTGAAGCATCCCTTTATGTAAGCTTTTAAGCATACATGGCAACCTTTGAATAATTGGGGAAGCCCCTCCCCCAAATCGGCCAGCTATCTATCCATCCTGAGGCAATTTTTTTGGCTGCTATTCACCAAGCCCCCTCCAAATTGCTGAGCTTTTTGGCTCAGCTCAAATTTCAAAAAATTGCCCACTGAAACTAGGTAAGATCACTAAGAAAATCACTTACCAACATTATGCCACCTCAAATATTTACTTTTTATTGTTTATAACACATTTTGGGCCATTTTTAAGTAATCTGGTTTCATTGAAAAGCTCAATTTTAAAGAAAAGACCAAAAAATCAATTGTTCAACGGTCACTTTTCCCATTCATAGGCGTGCCAGTGCTCATATGGCCCTCGGCAAGTTTAAAATCGCACTCAAAGATTATGACCTCGTGAGTTCTAACTATGTTTTTTCATATTTTAATCGAAGTACAAGGCGAATAATTGTTATCTAGCATTTACTCAGGTCGCTAAAAAGTGCCCCTCAGATGTAGATGCTCAGAAAAAATTCAAGGAGTGTGAAAGAATTGTGAAAAAGCAAGCTTTTGAACGAGCGATTTCAGTCGACCACGCGCATACGTCAATCGTCACAAATGTGAAACACGATTTGCCCAACATTGGTGAGAATATTTTTTTAGCTGAATACCGTATTTTTTCTAATACAAGAGCGCCATTCTCTCTTTTCGTTAACATTTTACCTGCAGTTCTATTGGAGGCTGCCGTTAGATTTTTTTCACAAATTTTTACACACAATTTGAACGTATTACACTACCATGCAGAATAGTTGGGACTTTTCACCCCTGGGAAACAGGAGGCTTTTTGTCCACCACACTTTTGTTGCTTCCCTTTCTTTTGCACCTTGCCCAATTTTGATGCTGTTCGGATCGGATTTATTTCGGATCAGTGAGGTCTAAATTCTTTATGTTGATTTGACCCGGTTTTTCAACATGGAAAATATTTTTTCTGAACATGCTATCGTATACTTTGGACAACGAGAATTAATATAAAACAAAAATGAGCTCAATATCTCATTCCAATCAAAAGTTATGGGACTTCAAACTTATTGGTGGCATCCAAATTCCTTATGTTGATTTTACTGGGGTTTCCAACAAACGAATTTTGTTTTTGAACATGCCAACATATACTTTAGACATAGAGAATTCATATAGCAGAATTCTTTGTTAATATCACTTTGCAATCAAAAGTTATAGCACTGCAAACTTCCATTTTTTTCCATACAAAATAATTACACATTACATGTTCACAGTTGAGCCAAGATTTATGGCCAATAGAGAAAAGCTGAAATCTGACATTCACATACCAAAAAGCCCCACTGACTAGTGTGCCTACCTCCATTTTCCAGTGGCTGGTGATGGATGCAAAACTGCAGCTGATACAAAAGCATGCCACAGTGTCACATATTCATAACAATCTGCTGTTCATGCTAACAGATTTCTTGCCATGCTCACAGTGTGGTGATGCAGGCAGGCAGTCCCTATATTGAAAAATGTCATTAAAAATGAATGTCGGAATTGGATACATCATACATTACGATATGGGGTCAATACAGCCCAAAATAAGCAAAGTCCCAACAATTCTGAAACATGAAGAAATTGGGCAAAAAATTTGCTACTCACACAAAAAATGCACATAGCAAATCAAGAAGCGGTCATCCTGGGCACGTGTAGCCAACCCCCTAGGATACCACCTATGGTATCCAAATATTTTGTACATTTGCCATTTTGAAATTTTGGCAACATTAGTCATGCAGCGAAAAAGTCTAGGGTTCAAACGGGACCAGTTTTTCGGACCGGGACCGTGACCAGAAATTTTCTTATGTCGGGACCGGGACTGGCTTTTTTCAATTGTCGGAACCGGGACCGGGACTGGGGGGGTCGGGACCGGGACTGGGATTTGCCGAACCAGGTACCGGCACCGCGGTATTGTTTGAACCTTATTGGTATGTAATATCCAGCCAATGTTGTTCCACACACCTCCACTGTGTGAAGGACCACTCTCAATGTATTAGCCTTTACTTATAACATTATTCAAGCAGTATTCCATTGCCATCTCACTTGAAGTTGTGAATATTTGATGAAACGCGATGTACGCAGAATTTTTTTGGGAGGGGGGGGGCGGCGCCAGTTGTAGGTGCCAACGCCATGCCAGTATTGGCGCTGGCGTCGGCGCCAACGTCTACAATATAGGTATTTTTATATACCTATATTTCGTACTAGAATCATGTTGGGGACCTTTCTAACGCTGTCACATTATGGAAAAATACATAGCAATCATTGGCTGGGTATTTGCGCGCCAGCGCGCAAATTTTTTTTAGATGTTTCTACAAAATCGCATTTGAAAAGTGCCCTTTCTGGCAATTTTTTTTGAAAATCACGTTTTTTCCATCCCTTGTCGGGACCGCTATAAAATTCCGGGACCGGGACTGGGACTGGGTGGTCGAGACCGGGACCGGGACTGGCTTTTTTTAATTGTCGGATCCGGGACTGGGGTGTCGGGACCGGGACCGCCCCAGTCCCGACTTTTTGCCGAACCATGTACCAGGACCGCGGTCCCGTTTGAACCCTAAAAAAGTCCCAACTATTCTGCACGCTAGTGTATTTGTTAGCTTTATTTTTCAATGAAACGTGAGAAAGATTTTTATATCAGAGCATCAATTTGCTACTTGACCTCTATTTGATGGCTTTGAATGTTTTTTTTATCCATTCTTTGTGTGTTTCGGCACTATTCAATGCCATTTCTACCTGCCGTTCAATTGGAGGCTGCCGTCATATTGTTTTCGTGAGCGAAAAAACATTCCTTTCTATTAGGAGAAATACGGTAATCGCCCCGGCGCCAAACATCGACATATTTCCTTAGTTCCCTTAGCGCGTTGATACTGTGTGCACACAGTTCACGTTGGTAACGGGCCAACAATTACTCATACATGTTACTTTTTAAATGTCCATTTCAGCCGTGGAAGCTTCCTACGATGGGCCCAGATTAGAAAATGAGACTACCGTAACCATCGAATTTATGGATGCACTTCTCGAATGGCTGCGCGCTCAGAAGAAACTGCACAAAAAGTATGCATTAGCTGTTAGTTTGAGTATCCTTCCTAGATTTTTTTAAGAAACTTAGTATTTAGTTTTTCGGCCTGCGTTAAATCAATATAAACAAGCTGTTATTTTGTCGCAGATTTTGCTGGATATCGAGCGAAGGTTCAAGGACATGCCAACTTTAGTTGAAATCGATGTACCGAAGGTGTGTTTTTGAAAAACAATTGTCAAATCTCCCCAGCTCTTCCCAAATTTCCGCTCAGGAAAACAAGTTTACGGTGTGCGGTGATGTTCACGGACAATTTTACGATCTTTTGAACATTTTCCATTTGAATGGAAAGCCGTCTGAAGACAATCCATATGTGCGTTGTTTTTTAAATTTTATAGTGTCGATTTTCTGCACTTTTTAGAATTGAGAAATTATTCCAGCTTTTCAATGGTGATTTCGTGGATCGCGGTTCATTTTCAGTGGAGACAATTTTCACTTTGTTCGGATACAAATTGCTCTACCCCAAGCATGTTTTTTTGTCTAGAGGTGTGTTATTCAATTTTCCATTTACGGTTTATTCAGGTTAGAAAAATCTGACGTAAATACAATGAATATTTTTCATCGCTTTTCGGTGAACTTAAAAAGTCTGAGTTTACCGGAAAAAGTTTGAGAAAGTTTGAAAAAACCAATGGAAAAAAAACATTTTTTTCTCAACGACCCCGTTTTTGAAAAACCGCGTCGTTTGAAAAACGTGCATAAGTTTTTTCGTTGTTTTTTTCGTGTCGTATTGCGATGGGGGATGAAACGCTACAAAAATGACCTGTATTGAAGATGTTATTGTTATTTTTGAAGAACTTAGCGCAGGTTTGTTTGGCCAGTTTTCAATTTTCAATTTCATCCGCAGGCAATCACGAATCGAAAGTAATGAATACTATGTACGGTTTCGAGGGCGAAGTCAAGCATAAATATTCGCAACAAATGGCGGATTTGTTCACCGAAATTTTCTGCCTTTTGCCACTGTGCCATGTGATAAATAACAGTGTTTTTGTTAGTTTCTTTGTGAAGTGTTTTGTTATCGAGAGTTTTTCACCAAAATAAAACATCCAAAATTTAGGTGACCCACGGGGGTCTATTTTGTGAAGATGGCGTCACATTGGATGCGATCCGCAAAACTGACAGAGTGCGCCAACCGCCCGAGTCTGGTTAGAGTGTAACAGTTTTATTTGTTGTTTCTTTTTAGTAACACTTTTCCGGTGTTCTTTACTTAATTATTCAATTTAGTATTTTAAATAATTTTTGTTTAATAAAATCTAATTTCTACAAATCTAAAATTCAAATATTTTTCCGAATCACATTGCATTGCTCTCACTATCGGTGAATTTCATGGAATTTTTTCCACATTACTCCCTACATCAATAAACGGCATCACCGGTTGTATGTATCACGTTTAGCCCGATCAGCACACCCCTCGCAGGCATCATGACCGACTTGTTGTGGTCGGACCCGTGCGAGCTGCCCGGCCGGTCGCCGTCCAAGCGCGGAGTGGGCATTCAATTCGGCGCCGATGTGACCCGCAAGTTTCTGACCGACAACCGGTTGCAGTATGTTATTAGGTGCGTCGACGATGGGGGTGTTCGGAAAGTAGTGGGACGGTGGAGGAAACGATTTACTGTTGTTGAAAGTACCCAAACTGAGTAAAAGTCTTCACCCACTCAACTCTGTTTAAACTCTGCTGCATGCTGGGTACCAAACAGTAGCCCAGGGGTTTTGTAGATTTGGACCCCCGCGGGGGTTCATATAGATAGCGAATCGCTCCTCCGGAGGGATAGATAGCTGAAAAATTTTCTGGGGGGGGGTTCGCGTGGGTTCAATATATAGGGTTTTCCGAGGTATAGAAGGAAGAAAAGGCGGAAAAATCGCTAAAAGTAGGTGAAAAATGGCTAAAAATCAGTATATAAGCATATATATAGCCAAAATAGGCGATAATGAACATGAACTAGCGATTTTGGAGGTGAAAAACTAAAAAGGTACGAAAATTAGCGATTTTGAGCGAAAATTTTTCAAAAATCGCTCTAGATAGATAGATAGCTGGACGATTTGGGGGGGGGGGGGGGGGTTAGGGGATAGTAGCCAAAAAATTTGCCTCCGGAATAGATAGATAGCTGCGCGGGCCTCCGGTATAGATAGATAGCTGGCGGATTTGGGGGGTAACCCTCCCCCCCAGCCCCCCCCCCCCCCCTACCAAACCCCTGCAGTAGCCAACACTTATGCGTTTTTTGTTTGAACCAAACGATGTGAATTTTTGGGAGTTATAAATTTCTATTAAGAAGATTTTCAGACATTTGGCGTATTTTTCACAGGTCTCACGAGGTGAAGCCGGACGGTTACGAAGTGCATCATGATGGCAAATGTGTCACCGTTTTTAGCGCTCCAAATTATTGGTTAGTCTAGATTTTGACCCCGGACAAAACAGCATTTTTACCCTGTTTTGCACCACAGATATCGCACATAAACTACCCGGTGAAGTGCAAAACATTTCCTTGATGTGTGATTTATTTTTAACCTAATACCTGAATAATTTTTCTGACATTTTTCAGACTTGACATAATTTCAGACTTGCCACCCAACCACTTCCCACTTTTCCAAACACTTGTCCATTTTTTAAATCGGTCCCTGGTCGGAATTTCCACACATGGTTCAAATACTCGCAAACCCATCACCCCGGGCCCCATTCCAATTGCAGCGACACGATGGGTAACAAGGGTGCTTTCATCACGATGACCGGCGGCAATTTGACGCCGAAATTCACCAGTTTCGACGCGGTGCCGCACCCCAAAGTCGCCGCGATGGCTTACAGCGGACTTTCCAGCCTATTTTCACTCATGTGATCGCAGTTTTAGTTGTTGTTTGTTTTTGAGAGAGGGTGACTTTACAGCGTCAGGTAGATCTGCTCGGCTGACCGCACACTTCACAGTGAAATCTACCGTAACGCACACGAATAAAAGGGTTTTTTTCTGTTTGCTGTTTAGTTGCTTCGCTCAGTTTTGTTCATCAAGTTGTGGTGTTTTTCTTTGATAGTATGCGGTCCCAGCGAGCAGTGTATTTCTTCTCAATAGATGTTTGGTGTACCAAAATGTTATTTTGTTGTTGACGGATCTTCGTATAACATTTATGTTTGACGGTTTTCTGTTTGTGTCCGGCTCGTGTCATCCGGTTACTTTTTTTGATTACGTATTTACTCATTTTGCATTTTTTTGAGTGTTCAATACCCACGTGTCCTCCTAGTGTCATTAGAAATTCATATATTTGATTTCTTGAGCATTTCGGCTTTTATTTATATCCATATACCTAACTCCAGTTAACTCTGTTAGTTTAAAGGAAAATAGCTACTTAATAATGAACTTTAAATCATATTTTAGAGTTTTTATTTATAAAATACGAACGATGTTTCGCTCAAGTGAATAAATGTACCCACGTACACTTGTTTTCAAAATCAGCAGAAAACAACCGTTGAAAACTATTGTGTGTGGGCACAAGAAAGCCGAAACTTTTTGTTTTTTCGTGACGTGTTTTCTGTGTAAAAAACAATCGAGATTCGCTGAAGACTGGGATCTTATCAAAAGTTTTTCATGTAAAATCTAAAAATAAAACATTGCACAATATCTTCAAGTGCACATATTTCCTAAAAATACGTCGATATGGCCGCTATCGATCCTGGCCCGCGGGCTTTGTGAACAGACTTAATTTTCAGGTTTTGAATCTTGGGGTTGACTGACGCCTGGACCTAAATTCTACCTCCCCCTGCGAGCCTATGCGCGCATTTCCCGACACTCAAATAAACCCACGAAGAACTCTCACAATTTTAAAAGCGTTAAAAAGGGGTAAATAGGCAACAAAGCACATGAACTAGAGACTTTGAAGCTGAAAATGGCAAAAATAGTGATTTTGAGCAAAAATTATGATAAATTTCTTTATGATAGCTGTCTGGCCGATTTTGGGGGGTTCATGTGCTGTAGCTGAAAATGTTGCTTCAGGATAGATGAATAGCTGGAGCGTTTTGGGTCAACCTTGCCCATGCTTCCAGACCCCTTAAACACCCCTCCAGACCCCCTTGAAATCAGCAATTTTTAGTAAAAATTGGGGTGTAATTTTTAATATATTTTCTTCACAAATAGCATTTTTGGGGCATCGGGTCTCGGGACAGTGGCAAAATAGGATGCATCCGGTAGATGGATCACTGTGGGCGTCTAACATCAATAAATATAATAGGTATATAAATTAATATAAAGATAATTAAGTGGAGCAGTTGAGGGTAACCCGCCCCTTTCTGTGGACCCCCCCCCCCAAAAAAAAAAAAAAAAAATCAGTGGTCAAGTCTGCAAGTGCACGTGGGAAAACACCGACACTTATTCTTGTGCAATGCGAGTGGATACTGCTAGATGGAATTCAGAATCGTCACAAAGTCAAAGTTGGGGCAAAAAGGATAAATTTGTTGAATACAGAGTGTGTATACAGGTGGGCGGGTGGCGAACTGTACCGTATTTCTGCGTGTAAACCACCGGTGTGTTATACAAAACCGAGGCACTTTTCAGCAACCTTTTTTAAAACTTGTATAACGCCCGGGCGTTAAATCCTTGGGTGGGGGGTAGGGTTCAAACAATATGACTTTTCGATATCGATATTCGATATTCGATATTTTTTTCTGAAACTCGATATTCGATATCGATACGATATGGAACCTCGATATCGATATTCGATATTCGATATTGAAAAATGGTCGATATTCGATATTTTGATATTTTCGATATTCGATATTGCGATATGCTTTTGGTATAGCAAGGCATATTTCAAGTGGCATATTGTATTTTCATGTGGTCGCACACATGTTTTATCATCTTTTTACTGAAATGTGAATGGTACAAGTGATTTTAACAAGGGTACAAGTGATTTTAACATCACTCAATGGTAGAAAATAGAAGAAAAACATGATGAATCAAAGTGTATCAGACAAATAACAATTGGTAGATATTACAGTTCCTCCTTATAACCTAATTGCTTAAGGGCATGTTGCAAAAAGTATATCAGCGTTTTCTGGCTTCAAATTTAGCACTCCAACAACAATGACATTATAAATACTGCACTTTTACTCATCAAATACAATACTATAAGCACATCAGATCAACCAAAAACATCTAAAAATGAAAATGAAAAGTACATTTGGGGACACAATACAGGTTCGATATATCGAAAAAATGGTCGATATTCGATATCGATATTCGATATTTTTTCAAAATTTTCGATATCGATATTCGATATTTTTTCAAAATTTTCGATATCGATATTCGATATTCGATATTAAAAAATGGTCGATATCCGATATTCGATATTCGATACGATATATCGTTTGAACCCTAGTGGGGGGGGGGCGTTATACACAGCAAATTTGTGGTTAAATATTTACATAGTTTGTTATCCCTCCCAGCATGCAGCGAATTCAATGCAAAAAACGTGCATTCAGCGGAATAACAATGAGTGCCGCAATTCGCAACATTCAAATAGTTAAAACTAAGTGGACATTACATCACCGTTCAGTTTGATTTGCCATCTAAATATTTTGACTTGGCTAATGTTTCTGAAACCAAGCATAACGCCCCATGGGGCGCTATAAAGCTGTATAACGCCCCGGGCGCTGTGCACGGGGGGGGGGCGGTTTACACGGAGAAATACGGTAAGCCTTGCCTGTGGACGGGATTGGTGCACTTGAGTTCACCGGAATGAGGAGTCTGTCAACTACTGTTGATGGGGATCAAAATTGATTCATTCTAGTGAACTAAAATGTGTTTGGAAGAGTTATCTGTTGCCAAAATTTCGACCATAAAATAGTGTGGGATGCGTACATTGCGGTAAATGCAAAATGTAATTTTTCAAAAAATCTCATCGCAGGCCACCCCCAGCCAAGTCGACTTGCCCAGTGTTCAGTTTGAAAAGTGGTCTAGATTTAGTCAACTATTCGAGTTGCATCGACACATGAAATTGATTCATTCACAGCTGAGACTCAGGGGCGAATTTCCGCAATTGGCGAAACCCGATTGGAAAAATAGACTTTTCGGTTGGTCTTTGGTCTTTGTGATCTTCGGTTTCGGAAATGTTTTGTAAAACCTTTCTGGTCACTTAGAAAATGACGAATATTACACTGAGACTGTGGATTGAAGATAGTAAAAGTGGCACTTGCTAATAAAATAATTGTACCTCGATGGGTGAAAAACACCTGTTATCGATAAATATCACATAAGCATTGAATTACCACACAACACTTGTTATCCATGTCGGAAGAAATCCTTTGAGGTATATAAATACAAACTGCTACGCAAATAAGCAGTTACGTTTTCGGGGGGGGGGGCTAATCGAGTGTGTATAGAATACCCATGTCCATTTCCCTGCCTATTTTGCGGTATATTCCACGCCAAAATGTAAATATTGTTGTAATTTCGTACAGGACCGAACGACCGAGAACACACAGCATTGATGTCTGATCGCGTGGCGAAATTGAATGATTTTGTCGCTTTTGTTGCTGCAAATGAGCACCTGCGCAAAGCACAGCAATGGACTGACTTTGTCCAGGTATTTTTATTTGTCATGTTGAACCCCCGCAAACCCCCCCCCCCCCCGCGGAAAAATTTTTCAGCTATCTATCCCTTTGGAGGAGCGATTTGCGATTAGGGTTCAAACGGGACCAGTTTTCGGGACCGGGACCAGAATTTTTTCAATGTCGGGACCGGGACTGGGTGGTCGGGACCGGGACTGGGACAAAGAATTTTTGAATGTCTGGACCGGGACCGGGACTGGGATTGTCGGGACCGGGACTGGGAATGGGTCGTCAGAAATGGATTTCTCGGCAGAAATCAACACTTATAATGCTATCCTTTCATTAAAAAGTACTGCCGCTTGTCTCATATACCTGTATTTGTTGACTCGATATTATATTTTGGCGCGTGGGCAAAATTTTGTGGAAGGGATGGAAAAAATGACATTTTATCCATCCCTTTCCGATACCACTAAAAACTTCCGGGACCGGGACCGGGACTGGGTGGTCGGGACCGGGACCGGGACTGGCTTTTTCGATTGTCGGGACCGGGACCGGGACTGGGGCGTCGGGACCGGGACCGGGATTGCCCCAGTCCCGACTTTTTGCCGAACCATGTACCGGGACCGCGGTCCCGTTTGAACCCTATTTGCGATCCATCCAAACCCCCAAGAGGGTCAAAATTAAAGATACCCCTGCAAGACCTTCTCACTTCCTAGTGGTGAACACTTCCATCAAGGAACATGTAAATTTTTTATTTTTCTCAGACATTCACTTTAACCGGTAGCGAAAATGAATGCTGTGGTGACATTTTGAACGCGCAACCGACTAGCATTTTGGCACTGGACCCTGCCGATTTGGTGCCGAACTGACGAACGAATATTGCTGTGAGGTTATATTTTTCCAGTTTGCGGGTTTATTGGCCCTACACACACTAGTTTTCACCGTGACTTGTGTGAAAACTGAAATGGCGACATGGCGACATCCAGCCTACTCTTATTGTATGCTATATCTGTTGTAGTTTTCAAATTTTCTAACTTTAACTTTTATTAATTTAATTTCAAATTTAAATAAAATAAAATCATTCAACCGTATTCATTAATTTTCATTTGAAATTGTTTTAGTTTTCCCACGAAGTCACGGTGAAAACTAGTGTGTGTAGGCACATTATGTTACTGAGAAATTGTTTTTGTATAGTATTTAGTAATGTAAATACTGACATGTGCCACAATGTAATAAATTTGATGTGTATTGGGTGGTTGAAAATCTGCGTTTTTTAAGCTGCCCAATTTTTGTGAAAGCATGTTTTTTTATTCGAAATTACGTTGGAGGTGGATACAGATAATAATTGAAGCTATGTTAAGTTATGGTTATTGTGCTGTCATATCGTCTATGGTCATATTTATTATCACTGTAAAGCCATAGAATAGTAGAGTGGTGGGTAATTTTCACTTTAAATAGTTTCTTTGCCAACTGTGTTGTGTTTGTCACTTTTCAGCAAACATTTGCAAACTTTGAGAAAGGAAGTGCTACGCCATTAAATATGTTACAAAACCATGAATGAAAGTAACCACCCTGGTCACTCTGACACTTTTCTCAATTTCCACGTTTTACTTGATGCATCTATACCAAAACTTTTGCTAGCGTTTTTCAAAATTGGATTCGATGCTGTGATTTTTTTAAACGGATGTTTTTTTATTAAAAATTGCTTAAAAGCGCTCGCCAACTATTTACGTGATAATTGAAAATGAAAGCGGATTTCGTTGCAAATTCTGGTGCCGAGTACCCCATGCTTGAACAAAACCCCCCAAGTAAACTTTGCTTGTTACATTCCCCTCGCGCATTTCAAAATACCACTATCTACCGTATTTCCCCGAATTAAGTTTATTCAAATACACCCATCCCCCGCTCAACTTATGGCTATTATAGCTTCTATATCGCATTAGTTGATGGAATTTTCCATGACATTACTTACTATTTTATTTTGTATGAAGTGCGTATTATATTTTTCGCACTGAACAAATCTCCTTTCAATTGACACAAAGATCTAGAACCGATACACAGAGAGATTTTCAAAACGGCGGGAACCCTAAAATATCTACAATTTTTCAATGCCCGCATTGTGTGGAATATGCTAAAACTTATGAAATGAAGCGTTTTCTCGCTGGCTTTTACTGCGCTGTTTGCATAGCTGTTGTGCTCATCGAAAATGTTCAATAACTTGTGCAATTGTGACACACACGGGATACTGCGCCATACCGTATATCTATTAATAGATTGGCACAAATCTCCGATTAAAGCGCCACCTGTGAGCTAACGGGGTCATATGCTATTATTTCTCTTGGCTGTATTTTTATCAATGGTTTAGTATAATAAATGTTTTGTACCTGTGATACCCACAGGGGTATCTTGAATTTTGACCCTCCGAGTTGTTGGATAGATAGCAAATCGCTCCTCCGGAGGGATAGATAGCTGAAAAATTTTCTGGGGGGGGTTTGGGGGTGGGTTGTGGTGGTTCGATATATAGGCTTTTTGGGGCATAGAAGGAAGAAAAGGGAGAAAAATCGCTAAAAGTAGGTGTAAAATAGCTCAAAATGGGTATACAAGAGCATATAGTACTTAAAATAGCTGAAAATAGGCAGTTTGACGCATGAACCAGTGATTTTGGAGGTGAAAATCTATATATAGGTATGAAAAATAGCGATTTTGAGCGAAAATTGGGGTATAGTTTCTGAAAAATGTCTCCAGATAGGTAGATAGCTGAGCGATTTGGGGGGGGGGGGTTTAGGGGGTAGTAGCCCAAAATTTTGCCTCCGGGATAGATAGATAGCTGAGCGGCCTCCGGGATAGATAGATAGCTGGGCGGTTTGGGGGGGGGGGGGTAACACCCCCCCCCCCCAACCCCCCCCTCATTCGAGACCCCTGGATACCCAGATAAAATTTTTTTGCTCTTTTATCTTAATTTTACTATTATCACCATTTATAAGGGTATTTTCTGCACCATTTTCTCTAGCCGTATAAATATCCACCCCCCTATAGTGAGGTTATTATCATGAATGGATAACGCCGGAGCGAACCGATGTGGCTGCACCCATCCCTCAAATATCCCCCTATTTTGTATATTTGTCCACCCACTTCGACATAAGTCGTGTTTAAAATATTTCATGTGCGGAATGAGCACTTTCTCGTCTGTTTTTTTTTGTGTGTGCGAAACTGCAAGTATTTAGAAACCCATTACAGTGAATATCTCTATGCAAGGAACATTAATTTATTCGGGAAAATACGTGTCGCTGCTTTATCCGTTTATTTACGGTAACTGTTTTCTGCTGGGAGGAGCTGCTGCTACCTGTTGTAGGCTGCGTTTCGACATAACTGTGGCAATTTTAGAATTTCACGCGGGTGACAATTTTACAATTCCACAAAATCTATTTGCATTTGTAAACATATTCAAATGGGTTGTATTCCGACTTTCCGGTTGCGGATGTCAACTTTCCATTTTCTTAACTAATTTAGCTTTTCTGCTTTCTGAAGGCAAAATTTTTACGTTTGCGATTTCTGGCAGCACAATTTCTTTCTACCTTTCTATTGCTATTAATTTCTATTTTAGACTTTCCAACACAACTCGAGTCAAAAGCATTTTACTATTAGAAAAGCATATCTCAGCTTATTATTGCAGACTAGCATGAAGGCAGCTTTTACACCAGGAGCCAGGACCCTGTAAAGTGTAAAGTGTCAAATTTCATGTAAAATGTCAATCAATACAAAAATAAAAGATTTTATTACTGAACTTTCCATGCCAATTGACACTTTAGTTTACGTTTGTCATACGATTGACACTTCATAGCATTTTACATGACATTTGACACTTAACTGTACACTTTAAACTTTACACTTTACACTTAATTAAACTTAAACGAGTTCGAACCGATAAGTTAATAAATTGGCATAGGCAATTTTGCACAATTTGTCCATCTTTTCCTTTTGCTGGATTTGATTCACACTTTGGCGCTGTAATGTCCAAATGCACATTTTCGGGATCCGTACATCATCGGTTGCTTTTTATATGCACTTATTTTCTTGTTCAATTGATTGCATATCTTGTAAAACAATATTTTTGATTTGATCGTGAATATGTGGGCATTTTTTCTCGGCCAATTTAATGTGTCAATCTACTTTGATTTTTTTCTATGCCACATAACTCACCCACACACTTATTCACATGCACATGCTTATTCTATGAGATAGTGGTGATAAATACGTAATAGCTAAAAAACTCAGCTTCTTTCATGTATTATTCAATATTTTACGTTATCGTTTAAAAAATCGAGGGATAGTAGCCAAAAAATTTGCCTCGGGAGAGATAGATAGCTAGCTAAGCAACCCCGGGGATAGATAGAAAGCTGGAGCGTTTGGGGGGGGGGGGTTCCCATACTGAACCCATGTGTTGTTATATCTATCTATCTATAGCTACATTGCATTGATAGATTTGAAATACATACCTAGTTTGAAAAGAGGTTTAACGAGAGTTATTGAGCAAGAAATACGTCAAAAATGACTATTTCAACCACAAAACAGGTATCCAAAAATAGGGGCAAATAAATACAACAAATTGATGAAAACAGTATGAAAAACGTTTTTAACGGTTATATTTATACCTGGCGGTTTTGTATTGTAATCCCGAAAAACCCTCGGGGGGGGGGGGGAGGGGGGTCTCCCCCGCTGTACGCCAGACGCCTGCCTCCCAATCCATCATCAAAAGGGTTTTTCAAAAGTTTTTTTAAAATAAAAATTCTTTCCATCTCTGTTAGCTAATCAGCGTTCCATGTGCTGGTGTTTCATAGAACGCTGATAATGGAACGCGCGTGTTCGGTAAGTGAATAGTTCGCAGACACAATGGCGAGTGGCATTTTGAGACACTTTTGAACACTTCATTTTTTGCGGTTTTTACTTTATATCTAGCGATGTTACTGCTTGTATGTCTGCTTTAAATTTTTAACTTTTTCTCGTTCTGATTTTCTTTTTGTGATAATGTTTTCACATGGAAGTTCATAGTTTAGTTTTAAATACAAAAAAATTCTTTTCCGCGTATCAAATTTCGGGTCCATGAAGATTCGGGTAGGGTTCCAGTTACGGGTATTGAGGTCTGATTTTCAGGGTCTAAACTTTACAATTTCGAGTTTGGGTAATAAAATTACCGTATTGGCTTGTTTTGAGTGCCATCGTATTTGAGTTTATAGGTACTTTTACTCGAATGATTAGTACAACTATGTAAACTGGGTAAATACGTTTACATTACCTCAAAAAGTATCTGTATACTAATACGTTCTGAAAGTATCTGAGTACAGAACACATTTTTATTCCTATTCACAACATATTATGAGGAAAAATCATGAGCTTCCAGTATTTTTTGAGTATCGCGTTGACCCATTTTTGAATACCCATAGAATACCCGTCTCTTGACAAAGTGTTGCAGTAATGCGCTTTTAGATTTTAACCATAAAATCCACTAAACGTTCATGAGTAAAACAATTGAAAAATACTTCTCCTTGAAAAAGTACTTTTACATTTCCCGGGTAAAATTGAGAAAAATATACCATTTTAGGTTTTCTCAGGTAAAAAGTACTTCGCGTTTCTTGTACATTTATTACAAGTAAAAAATTTCACTTTGTTTTCCGTACTCAGGCAGTGAGTACATTTAGAATAATTTACATTTATTTATAATTTTTTAAATTTGATTCTTTTAACAATTCTGGGATAAAATAAGTTTATAACTAATGACAAGAATTGCATTTTTATTCATATTCGATTGTCTGACTCGTTCAGCTAAAAAAAAACTTTTGACTGAGGAAATGTGCGAAATGTTGGGGATTCTGGAAAAAAAGTTCAGTAAAAATTCACGGTTAAAGTATTTCGGGTATTTATTTACTTCAGGTTTGTGTATCAGTGTCGGGTTTTTGGTCCGGGTCCGGTAGTAGATTCCGTTCTGGGTATTGGGTATCAATTCCAAAAAGTACTGGGGTATCGGTTCGTTTCTGCTCTGGTTGCAAACCTAGTTCAAAGTAATTCGTTTATAAGTTTATTCACGCTCGCTTCCTTTTCACTTTTTTGTTTTGTGGAAAGACAGACCAATTACCGATTTCAAATCGGTAAATTGGGCTATCAAAATGTAAGGCGGCATGTAGAATATTTTGTTTTTATTATATACCCGCTTGGTGTAATGTGGGTGAAAAAAACTGATCAGACATCATGTAATACAGAGTGTTACAATATTTCGATGAATAAAGTCACCCGTCAAAAAATTATCTGCTCACTAATTCAAAAAAAAGTTAATGTGATGATAAAAATTCAGAATTTGGTTCTATATTCAGATGAGACATGGTAATTTATCTGTAAAGTGTCCGGTCGCCATACGAAAAAAATTCTACCGCATTACTCTAAAGTTCCAGCATGAGACAAATAGGTTCATAAACTTTTCAATAAAACAAAGATTACATAGGCACGTGTATTCAAGAACAATACAACTTACACTTACAGCAATGCATTTTACATTCATTAAATTTTGTTTTATTGTATGCCAGATTCTCTCTAATACCGTATGTCCTCGAATAAGACCCCATCGGGGTTATTTTTTCGTCAGATGTTTTCGAGGTGGAGTTATTCAAGGGCGAGTTTTTCCCCCCTCAAATCTTTCGGGTAAACTTGCATTCATTGTACGCATTATGTATCTGCTGTGGCTGCCGTAGGCCAACATTTCTTGCAGGGCCGTATCCAGGGGGGGGGGGCGGGGGGGGCTGCAGCCCCCCCCCCCTCCCGGGGCGAGGCCAGAAAGTGACCGGAAAATGCGACTTTTTCAACATCAGCGTCAAAAATTTTGCGCGCAAGCGCGCATTCTTCACCAGAAGTAAGGTATTGTCATCAGATTTGTGGCCGCAAATCGCTATAAATACACTCAATGTTGAACTTTTCGCTGTTTTGTATGTATATTTACATACATATACAGGATTCCATGGCGCTGGCGCCAACGCCAATGGCGCCATGGCGTGGCGCCTACTAATGGCGCCAGCGCCATGACGCCATTCAGCCACTATGTAGCTAAAATTTTCGGGGGGGGGGGGGTCTGAGCCCCCCCCCCTCGCCGGCCTCCGTGAACAAGCAGCCCCCCCCCCGCTCAAAATTCCTGGATACGTCCCTGATTCCTTGTATTATTCGTTTCACACATTGCACTGCATTTGCATTCGATCAATCAGCCCAGACGTCTTCATGGATCGTTTTTTAAGTAACTTTTGCAGCATCTTTTCCATCCAGAGGAGGAGTTATTTTTTCTCACCTTGCCAACCGGGGACGTTATTCGAGGGGATCTCTTATTCAAGGACATACGGTAATTGGATCACCAACTTTTCTCTTTTCCGGCTGTTTAAATACCTGGAGAATGCCTTTGGCTCCCAATTATTTCAGATTGACGAATAATGTTTTCGTTGTATTATAATTTTAATAAATAAATCTAATTTTATTCATGTTTATTATGCTTAAATGTCACCTGCCATGGCGCATGCTTTTTTGCGATTTATTTATCTAAGTGTTAATTATCTGTACAGCAGGCACTTACTTTCTTTTAACTCCGATCAGTACGACAGGGTGTGCATTATTTTGTGTATAGCGATATTCAAAAACTGTGATGTGACATCACCTGAGGGCCGTCCCAAACCCTGTATATATCCTGTAAAATGTTAAATATCATGCAAAGTGTCAAAAGTCATGTAAAATGCCCGGTAAAATTGCAAAACTACGTTTGCCATTTTACCGGGCATTTTACATGACTACACTTTGCATGACATTTGACATTTTTAAGGGCATTTTACAGGGTCTGCGACTGGCACAAGTTGTAATCATTCTTATCACAAATTTGAGTGCTGAAATTGAATCGCAACAACATTCTGTTCGTTTAAAAAAAGATCTCAGCCATTAAAAAATCGGTTGAGAATTCATCGATACGTATTTGCTTGAATAATTCCGGCACTCAAATAATGTCCCCTGTTGAAAAATTCCCCCTGTTGGATAATCCCCCCCCCCCCCCCCGTTAGACGAGTGAGGAAAAAATAACCCACCTTGAATCATTTCGCCTTTTAGGAATATGGTCAATTTGTTGTGTCCAATTTGGACAAAAATTACATGTTACGGTATTTCGTAATAAAGCATCGTCCGTGAAATGAGTCGAAAAAAAAACAAAAAAAATTTACGAAATAATAATTCCCCCTTGAAAAATTGCTCCACTTGAACAGATTTTGCAGGTGCCGCAAGGTGCCCCTTAACGGATACCCTTGGGGCCAGTGCGGTGGCATATTTACTTTCCGGTGTATTTTCATCACTGGGTGCTCTGGCGCTCTAGATTTTATTTCGTGATCGGCGTCAGTGGGGTACCATTTCGTCACTGTGTATCCTTGCACTATGTCACTTTTGCCATTTCTGGATGGTTTCCTTGGATTCTGGATGGTCTTGGACGAACCTAGTGAGAAGTGGTGTAAAAAGCGTCAACACTTTGGCGCTTTTTGGACCCTTAGCGCCGATGGCGCCACAGAGAAATAAGCGCCATGGCACTTTTTACGTTGGCGCTAGCGCCAAGCGCCAGTGCCAGGCGTTTTTGCTCCTGGCGCCACCAAAAAATAGCGCCAAGCGCCGTGGCGCTTTTCTCGGGAATGTCGCCAATATGGCAAAATGGCGCTTTTTGCTTTGGCACTAGCGACTAGTCGCTAGCGCCATTGCGCTTTTATATCACTTTTAGGTAGTGAGGTTTCATTCGGGGTATATTAGCTGGAATTAAGCTCGACATAAAATTCAAGCGTAAAATTTTGTCTTCGACGAAGTACTAGTTCATCTTTTTATCGTGCCCAAAACCTTTGCGGTGCATGCATGGGGCCAGTTCCGCAAAATGAGAAGTAAGAAGTGAAATGGCAAAGGCGAAGTAAAATGGCAAGTGAATTGAGAAGGAAATTGGCAAAAGCGAAGGGAAATTACTTTTTCTTTTTTTTCCTTCGCTTTTGTCAATTCACTTGCCGTTTCACTTCGCCTTTGCGCTTCTACTTCGCCTTTGCCATTTCACTTCTCATTTTGCGACACTGGCACCAGGTCTACCGGTTGCGACGATTTTCAAATAAAATTTCGATGCAATATCAGTTGAAAACGTAAAGTTGGAAGCTAGTATCATCATCCACTTTTATGTAAAGTAGGTAATCAATTTGGCTCAAGTTTCATTTAAAATAATACTGTGTTCAAATGAGAAAATGTGAGAAAAATTTATGAAAACATTAGAATGTCTGCCTCCAATATAACGGCAGGCAAAAAAGTTGACGAAAAAATAGAACGGCGCTCTTCTATTAGAAGATCTAAGGTTTTTAACACAACTGAAACCTCACTAGGATCGTATAGGACGATCCAATGGTAGACGAAAGCCTTCAGGACAGACCATATGCTAAATTATTTTTAGTTCATTTTTGTGACACCTGCTTTCTGATTTTGTTATTTTTTGGGCGTGGTCAAGAAATTAGCTCACTGCTCCGGTAAAATTTTGCATTGTTTGCTGTTTGCCGTATGGGTGGGGCTTGAGTGAAAAAAAACTGCTAGACTGAGTACTGCTGTGTCACACATTTAAAGAGCTGGTCAATTGTTTTGAGATTAAATCGGGTGGGGGTGATGAGTTTCGAACCAACATTCTGTGTCAGATGAAAATGGTGTTATGTCGTAGAATGTCTAAATTACGAAGGATTTTATACAATATAAAAATACTTTTAATTTTAATTCCTTTACGCTTTTGTTTTTTGTATGAGAAGTATCTACATAAACGTTTCCTCAACAGTGGAACAAATGGTTCCTTTTGCCAGTGGAACAAATGCACAAAAAATAAAATCCACTGCCGTCACACTGAGAAACGATAACCTCGTGTGAACGTCACGTGGAAATCGATGTTCACTTGCTGCTGTTTTTTTGGACGATATCAATATGTACCCTTGGTTATCAAAAATGACTAAACATCAATTTATCTTACTGAAGGTCACTTTTTATTGCCCAGCCATTACTGTGCATGCGTACATTTTTTCATGGAAATCAAACGAAAACATCTAGAAGAAATGCACCGCTGAGCATTTGTAATAAATATTTATTCTAATCTGACTTGGATATTGAAAAGTTTATTTGTACATTTTTATACATTTTGTGTACACATATTCCTTTTGTCTCAATATTTTTGTCCAGATGTGCATATGTGCACCGAACAGAATCCATTTTCAAGTGGCTTTACACCCATTGAATTGTTGATACAATAGCATATATAATCATTTTTTAGCGGAACATAAAATTACTCGTAGAGAATGTCTAGAATTGTCACCAGCAGCATTTTTACACATTTTCCCATATTTATATTGCATTTATTCGCACCACGATCTGGTTCAAAACATTTTTATTTCTTATTTTAATAAAGGAAAAGTATGAGGGAAACGGGGCAAAATACCGAGGCTACCAGAGATTATCTTACATTTACCCCGACTTTACCAAAATGCGTAAAATCGGATGTGTGAAAAAGAGTTGAACATTCATAAATATACATCCTTTGTAAGTGATCTGCTTTTTGTGTCTACTGTAGCAATGTCAGACAGGGGAATTATTTAAGTGTGAGAGTTCTATTAGTTTTACTTAAACTTAAACGTTCGAATGCGTTTTTTAGAAATGTGAAAGTGCCTTAACATTTCTACCTTTAATTTTTCGAATCTGACATCTGGAAATAAAGCAAATCGAGAAAAAACTGTTGTTTTTCGGATGATATTTCATGGTGCTTGTTTGCGTAAACCATAGTTTTTGTATCTATTTACGTTCAAATTTTTTGTTTGCACACTTCATGACGGCGTGGTTCCATTTTTATCTCGCCCCATTTCTTTTCATGTCGCTATTTTCATTTAAATAACAATTCATTTTTCTGCCATTCTCATTTCACTAAGTGTTTTCATCCAGCCTTTTGATCCATTAAAATATGAATCTGTGCCCAAATGAAAGTATCCAGTCATGTGTATGAAATGTTCATAATGCGTGACTTTTAGCAACAGAAAGCATTCCTTTCGGAATGTCATTTCAGGAATGTAATTATTTACCTCTTACGGCAAAATATTTTAAATTCCCACACTTTTTTATGGCAAATTTTTACATCTGAGCACCCCGATTTACCTACCTATGTGACGTTTGTCCATCACGATAAATATCATAGGTAATTTCTTTTGTTTCTTCATGACATATTTTATCGTGGATGAAAGTGTTTTAAGTGCAATTAATTTTGGAATTTTCCACCATTCTCTTAATTTTTTTTGTAAAATACATACATTTTTGTCAAAACCACAATCCCACATGTATAATGGCATATTACATGATTGCATTCCTCTTTAATACAAAAGAATTTAAATCACATTGACCTCAGTCGGTAATTGTCAGTTGTATTGCCTCAAAGTGGTTTCTGCAATATTCGTATTTTTTACAAAGGTTTTTTGTTTTCATTTTTGTGTCCTGGACTGAAATCAGTGCAACATTGAGATGAGCGTTTGATAAAATTAATGACTCGAATTTGAGCAAATTAAAATTTTAAATATTTCCACAGGAAGCCATATTTCTGTTCATTATACCTAGATGCCATGTCGTACAAATTTGTCAATTGTCATGCAAATTGTCAAAAGTTCAAAAATAATAACAACTCTTCTAAAATCCTAACTCTTCTAACACAGTAATAACAACTACTCATTTGATTACGGTATTACCTCGAAATACCCCCAGGGGGTTTATTATTTCGCCAGCAAAGTTTGAGGGGGGGATTATTCGAGGGGGGTCTATTATTCCGCCATAAATATTTGGAAATTCCCCATACCCAGACGTAATAAATCAAACAATGACATAGATGTACATGTGTTTATAGTCATATTTGACTGTATATACACATAAACCTTCCCTAATGTCACTCAATCATCGGTTTTAACGTGTGTTCTGCATTGCACTTCAACGAGTTACAGATCACAAACTGTGGTATTTGTCATGTACGGTGTCTTTACATTCAATGGGGGGGGGGGTATTATTTCCTCAGCCAAATTTCAGGGGTATTTCGAGGGGGGGGGGGTCAATTCAAGGGGGTGGGTTAATTCGAGGTAATACGGTAATTCATTTTTCTATCTTATTTGACGTTTTACAAGACATTTGACTTTACACTTTACAGGGTGCGGAACTGTCCCAAAGTAGATAGGTTTCAATGCGTTTCAGCCTTGTGGCTCAGATAGTTGTTTGATGTACAGTATTTCCCGAAAAAGTAAATTACGTAAATACGCACTTGGAATATATTTACCTACTCCCTGTAAAATGTGATAAATAAAGTAGGTAAAAATTGGTGACTGAAGAAGGTAAAAGTTATTACTTGAAAAAAGTTCAAAAGTAAGATCAGACATCTTGAATATGAATTTTAGAAATAGAATATATTGCCTGGCGCTGCACATGCATCATCGACCCACTGCCCATCGCATAAAATCATCTGTGTTCTTTTTGCGTTCACCTGGAACCAGAAAAGAATGCTTGGCACAATTCAGGTATAATATTTACAGAGTATTTTTGAGGGAGGGGGGATTGTATACGGAGCTCGGCAAACGGGGGTGAGGGTGCGTCCCCCCAAAATAACGGCCCAGTAAATAACGGAATGGTGCCATGTCTCTGGCGCTTTCTGGTGCCGGTTCTGCAAGTGGACAAGTTAAGAGTTAAAAAGTTAAGAGTTGAGTAAAATGACAAATGGCAAGTTAAGAGTAAAGTTAAATGATGAGTTAAGAGACAAGAGTAAAGTTAAATGACAAATGATTAGTTAAGAGATAAGAGTAAAGTGAAGAGTCAAGCAAGTGTATCCAAATCTTATTTTTCGTATCCAAATCTTATTTTTTTGTATACAAATATTATGTCGAAAAATAATATTTGGATACAAAAACATAAGATCTGGATACAAAAAAATAAGATTTGGATACACTTGCTTGACTCTTAACTTTACTTTTATCTCTTAACTAATCATTTGTCATTTCACTTTACTCTTAAATTTACTCTTGTCTCTTAACTCATCATTTATCATTCAACTGTACTCTTAACTTGCCATTTGTCATTTTACTCAACTCTTAACTTTTAACTCTTAACTTGTCCACTTGCGGAACTGGCCCCTGTAGGCGCAGCGCCGTGGAAGTATGGGCGTTGGCGACAATCAGGGGTATCTTGAATTTTGACCCTCCGAGTGGTTGGATAGGTAGCAAATCGCTCCTCCGGAGAGATAGGTAGCAAATCGCTCCTCCGGAGGGATAGGTAGCAAATCGCTCCTCCGGAGGAATAGATAGCAAATCGCTCCTCCGGAGGGATAGGTAGCAAATCGCTCCTCCGGAGGGATAGGTAGCAAATCGCTCCTCCGGAGGGATAGGTAGCAAATCGCTCCTCCGGAGGGATAGGTAGCAAATCGCTCCTCCGGAGGGAAAGGTAGCAAATCGCTCCTCCGGAGGGATAGGTAGCAAATCGCTCCTCCGGAGGGAAAGGTAGCAAATCGCTCCTCCGGAGGAACAGATAGCAAATCGCTCCTCCGGAGGGATAGGTAGCAAATCGCTCCTCCGGAGGGAAAGGTAGCAAATCGCTCCTCCGGAGGGAAAGGTAGCAAATCGCTCCTCCGGAGGAACAGATAGCAAATCGCTCCTCCGGAGGGATAGGTAGCAAATCGCTCCTCCGGAGGGATAGGTAGCAAATCGCTCCTCCGGAGGAATAGATAGCAAATCGCTCCTCCGGAGGGATAGGTAGCAAATCGCTCCTCCGGAGGGATAGGTAGCAAATCGCTCCTCCGGAGGGATAGGTAGCAAATCGCTCCTCCGGAGGGATAGGTAGCAAATCGCTCCTCCGGAGGGAAAGGTAGCAAATCGCTCCTCCGGAGGGATAGGTAGCAAATCGCTCCTCCGGAGGGAAAGGTAGCAAATCGCTCCTCCGGAGGAACAGATAGCAAATCGCTCCTCCGGAGGGATAGGTAGCAAATCGCTCCTCCGGAGGGAAAGGTAGCAAATCGCTCCTCCGGAGGGAAAGGTAGCAAATCGCTCCTCCGGAGGAACAGATAGCAAATCGCTCCTCCGGAGGGATAGGTAGCAAATCGCTCCTCCGGAGGGATAGGTAGCAAATCGCTCCTCCGGAGGGATAGGTAGCAAATCGCTCCTCCGGAGGAACAGATAGCAAATCGCTCCTCCGGAGGGATAGGTAGCAAATCGCTCCTCCGGAGGGAAAGGTAGCAAATCGCTCCTCCGGAGGAACAGATAGCAAATCGCTCCTCCGGAGGGATAGGTAGCAAATCGCTCCTCCGGAGGGAAAGGTAGCAAATCGCTCCTCCGGAGGGAAAGGTAGAAAATCGCTCCTCCGGAGGAGCGATAGCAAATCGCTCCTCCGGAGGGATAGGTAGCAAATCGCTCCTCCGGAGGGAAAGGTAGCAAATCGCTCCTCCGGAGGGAAAGGTAGCAAATCGCTCCTCCGGAGGAACAGATAGCAAATCGCTCCTCCGGAGGGATAGGTAGCAAATCGCTCCTCCGGAGGAACAGATAGCAAATCGCTCCTCCGGAGGGATAGGTAGCAAATCGCTCCTCCGGAGGGAAAGGTAGCAAATCGCTCCTCCGGAGGGAAAGGTAGCAAATCGCTCCTCCGGAGGAACAGATAGCAAATCGCTCCTCCGGAGGGATAGGTAGCAAATCGCTCCTCCGGAGGGAAAGGTAGCAAATCGCTCCTCCGGAGGAACAGATAGCAAATCGCTCCTCCGGAGGGATAGGTAGCAAATCGCTCCTCCGGAGGGATAGGTAGCAAATCGCTCCTCCGGAGGGAAAGGTAGCAAATCGCTCCTCCGGAGGAACAGATAGCAAATCGCTCCTCCGGAGGGATAGGTAGCAAATCGCTCCTCCGGAGGGAAAGGTAGCAAATCGCTCCTCCGGAGGGAAAGGTAGCAAATCGCTCCTCCGGAGGAACAGATAGCAAATCGCTCCACCGGAGGGATAGGTAGCAAATCGCTCCTCCGGAGGGATAGGTAGCAAATCGCTCCTCCGGAGGGATAGGTAGCAAATCGCTCCTCCGGAGGAACAGATAGCAAATCGCTCCTCCGGAGGGATAGGTAGCAAATCGCTCCTCCGGAGGGAAAGGTAGCAAATCGCTCCTCCGGAGGAACAGATAGCAAATCGCTCCTCCGGAGGGATAGGTAGCAAATCGCTCCTCCGGAGGGAAAGGTAGCAAATCGCTCCTCCGGAGGAACAGATAGCAAATCGCTCCTCCGGAGGGATAGGTAGCAAATCGCTCCTCCGGAGGAATAGATAGCAAATCGCTCCTCCGGAGGGATAGATAGCTGAAAAATTTTCTGGGGGGGGGTTGTGGTGGTTCGATATATAGGCGTTTTCGGGGCATAGAAGGAAGAAAAGGGAGAAAAATCGCTAAAAGTAGGTGTAAAATAGCTCAAAATGGGTATACAATAGCATATAGTACTTAAAATAGCTGAAAATAGGCAGTTAGATGCATGAACTAGTGATTTTGCGGGTGAAAATCTATATATAGGTATGAAAAATAGCGATTTTGAGCGAAAATTGGGCGAAAATTTCTGAAAAATCGCTCCAGGTAGGTAGATAGCTGGGCGATTTGGGGGGGGTTTTAGGGGGTAGTAGCCCAAAATTTTGCCCCCGGGATAGATAGATAGCTGAGCGGCCTCCGGGATAGATAGATAGCTGGGCGGTTTGAGGGGGGGGGGTAACCCCCCCCAACCCCCCCCCCCATTCAAGACCCCTGGCGACAATATACATACCTATATTGTGAGGATAGAAATGCGCTATTGCGCGAAAAATTTTGGTAAAATGCCTACAAAATCGCTTTATGAAAGTCTATTTCTGAGCATATTTTATACCTGGCCCGTGAAGGGGGCGGGGGGGGGGGGGGGGGTCCCTAGGTTTACATATTTTATCATGCATATAATTAAAGTTTTAATCCCTGCTGCTATTATCCCAGAAAAAGGAACTGGCACTGCCCCATAATAATAATGCTAGAAAAGACAAGGTACCGTACGCTATGTGCAAGCAACAACGTTTCTGTTCTGTTCTGTTTCAGATTTTTCAAGGGTATCATTCCTTCCCGATTCATAAATACAGTAAATTATGAACAGTGCGCTTTGGTCACTAACTCAACCTTGAATAATCGAATAATTGCCCAAGTCAAGAAAATCTTACGACGAAATAAGTCGCATTTAAATTTAATTTAAATTTAAAAAAATAATAAGGTGCAATCAAATGATTATGTTATCGTTACACAGCAACGATGTGTTTCGAATTGGATGCAAAAATTGTATATGACTACATTTTCGCTCATGTATGCGCTGTTTGCATGCCATTACCTTCTTTTGGGCCTATATCTCGGCTTTCACTCGGTTATAATGGGCTGAAATTCAATCTTTGTGCAAATAATGGAATTTCCCTGGACTGCGCGCGATTTGAAATTTCAGCTGAAACAGATGATATGGGCCTCTAGCTGCGCTATTTGCAGTTTCTATTGGAATCAATCCATCCATTTCTAAGTTTAGAAAAGGTAAATCATGCTGTGTTTGGTTCTCCATTCGTCATTTGGTATTTTTGTGAGGTAGGTATTTGACACCTGTGATGTACACATTTTCGTTTTCGAAAAGTGGCCATTTGTATCTTCTGTTTGTGCCTTTAAAAAAAAATCAACAGCTGATATAATCATAAACAGTTGTATAATTCAACATTTAAATAAAAATTGACAAAAATTATTTCCAATTGCGCAAACAAATTGCTTCCAGTATAAACATTAAATTGTATACAACAACAAATATTTATTTCGTGGATTAAAATGTGTCCTGTGCCATCCTGAATTATTTGCTTTCGGTAAAAAACGCAAAAATGTCAACAAAAGTTCAGTAATTCAGGTAATTTTTCTGCGTGGAATTTGATATTGATATATTTAAAATGCTTGCTTATTAAAAACTATAACAGAGAAAGGAAAGAGAAAATAAAGCGAAACGTTTTTAGTTGAGTTAAGAGCATTGTAAATCCAAAGAGATATTTTTTTATTGGGATAGCATTATGCCCGCCGAGGAAGTTTTTGCTTTTCACATTAAAGTATAGGTATTTACCTTTTTGAAGTGTGTTTTAATCTGTGATAGTCTTATGGTAACATTAGGTGAATATAAACTGCTCCCCACCCACATCCGGCAGTCACTGATTAATTTGACACACACTGCCATAGCTCGAGCTTTGGGGGGATGTGTAAATGTCTGAAATGGCTGTGAACAGCTGTGAAATACAGCAAAACTTATCCTGCATTAATTTATTAATTTGAGCAATCAAAATACAGTGGTAGTAAACTTCAGTGTAATGCCCAATTTTAGGGTATGGTTTGGTAGATTAGTTATGCGACCCAAGTGAGCACCAGCCAAACAAAATAGCTTATTTAATTTTGGCATCACACTTTTTAAGTCTGGTTTACAGTGCTCTAGCAGCATTAAAGTTTCGAATTTGCATAAAAACCACTACCCTAAAAAGGCTGCCAATGACTTTTGCATTCATCCACGTTTTAATCTGTATGAATGCAAAAGTGCGGAAATAGGTTCAAAAATGGCTGATTTGTTCCTGGATGACGTCATTGGTGATGTCATTGCATTCACCTGCACTCAAAACTGTATACTAAAATGAATGAAGCGCGTTTAGAAGTTCATGTAAAAGTAACGCACCAGTTAAAATTTATTCAATATTTGCCACCAGTGACTCACTGGCAACTAGAGATGGAACCTGCCAGTGACAATTTCTATCACTGCGCACACGATTTGATTAGCACCACACGTTTTTTGGGCAGTCCCATTCAGTCTGTCCTAAATAAATTAGGTCCCATGCCATCTAGAATAGATTTCTTAAGGGGGGACTCACAGCCTGGTTAAAAATTAAAGTTGAAATGATAATTTTGTCTCGATTTACAACGACCGTATTTCCTCGAAATATCCCCCCCCCCTGAAATACCACCACCGTCGAAGTACACCCCACAAAATGTGCACTGTGGAAAATAACCCACACTCGAAATATTCCCTCCGACGATTAAACACCCTCAAAATTTGCAGTACGAAATAATAAACCCCCTGGGGGGGGGGGGGTGTCGAGGATATAGGGCAGGTACACAGGAACGCTTAGAGATACCAATCCCCCAATTGACATGTTGAAAGTATCTGCATATATCGTGTCCGAAAATCATCCAAAAAGCTCCTGTACAAGGACGTATCCGGGGGGGCGGGGGGGGGGGGGCTGCAGCCCCCCCCCTTCCCGTGTGAGACCTCAAAAGTCGTAGAAAATGCGACTTTTGGTACGACTTTTGAAGGTGTTATGAAAAAAATTAGCGCGCAAGCGCGCATTTCTCGATCACACAGCTTTATTTTCAGAAAATGGGTCATCCTACTCTCAATTCACTATAAATTACACTAAATGGCGTGTTCATCGCCCTATTTGTATGTATATTTACATACAAATTAGCGATTTTTGGCGCCAGCGCCATGACGCTATTACGCCACCATGTAGGAAAAATTTTAGGGGGGGGGCTGAGCCCCCCGTTCGCGGGGCTCCGTAAACAAGCAGCCCCCCGCTCCAAAATCCTGGATACGTCCCTGCTCCTGTAGTCCTCAAGATATTTATGTTACTGTATTTTACGTCAGGAAGATCTCACAATTTGTCGGCAAATCCAGTGAAAAATGATGTAAAATTCACGATAAAAGTATTTGTTAGTGCTTTGAACGTGTCAATTTAGGGGTTGATATCTCTAAGCGTACTCAGTTGTGTACTTGAAAATTGTCGAGACTGTGTTTGTTGTTTCAACTTTAATTATTCGGCAAACTGTAAGTACCCCTTTACCTATAAATATTTACATGATGTATATGAGTGGGCGTAAAGAAAACCTATTCGATTTTGCACCTACTTTTTCCGGCGCTTTTTTCCAACTCTAATGTCGAACGGTTGCGGCCACTTTTTTTGAGTTCTTTATTGCAATCTAGTGCGACGTAAATATATGGTGTTTGTGATAAGAAACTTTGGGTGTTGCGAATGCGAGAAACGCATAAGTGCGCGGGTCGTTTTTTCGTTCAAACAACTCCGAATGCAAAGTGTGATTTTATTGCAATTTTATGTCACTTGAACTACCTATTTTGTTTCATTTGCATGTAGGTACTTACTTTTAATTCAATACTGAATATCTCGCGTTCGCCGGAAAAAATCTCATTTCGAGTTTGCCTTGTAGAAAACGAGGATTCAAGCGGCCATTCCGATATGGATTTCGGCCGTTGGATTTACGAAAACGCTGCACTTTTTAGCGACACGATTTCATAATTAATCTTGGCTATTAAAAAAACGCTCTATTATTTATTTTTATCATTCTGTCCTATTGAATACCAGTGTACAGAGATTTTATTTATCTAGCTATTTTTCAACCGCCGTCATGCCAAAATTTCTACAAAAATACGCTTTATTCCACGTTTGCATAGCTTTACTGATATTTATTGAGAACTCAATTTCAGATACCTTCAGTGCTGGTTGTGATTGTACAGGTTCGGAATGGGATTTCTTCAAAATCAAATTCAAAACAGAAAAAATGAATCTTTATGTTTGATTGGAAAATTTAGGATGGATTTAAATCCTTTGTGGAAAATAGCCTGGAATAAATAGTCATGTTGTATTATTTAGTTGATTGAACTTAAAATTAATTACCGTATATCCTTGAATAAGTCCTCCCCCTTGAATAACATCCCCCTTGAATAACTCCCCCCTGTTGGCCAGGTGAGGAAAAAATAACTCCTCCCCTTGAATAAGTCCCACCTCTTGAACAACTTCCCCCCCCCCCTCTGGGCATTTGGTATGTGTACCCACAATATGTATTTGAAAAATTCAGATGCTGATGAACACAAATTTTTGCATGAATACCTTGCTTTGGTTGTTGTTCAACTGTTAAATACCTGGATCACATGAGTTCATGCAATGCATTCATACAATGACAAAAGTGAAAATTCCGAGGAAAAAATAACTCCCCACCTTGAATAACACCCCCCCCCCCCTTGAATAACTCCCAGCTCCAAAACTTCTGACGAAAGAATAACTCCCCTGGGGTTTTATCCGAGGATATACGGTATGCGAAATTTTATTCGAGGATATACGGTATGCGTTTAATCAACTATTATTCTACAATGCGAAATTTTCGTAGCGTTAACGCTAAGGAAAAAGCGTTGCGGCACTTCCACCATTTAAAAAGGCCATAAACCGGTACTTTTAGAAAGTACGCGAGTACAGAAACCGTATTTTAAGCGGCATTTACGGGCATTGCTCTTAACTCGAAAATAAAGAAACCTTGAAAAATATTCATAAGAATTACTTATTAAGAGAAAATACATATTAGATCTTCTCCAGGAAAAAATTGAAAAGATACTCACTTAATAATAATAAAAATACGTAACGTTTACGCTTACTTTACATATTTTTCACAAATCTGCTCGAATGGCACCGTTCCATCACTACCCCTCATACTGAACCGTGACCCCCCACAATTCTCAGATGCCCCGTGCAAATCCAAAAGTTTTGGCGCACTTGGCGCGGCGCCAACTTCTCCAGCAGATTGCGCTTCGACAGTGTGGGCGGACCCGTGTGCTTGTTGCAGAGTTTGTGTGAAATTGGAGCACGATACGTGTGATACAGGTGCAATTTTTCTCCTATAGTGTGGATAGGGTTGGAGACCCGAACCGACATGAACCGGATACCCCCTCATTTTTGGAACCGAAACCTTGGGCTATGACTTCTTTTTGATTTCTGGAAACAGTAGTTGATGGATCTCATTTCGATGCACTAAAATTTGTAAAAAGCTTAAGATTTACCAGATATGGAATAGTTTAGGTTAGCTCGGGTTGTCAATTAGGTAGCCTATTGAAACCAGATACCACAAATATGCACCAGTTTTATGGCGCTTTCCTTTCACATCACTAGTGCCAATATAACAGAATCCCATAAATTTGCTTGGAATTAAATTTAAGTTTGTGAAAAACGAACCCTGCTGGGCCGCCGGCCGGAGCAAATCGGTTCGCGTGCGCAAATGTAAATTCCAGCATTAGCATTTGGCCCATATAAGTTGTCAATTTTCTAATCAAGATTAAGGCTGGGAATAATGTTTTCTTTATTCTTGCAGACACATAGGTACAATCATATCGTGTCATTATTGATTCCAGCGATAAAACGGAGTGTACCTATTCCTGCAAGAAGTGAGGTACCTATTTAGATATGCCTATTGACACCAAGAAGACCTTCCTGTTATTGTTGTATTTTTTAGAAAATGTCTTCCATCAACATTTGACCAAAAAACCTTGTAACGAGTGCATCAGCTTTGCATTTGGGCACTGTGTCTGTGTCACTGTAGGAAACCGCATATGTGAACACCGTCGATTCTTGAATAGCACCCCCTGTAAAATATCTGGAAGATATTGTTTCATCTGTCAATTTTCACAGGTGGTCATTAGGGGAAAAATTTTTAGCCACACGAGTTTAGAGTAAACTATATGTACCTAATTGGTACTGGTCTGCCTGCGGATGATAAACAATCGGGAGGGAATCACTTTCATTTTTTGAAGACTGAACTGACATAAGTTTTTGCAGATTACCTATGTTGCCATGTCAACACATACAGTACTACCAATGTAATATACCAAGTGGAGCGCATACTTTGCGCAGAATCCTACCATAATTTAATGAATAAAATCTTGCGATAAATTTCGTAATTAATCATTCAAGTGTAATAACGAAAAGTTACGAAGAAAAAGCTGCATAATGATTGGTTCATCATTCTGATTGGTTATGGTAGGTTTCCATACGAAATGTGATGTCCGCCGAGTATACATTCGGCGATCATAAATGTAAGTATTTAGTAAAATGTAAGTTCGGATAAAAAGTAAAAATGGTTCTTTATTCATATGGGATATGGTAGATATCACTGTCTTGTGTGCAGTCAGTATACTTAAAGTCAACTACAGACAGTATATCATTTGCAGTACCCGCCCACCATTTCCATCCACTGATAGAAGACACGGGAGCTACTCAACCTAGAAGGTGTTTTGATACACATCTGTAGTAAAATGTTGCCTGGGGTGGGGTGGACATATTCAAGAATATACGGCAAGTAATCGGATCAATGTTTCCATCAAAATCAAAACTTTTTTTCCAGAAAATGCCCGGTGCGCAGCTGGCCTCCTGTGCGACAACGGCACGTGCAAAAGTCAGTTACTCATACTCAGTCCTTCCCATTTTTCGTTCACTAAAAATTGCGAAACATTCGTGTTTCCATTCGATGCGTAACGATATGCGGTCCATGTGCTATTAGGCGGTCCGCGGCAATGGGCCTGCACGTGCACACACTTGTTGACATTAAAATTCATGTCAACTGAATGTCAACTAAATTTTAGATAATTACCTAGATATGTGATTTCAACTTTCCTATGTGATAGAGCATGGTTAACTTTATATCGTGTCATGCAATTTTCATTGTTTCTGGCGAGCGTGAAGCTTTTAAAAATCTTTTGTGTGATTTAGTTGCCATTCAGACTATTAAGTTGACACAAATTTACGGTGTCAACTGTGTGTGCGGGCGCAATAGCTCTTTTGGTCCTTTTTCCTGTACAAATAAAATAAAATCGTGTCACTTTGGCACTAAAAAAGCATTCAAGTAGTACTTTGGCGGAAAAATGTTGTTAATATACAAGAATTGTCTCAAAGTAAACGTGCACTTGTAAAATGTAGGTAAATGCGTAATTTGAAGAAAAAATAAATTCTCCGTCCCTGCGTCGAGTTTTGAATGCTTGAAAGGTTTGTCCGTGGCGAAAAACAGCGCTTTTTTGCTCACGTAGCTGTGCACAGTAAGCTGGGCACTATTTATCTGAAGTTTCATTTTTCTTCCCTGTGTTTTGCTTCGGTCTGGTATTCATGTATTTTTGTTTGTTTGTTTTTAATAAGCGTAGTCTTTTAATTGCGATGTTTTCACGTGTAGAATAAGATGTCATAATTTTTAGTCAGAATATTACCTTTTTTGACCAGTTCTGTGCACATGGATTGAGACACACTGATTAACGTCTCGTCAAGGATTTAGTATCTCACTGACAAATAAATAATTTAGGTAACCATTTGCGAACTTTGAATTTATTCCGCTGTAAAATTTAGATGGAATGTGCACAATTTAACTATCAAGAATGTCATAATAGGTAGATATGAACTTGATCATGTGTCGTGAAAATTGGAACGCGTTCATAATTAATATCCAATAAAATCGGATGTAGTAATATTTTAATTTAGACAAAAGTTTGCCACCTGTGTATATATATACCCAATTTTCAATCATCCATTTTCACGTTCAAAATATTCACCCCCCCCCCCCCCCCAATAGACTGTGAATATTGGCTGAATATAAACAATTATCTCAAAATCCCCCCAGGTTTTATCAAGGATCCAAAATCAACCGGGAAATTGAAATGTGAAACTTCTTTACTGGTGACCGGCTGCGACGTTTATGACATTGACGATGGCTGTGTGTGTCACAGGTGGGCGCGAAAATTTGTTTGTTTTCATAAGTGAAACTGGTTCAAATGGTTTGTTGGCGCGACATGTGGCGTTGGTCATGGTGCCATGGTTTTTGGTTTTTGCAGTGAACCGTGGACTTTTTAACTGGTGTTGTCATTTTAATTTGTTGTTTACCAAATACCAATGCGCGATGACACGTTTTTTTCTATGGCGCTAGCGCCACCGCCATGGCGTTTTTGCAGCACGTCATGGCGCTGGAATCGTGTAAATGGCGTCGAACGCCGCAAAATAAATGGATAAAGATTTTTGTATCGTGTTACGTCAACTTTATAAAAAATAAATAAATTGTTTTTCAATTTTTTGACATACATTGCCAATGTCGACTCAAAATTTAAAGACACAACACCCCGCCCCTAAAAACATGGCAGTTTCGGTAAACAAACTGTAGAGAAACTGTAGGAAACATTGGGGCTGAGCGGTCGCGGTGTCAACGCAGACAACAGGGATAATTAATACATGTTAAATACCTGTCAATTACTCTCTTTTTAAATACTCCCAAGCGATACTATTCAACACTTTACTTGCACCGCTAATAGCTTTGATTTCATAAAAATACTTACCTGTTCAAATCTCTATGAACTCTTTCACACCGGGTTTAGCTGGTGTAAAAAAACATAAACGAACTGTGGTGAAAAAAACAAACCGCGATTAAGAACACGTGAATAGGAAATATTTCTGATTGTCAACGAAAAACGATGTGCGATAAAAGTAAGAAACGAACTCCAGACATTTAATGTTCAAAATTCCGCTACCTAGAATTTTTCGAAAGATTTTCAACAAATAAAATAACTCTACTTGAAAATGGTCAATTAAAAGAATTCTATTTACAGGGAGGATCTCTGCGTCGACGTAGAAAAAGTGGCCGAATTTTCAAAAGACACAAAAGAGAGAATATCATCATTAAATCAAAGTCAAGAATCGACTCTTTATTATACATTCCCCACTGAACGGCATTGCTTTGACGCGCTGAGAACCGTGAAAGGTTAGCTTTTTTCTGTCTTTTTTTGCGTTTATTTGGCCGGTTGGCACTTGACTGATTTATACGTTTCGCTTTCCAATGAAAATACTTTTCGAATTTTTTGTTGATCAGACGTGTGGACTTCATAGTCGTTAAAACGTATTTACTTTTACTAAAAATACGTATACTCGAGTACAGAGTAAATATGTTTACGTTTCCTTTGAAAAAAGTTCGTGTTCTCGCTTTTACGTATATTTTTTGAAAGTACTCGAGTACAGAAAACGTATTTCAGATAATCATTTATATAGTTTTTTCAAGGCATGGAAGGGAGAAAAGGGTGAAAAAGTGCTGAAAATGGAGAAAAATAGCAAACAAATGGGTATATAACATCATATGTAGCCAAAAACCCTGAAAATAGGTGAATTTGGAGTGAAAATGGGCAACAAAAAAATTGGTGATTTTGAGTGAAAATTAGAACAAAATTTCCCCAAAAATACTATATTTTACGTTTTTAACAGTATTTTACTCACGCTTACTCATGAGTAAAAGTAAAAAAAATTATCTACGTTTTCTGTACTCGGGGGGGGGGGTGAGGAGTGAAAAATAAATACCTTACATTTACGTATAATTTGAAAGTTAAGAGATCGTGTCACTTCAAATTTCCCGTCTATTCGGATTGAACCATTTTAAAAATACTATCTAACTGGGCGCTAAATATTAGCACGCTTTGTAAATACCAGATAAGGAGACATTTCGTGGCAGTTTAATTACCCAGCGTCTAGTCTATTCGATTGTTTTCACCACAAAACGCCACCAATTAATGTGTCAATGGGTGGTCTGGCTTGAATTTGGCTTCATTCTGCCCTTGCTAATTGGGCCATTCAATGGCCCGTTTATTAGCATGTAATGATCGCATGCATTTTAGGCGCGCTTACCCGTGTATTTTCATTCTGACCAAATTTGTCGTGTGGTTCGCTCAATGGAGATCAAATTAGGTATTTGTATTTACCTACCTCGCTGACCGCAGGGCTGCCTCCAATAGAACGGCACCTCCAGTAGAACGGCACCTCCAGTAGAACGGCAGTTAGAAAAGTTGATGATAAAAATAGAATGGCGTTCTTCTATTAGAAGATTTACGGTAAAAGTGGATGATGATACTGGTTTAGTTACAGAAAACCGCTGGCTCCTGGCGCTGGCACTAGCGCCAAGGAAAAAGCGCCATGACACTTTTGGCGCTTGACGCTATTTTGCGGTGGCTCCATTTGCGCTTGGCGCCACACTCATAAAAAGCGCCATGGCGCTTTTGGCGCTTGGCGCTTTTTCCATCACGATACTCGTCTCCAATTTCTAGTGGACGAAGTACTAATCCATTTCTTAGTCGTGTCCAAAACTCTGATTGAAAGTTTAACTTTTTCTGAAAATACCTATAGATTTCTCAATGATTTTACGTCGAAATTTAGGATGACGTATAATCATTGAAAAATAGATGTCTCCCGAAACGGTGGACTGTGATCTCTGAAAATTGTGTAAATCTCTGAAATCGGAAATCTCTCTGAAATAATGAATTCTTAAAAATAAACTCTAAAAATAATGAACGCTGATAAAACTCTTAATTGGTTCTGTAGCCCACACTTTTTTACGCTTACTCACGTATCGGACGACTTATGTTTTAATTGAATTTGACCCCCGGTGCTTATTCAGCAGGCGACATGACGTCACTTTTATGAATTTTTGCTATCACTAGTTGCACACTTTTTCTCATGATTAGTCGATCTGCGATGAGCGTTCACACAAATCAAGGTCAACTGTCCGTTTATAAATTGAGGCATTTTTCTTTCAGGTTTTTTTATTTATAAATAGTTTTATTCTCGCAACCAACTGAAAAAATGTGGCGATCCTCGAGAGAAATAAAATTGAGCTGTGCCCTTTTTATTTGCATTTCTATTTTATTTGAAAATGTTTGCTTTCTGGGCACTGTTGTTTACACTGGGTTTTTTATGCACGCCGAACGCCTGTTAAATTGAACGTTTGATATAATATATTTATTCGTTATCACCGTGGCGTGAAAAATAATTTTGCTATGATTTGCGAGAAGAGCGTCCTATCAAACTGTAGTCAACAGTGCCGCTATTTTGAGTTGATCTTCAGATGAATGTCAAATTAAATTCACCGAGTTCAATTATACTGTATCTTCAATTATACTGTATCTTCAATTATACTGTATCTTCAATTATACTGTATCTTCAATTATACTGTATCTTCAATTATACTGTATCTTCAATTATACTGTATCTTCAATTATACTGTATTCAATGGATCTTTTCGCAAAATCACTCTAGAAAAGTAAATATACAAGTACTTACTAGGGATGGCCAAAAAAAGTTTTTTTCAACGACAGGTTTTTATTTATTTAAAAACCGTTTTTTCAAAAACAGGGTTTTATTTTAAAATAAAACCGTTGTTTCTTTCAAAAGCTCCCAGATATGGTTATGAGTCAACATATACTGGTATATCAGACAGGTGACAGTACTTTGTGGTGTTATATTTAGCCATATAATGGCTGTGGAGCCATGGGATATCATTATAAGTGGTGATTTCTGTCAAAAGTATCTGTTTTATGTCGACTTATTACGAATATTGGCTTTTGTCAAATGTTTGTGACTTCAAGTGAAGTTGGCCTTGGAATAGTGTTTAAATTGGGTTACAATGGCCCTGTGCACACTAGTTTTCACAGGTAATTTGGAAAACTCATAAATGAGCTTTAAACGTGTTAGTTTTCCACAATGATTCATTTTTAATCTCCGTCAACTGTAGTTGACGGGTAACTCATTGTAAAAAACTCAAATGCGTTCTAAGCTGATTTTCGAAATTTCGTGTGAAAACTAGTGTGCGCAGGCACAATAGAAGGCTAATTCATTAGAAATAATTTTTCACACTCTACAAGTATATGGAGGCACATTGACTGGATATTATATACTACACTAACATATCACAGCTTATTATGGCACAATAGCATGAACAAATGGAAGGATGATTTACATTAAAAATGCCGCAAAACCAATGAAAACCACCACATACAGTAAGGTGCATGTGAAATTGCGCACTTGCGCGCAAAAAAAATTGCAGATTACCTAGTGCTTAGTACAAAAAGATTTTGGTCAAGGTTTTTTTTTTTAATAACGGTTTCGATGGTTTTTTATTTAAAAAACCTTTGAAAAAACCCCTTGGACATCCCTAGTACTTACAGTTACAGAATGTTTGATATTTTCTATAGTCTCACACTTTTCACCAACTGTATGCATAATTTATTTATCTATGTGTTCGTTTTTTGTCATTGATATTTATTTTTCCATGCTAGAATGTTACGTAATCTGTTTCTATTTTTGTCTGTAGATAATGTTGTTTCGTTTTAGCTCACGTTTTTCGGACGGGACTTATCCATGCGTGTATCACTTTTGAAATTAGGTAATCTTGTTATTTTGTGTGCACATAAAAATGTAAAAACTTTTGCGCCTGATTCATCAATTAGGTACGTGAAAATGTCCATTCTTTCATGAAGTAAAACTGGGCATGGCATAAAAATTTAGGGAGAACTCAATTATTGATTTAGGCACTTTGATTTATTGTATAATGAAATTTCCTTCATGGAAAACCTTTGCGCGGACAACTTTCGATCACTTTTATTATGGCTTTTAGTGAATAATACAATTTAAATAAAAATGAAATTTGCTATACTCAGCGGACCTCGTCCAAAATTACGCATGTTGATAACGCGCCAGCAGGATACTACTTGTGCAGGTACTTTAACAAAAAAAATATTTAAAAATAAAAAGGCGGAGTCGCTTACAGCGGTTTTTGTTTGTTTTTCCTTAATCGTTTTTTTATTATTTTTGAACAATTTTTATTCTTTCATTGCGAGTCATCATGAATTGTTTCACTAGAATATGCATCCGAAAAATACGGTCCGCAGAGTATACCTAGATAATTTTTTGCTGCATCTATTTTGTTAGAATTAATCATTACACTTATAATTAGAACAATCGTAAACTACTCATAAGGGCTAACTCAAGCAGACCTCCATGCTCCCCACTTCATAAGAACCCCAGGCACCAAATTTAATTGGAACCTAAGGCGCCTTACCTGCGCCTTACATTCTAATTGAATTTGGGACCTGTGGTGTTATTCACAATGATATGGTAACCGTTTTGCAAACAAATATTCAATCAAGTCACCTAGAGACAGAGAGGTGTCAATCGGCCACGGCCCATGGGCAAACAGATCTCATTTTTGTAAACAATACACGGTGGTTAATGTTTATTACATTTTGGCTCTTCTTAATTCTACTCTTCAAGCTTATTTTTGTTAAATTTTATTACTTTTGGCTATCTCAAGTATTTTTGTTTCTGTATAACAATCTGCAAAATTGTGAATACTCAATACGTATTTACCTAGCTATTTAGCTGGAAGATGTGTGAGCTGCCCCCATTTTTGCAACTTCAATTTTTTATCAATTATCAATGACAAATGGTACATTGCTAGGAAGCAGTAGTTCATTAGTATAAAAACAGCACTAGCACAGAAACAGGAATGTTTTGGTGAAAGAAAATTGTCAAAAAATCTAGTCGACCACACCGTAAAGACGATCATTGTGTTGTTTGCAAGGAAGACCCAAGAATTGCGGTGTGATTTTGACTATTTGATGTTATTGTTTACATTGGCGCTATTATTATTGTTATTTGAGAATTGTGATGTTGAGACAAAGCTCTCTTTATCCCATCACGCTTTTCTCTTAGTATTTGCATATCTATTGAATTGCATCTGCTACATTTGTTGGGCGCAAACGCTTTTTTTCAAGGCACGCATTTTATCATTCAAGTGTATGATTTTTGGCTTTGGGTAGAATGTGATATTTGATGATACATCGTGTCGAATTTTTCCCACAACATTCGACGAATTTTTTTCTGTATTTCAAACGACATTTTCATTTACCCACTTCAAAGCATTTACCCGCCAGGCGCCGTTCGTTGGTGTGTACTGAAAGATTTGGGTTGAGTGTTTTTAATAGCAATAGGATTTTTGACTGCTGTTTTTTCAGTCATATTCTTGTGCTTACTAGTCTGACCATTTTGTGAAACTGTCACACATATTTCACATCAAGTAAAAACTGCTCCAGTTTGCATCAAAGGTGCTATGATTTAACATCAAGGAGTCTAGTATGGGTGGGGGGTTTGAATAAGGTGGGTTTACCCCGCCCCCTCCCCCCAACGATCCAGCTACCGTAAATGCTCCAATAAGGCAACTGTCGGTTTATTGTTTTCAGCACATTTTTGGGGGTCGCATTATTGGAGATGTCGCTTTATTGGAGAGGGTCGCATTGTATTTTTCGACACCTCAACAACTTAACTGTTCATTTAACTCGTATGAGCATGGCATCGTAAAGCAATATTGTACAGCAATAATCACCACAAAGTCACAAAATTTGCTAAATTTGGGGTAAAGTTTGCCGAATTAGCAGCGTCCGACCATTGCGACATCATTTTCAATGTCCGTTTCTTGTTTTTTATTCTTCTTGGGGGTCGCATTATTGGAGGGGGTCGCATTATTGGAGGGGGTCAGATTATTGGAGAAGGTCGCTTTATACTTACACAACGTGCCAAAGGGGGTCGTACTATTGGAGAGGTCGCTTTATTGGAGGGGGGTCGTCCTAATAGAGCATTTACGGTATCTATCTATTGTGGAAGCCACTCAGGTATATCCATCTATCCAGAGCCAAAATTTTGGCTACTACCCCTGAATCCCCCTCCCCCAGAAAACAGCTATCGATCAATTTGAAATAATTTTTGAGAAATTTTGCCACAATTTTCACTCAAAATCATTAGGTTTGATTCTTTTTGACCCATTTTCAACTTCAAAATCACTAGTTCATATGCCTTATTGCCCATTTTCAGCTATTTTTGACTATATATTTTGTGCCTATCTACCTATCTTTACCTATATCTAGGTGTCTCGAATGGGGGGGTTGGGAGGGGGTTACCCCCCCCCCAACTGCCCAGCTATCTATCTATCCCGGAGGCTGCTCAGCTATCTATCTATCAATCCTGGAAGCAAAATTTTGGGCTACTACCCCCTAAACCCCCCCCCCAAATCGCCCAGCTATCTACCTACCTGGAGCGATTTTTCAGAAACTATACCCAAATTTTTGCTCAAAATCGCTATTTTTCATACATATATATAGATTTTCACCTCCAAAATCACTGGTTCATGTGTCTAACTGCCTTTTTTCAGCTATTTTAAGTACTATATGCTCTTCTATCCCATTTTGAGCTATTTTACACCTACTTTTAGCGATTTTTCTCCCTTTTCTTCCTTCTATTCCCCCAAAAAAGCCTTTTTATCAAACCACCACAACCCTCCCCCCCAAACCCCCCAACCCCCCCAGAAAGTTTTTCAGCTATCTGTCCCTCCGGAGGAGCGATTTGCTATCTATCCAACCACTTGGAGGGTCAAAATTCAAGATACCCCTGCCTATATCCAAGCAATTTTTAAGCAATTTTACATATACTTTCAGTGATTTTCCATCTACACCTTGAAAAAGCCTATATGTATATTGAATGCCTGCAGACCCCTGAACCCCCCCCCCCCCACCTCACAAATTTTTAAAGCTATCTATCCCTCTGGAGGAGCAATTAACTATTTTATGAACCTGCACAGGGGCCCAAATCTACAACATCCCTGCATCAATATATATATATATATATATATATATATATATATATATATATATATATATGTATAATGTATATATATATATATATATATATATATATATATATATATATATGTATAATGTATATACATAAATACACATATGTTTTATATGTACTACTGTATTTCCTCAAAATACACCCAGGAGGTTTATTTTTTCAGAGTGAGATTTTAGAGGTGGGTTAAACGAGTGTGGGGTATTTTGAGGGGGGTATTATTGAGCCAGAATTTTTTTAAATCCCAGTACTATATTGTTGTCTGTAACTTACACAGACGTCGACAAATGCAACAACGACCGCCATGTATAAGACTCCATAGACTTATATACCGTATTTCCTCGAAATACCCCCCATCACGAAACACCCCTGTCTCGAAATACCTCCCTCCCCCAAAATGGGCACTATGAACTTATAAACCCCCCTCGAAATACCCCCCCCCCCAATTTAGTGTATAGAGAGCGTAATGCGGTTTGTGATCTGGGAAACACATAACAAATGTTCAAAACAATGAATGTGTTGTGTTAGAACCGGTTATATACTCTCTACGTACATACATTTATAAGTCCATAGAGTGTTATAAATGGCGGTTTTTGTTGCATTTTTCGACGTTTGTGTAGGTTTCAAACAACAATTTAGTACTGGGATTTCGAAAAATTTCTGGTGAAATAACAAACCTCCCCCTCGAAATACCCCCGTCGTTTAACCCCCCTCTAAATTCCCACTCTGAAAAAATAAACCCCCCGGGGGGTAATTCGAGGAAATACGGTATTTAGCAGACAGAATAAACCCTGTTCTAACATAACACAGTCATTGTTTTTAATGTGTGTTCTACACTTCCCGGATTACAAACCAAACCGTAGCTTTTGTCATTTACGTTCTCTATACACTATATTTGGGGGGGGGGGTATTTCGAGGGGGTTTATAAACTCATAGTGTCCATTTTGAGGGGGGTATTTCGAGGGGTAAATAGGGTAAATGCACCAAGCACACAAATTGCACTGTCCCATTTTTTTCTATATTGACCCTCATTTCACCTTTTGCAGTCTTTGAAACTGCATTTCAATTATATGCCACCAATTTTTCTCCAATTTTATGACACATTTAGTTGCAGACCCTGGGCAGGTGTTTTTTGCGAATCTCGTGTCTGGCGCAATAAATCCTGCAGGCAGCGAAGTCGCTTTTTTCCGGCGCGAAAATCAATTAGCCCGACAAGTTTTTTGTGTCGGGCAAAACGCCCACGTGTAAATATGTATGTACGTGAAAATGTTGTATTTACTCTGACCCGTCGTTTCTGTTTGGCAGCTATAAAACAGTTATAGGTAATTTTTTCATCTTTCAAGTTCTGGTAAGCTTAGAAGAGTATGTGTGTCAAATATAATTATTTACATGTGTATTTGTTGTTTATGCCGTATGTATACTACAGCACTAACAAATACCCAGTGATTTCAAACGTAAAATTGCACGCTTGCGCTAATTTTTTATATTTATAATTGGCACAAAAATGATTTTGTCGGAGCATTTTCTAACAGCAGCGCGTGGTGCTGAATATTGGCAAAAAATGTTTTCAAAGTTGATAATAATTGAAAAAACCTTAATACCAATGGCACAATTTTTGATTGACTGAGTCGACCTCATGCCTGCCACAATTTCTACCATATTTTGATGAATGTAGCGATGTGATTGCCGTGCTACAGTATAAAATGTGGAAGTGGTCTGTGGAAAAAGTTATTCAATTTTTGGCTCTTTTTGCAGATCGGACATGATGGATTTAATTGTTAAGTGTGTCACTGCGGTAGGTCGCAATATACTTTGAATGCCATAACAAAGATCTTGGTAGATTTTTTTGAAAATGTAACGAAATCTTAAAATGGTTACATTTGTATTCACATTCCAGTTTTTTTAGAGAGATTTAATTATATTTTCTTTTTGGATGATTTTCTGATATTGCTATTTATATCAGAGAATATAAAAATACATGTTTTAAATTTATCTTTACCATATTTTGTTCTTTCTGAGAACTAGAAAGTTCTGAGTTCATGTTTTCTTACATAAAGTGAAAATGGTTTATTTTTTCAAATGCTAACATAAATTGATGTAGGTTGAAAACAGATGTGGGCCACCGTGTAACGTCTGCTTCAAGGATTCGCACATCGGTCTGTTTCAGCTGGTTATTCCCATAAACAACTGCCCACCCACTGGGCATTTGATTTTTTTTCGCACAGGTGAAACAAATTTCTGGCACGTGCCAATAAAATGAGTTCTGTGGTTGAGTATAAAGATGTGAATGTGAGAATGGCGCCACACACGCTGGATGTTAACTGACCTCGTGTCAACTAAATTTTTGTGAATAAGGTGATTTCAACTTTCCTATATGATAGAGCATAGGTAGTTAATTTTACATAATGACACTTAATTTGCATCGGTTCTGTTAAGTGTGCTGCTTTTAAAAATCTTTTTGTGTTATTTAGTTGACATTGAGTTGACACAAATTTGCGATGTCAACTAGCGTGTGTGGGCTCTATATTGCATAATTTGGTTTTACGCCCATAAACAGTAAAAACCGAGTAAAACTCAAGTTGGAGATTGTATTGACATGTTTTTATTTGTGTCAGTCATTTTTTAAGACATGAATTATGACATCACATTTATTTTATCTCCGATGCAATCTTCGGTTTGTTTTATTAGCGCCAGTCAAAGCTATTACCGTCGAGAACCAAGTTTGTGGCGGGAGACCGATTTATTTAAATATCTATTTAACTTAGGTAATTGTTAATCTAGCTGCTCCTCGAGTCTTTTATAAACAAATTTTTTTTACAAAAAGCGACTTATGTCTGCAACATTGATGTATTTCCCAACTTCTGTTTCACTTTTTAATTTATCCACCATATATTTAGCACTTTCAACGCTGACAACGATGCATCTAAAAGAAAAAACGTTGGCAAACAGAAATTAGAAGACACTAAAACGTTTTTCGATGTTATTGGGTGTTCGAACTATTTTTCTCCGTCAAAAAAAAACAAAGTTACACAAGGCACTGCGATGAAATTCACAATAGGAAAGATATGCAAAAAACGACTGAAGACATTTTAGCAACAGCTGGAAAGCTCTAGGACATTGTTGGTAAGCATCAAAAATGACCAAAAACATTCAAAAGTTCAGTGTTTGAGTTCAAACGTTTTCAAAAAAATTCGATAACAAAATTCGAAACTTGAAAACTGTTCTGGTAAAATATTTGAAAATTTGAAAACTGATTGTAAGGAGAAATTTTTGAAAACACCATCGAACACACTGTTTCTTCATTCAGTTTGCCATCGTTACAAATCATTTGACCGCCAAAAGTCATTTTTGCGACTGTATGTTCGTTCTGTCTTCAGGGACGTTTTTCGTTCCAAACTGCCAGCAAGGATCATGCAAAAATGCTCGCAAATAGTTGATTTATGACTTATCACCTGTCATTTTTTACTGCATTTTTCCGTTTTTATTCCCCAACACAAATGCATATGATATGGCATATTTCTTGAACAGATTTAAGCTCACCAGAATTAGTTATTTTGAAAATTCGTCAACTGTGGTTGAAAGTAGGGTTGGGAAAAGACAATTTTTTCAAACCTTGATTTAAAAAAAATCAAATCAGATTTCTAAAAATTGTTCAATATGGGGTATAGAATAAAAATGTGTCAATGTTAAGTGCCGCATAATAAAAAAATTAAGTTTCCACCCTGTGATTTTCTTAAATCAAAATTTTAAATAACAATAAGTTGAAAAAATCAAGTGCGATCCCTTCCTAGTTGAGTGCCAACTCATCCTGGTAAACTCAAATGCGTTCAAAGCTGATTTATGAGTTTACTTGGCAGTTGAGTAAACTAGTGTGCGTAGCGCCATTGCGTTGACCTAGAATTTATTCGAGGGGGGCGGCGGGTGACTTATTTAACAACATTAGGATTCAGGAGCTATTTTTAAATGATTGTTAAGCTTTATAAAGCCCCCCTCAACTTGCAGAAATGCAGCAAATGTGCGAGGAAATCGACTGCGAAACACTTAACGACAAAAACGCGGACGCACATCAAAACAAACCCACAGTGTCGTTCGAAAATATCCACTGCCCATCGGACAGCACCATTGAATACTACGACACAATCACTGGGAAACTTTTGCCTCACTATGATACTACAGATGGGATTGGTGATGAAAAAGGCGGAGTTCTATTAGCTGCCTATGATGCAGTTGCCGATGCGAAGCCTGGTGCCAATTCCGCAAGTGGGCAAGTGAGTGGGAAAGTGCTAAGTGGTAAGTGAGATGCTGAGTGACAACTTTACTAACAAGTAAACCTGGATGCGGTTGAAGAATTTGAATATTGGCTAAACGCACACTTTACGGCCAAAATGACCAAACTGGATGACAGTCAATCATCTACTGTTGACGGAGATAAATTTTTTCATTGCAGTAAACTGAAATGTGTTTTGAACTGATTTATCAGTTTTACAAACCTTAGCTATAAAACCAGCCACGCTGGCCACTTGCAAATAAATACGTTTCATTTATGTAATCATTTGACTTTTACATCACTAAAAATTTACCTACGGCTTACCGCTGTTCTTGTCACTTGTCCACTTGCGGAATTGAATCCAGATGATAATGTAAATTTGGACAAATTGAGAACTATCTGTTGTGAAACGAATGCTGCCTCAAAAAGTACGGTCGTCAAAAAGCCGAAATGTGTATGCAAGGTGAGTGTTTTTAATTTAAATTCGACACGTTTGAGTTTGGTAACGCCCAGGTGCCAATCCCAAACCTTGTAAAATGCCCTGCAAAATGTCAAATGTCATGCAAAATGTCAGAAGTCATGTAAAATGCCCTGCAAAATCGTAAGAGTTGCCTTTTTACGTGACTTTTGGCACTTTGCATGACATTTGACATTTTACAGGGTCTGGGACCGCCCCCAGCTTGTCGGGCGCCTAGCACCCGCCATACGTTCAAATTGGAATCGGGCCATGGTGTAATCCGTATTCCAACCTTGCAGACGTGTCCTACCCAAAAACCAATGTGCGCACCTAGACACAAGCCGGTGCTGGTGAAAACTGGCCACTCGAATAAACCCGGATCCTGCTGCGATCAATATTCTTGCGAACTCATCGGTTTGTCAACTGAAAGTTTTGACTTTTGGCGTTCATTTTTCAACTTTTCCGTGTATTTTTCTATTTTTCAACTGCTTTTCAGACGTAGACAGCCCGTCATCGAGTAGCGAAAAGGCGGACTGTTCCTCAAAAAAGTGTCCGCGTGTGAATGTCGTGTGCCCCGATGACAGTCAATTGAGGAAGCCTCTCGAAGGACGTTGTTGTGCTTCACCATGCGTTGGTATCGACTGGTTTGTAAATGCATTTGGCTATTACATATTTTAATAACTTTTATATTTTACTGATGATGCTAGTACTCACAAAGCTAAGCATAGTTTTTCAATCGTGTTTACGTTTACTTTACAAATACCTACGTATACTCGAGTAGTGAGTAAACACTTTTACGCTTCCTCTGGTAAAGTACCTGTACATACTCGCTTTTACGTATAGAATTTCAAAGTACTTGAGTAAAGAAAACGTATTTCAGATATAAAAATATACAAAAATTAGTGTTTGATTGAGAATTGAGGCACAATTGATGAAAAATACTCACTTTTACTTAAGTTTACTCGTGAGTAATAGTTCTCCAAATCCCCTTTCCAATCATCCAACTCAAAACTGCCCAGTATCCACCCCACGCCCAAATCCCCGCCCCCCCCCCCCCGGCAGCTGCGAATGCAAGCCGGGCATCTGCCCCCCGGTGCCGGTGGACTGCAGCAGTGGCCAGCTGGGCCAGCAGCCGTCGCCAGCTGCCGTGGCAGAACCGGTGCTGGTGGCCAGGGGGGTGGGGCTGCCCGGCGCCTGCTGCGACAGGTTCACCTGCCACGCTCGCGCTGCTAATTGGGCGGCTAATGGTGAGGGGGGTTTGGGTTTTGGGTTTATACAAACTGTGTCAAATGTCATGTAAAATGTCAATCAAAACAAAAACGAAGAGATTTCATTAAAATACTGAACTTTGCATGACGATTGACAATTTACTTTACACATGTCATGACAATTGACACTTTGCATGACATTTGACACTTTACTTCACACTTTTCAGCGCATAGGACTGCCCCCTTGTAGCAATCTCGAGCCACATAAACCTGTCGTGTTTTTTCCAGACACATCGTTGTCGGGATCGGAGAGTTTCGTGCTGGCACAGACGTCCGCGGCGGCGCTGCAGCAAGACGACTTGCAGTCGGACCAACCACTCGCATCGGTGCGCTGCGGTTTGCGATTGCTATTATAATAGTTGAACTGGAAGGATGATTTGATTTTAAAGGTTTTTTGAGAGAAAAGTGGATTTTGAGTTTCGAATTTCTTGCGAAAATAGTTTTTGAATTTTCATATTTCATTTTTTAATTGTCTTTTTTTAACTTTTTGAATAAAAGTTTGAAAATTGGGAAGAATTTGGAAATTGCAAAATGCCTTTATCGCAGCATAAGCATTTTTTTACCAGTAGCCAGATCTCATGCATGAACGATATGCTCAATAATCTAAACAATACGTGGCAACGTGGCGACAAATTCTGGCGGATGATATAACGTAAAAATACTCTTTTGCGCAGATATGCACCAAGCCAATATTTTTTAAGAAAATTTTTTTCACAATGCAATAGATGCTAGTTACTCGTAAAGTAAAGTAAAATAAAGACGCTAGTGAAGACGCTAGTTACAAACCAATCTCACATTCCAATTTAATCACACAAAAACACGGCCAGACATTTCCACAACTACCCACCCCTCCCAATTCACAGCAGCCACCGTCGATTTCTGCGCTAATACCAGTGATCCCAGCAGTTGGAAGCTTGCCAACAACCAAGTGCAGTACAAATGGCGCCGTGTGGTTTGACAGGTGCAGCAGATGCGTTTGCAAAGATGGTCTGGCGCACTGCGCCAGGAAAAAGTGTGAAAAAGCTGTCAATGGTGAGTTTTTGGTTGTTGACCAACACTGTGAAAATTGTTATAATATCGATTAGTTTTTGTTAATTTTTCGGATGAAAGTGGGATATTTGCCAACAAGATTTGCTGACAGTACATGAATGGATCTAAAAGAAAAAATAGAAGGGCTCGAGAGAAAAAAGAAGTTGTGGTATCATTCAATACATCGAACCCTATTTAAATATAAATTATTTACATAGGTAGGTATCAATAATAAAATCAATTCAAAATGCACACTCTCACCCTTTCCCCCCATTTTCAGACGTGACGCTGGGCGGGTGCCAATGGGTGTCGCTGTCAGACACGTCCTGCTGCCCCACGTGTCTGGGCTGCATCACGGACACGGGCGCCAAGGTGCCCTTCAACCAGAGCTGGGCCGTGGACGAGTGCACCACGTGCACCTGCGTGCCGCCGCACGGCAGGACAAAGTGCTACACGCAGAGTTGTAGGTAGGTGTGTGTAGAAGTATTTTACCGCATTTCCTCGAAATACCCTAAATTTATAGGGTGATAAATTTGAGGGGGGGGGGCTTATTCGATGGGTCATTGATAAATGTATCGTTGAGTATTTCCCAGAGCTGTTGCAATAACTCGCAGACGCACTTGCGCACTGTCGGCAGCGAGGAAGGTACCAGACCAGTGCTGCCCTGTTTGTGATAGTAAGTCCATTTGAAAGTTATTTTTTCGGTCATTTTTATCGTGTTTTTCCGTTGATAGATGCAAAAATAAGTGTTATAACGTGTAAATATGAAAATGGGCAACTGTGAAATTACCAATATAATTGGAAAGTGCCCAAAATATGAACCCCTGAATTTTTCAGAAGAAAATTTGCATTGATACCGCAGAAGTATGGTAGAAAATGTCGATAAAAGTGACAATTGGAAAAATTTGATTTCAACTGCTTAAAAATCAACACTCCACACTCAGAACCGACAGTGGTGCACGCGGGCGGGCCCAACTGTCCAAACTTGGACGCTTGCCAACTTCGCTGCACGCACGGCTTGAGGCGAGCCAACGATGGCTGCTTTCACTGCGGCTGTGCCAGTCCTCCCGATGGACACACAGGTTCATATTTTTCCTATTTTTCTCATAGTTTGTACGTTAGAAAAACACTTAAAAATCGATGTGTTTCTAGAAAAATGCGAAATTCTAAAAGTCGTTTTAGAAAAAAAGCACTAAAAATAATTTTTTCGAGAGGGTTTGCCATCATTACAGAAAGCACGCCGGCAGCGGGTTGTTCAAGTCTGCTGCCATCGACCTGCCAGCTGCAATGCCTACACGGGCACGCCATTTCACAAGCTCCTAGTGCCACTTCCCCAGCCGACGTCACTTCACAAGCTGAGGGCAACTCAACTTCGCAAATGTGCCCCACTTGTCAATGCGTCGCTTGCCCAGCCGAGCATTTGTGCGGCAAAAAGTGCATTTACGGCCGATTGCGTAACGCGCACGGTTGCGAATTGTGCCAGTGCAGCGGCGGCGATGAGATCGGCGAAGGTTTGCTATTTGTTTAGATTTTGCTGTATTTTGATTATCATATATACTTTATTTCCTCGAAATACCGCCCTCGAAATACACCCATCGAAATACCCCCCTCGAAATACCCCCCTCGTTTGACCCCGCTCAAAATGCTCGCTCTGAAACAATCACCCCGGGGGGTATTTCGAGGAAATACGGTAAACTAAAATAGAATCATCGCACCAATTCTGAATTATAATAATTTAAGGTGCTCAGGCATCAAAATGTTTTGAGATCCCTAATTAAGCCTATCGTTAATGGGATCCTTAATTTAAAGTTCCTACACCCTTATTATCCAAACGTCATTTACCTGTAAATTTAGGCGAAAGCGACTTGGACACGAAACTTGGCCCAGTGCCGAGAGAAGGAAAAAAGTGCACCGTTGAAAAAATTGGCACCGGGGGCGAGCTGTGGCAGGTGCAATCGAAAAGTTATGAGCCGGGAGAATATTGGCACGATGGCTGCAGGTGGCAGACGCTAATACCCAACTTTTATAATATTTGATATTTTATTACACAAATATTAGCGTGCGAAAAAGCTCTGAAATTGGTGCTCATTTATTCTTTTCACTCTAAGATATGAAAATCTTGAATTGAAAAGGCTGAACATTGTCTACTAATGGATGAATGCTAGAAACAAAAATAAAGTGTAACGTATGTTCCGTCACAACACAACGTTATTGCAAGGAATGATGAAACCCCAAAATGTCTTTTTAAAATTAAAACCCGTAGCTCCACACAAAAATGTGTCAACTACTTTTTGTCTGATAAAATATCAACGTAAATATACTTCCCATCCCCATCAAATCATAGAATTTCTAATCACAGGCACTGTTATTGTTCAATCGACGGAAGGGCATATTGTTCCCTGCTCGAATGCAGCCCATGGGATCCGGCTCACTGCGACTGGCAGCACTGGAAAACACACATCGGTATGCACTGAAATGCTAATTATAATTAGTTACCCATTCTAAAACTGGAAATGCAAGTCCTAAAATGCAAAGTTGCTATCATAGTGTAACAAATCGACAAAAATTTTAATTGAACGGTGCACTAGGTAAAGATCGTGAATACAAAAAAAAACATTCAAAATTATTCCTCTTGCTTTTTGAAGTATCTCTGCAATGAATTATGCTGTGTGTCCGCATGCGCAGGCGAGTGCTGTCCAAGGTGTTCCCCTGCGCCAAGATCGGCTTCCAATGCGACCTCACCGGCACCGCCTCCAGCGGCAAACGACCCAACTGAGGTGTACTGCTTGAATACAGACGGGCCTTTTAGGTTTGTCGGCAGGATTGAAGTTTATGGGATCTGTGACAAAATTTAACGATTTGATGGCCAGTTTGAATTGGAAATAGAGGCAAATCACCATACAATTACCTACTGCGCACGTGGGCTGGTATTCAAAGACCCGCGGGGTTATAGGTATTCATGTAACCGCGTGGTTATATTCCAGGCAAACCAGCCTTCAATTATCGCAGACGCATTTACACCGAAGGGGCCACCTTCAACGTGTCGCCGTGCATCAATTGCACCTGTCGTATGGGCAAAATAATGTGCCACTCGGCTGGCGCCTGCCCCCCTGCGCCGCGCCTGTGTCAGAATAGTTCGGACAGCGACAGCGATGGGGAAATGCACTGCTGCCCCAGGTATTTTTGGGTGTTTGGCGGGCTTACTGCATATTCGGGTTGTATGGATTATTTTGCGTTTTTAGCTGGGATTTTTTGTGGCGACGGTGTGCGGGGTTTTGACTACCCATGCGCAAACTAGTTTTTACACAAAATTTGGAAAACTCATAAATCAGCTTTCAACGCATTTGAGTTTTCTAGAATGAGTCACTTATGACCATAGTTGACGGACACCTCATTCTAGAAGACTCAAATGTGTTCTAGCTGATATGTGAATGAGTTTTCCATATTTCGGGTGAAAACTAGTGTGCGCAGCACTTTTAAAGTTGAAACAGTGCCGTTGTATTTTTTTCAGTTCAATGAACGTTTTTGGTCTCAAATGAAGTCACTCAGCCAAACATCAATTGAAACCAAAAACCGCAGGTGTCTGCAGCCGTCCAGTTCAAAAACAGAATCATCTTCAACAACCAAAAACCCATCTGCGGGTGGAAGTGACGCCAATTTAGGCACTCCCCGGTTGAAGGATGTCGCTTTAATTGGCACAGCGCCAACGGTTTGCACCGATGAAAACGGTGTTGTGCGGCCCGCCGGATCCACTTGGTTTGCGTCTGAATGTACCGCTTGCTTGTGAGTTAGCTCCAGTGACTTGGCTTGGCACTATGCACGGATAGTGAAGTATGTCGTATGTTGGCAGGCTGCCAACCGTAAGTAATGCACGCAACCCCTGTAAAGTAAAAATGCCTTGTATTTTTCAGAGAATGTAGAACGTTTTTATATTTAGCACGAAGTTTTTATATTTATTATTATTTTTCATACTGCGCATCAAAATATGACGTAACTTCTACCGTATTTCTCCGTGTAAAGGACCCCCCGTGCACAACACCCGGGGTGTTACACGGCTGCATAGCACCCCCGGGGTGCTATGCTATTTAGGTTTCAAAAAGATCACTCGATTTGAATTGCTTAAATATTGTGTGTGGCGCGCGCCACTCGTTGTAATTTCGCTGCACGCATTTTTCCATTTTATTGCTGCACGCGGGGAACAAAAAAGCCTAAATATGTAGGGACGTATATCATAAATAGAAAACGAAAGCACAACTTTGAAGTTTAGTGTAGTTTCCGTGGAAAACACCCTCTGATCTAACACCCGGGTGTTATACAGTTTTTAAAAAAGGTTGCTGTAAAGGGTCTCGATTTTGTATAGCACCGGGGTGGTTTGCACGGAGAAATACGTTACCCCCCCCCCCATTGCAACACTCAAACACGAACAACTCCCAAGTGCAACCAACTTTCCAATGCGGCAGATGCGACGAGGGTGGGCGCACGCTGTGCAACACGAGCTCGTGCGCGAGGACTTCGTGCAGCGCGGGCGCGCCGCTGTACATGAAAGGCGCCTGCTGCCCCCTGTGTCAGGGTGCGTTAGGGTCGGAGTGTTAATTCAATCAGAACCAGCTGCCTGATTCACCATCAGCGATGGAATGAGGGCCCAAATTTTGTATGCGCTATTTGTGTGCGCCGAGGGTGTGACGCCATGACGTCATTGGCGCTATTACTTCTGACGTTTTTCTATCAAGTTTCACAACAGCTTTGAGCCAAAAATCAGAACATCAATTTATCTGACTATTGGCGTCTACTCAACCCAACCATGTTTTACCATCAATGTGTGTCAGGCTTCCCGACATCAGGTCTCGTTTAAATTTAATCATATTCAATTGAACGTGCGCAGAGGACTTGTCCAACGGGGCCGCGTGCAGCTACAACGGGCAGCTGTACGCGGAGGGGGAGGCGTGGCTCGACGGGCCCTGCATCAATTGCACCTGTTTAGAGGTGGGTCTCCAGACACACTTCAATCGTAATGTTGCACTACTGCACACGCACGGTTCGCAGGGCGGTCGTACGTCGTGTTCGCCTGCGGCGTGCCCCCCTCTGACACCGGTCAACTGCACGGGCGGCCTGTTGGCGCTCACCGCCCACTCGCAATGCTGCCCCGTTTGCATTTTTGGTCGGCTCCTTTTTAATTTACTTTTTTTTGTTATCGTCTGACTGTGCTCCTGACTAGTGATGGAAAAAGCGCCAGGCTTCTAGCGCCAAGCGCCAAAAGCGCCATGGCGCTTTTCAGACCACGGCGCCAAGCGCCAAAGGCGCCACAGCGTTTTAGCGCCAAGCGCCAAAGGCGCCATGGCGCTTTTCTGGACAACGGCGCCAAGCGCCAATGGCGCCAGGAGGCTATGGCGCCAAGCGCCAATGGCGCCAGCGCCAAACACTAAATGTGTTTAAATTTTGTGGCACGGTGTTCCAAACAGTTTTTTCAGCTATCAATCCCTGGAAGGAGTGATTTGCTTTCTACCACACCCCCAAGAGGCACAAAATCCTGGATACCCCTGACTCAGACGATAACAATATAACGTAAATATAAGCGTCCAAATTTTAAAATATATAAGTAGAATGCATAATCATCCTTGTCCTAATGTAACTCAGTCATTGTTTTAACGTGTGTTCTGCATAACACAGATCACAAAAGGCAGTTTATATACATCCTCTTTACACTCATTTTCGGTGGGGTATTTCCAGAGGGTAATATTTCCCCAGCTTACTCAGACCTGGTGGCAGTCCCATGCCTTGTAAAGTGATGAATGTAAAATCAGTCAAATGCAAGGTAAGGTGTCAATTGTCATGAAAAGTATCAGATGTAAAGTCAAATGTAAAGTAAAGTCTCAACTGTGTATCCAAATCTTACTTTTTGTATCCAAATTTTACTTTTTGCATCCAAATCTTATTTTTCCAGATACAGGAATTATTATTTGGATACAGAAAAAAGGTTTGGATACTCAATTGACCCTTTACTTTACGATTGACACTTTGCATGACAATGGACACTTTCCTTTGCAGTTGACTTTACATTTGACACTTTACTTTACACTTTAAGAGGGTTTGGGACTGCCCCCTAAGTATATTTCATAGTGCCCCCTCCTGAATGTGTTTCATATTTCATGTATGTATGGTGTATTCCCCCCTTGAATGCCCCCCCCCCTCAGAAACGTCTGACAAAAAAACATTCCCTGGGGATTTGTTCGAGTATATATGGTATTTATGAAATTATGTTGAGTATACCATAATTTAGCAAAATTAATTCTCTTTTCTTGAATTTTTTTTAATCATGGCTGGCGCTTTTTTGGCGCTATTAAAAATGCTGGCGCCAGGCGCCAATAGCGCCACCAGAAAATGGCGCCAAGCGCCAAAAGCGCCATGGCGCTTTCTCAGATGGCGGCGCCAAGCGCCAATGGCGCCAGAGCATTTTAGCGCCAAGCGCCAAAAGCGCCATGGCGCTTTTTGCTTTGGCGCTAGCGCCAGGCGCCAGCGCCATGGCGCTTTTCCATCACTACTCCTGACTGAGCCTGCTGCTGTGCACATGTAAACCTGGTGCACATGTAGGCCTGGTGCACATTTATTTTTGACTGGTGCACATGTTGGCCCGGTGCACATTTATCTGCACATACATGTGCACGGGGCATCGTCCGTCCATGTGCACCGGGCGTGTGCATACATGTGCATGCGTTGGTAACTTTACAGGTGCAGCCGGGTTTACATGTGCACATTTGCCCGAATTTGAAAATTGTGGCGTTTTTCTTTCCGCCACTAGACCTTGTATGAGCAGTTTCACGGTGCATTTTCTATCTGTGTAACTAGTAGTGGTAAAACGCCTGAAGCCAAATTTGAGGACGTCTCGTTTTAGGACGGCCGGTACCCCGTGCACATGTATGTGCACCGGGCCTACATGTGCACCAGGCCTACGTACATGTGCACCAGGTTTACGAGTGCACGTGCACGAGTCCTGGGCTGATGGGATTCGGGCCTCGATGTTTTCGGTTGCGCGTTTCTGTATCTTGCTTGGAATCATTCAAGCACGTGGATGTAAAATACATGTTCCCCAATATCGAGCAAAGTCATCGGAATGACAAAGGACCGTTCTCATCTTTACGCGGTGCTCATCAACTGCTCAGTTACGGCAACTGGCCGGTTACCGGTGCCCGGTGGGGGGGGGGGGCACGATGAAGAAGGTAGATGTTCGGATACGCGATAAATACCCAGGGAAATGCGAATAGAATAGTTAAATGGGCACTGCACTAGCACTGTAATACTAATCTCTACCCGGTGCTTTTCCTGCGCTACCCGGTACTCATATTTATTTACCCAGTATCAGGGGTATCCTAGATTTTCACCCTCTTGGGGGTTGGATAGATACCAAATCGCTCCTCCGGACGGATAGATAGCTGGAAAATGGGGGGGGGGGTGTTCAATATGTTGGCTTTTTCAAGGTGTAGAAGGAAGAAAATTTTTAAAAGTAGATAGCATCCGGGACAGATAGATAGCTGGGCGGTTTGGAGGGGGGTTACTCCCCCCCTGGAGACCCCTGCGCGGTGCTCATTTTGCCCCCCACCGGCCACCGGGTTACCGGGCAGTTGCCGTAAAATGAGCAGTAGATGAGCACCGGGTAGAGATGAGCACGGGTCCTTTGCCGTTTTAAAATGTAACCTAAACAGCATCCATTTTTCCCCAGACTCACCAAAAGGCACGAAAATCGGGAGTAGCCCGGTTCTGTTCTACTCCACTTCGAGTCCACCAGGACCTGTCAGCAACACTGGTCAATTTCCACATGGAGCCAATGCCACCACTGTGGCAGCTGGGCCAGAAACGACCACCATTGCACCGTTGATTCTGACACAGCCCATTTTTGCACTGCTGGTGGCTGTATTGCTGTTTTTTGTACTGGCCGTCGTGGGCGTTACGCTGTGCTGGTAAGCTTGTAAAGGGGGGGGGGTTGTTTGAGGGAGGACATCCGCTGTTTGCATTTTGTGACAGGCCGTTATAACCTGGGTTCCACTCCCAGACTCTGTAAAATGTTTAATGTAAAATGTCCTGCAAAATGCCAAAATTCATGTAAAATAAAACCGTGTAAAATGGAGATCAAAATACCAGTCGTTCTACATTTTCCATGACATTTTACCTGACTTTTGACACTTTACATAACATTTTAGTCTGCTTGCATTACTTTACATGACAGTCGCTTGAGTCTGATAGTGGAAACTAATTTCTACTGAATTTTTGCAGGTTCTTCACGCGGCGCTATCACAATTGTGACAAGCTGAGCGAGAATTCCTCCCAGAAATACTACACCGCGTGCGCCAGGGTCAGCTTCACATTTTTTCTATTTTTGGTTGATGTTTGCCCATGAGTATTTTATACCACTATTTTGATGGTGTGAAGACTTTCATTTGCATGAAAAATGAATTTAAAAACATAAAACATCAGGCAGTTGTGTGCACAGGTTTTTTTTAACAGGTATACTCCAGCGACATTACACCTTACGATGAAATCTACCATCTTCCATCTGAATAAAAGAATAAACATAACAAAAATTTCATCATATTTATCAAAGCAAATTTGGATAAGTATGATGGAAATTTTTTTTGTGTTTGTTTTTTATTCTGGTGGGATATGGTAGATCTCATTGTAAGGTGTAACGTGTGTCCCTGGCAAGGGCCCATTCCGCATCAAAAACCATTCCGCACATGTGCCCATCCCACAAATTATGTGACCCATCCCGCAAATGTGCCCATCCCGCACACAGGTGATGCAACTTGCGGGATGGGCACATTTGCGGGATGGGCAAAAATGCGGAATGGGCTTTTTTGCGGAATGCTACACTGTCGTTTAACGATGTAATCGCAAAAAAAAGTAATCAAATACTACTCAAAAACTTCAATAAAATTTTGCGCGTAGGGCGCTTACTGTCTGTCACATGGTGCGCCTTACGTCCTCCTAAAATCTAGACACTTAACTCGCAGCGCCGCGGCGCCGGCAACGGCAGCAGCGACGGCACGGGCGACGACAACGCCAATCTGCTCGTGCCCCAGTGCAACCACCACGCGGCCGGTTGGATGCCGGTGAGAAAATTACCTCTGAGAAAGAGTCATTTGAGTTTTGAGTGTGATTTTTAGAAGTTGTAAAAGTTTGTGAAACGGCAGATTGCGGCAATATTAAATTTGTTGGGAATTTCGATAGATTTTTCAATTTGAGGTATTTGTCATCGAAAGTGATATTTTTTGGCAAAACGCTCAAACCACGCCCCCCTTCCCAGGTGCAACAGTCCCCATGCAGCGGGGGCAATTGCCCAGACAACGTGCACTGCGAACCCCCGGAACCAGTGTGTCCACAAGCCGAGCACATAGACGCCGTAGATGAGATCGTAGACCTCCCAGAGATCGCCCTACTTGGCCACGCTCAACACGAGCTCGATGCACCTGGTGCTGGTGGTGATGGTGCCGCAGTCGAGGGGGACCTGCACGCTGGACAACGCCATCTAGGACGTGCGTGTTTTTTGTTGAGAAATCTGTCACGCTTTTGGTGATTGCTTACCGTATTTCCTCGAAATACCCCTTCGAATTACTATTATTTTCGTCAGAATTCTTGAGGGGAGAGTTATTCAAGGGGGGGGGGGGTATTTTTCCTCACCTGGCGAACAGGGGGGAGGATTTAAGGGGGTAGTTATTCAAGGGGGCTTATTCGAGGATTTGCGGTACATGTAAAAGTACTATCCAATAAAAAATGGCTAAAGCCAACAAAAAGTGGACGCTGCAGCCAAACATCTGTATGCTTTTGATTGCACAAAAGTGATATATCATAAATATACTATGCCATTTTCTGATTGAGCTATCAAAAGATGTATATTAAGGAAAATGTATACAAATCCTAATAATATAGGCTATCAACACAGAAAACTGATGTTTGGCTGCAGCGTCCACTTTTTGTTGGCTTTAGCCATTTTTTATTGGATTTACTTCTTTTCAGGGGTCACAGGCCCAAAAAATTTATAAGTTATTGCAAATCAAGCAAATGCCAAATTTGGCACTGAGAAATACAATCTATAGTCAAGAAGAAGCCAAATACTAATACCCTATATCCTCGAATAAGTCCCCTGGGGAGTTATTTTTGTGTCAGAAGTTTTTGAGGGGGGAGTTATTCAAGGGGGGGCGGTGGTTTCGTCAGAATATTAAGTAAAATGCATGATCAATACATTGTATAAATAGGGGGTGATCAGTTGCATAAACCTGTAGGTCAGTATAGAAATTCATTTATAAATGCAATAAAATGAATGCTGATGCAAATAAGCTGCAATAAATAACTTGACATTTTGAATTATTAAAAAAATACTTTATTTTTTATTTTGAAAAATTTTTTATGTTAATCAAAAAAATTTTTAATTTAAAAAAAATATATTAAAAATTTGAAGAAAAAAACTTTTTTAAAAAATAAAAAATTTTTACTAAAAAAATTTGAATATTTTTTAATATTTTTTTTGTTGAAAATTTTTTAAAAAAAATTACAGTATTTTTTTATACAAATCTTATTTGTACTTTGTATTTTATATACAAATGACATTTTTTTGAAAAAAGTGAACAAATTTGAAAAAAATAGATGCTAGAACTAGATGCGCCAAATCGGAACTAGATGCCTCAATTGCCATATCTGACTTTGTATTATCACTTACCATTAACCACTTGACACTGATGATTTGTAATTATCCACTTGAAAATGATCACCTGAACATTATCAGTTGACAGACAACTTGACATTTGACTTGATATTTTACTTGACATTTATCACTTGACATTTGACATGACATTTATCACTTGACATTAAACTTGACATTTCAATTGAAATTCATCAGTTGACATTTGACTTGATATTTTATCACTTGATATTTTATCACTTGATATTGTATAACTTGACATCTATCACTTGACATTTATCAATTGACATTTGTCTTCACATTTATCACTTGACATTAAACTTGACATTTCACTTGAAATTATTCACTTGACATTTATCACTTGACATCTATCACTTAACATTTTTCACTTGACATTTCACTTGAAATCTACCACTTGACATTTATCACTTGATATTTGACTTGATATTTTATCACTTAATATTTGATCACTTAATATTTTATCACTTGACATCTATCACTTGACATTTATCACTTGACATTTGGCCTGACATTTATTGCTTGACATTTGACTTGACATTTATAACTTGACATATGACTTGACATTAACCACTAGACATTTATGACCTGATAGTAATAACCATGCAAGGTCACATGCTCAGTATCACATCAAGCAGTAGTTCAGGCATGTTTGCGCATTTTACACAAAATAAGCAAACTTGAATAACTTTTGTAAATCTGTACCAAAATTGCCAAAAGTTGGCTCATTTGAAAGCTCTAGTCATGGCGCACATCAACAAATTTTTTTTATTGCCGCATATGTATTTTTTATTGCCGCAGTGGGCGGAGCCTGTGAAAAAAATTCCCGAAAATAAGAAATGGCATCATATGCTCTTTCATATGAGCCATCAACCATGAAAATCGCTCGTGTTTCAAGGAAGTTATTGCAGTTTGAAGATTGTCGGGAGAACAAGAAGAACAACAACAACAACAACGACAACAGTACTTGAAAAAGAAAATCCGTAATAACTTCCTCCGAACTCAACCGTTGGATCTGAAAATTTGCATGGTGATACTTTTCGACACGGGCTTTTTAATGGTGCAGTCGGTTTTGCACTAGCGCATTGCGTTCCGAAGTTATTGCGATTTTAAGTTTGCGATTGTCGCATTTTGGTGTGTCTGACCATATTATGGGTGGGTCGCTTGCGCCCTCCCTCGGCAGCGAGGGATGGCGCTGGCGCGCCCACCCGATAAGTAAAGTAAAGAAAACTTAAAGTAAAAAAACTTCTTTTCATCATTTTTTTCTGTACATGCAAAAATCTGCACAATATGAACGCAGACGCGATGCACGTACCCGGCAGAACGACTGAATCCTTCCGATTGGCGACCTCGCCCACTTTCGTTGCTGACAGGGCCGGAAAATGTCACCAGAATGGCCATGGCTTAACCGCCGCGCTGAAACACAATAGCACGCCTGGCACGAAGCCACCGCACAGGCAGAGTGTCACGGGTGGGGTGCACAATGGAGACACGAGTGTACCCATTACCTTGACCACTGGCAATGTGCCAAAGGGTGGCCGGAATCATAGACCTCTGTCCAGTTTGGTGTGACAATTTTTTTGGTCTTTTCCTTGGTCTCCGATTTGGAGTATGTGTCAGACGTTTGAATGTGATATTCGACGGAATGGTTACCGGACGTTCTCCACACTTACTGATGTAAACTGCGTTCGGATCAGGTCCGGCAGTCAGTTTCTGACCTGACTGCTGACGCCATAACTCCCGCTATGGGGGGAATTACGAAATAAAATTTGGGTGGGACGTAGCCGACATTCCCCCCCTACTATACACTAAAGCGGGGGTACGGCGACCCACTTAAGTGTGGGTCGCCGTAACACGCAACAATTTTTTTGCTGTTTTCGCTGTCCGCGTCAAGTCCGGCACCCAGTGGTTTTTCACCACTTCGGGTGCCGTCACTCCAGAAACGCGGACAGGACAAAGCTGACACTGGGGGGGATATTACCGACACCCCCCCTACTGTATACTAAATGGCGGGTGCCAGCGACCCACCAAAAGTGTTGCTCGCTGGTACAATGCGTCTTTTAATAGATGTGCGGTCCACATCCGGTCCGGCGCCTGATAATTTTTTTTCAAAACTGCTCAATGGGCTCTATGCAGTCATGTAATGCAGATTAACAATTCTACAGACCCATGCCATACTGTACAATGCAGTGAAATAACCTGTTAAGCGATGTTTAACAGGAACTTTGCAATGCCCCTACAGTTGCATCCTTTAAATTCACTTTAAATCAATTTTTTGTTAGACACATCAAAACTTGGTTTAGGATGCCCACTTGGGGAGGGTTCAAGGTAAAAAGTTGCGTAAAAGACCTTACCCGAAAAATGCTCCACTAATGAATTTTAATGGGGTTGAATGTAATGAAGTCACTTATGACATCATCACCATACAAATTTGTACTGCAATGATGTCATAGGTGATGTCAGAACATTCACCCCCATCAAAATTGCTTAGTGGGGCATTTTTGGGTAAGGTCTTTTATGCAATTTTATACCTTAAACCAGAGTTGTTAGGATTACTGAACTTTTTTCAAAAGTATATGTAATCGTAAGTATTTTATTTTTACTCACCACAAAGTATCGAAAACGTAAAATACTTTTTTTTTACTCGTACGTACGCGTAAATTTGGGTACTTTTCTTGCGAGTGTAGAAACGACCACCTTTCGTCATTCCTGACGCTACACCTTTCGTGAGGCGTCAATCATATTTCAAGTGGGTGTAAAGTGGGCACTTTTTCATGCGTGTACCGCACAACATATGTTTTTGTTTAAGAAAATGATAGAAAACATAGTTTTCAGGGTCTCTTTATTGTAGGAGATAAAAATAGCAAGAATAGCAGCAACAAAAATATAACCTAACTCATCCAAATCTGGTAAATCACTAGAGACACTTCTTATAATTGAAGCGAATGAAAAGCTCCTTCTGTAATGTTTCGGGAGCGAGGTGCAACCTTTTCCCAACACAAACCAGTGCCCAGCTTCATCCAGCCCAGTTCATCCCCAGCTGGGATTTCAGCGGTACCGGATGAATCATCCATTCCATCGTCGCTCTCGCGACTCGTTTCCACTTCGATTGTCTCCGCAGCCATTTCGATTAGGTTGCGTTTTTTTATTTTTAAAGCGGGCTACCCCCGCGTATCTTTTATATTCAACGGAACCACGTCTGTAAATACATAGCACTGTAGTCACTTTATAAATATCACCCACATTGAATTTTCTGAAATACATTTTATGTACGCGTATGCTTTGAAAATGTACGCGTACGAGTGCGTACGGTATTTTTTTAAAAAGTATATGTAAACGTATTTACCGCATACACGCGTACGCGTATTTTTCGAGTAAACGTACGTACCTTTTAACAACTCTGCCTTTAACCCTCCCCTAGAGGGCATCCTAAACCAACTTTTAAAGTGTCTAACGAAAAATAGATTTAAATTGAATTTTTCTGGGTTAAACGCAAGTGGGTGCTGAACCTGATGCGTACACTGCATATGTAAAGAAACCACGCGGTATACGCAGTGAGCAACACTTTTAGTGGGTCGATGACGCCACAGTATATTGGCGATAACCCCCCAAAATTTCTGCTGTCTGGTGTCCGCGTTTCTGGAGTTAAGGCAGCCAAAGTGGTCGTAATTCACTGGGTGCCGGACTTGACGCGGACAGCGAAATTCTTTCAATTTTTTTTCTCGTATTCAGCGACCCAAACTTAGAAGGGTCGCCGTCGCCCCCGCGTTGGAGTATAGTAGGGGGGGGGAATGTCGGCTACGTCCCACCCAAATTTCATCACTTAATTCCCCCATAGCGGCGGTTATGGCGTCAGCGGTCAGGTCAGAAACTGACTGCCGGACCTGATCCGAACGCAGTTTACTTACTAATGTGTGGCAGTTGACCTTATGTCACTGAAGTGACAAGAATACCGTATTTGCTTGAATAATCCCCCTGGGGGATTATTATTTCGTCAGACATTTTTGAGGGGGGAACTATTCGAGGGGGGGAATTATTCAAGGGGAGGAATTATTATTTCGTCAAAATTTTCAAGCATGTTTCCATCAACTCATTTCCTGACACATGCCTTATAAACACAATAACGTGCCATTTTTGTTAAAATTAGGTAGAACAAATTAATCAAATCTTTTAAGGGGGGGATTATTCGAGGGGGGGGAATTATTAGTTCCTCACTCGTGTTACAGGGGGGATTATTCGAGGGGGGGAATTATTGAAGGGGGGGTACTATTCAAGCAAATACGGTAGTTTGAATTGAATTAACATACTGACAATGATGTAAATGTTACATGGTGTTGAACCAATGGTATTTCTTGTTGAAATTAGATTGCACTTTCATAAAGAATATTAAACGATTGGATTCCGCACAAACAAGCTCAGTGAGTAAATTATCGTTCTAAATATCTAAATTTAAATTATCTTTAAAATTTAAGTGTTAGTATGTCCCTTCCTTTGAAGTAGCAAAATAGATGATTAGATTTTCACTTGGGTAAATTGAAAGTGTGCAACAATTATAATCGTTTTTCCTAGTCCGTAAATACCCCCGCCATTTAGGTAAATGTTATTTATTTCAGCGAAAAATTTACTCACTGTGCTTGTTGGAGATATCTAATGTACCTATTTAACTATTTTTTACCATTAGAACAACCATAATAAAACTGAATGTTGGTACAAAAAAGTGAATTTGTAAATAATGTGCATTTTATCCGTGCAATACCTGCTGTCTTAGATTGTGATGGGTTTTTATCTGGGTATTTGTCCATTAATCACTTTTCTTGGGAGTAAAAATACAAGTATGCTCCATGTGTGATTGTAATGAGCTGACAGTCGATTCTTATTTTTTAGCTTATGTACGAAGATGTAGATATATATGGTTACTATTTTAGCGTTGGTTATTGTTAGTCACCCCAAGGGGGCAAAATGTCAACAGTTCAGTAAAAAAATCTTATTTTACACGACATTTGACTACCACTACTCCCTCGGGATACTTTATCAAGAATTGACCTTATTATTCCTCACTAGTGATGGAATGGCGCCATTTTCTGTGACGCCCATTTGTACTGAATCCGGCGCCGTGCTTACGCCAGTGGCGCCATTTACAGTATTTAATGGCGCTCAATACCTCCGGCGCCATTTCTCTTGGCAAACAGCGCCATGACGCCCTGTATCTCTCGCGCGTCTTTCGAATACCGTATTTCTTCTAATAGAAGAGCGCCGTTCTATTTTTTCACACATTTTTCATTTGAACATGAAGTTTTCAATGAAACGTGAACAACATTTTGATATAAGAGCATTAATTCAAGCAAAACCAAATGTGAAAACAACCGTGAATCATAGTTCTGAACCCCTTGAATGTGCCCGCCATCTAATTTTCTAACATTTTTGTTTTGGCACTCTTCCAACGTAATTATTACCTGCCGTTCTATTGATTTCGTAAGTGTAAGAACATGCCAACACATGCTGTTCTATTGGAGGTATGTAGTTCTATTAGAAGAAATACGGTATACGGCTTGGCGCCATTTTTCTGGCGCTTTCCCATTACTATTTACCATATGTTACCAAACGATGTTTGTGTCGAAGCGGCAATCATTTGTCACAAAAAGGGTTCACGCATACTCATGCAATATTGTTCATAATCAAAATCGCAGTGGGTGAATTTTATATTCATTTAGTCATTTCAGGTGTCATATTACATACTTGCATATCATTTCGCATACTGTTCCATACATTCATATTGTTCACTTTTATTGTTGAAATACTGTATATTTCTACGGAGTAGTTTGCTGTATAGCTACCATTTATTTTTGAAGATGTGATCAAGATCAATTTTTGTGACATGGATGTGTCAGAATTTTGAACATTCACGATCTTACTGAATTTTAATGAAACGATGGTAACAGATTGGCCCTACACACATATTGACAAGATTTAGTTAAAGGTGTCTGATAATCATTTGATTCTTTAATAATTCAAATTTGAGTATTCATTTGAATGAATTCACGATTCACGTGCAATCCAGTTTATATAATTAATTTTAATTACAACGTTCAATTGACAACCAACACCAAATAAAGATAACCATCGGTTCCATCGCTACATTATCAGACAGGAAATGGGAAAATTATCCACGAAAATTCGGTATTAATATTTACTTCACGACAGGCGCTTATTTTCTTTTTTTTCTAATATGTACATTACTCATTATTTTTCACAATGAAATTGGTGGTCAGTGTGAAGCATAAATCGAGTTCCACAAAGAATCTTAGTACACAACAATTCCCAAATAATGGAAACACGCAAAAAAACAACGGGTACTGAAAGTGCTTCGAACAATCGCATGGATACAGTATTTAGCCAGAAACAAATAAATATGATGTACGTATGTAAAAATATACTTACATTCACAACAAGCATGGGACACATCTAGACGAGTCACTTTTTCGCACGAATTTTCTTTGGATATTCATCAGCTGCCAGCCCTCTAACAGAAAACAAACGTGCGGCACGTTCCTGTGAATCAAGGTAGATACGTCGTTAGAAGTAGGGATGAAAAAACGTTTGTTCGATGAAACAAATATAAAAAAATTTTGATGAAATATCGTGATTCAAATGATATCACACACGAACAAGATTGTAGCGCGGCGTGTGGCGCCATTCGAAGCATGCCGCGCAACTGAGAACGACAAAGGCGCTATTGGCTAGGACGTAGCCAGAGGGGGGGGGGGGGCCCTTCCCGGGTGAGCTTGACAAAAATGCACCAAATCGTCATTTCCGGTATCGATTTTTAGGGTGATAAACGGTCTGAGCTGTATAAGCGGCTTGGCGCCTATGCCAACGACAATGGCGCCATGACGTGGCGCCAGCACCACGGCGCAATTCCCTTTCTTCACGGGTCAATCTTTAGGGGGGGGGGCGCCCCCCCCCCGCTCAAAAATCCTGGCTACGTCCCTGGCTCTTGGCTCCCTCAAACTGCGCCAGCGCTCTGAAACTATCCATTACTATTTGTACACAAGAAAAGTGCGCGCACCTGCACATTCCCGCCGCACTTGAGTCCCCTACGCATAAGATCCGCCTTCAAATGGTCCAGGCCCAAATTTTGCAATTCCTCGCAGTTTTGGCACGAATCCAAATCGATTGGAGAATAATCGTCAATGTTGAACGGTTTTGAGATGGGTTTATCGGCGATTTCTTCAGCTGGGAAAAAAGGACAGATTTTATAATTATTTTACATGGTTTGAAATATGCGATCATACAAATTTACTGAAGTAAATAGCATCACGGGTAGTGTGGTGTAAATATAGCTAGGTACAGGGGTGGGCATTTCCAGTTACCGCTGGAAAAACGCGATAGCTTGAGCTACGGTTGAGCTATCACAGTGAAATTATAACACAATAGAGTAGACTCCAAAGGACACCTATTCTGAAGTTTGCAACCCAAACGGCCACATTTTGGGTGAGTTGTGGAACACACAGTTTTTAGTGTAATTTTGTGACTTGACCCCCCTTATCTCGGGACTGGGGTGCTATTCGAAAAAAGAATTTCGTCGTAGCCTCGACCCAAAATCCCAACATACTCAAAGGGACTCAAAATCGGCCAATGTATGACAGAATGGGACGACACCGAAGACCGGTGACCCCCCCCTCTAATGCCACCCTCGATTTTTCCTATGGGTGACGCCAAGTCACAAAATCACACTAAAAACTGTGTGTTCCACAACTCACCCAAAATGTGGCCGCTTGGGTTGCAAACTTCAGAATAGGTGTCCTATGGAGTCTACTCTATTGTGCTAAAATTTCACTGTGATAACTCAACCCTAGCTCAAGCTATCGCGTTTTTCCAGCGGTAACTGAAAATGCCACCCCTGTATATAAATAAAAACTTAGGCAGTTCAGCTAAACTCTGACAAGCGCTAAAAATCTGCGTGGCACCTGCTAAAATCCTTGAAAAATATTTGAACCGTTTGTGATGCCAGGCCAGGCAGAATTCAGTGATATGGCTGGTATATTCAAAGGTTCTTCCTACCCCTAACGTTTTTTTGTGTTTTTCAACAGATTCATAATTTGACGGGTTTTGAAAAAAAATTTCAACAGGAGAATAGTTTTTAGATAGCCTTTCAAATCATGTCGTCATTATCGTACCGTTATGGATTGCCACATAGCAGAGTTGCCGATATTATAAATATCATAAACACCCAGAGAGGACACACGTCGGTATGAAATACCTACTCTAGTCTAAACGTCGTGCTTATGTTTACCCGGTGCTCATGGTGCGATGCCCGGTGCTCATTTTTACCCGGTGCTCAGCGTGGCCAATGTATGACGAGCACCGGGCAGGGCGCGTCCGTGAGCACAGGGCGGGTGTGTCCATGAGCACCAGGCGGGCTTGATGCACCCGCAAACCCTTTCAAAAAAGTATTTGAATCAATTTTTAGGTGTTTTTTTGATAATGCCTTTTCAAATTTCAATTTTTTCGAAAATAGTTTTCGAATTTAGTTTTTAAATTTTCGAATTTTTTTGGCTACCTTTTGAGTTTTTGCACCAAGTTATTGCATTTTTTGCTGAATTTAGAACACATCTTTATGTTTTGCAGCTTTTCAAACTGTTACCGCAGACACATCTGCACATTCATGTTCTGCTGCTATGAACAGATATTATACTTGTGAAATTGATATTCAGAATTGCGTTTCTGTATTTTATGCGCAATTTCAGCCAAAAATATTGAGAAAAATTCGAAAACGTTTTCAAATTTTCGAATTTTTCGAATTTTTTTTCTCTCGATATTTTAGTGTTTTTTTCTAGCAGTGAAATATAAATTCGAAAAGTCCTAAAAATACGAATATTCGAAAACGAATTTCTTGTTTACCATCGTTAGTGCATGCTGCGAATGGGGCTGCTCATCTGGCTGCTCATCTATGCAGCTGCCCGGTGCTCATGGACACGCCCCACCCGGTGCTCATCACAGGGGTCTCCAAGATTTTGGCCCTCGCGGGGGCTGGATACATAGCAAATCGCTCCTCCCGAGGGATAGATAGCTTAAAAATTGTTCTGGGGTGGGGCTTGGGGGGGGGAGCTCGCGGGGGCAAAATATATAGGCTTTTTCAGTGCATAAAAAGCAGAAAAGGGAAAAAAAAACGCTAAAAACAGGCTAAAAATGGCTAAAAATAGGTATATAAACATGTATATAGGCGAAAGCCGCAAATTCAAAGGTCAAAATCAGTCCAGGTAGGCAGGTAGCTGAGCGATTTGGGGGGGGGCTAAGGGGGTAGTAGCCAAAAAATTTGCCTGGGGATAGATAGATAGCTGGCGGATTTGGGCTGGGCAGCCCCCCCCCCCCCATAGGACACCCATCGCTCATCATACGTTGGCCACGATGAGCACCGGGTATAGCACGATGAGCACCCGGTAAACATGAGCATGGGTACACGCAACACGCTAGGGTTGGAAATTTCAAAATTTTCGGGTTCGGGTATCGGGTCCTAAAAATTTCGGGTCGGGTATCGGTAGGGTTCAAACGGGATTGACTTTTCGGGATCGGGATTCACTTTTTGAGATTTCGGGATCGGGATCGGGATCGGGATTGGGGTTTCGGGATCGGGATCGGGATTGGTTTTTTGAGATTTCGGGATCGGGATCGGGATCGGGATTGGCCGGGATTGGGGTCACGGGATCGGGATTGGGATAGGCATTTTTCCGGGATCGGGATTGGGTTCTAGGGATAGAGATTTTGGCCATTTTTCTGGCATTCACAGTTGTTCATAAAGGTCTCAAAACACTGTTGGATGCCAGAAAAGTGGCATAAAATTGACGCTGGGGGTTTGCATCCACTTTTTTGCATGCAAAAACGTCATTATTTCACTTTTTATAATTTCCACTAATTTTTCCGGGATCGGGATCCCGGACTTGGGAGTTTCTTGGGATCGGGATCGGGATTTGAAAACTTTCGGGATCGGGATCGGGATTGGTATTTTTGAGATTTCGGGATCGGGATCGGGATCGGGATTGGGGTTTCGGGATCGGGATCGGGACTGGTAAATCCCGGAATTTCACGGGATCCGGGATCGGGATCGGGATCCCGTTTGAACCCTAGGTATCGGTTCCAAAAATTTTGCGGGTATCGGGTTCTGGTATTGAGGTCGGGTATCGGGTCTGGTTTTCAGGTGAAAATGTCGGGTATCGGGTAATAAAAATGCCGGGTATCGGGTAATAGGATTGATGGGTATCAGGTAATAAAATCATCTGGTATTGGATTGAACAACAAAATACAGCATGGTGTAGTGTATCTATCACAAAGTGTATGACTAAATGCAAATAACATGGAGATGAAGCCGTTTTTCCAAAAAATGGCCCACAGTGTTACCTCAACATACTTGGATAGTAACTGCTGAAGGCATTGCACTGTGAATTGTGGCAAAAGTATGTTTCAATAATACTTAGTAATCATTTCCAGTTGTAGCAATTGAGCTTAATGGATCTGTTATTTCGCAGTGTGTCACGTGATGGCTACTGGGGCCCCAAGAATGTTGTAACATATTTTTTGCAGGTTTCATTTTGGCCCACAGTTAACTTAGTATATTTGGTCAAGTAGAATACCTATACTACAACTACCTATACTACTATTGGAGTTTAGTATGTATAAACACTAAACCGATAAAAAAATTACAACAGTGCTTGAAACATCTCAGTTAATGGAGGCAGTATTGCAGTGGCCTTCACACTTCACAGGATGCCAATAAAGTGCAACTGTTGGCACACTCAGGATTAGGGTTGGAAAAAAAAACGTTTTTTTTTAACTCGATGTTTTTTTTAAAAAAAACGTTTTTTTTTTTTTAAAACTTTTTTTTTAAAGCTCCCAGATATGACCTAGTGTCAACATATATAGGTATATCAGACACTGGCAATACTCTGTGATGTTAAATATGACCATATAATGGCTGTGGAGCCATGGGATAGCATTATAAGTGGTGATTTGTGTCAAAAATATCCATTTTTCGTCGACATATCGTTCGTATATCGCCTTATAGTCGAATGTTCGTGACTTCAGGTAAAGTTTGGCACAGAATGGTGATCAAACAAGGTTATAAAAGGAGGTTGTTACTTTGGGAGTGAAGTTACACACTGTGGAGGTACATGGAAGCACATTACCTCAATATTATATATTACGGCAACATATGTCGGCTTATTCACCCATGGTAGCACATAGAAATGGATGTTTTGATACTAAAAATGCAACAAAACCAATGAAAACAACCACCAATGTCAATTTGTGTGTGAAATTGCGCGCTTGCGCGCAAAAATTTTGCAAAATACCTAGTGCTTAGTACTAAAAATTTCGGCCGATGTTTTTTTAAAAAAAAAACATTTCGGACGTCATGTTTTAAAAAAAAAAAAACGTTTTAAAAAAAAAAAACGTTTAAAAAAAAACATCGGCCAACCCTACTCAGGATATGAATTCTCATTGCCTGATCACAAAACAGTTGCAAACTCAACTGAAAGTTTGCAACTTTTTGGTTGAGCAAACCACTTTTTTCAAGTTGCTCTAGAACCATGCGTGGCAGTGCACCCAGTCAGACTGTCTGCCTCACTGAACCAGTGCAACTGAACACACTTTGAGAAGATAACTGGCATCAAGTGTACCCAGATATCTGACAGCCATTTTGGCCAAGGGAAAGGCAGCTATTTGAATTGTCTTCAATTGAATCAAATTTTTCCAAATGTGAATGAAGACATGCAGTACATAATAAAATCAGACCTGAACTTATTGAAACAAACCAATTAGAAGTGTCTAAATGACAACTGCACCAAACAACTGGAAGTTGTATTTAGAATGCTCCGAAACTGCTTGAAAGATTGACCTGTGGGAATTTTTGCGGGAATTTTTGGGTATTGAGTGCGGGTTCGGGTATTGAGGTTGGATATTGGGTTCGGGTAGTAGAGTCGGGTTCGGGGTTTCAGTTCCAAAAAGTGTGGGGGTATCGGGTTCGGGTCGGGTTCCCAACCCTAGAACACGCCCGTCTAAACTCGAAAGAATAACACCACAAAGATACACAAAAATACTAAATGCCACGAGCAAACAAATAGCGAACCATTTTGACTGGTGACACATTCTGCGGCGGTGTTATCTGAACTCTCAGAACCGCTATTTGGCACATTTCCAACAGGTTCTTCAGGTGGGTTTGGCCTGGATTTCGTCAGGGGCACTGGCACCTTATCGTCCTGAAAGTCCTTTTCCTGAAAGGACTTTTTTGCCTCGGCGCCAGCATGCGAATCACGTCCATCTGCAACATCTGGCTTCGTGGGAGCAGCCTGTGCGGAATTGGCACTGGCGCTACTAGAACTGCTCGAAGATTGCGCCAGGGAGGCTTGCAGGCCTGCGGGGTGGGAGCGACGATGTTGGGCAGGGCCCATATTCAATTTGAATGCAATGTGCAATATTTTTTTGCACACAATTCCACATACAGATTGACAGTGAGTGCTGTTTTCATTGGTTTTATTGGTCTTGCACTCGCAAACTTCACAGTTCTACATGCTACGATTAGGGTTCGGACGATATCACTTTTCGATATCGATATTCGATATTTTTTTCTGAAACTCGATATCGATATTCGATATTTTTTCCTGAAACTCGATATTCGATATCGATACGATATGAACACTCGATATCGATATTCGATATTAAAAAATGCCCGATATTCGATATAGATATTTCGATATTTTGCTTAGGGTACTGCATGGCATATTTTAAGTGGCATATTATATTTTCATGTAGTTGTAAACATGGTTTATCATCTCTATACTGAAATGTAAATGGTGATTTTAAGAAGAAGGTTCACAACAGTCAAAATGAGAAAATGGAAGAAAAACAAGGTAAACACTGGTCATCCAAGTAAAATCAAACCTTGTGGCTGGGTATGGACTGCCATTGCTCTGACCCATGCCCACAACATCATGTCACAAGAAAAGCAGCATATCCACTTTTTCTGGTAGGTAGGAAACCAAACCAACTACAAGAAATGTGGAGAAAGCACTCCAACCAAAATGAAATTGTAAATACTTAACTTCTACTTACCAACTAAAATATTATAAACACATCACATCAATCACAAATATCGCAAAGTGAAAATAATACCTTAATTTGGGAACACAAGGCAGGTTTTTATATCTCACAAAAATGGTCGATATTCGATATCGATATTCAACAATGGTCGATATTCGATGTCGATATTTGAAAATGGTCGATATTCGATATCGATATTTGAAAGTGGTCGATATTCAATATCGCTATTCAATATTTTTTCAAAATGTTCGATATCGATATTCGATGTGAAAAAACAGTCGATATCCGATACGATATATCGTCCGAACCCTAGCTACGATGTAACCATGAGCAGTAATTTGTTAGTAGGGTTCAAACGATATGACTTTTCGATATTCGATATTTTTTCAAAATTTTCGATATCGATATTCGATATTCGATATTTTTTCAAAATTTTCGATATCGATATTTGATATTCGATATTTTTTTCTGAAACTCGATATTCGATATCGATACGATATGGAACCTCGATATCGATATTCGATATTCGATATTGAAAAATGGTCGATATTCGATATTCGATATTTCGATATTTTCGATATTCGATATTGCGATGTGCGTTTGGTATAGCAAGGCATATTTCAAGTGGCATATTGTATTTTCATGTGGTTCCACACATGTTTAATCATCTCTTTACTGAAATGTGAATGGTACAAGTGTTTTTCACAAGCTTTACATCACTCAATGGTAGAAAATAGAAGAAAAACATGATGAATCAAAGTGTATCAGACAAATAACAATTGGTAGATATTACAGTTCATCCTTATAACCTAATTGCTTAAGGGCATGTTGCAAAAAAAAAGTATATCAGCGTTTTCTGGCTTCAAATTTAGCACTCCAACAACAATGACGTTATAAATACTGTACTTTTACTCATCAAATACAATACTATAAGCACATCAGATCAACCATAAACATCTCAAAATGAATCTGAAAAGTAAATTTGGGGACACAATACAGGTTCGATATATCGAAAAAATGGTCGATATTCGATATCGATATTCGATATTTTTTCAAAATTTTCGATATCGATATTCGATATTTTTTCAAAATTTTCGATATCAATATTCGATATTCGATATGAAAAAATGGTCGATATCCGATATTCGATACGATATATTGTTTGAACCCTATTTGTTAGTGTAAAATATATAACGCATTCAATGTCATTACATTAAATTAATGTCATTAAATGCCCTGAAGTAGGAAATATCTTCTAGCCTAAATATTTACTTTGACATAATTCCATGTACAATTCCTATCGTAGAAGTCCTCCAGGGGCCAGTTCCGCAAGTAGACAAGTTAAGAGTTGAGTTAAAGGTTAAAAGTTGAGTCAAAAGTTGAGTTAAATGTTAAGAGTTGAGTTAAAGGTTAAAAGTTTAGTCAAAAGTTGAGTGAAAAGTTAAGAGTTGAGTTAAAGGTTAAAAGTTGAGTCAAAAGTTGAGTTAAATGTTAAGAGTTGAGTTAAAGGTTAAAAGTTGAGTCAAAAGTTGAGTTAAAGGTTAAAAGTTGAGTTAAAAGTTGATTTAAAAGACAAATGGGTCATTCGTTGCAGAAGCGCGATACGCTGATCTTCAATCATATTTTGTCCCCGCACGGCCATACTGAAACAACGTTCCGCGATTTTTTTTTTGCGATAATTTTTTTGGATACGTTATTTTCAAATGTCGTGCATACAACATTGGCAGCATGCCAGCGAACAGCCGTATCAATACCAAATTCACATTTTTATTTTTTTACCATCATTTTCCACTTGTCTCTTAACTCTCAACTCTTAACTCAACTCTTAACTCAACTTTTAACCTTTAACTCAACTTTTAACTCAACTCTTAAACTTCAACTTTTCTCTTAACCTTTAACTTTTCTCTTAAACTTTAACTTTACTCTTAACTCGCCATTTGTCATTTTACTCAACTCTTAACTTTTAACTCTTAACTTGTCCACTTGCGGAACCGGCACCAGATTTGGAATTTGGATGGGGTTAAAATACATTTATATTTATTACTATTTATATTCCCGCCCTGATCGGAAAAACTCAATGGTAAATCAAATTTAAATCGCTCAATGTGCTGTCCAATCAAAAAGAAATTTTAGCATTCAAATTTGACCAAAATAAACTGACCAGCGCTGACCGCATCATCTGTCTTTTCCAATATATTATCCACTGCATTCATATAATCGACATCATTGAATTGGTGCTTGCCGTGGCCCTGGCGCAGTTTTTCCAATTTGGCTTCCCTGAGTGAAGAGGGTGGAAATGAAATTTGATACACCGCATTTATCTTTGTGGGGATGTTTTTTTGTGGATACTGACATGAGATGCCGCTACGGTTTGTCCGGTTTTTAAACCGCAGCCAAAGTCTAGTATTGACCGTTGACTAGGTAAATATATAGCAATTTTTGCGCGCATTTCTCATTATAAATCGTCACTGCCGGTTGTTTTTATTTTTTCCGATTTTTCACACATGGCCCGATAATTTTCGGAATATTGCGCTCCGGATTCTGAACCAATCGCAATCGCAAAAATTTGAAAAGCCAATTTGTGGTGGGATCTAAATACCACAAACAGTTGATTTCTCAAAAATGGTCATTAAATGAATATTCTAAATTGTAAAACGCCATTACTTGCGCATTTTTCTCTCTTCCTCCCTCTGAGCCTTCTTGGAAACCCAATCTCGCAACTTTTCCTCTTCCTTGACTGATTTCACACGTCGGCCTGCATTGAATATTTATTTGTTTTAATAGGGGTGGTATTTATAAAAGAACGCACACGATGTCACTCCCATACCTGTCAAATGTCATGTAAATTGTCAAAGTTGTGTAATATGTTTTGTAAAATGGCACACGAAGTTGATTGGGTCAGCCCCTTTAAAAACGCTGTCGTTTGAAAACTGCGACCATTCCTAGTGCCCGCACATAATTAGTACTTCTAGTTATAACCATTTTTGGGAACCTTTTACATTTTTGGGAACATAACCTATCATTGCGGAACCCTGTACAGGGCATTTTACATTTTACAAACTTTACATTTGACATTTTACAGCGTCTGTGAGTGCCCCCCGGGTAGTCACCTGTCAGATCGCGACACATGTCCGTATTGGAAGAACCGTAGATGCGGAATGAACGCAGCAATTGGCCGAAACCTGGAAAAGTTTGCCTTTGCCACTGTGAAAATTAAGTTTATTACCTAGCTAAACCACAATGGCGCTACGCACACTGAAGCCGAAATATTCAGCATACGCACGTTTTTGACAAATGCCGAATTAAATGCTGAATAGAAAAAAACTTGCTGAACTCAAATCGTCCGTACTCTTGAAAATTAGGCGGTTTGTCAATTCAGCATGTATTTCAGCATTCAAAAGATGCGTACACTTTTTCATGCGGAAACATTCAGCAATAGGATAAAATCTCAAATGCTGAAATGCAAAGATAAACGAGGATTGGTTTTTGAGATCTCGGGATTGGATCGGGATTGACCTTTTGGTATCGGGATCGGGATTGGTTTTTGAGATTTCGGGATCGGGATTGACCTTTCGGGATCGGGATTGGCATTTTTCGGGATCGGTAATGGCATTTTTGAAAACATTCTAATATACACGTTTTTTGCCAATGTTTTCACAAAACAGGCTCAAAAACACGTCTGGATGCCAGAAAAGAGGCATAAAGTGGACATTGGTTAAAATTTATTAATGCAAAAAGGGCATTTAATGAGGTTGACCAAATTTTCTGGGATCAGGATCGGGATTGTATAAATTTTTTCGGGATCAGGATTGTGATTTTGAAAGTTTCTGGATCGGGATCGGGATTGGCTTTTGAGATTTCTGGATCGGGATCAGGATTGAGGTTTCAGGATCGGGATCGGGACCACCAAATCCCGAAATGTTTTAGGATCGGGATCGGGATTCCGTTTCGACCCTAGTGCCAACCCTATCCAATATACATAATCACTATTGTCTATTGACCGAAGTTGATGCTGTACAGAGAATGTAACTAATTATATCTTGTCATAAAGTTGACATCAAAAATTGTCATCAATTAAATCTTGTCACACACACTAGTCAGGGGTAGGAAAGGGGGGGTTCCCCCCCAAATCGCCCAGCTATCTATCTATTCCAGAGGCCGCTCAGCTATCTATCTATCCCGGAGGCAAAATTTTGGGCTACTATCCCCTAAACCCCTCCCCCCAATCGGCCAGCTATCTACCTATCTGGAGCGATTTTTGGGAAACTATACCCTAATTTTCGCTCAAAATCGCTATTTTCATACCTATATATAGATTTTCATCTCCAAAATCACTAGTTCGTGCATCTAACTGCCTATTTTGAGCTATTTTTAGTACTATATGTCCTTATATACCCATTTTTAGCCATTTTTCACCTACTTTCAGCAATTTTTCTCCTTTTCCTCCCTTCTATGCCTATATATTGAGCCCCCGCGAACCCCCCCCCCAGAAAAATTTTCAGCTATCTATCCCTCCAGAGGAGTGATTTGCTATCTATCCAACACCCAGGAGGGCCGGAGACTAGAATACCCCTGACACTAGTTGACATCAAAAATTGTGTCAACTAAATTTTGGATAATTATTGGTTTTACTTGGCAGCAGGGTTGGCAAAATCTCAGAAAAAAAAAATCAAATACAATTTTTATACAATTTTACTACAATTTTAGTAAAAAGAATTTCACAAAAACTAATCCTGGTCACAAAGAATAAAAAATAAAAATAAAATAATAATAAAATAATAATAAAATGGAAAATTGAAGAATAAAAAAATAAAAATAAAATGGAAAATTGAAGAAAAAATAAAAATAAAATATAATTTATTTACAATTTTACTGCAGTTTCAGTAAAAATAATTTTACTAAAACCAACCCTGCTTGGCAGACGCTACAGTGTATGCACAACTTCATGTGTGCAGTGGCAAAAAGGATGAAAATTGGGGTTAAGGGTGACTTCTAGTGAAAATTATGGTCATCGTTTTCAAAAATACTTACTTTTACATTTTCCCATGGAAATAAAAGTAAAAAATTCTACTATACGTTTTCTGCACTCAGGAGTGACTAAAAATGAATATTTTACATTAACTTTGAAAACATTGATTACTTTCAACAATCTGGTTTGCAGGCATGCTTAGGGTGAAAAATTTCCGTTTCCATTTTCTGCAGGCAAATTTTTTTCCATTTTCCATTCCGTTTTCCGGTAATTGAATTAATTTTTCCGTTTTCCGTTCCGTTTTCCGACTAAAAAATTTTTTTCCATTTCCGTTCCTGTTTTTCTGGCTAATTATCCCTTTTCTGGCTAAATTTTCAGTTTTTCTGCCTTTTTCCAGCTGAATTTTCAGTTTTTCCGGCTGAATTTTCAGTTTTTCCGCCTTTTTCCCGTTTTCAGGCTCAATTTTCAGTTTTTCAGCCTCATATTCCCCTTTTCTGGCTCAATTGTCTGTTTTCTGTTTCAGCCAAACTGGTAAACATGCATGCAGGTTTTCAATTATGTGACTTTTTCCATTTTCCATCAAAATTTCAGCAATTTTTAGCATTTCCAGGAAATTTCCACAATTTTTTTTGTTTTCTGGCAAAATTTCATTTTTCCATTTCCAGTTTTCCGGCCTTGTTTTCCTTGTTGCTGAAATTTTATTTCCGTTTTCTGGCAAGTGCAAAAAAATTTCCGTTTCCATTTTCCATAACAAAATTTTTTTGACACCCTAGGCACGCGCTGTTCCAATGTTTATCATTACTATTCGCTCATGTATAGGGTTCAAACGGGATCCCGATCCCGGATCCCGTGAAATTCCGGGATTTACCAGTCCCGATCCCGATCCTGAAACCCTAATCCTGATCCCGATCCCGAAATCTCAAAAATACCAATCCCGATCCCGAAAGTTTTCAAATCCCGATCCCGATCCCGAGAAACTCCCAAGTCCGGGATCCCGATCCCGGAAAAATTAGTGGAAATTATAAAAAGTGAAATAATGACGTTTTTGCATGCAAAAAAGTGGATGCAAACCCCCAGCGTCAATTTTATGCCACTTTTCTGGCATCCAACAGTGTTTTGAGACTTTTATGAACAACTGTGAATGCCAGAAAAATGGCCAAAATTTCTATCCCTAGAACCCAATCCCGATCCCGGAAAAATGCCTATCCCAATCCCGATCCCGTGACCCCAATCCCGGCCAATCCCGATCCCGAAATCTCAAATTACCAATCCCGATCCCAATCCCGATCCCGAAATCTCAAAAAGTGAATCCCGATCCCGATCCTGATCCCGAAAAGTCAATCCCGTTTGAACCCTACTCATGTACACACATTGCCCAAATTCCCAAAATGGTTCGTACGTTTTTTCTGTTTACACACTGTTGAACTGTGCTGAACTACAATATCTCAAGAATGAGCAGTTTTTAAAAAAAATTTATGGTCTTCATTTTTGAAGATCATGTTCATACATGTTCATAAAAAATGTTTCATGAAGATGTATGAAAAACTAGATGAGATCTGGATCATTTCACAGCAGTAGATTTTCTGCCAATTGCTGAACTGGTTTGCTGAAATGAAAGTGTCTGGATACAATTTTTTCACAAGATGCTGAAATGTTAAATTCAGCATATGACCAAAAATGCTGGAAAATCATCTAAATCCGTCCGAATTTGTCCGAATTCGTACGGTTGCTGAATGTCTGGACCCAAAAATGCTGGTCTAAAACCGTCCGAACAGCATTTTTTTAGTTCGGATTCGGCAGATGAAAACGTGCGTATGCCGAATATTTCGGCTTCAGTGTGCGTAGCGCCATACAGTGCACACTTCACCGCGAAATCCGAATCTAGTTTATCTCGTCTAAAGAGCAAGACACGATTGCAAGACACAAGAGCATTTTTGAACACGATGAAATACCCATGATGAAACACGATGAAATTTTTTTGTGACATCGTATTTTTCGCACAGTTGTAATATTTACGACTCGGACCACAAACACACACAGCTGAATACACAAAAAAAAATAGAATTCAGAACAGACTCGCTTATGAACGTTGCCCATTTTCTTGGCATGGCGCCCAAAAGTCGAGTTGGGCCTTCATAAATCGTTTCAAACCAACCTCCTTTTCCTCCTAGAACACGAGGGATCACGCGAAAATTTTCGTCATTTTTATTGTCGAAAACTTGACGCCAGTCTTCCAACTTTCGGCCATTTTGCACGATGTAAAAGGAGCCTTCCGGTAGCAAATGTAGATCGCGTTTTTCGATTTTGAATCCGGATATTGAAAACTCCATCCTGAAGGCTAGTAAAGAGAGATCAGCAGTATGAATGACCCGAGGTCGTTTGTTTTTTTTGTATGCAAACAATACAAATCGGGGTACTGGAACGATCGGGGTTAGGAAAATTTTGGCGGATTGGCGTAGTGCCATGATAACGCACTTTACGTCAACCAGTAATTTACGTTAAGTAATGTTTTATACATTGGGACCAATAATTCACGTTAAAACCACGCCTTTTACGAGAACTAGAGCCATAAGCTCCGCCTAATTCGTGACTGAAAAAATAAAAAAAAGGAAAAATAGCCTCGCGCACTTCCTTGGACGTTCCTTATCGCTGATGGGCCGACAATCGGAAGTGAGTTGCATGTGCTGTAGTGTTGTCTGGCGCAGTTTTATTCGTGCTGCTTTCGCTCTTTTTGGAACACTGCCAAATATTTTAGAAACATTTGTAAACTGCATGAAACCGCTTGAAGCCGAAGGCCGAAGGTTCAATAGCTGTGTAGAGTTTGAGGTCTGTATTTGAAATGACTTTTGTGCGACTTTTTGTGTAGGCTTAAACGTCCCTGTAATCTGCAACTTTTAATCGCCCGAACACTCGCCCGGGGCGCTTTGCAGCCAGCGGCGCCGTTGCGCAACGCGCTGCCCTTTGATTGTGCCGTATGCGCATTTTTACAACGCAAAAAAATTTCGGCGAGCACCACGAAGGCGCAGATCGACTGGCCCTTGATGGGGTGCGCCCGGCCCGCTACAGCCCTCTCGGAGATTTGGGAGTGCTCGTCCTGCGAGTGCATGTACATATGGTTGAGGGGAGTGGGGTCGATGGTGCTGCAGATACTGAGTGGCCAACTGTCAACTGGTGCCACTTGCAGACCCTGTGAAATGTGAATTTCCATGTGGTCATTCCCAAAAGTCATGTAAAATGTCATGCAATGTGTCAAACGTCACGTGAAATTGCAAACGACGGCAACCCATTCCGGTTCCATTTCTAAAAAATAATAAGAAAATAAAAAAATTAAATATTTTTTTATGTTTACTGAAACCGGAACCGGAACCGGAACCAAAATTTGAGTTTCAATTTCGGTTCTGTATTTACAACACTAATGGTTGCACAACTAGTGTTGTAAACTCAGAAACGAAATTTAAACTCAAATTTAAAATTTCGGTTCCGGTTTCGAAAAACATAACAAATGTTACAAATTTTTAATTTCTCAACAATTTTTTCTAAATGTAACCGGAACCGAAAATTTTAGTTTAAATTTCGGTTCTGTATTTACAACACTAGTAGTTGCACAACTAGTATTGTAAACACAGAACCAAAATTTAAACTCAAATTTAATTCGGTTCCATTTAGAAAAAATGTTGAGCAAGAAATTTTTTTAAACATTTTTTATGTTTTCTGAAACCGGAACGGAACCGAAATTTGAGTTTCAATTTCGGTTCAGTGTTTACAACACTAGTAGTTGCACAACTAGTGTTGTAAACACAGAACCAAAATTTAAACTCAAATTTTCGGTTCCGGTTCTGTATTTACAACACTAGTAGTTGCACAACTAGTATTGTAAACACAGAACCAAAATTTAAACTCAAATTTAATTCGGTTCCATTTAGAAAAAATGTTGAGCAAAAAATTTTTTTAAACATTTTTTATGTTTTCTGAAACCGGAACGGAACCGAAATTTGAGTTTCAATTTCGGTTCAGTGTTTACAACACTAGTAGTTGCACAACTAGTGTTGTAAACACAGAACCGAAATTTAAACTAAAATTTTCGGTTCCGGTTCTGTATTTACAACACTAGTTGTGCATTACTAGTGTTGTAAATACAGGACCGAAATTGAAACTCGAATTTTGGTTCCGGTTCCATTTAGAAAAAGATGTTGAGAAAATAATTTTTTTTAAATATTTATTATGTTTACTGAAACGGGAACCGGAACCGAAATTTAAGTTAAAATTTCGGTTCAGTGTTTACAACACTACTTGTGCAACTACTAGTGTTGTAAACACAGAACCGAAATTTAAACTAAAATATTCGGTTCCGGTTCTGCATTTACAACACTAGTTCTGCATTACTAGTGTTGTAAATACAGAACCGAAATTGAAACTTGAATTTCGGTTCCGGTTCCATTTAGAAAAAAATGTTGAGAAAATATTTTTTTTTTATATTTATTATGTTTACTGAAACGGGAACCGGAACCGAAATTAAAGTTTAAATTTCGGTTCAGTGTTTACAACACTAGTTGTGCAATTACTAGTGTTGTAAACACATAACCGAAATTTAAACTCAAATTTTCGGTTCCGGTTCTGCATTTACAATTCCATGCGCGCACACGCATTTCCACAATACCGCCCTGCGTATGTGCAATGAGCACAGCGACATGTGATCTGCACCATGTGATGTGCAGGGTTACATACTGTGATATGAGCACTGCGTCATGTGCAGGGAGACATACTGTGATATGTGCTTGTATGTGCAATGAGCACAGTGACATGTGATCTGTGCCTTCGGGCATGTGCAGAGAGACAAACTGTGATATGAGCACTGCGTCATGTGCAGGGAGACATACTGTGATATGTGCTTGTATGTGCAATGAGCACAGCGACATGTGATCTACGCCTGCGGGCATGTGCAGGGTTACATACTGTGATATGAGCACTGCGGCATGTGCAGGGAGACAAACTGTGATATGTGGTTGTATGTTAAATGTGATCTACCCGTTTCGAGTCACGAGTTGAGTCGAGTTCAAGCATGACCGCACTGGGCGCAGTGTTTGCTCTGGCTGTAAATGCATTTGCCCCACTGCGCCAATCAAACAATCATGGGCCATCATATGAAATTGGTGGCAAATAAAATTTTGAAATTGGAAATTTACTACCATATTTTCAATTGTTTTGTGAGGTTTCAATGAATGAATTAATATTTTTATTATAAAAATTTAAAATGTTTTCTTTCACCTTTCAGATAAAGGTCACAAAATGCATGTGTTGTGCAACGCGCGGCGGCCTGTCGCAGCGCGGAGGCCGCGCGCATTTGTGTCCGCCCCAAACTGCGGCGGCTCGATTTTGCGAGCCTCGTGAGAAGCGCCAGGCCAGCCGGAAAAAAAACTGTGACACACTTAGCCGAGACTAAGCGGCTTAGGCGCAGCGTCAGGCAGTGGTAAAGTCAAATGTCAAATGTAAAGTGAACTGTCAAATGTAAAGTCACTGTAATTGCACATTTGACTTTGCATTTGACCTTCCATTTGACACTTTACTTTACACTTTAATGGGCTTGGGATTGCTACCAGGTTGTTTTTACCCAACTGTATCAAGGTAACTACCACAGTTGTGATAAATAATATCACCACTATGGTAGTTACCTTGATACAGTTGGGCAAACACCATGTTGCCAAACCCGCGAGGTTCATGTTTCATCTCAAACATTGGGATTGCTACCAGGTTGTTTTTACCCAACTGTATCAAGGTAACTACAACAGTGGTGATAAATAATATCACCACTATGGTAGTTACCTTGATACAGTTGGGCAAAAACCATGTTGCCAAACCAGCAAGATTCAAACATCACAATTTGAGCCAAAAATAGTGTACCGTATTACCTCGAAATACCCCCGTGGGGGATTATTTTATCAGCAAAATTCGTAAAATGCTTCATCAACAGCGGCACAGTGGACTCGACCGTGTTGCAGCGGGTGCACATGAACGGGTAGGCGCCAGTGCCGGTGCCGCCGTGCACGAAGTTCCAGTGGGACAGCATGCCCTTGACGCAGGGGAACTTGCACCCGCACAGGGTGCAGCCGAACTTGGGTCCTGGGGGCAGTCCCGGACACTGTAAAATGCCCAATGTCAAATGTCATGCAAAGTGTCAAAAGTCATGTAAAATGCCCTGCAAATGGCAACCGAGTTGCCATTTTGCAGGGCATTTTACATGACTTTGACACTTTGTATGACATTTTTCATTTTACAGGGCACTTTATAGGGTCTGGGACTGGCACCTGGTGCCGTCGGTGCCGCAGGTGCCATGTTGGTGCTGCGCTGCTGTCTGGTTGCTGCGCCCAGCACGCGTGTAGGTTTCGGCGTTGGTGTTTTGGCGCTGGTTTCAGTTGCCTGCGTGGTGTGATGGTAGCCATTTTCACGTGACTTATCGGTGCCACACACGCTGGATGTCAACTGTTTCGGTGTCAACTCGATTTTAGTACAATTTAGGTCGCAGAATAATTTTCAAGTGCACGTGCGGCAAAGTTGAAGAGGAATTTATCTGGCTATGTGCATTTGAACATGGGTTCGCAGCCCATAACTGCAAAATTTATGAAAACAGGCGGCCCAGTTGACACTCGGATGTTGCCGCACGTTCACCTGAAAATCGTCCCTCAATTGAACTAAAATCGAGTTGGCACCGAAACAGTTGACATCTAGCGTGTGTGGCGCCATTCCGACCCTGCTATTTTCAAGTAAATATGTAGCGTTTTTGGAGCCAGAAATATTCCTAGGTATTTATCTTCAGCGGAACTTATTGCAGGTTTTCCTACCTACCACAGATGGCGCAGTGATCGATATATACACAATATTGTATCGCCTATTTGACCTCAGAAATGAACTCTCCAAGCATTTGTCATCATTTTAAAAGTTAAATTACTAAAATCGGCCCAGAAATAGTTGAGTTATTGATGTTCAAAGTTTGCATGTTCTGAGCGACATGCAAAATTTTCAGTTTTCCTACCTACCGCAGATGGCGCAGTGTCGTTTTGTCATTCCTGGTTCGAAAAACGTTCATGACAAAACGCGGGAACAATTCTTACCTACCCACATTTCAACCCGCAATTTTAACGTTGCAACGCAAGTACACCTAAAGAGGTTCACTTGTGCTCACGCCCAGCCAGCCTGGAGCCTGGTTGAAAGACCAGCTCTGAGCTTTTCGGCGTTGAGGTGCGGCCCAGAGCTGCAAAATTTGCGCAAGTCACGTGACCCTGTGGTTGTGTGATTTGCGCCTGCGCAAGTCGCGTGACCCTGTGGTTGCGTGATTTGCGCCTGCGCAAATCACGCAGCTCGCGTAACGCGATTTACTTCGCGTAGCTCTGGCACCACGCCAAGAGTGCCTAACCCCGATCGTTCTATTACCACAAATCGGCATAAATGATAAGTTGGCACGCGTCCAAGTTACCCGTTGCGTATTGTATTTTGAGCGATTTTTCCACAATTTTTGCTCAAAATCGCTCAAACTTGCTCTTTTTTAACAATTCAAAATTCAAAATCTACAAAATCGCTGTTCAAGTTTATATACATAATTATATACTAGTTTTTAGGTATTTATGCCTTTTTTCAATTTATAGCGTTTCGAAATTTCTGGTTGGCTGTCAAATTCAATAAGTGTATCAGATCGTACCATTTATGTAACATTGGCACAAGTCCACGTTTGTATTGGATACGTTTTGATACAATTGGATATTGGACGAACGAGGGTAAAAGACGCAGGATGTCTGTTCGCGTCACCGATAATGGCCGTGGAATGCAATTAAGCAACCGGAAATGGCGGCCCACGCACTAGTTGACACACATATGTGATGTACATGTACAAACACGTGTATCCAAACGGCTGTTTTGGCACTTTGCCAATGGTACATACGTGATATTTTCCAGTGTATCTCAGGAAAATACCGTAATAACTTTTAAAATTGTCTGACGCATACAGTTGAAGGGCTGATGCGGACTCATTTCAGAAGTACATAAGCACCAAATGCAAAAAAATCAAGTTCAGTATGAAGTTAGTTAAAAAAAAATCAAGTTAAGTATGATGAACACCAACACATAGTTTTGCACATTTTAGAAAAAATAGTGTTATGTCTTTCCAGAGTACATTGGTACCAGTTCTAAAATGTGTAAAACTATATGTGGAGGTCAAATCCACGCTTAACTCGATTTTTCTGGATTTGGCGCTTGTGAACTTTTGGAATGAAAGTCTCCAAATATTAACTCTAAGTGTCGACATGCGGCATTTTATTCATAACAGTATCCCACAAAGTATCCAAATATTAAATATTTCATAAAAAAGAAAAATAATTCAAAATTCTCGGTGTGCGATGGCGGCCGATTTCGAGCCATTTCTAGAAGCGCACCGCTTCAATGATTGCGGCGTATTTACAATAACATCCACCCAACAGGTACTGTATTTTACCGTTGAGAATATGAATCAATATATAATCAAATAAGGAGTTGGCATTTTGCCAAATTAGGTCTCTGCTTAAGAAATATTTGTGGTGCGTGTGAGACAAGTGGATGCATGTGATGTGATGTGAAGAACTTTTGGGTCAAGCGTGATTTTCAACTAAATAAATTTTAAGTTTTCCATTTCCCCTCTTTACGGTTCCATTTTCGGTGGTTGCACACGATTCCCTTTCGTAATCCGACTTCATAAACGCTTAAGCTGTCTGACCGAGTTCTGGCACAGTTCCAATACTCGTGGAAAAATCTGCTCCAAATTACAAATCATCGCAGAAAAGTGTGGAGGATTCGGTCGCGTCGGCGGCGGACAAAACAACAAACAAAGATTTACTGCGACGCACGGGCGTTTTATTGAGGGATGATCATGTGAAATTTCTGACACAATCTTTGAAGAAATTGCCAGCTGGATACCAGGTGGTTTAGTTCGAGACTCTGGTTTCATTGTGTATGGATGCTAAGTTCAGCGCCAAAAATGTGTGAAAAGTATGTGAACATGTCGAAAAGCTGTTCAAGTGACGTAGGGAATTTAGACACCACTAATCCGACCACAAAACTGTAATCGGCAGGAATGTCCTGATCTGGAATGTCCTGATTAGTTTAAGTGTTGAAAGATCCAAATTGACCCAGAAGGCCGAGTTATAAAGCTTCAACATCGAGCAACCATCTGTCCAAGACACTCATCTCAGCCAATTTTGACGGCACCATTTGCATCAGGGATGTTCTATCGTGTATAGAAAATTCCCTTGTAAAGTATGCGGTCAGTGAACAGTGAATTACACAGAGAATATTAGTACAACTAAATACACAAAATTAACATACCTTCCCAGTGCCTGGATGCATCGCGGCCTTGGCTGTGCTACTGGAGCGTGCACGCGCTGGCGCTTCTGGCCCACGATTTGGATGAGGATCTGCAGAACGAGTCAGTTTGGGGGGGGGGTACTCGTATGGGGGTCACATTTTACCGTACCGTATCAGCTACCGCAATTTTCATCGTTTACGGTACAGTTGACGTGACAATTTCTCATTTGCAGCGTGATACGATTTCTGAAGTCGTGCCAGACGGAGGATGGCGGTTACGCTGGTTGGAGGGTTGGCTTTTATAAGGAAATGACAAATTACCTAGGAGTTGTCTGTGTCGTACCGGTATCTTGCTTTCCTCCACTCAAAATGTGTATTTATCCCAGGCGCCACTAATCTATTTTTGTAGATGCAAAAAATTTGGCTTCTACCCCCTGAAATCCCACCCCCAACCGTCAAGCTATATAAATACCTATTCTGAATGATGTTGGTTTTGGCACAAAATCGTTTTGTGTTTTGTTGCCAATTTTAATTTAATGCAAATCTTCGGGTTTTAAAAAGTTTAAAAAAAAGATATTCAAAATTGATGTCTTTTTCATTCATTCATCATACGATAACAGTTTCAAATTGTCATTATCACTGGTCAAATGTCCGTTCAGGCGCGCCGGGGCAGCTGGCTCACTTGGCAACCACCTATGCAGCTGTCATGTGTCTCTGTGAAATTGGCACCCAGAAGGCGTTCGATTCTATCTCCAGGTGCGCCAAATCGAACTTTGAAATATATCTTCTTGCTATACATTTTGCATCTGAAACAGCGACAAAAAAGCGTGAATCTGCCGCATATTTTTGGGTTGCGGAAAACGCTATTTTTAAATTTCTTTTAAAACACGCAGACCGAAACTGATGCAGTTCCTTTTGCGGATGAAGCAAGCCGACGGTTCATTTTTGGTGCACGATGGTGGAGAAAGTGATGTCAGGTGCGGTTGAGAATTGCCCAGAACATGATACCCGCAAATTCAAAAAAACTGAAACCCGATCTCGACTCTACTACCCGAACCCGATATCCAACACCAATACCCGAATCCGTACTCAACATCTGAAATTTCCCACAGTTCAATATTTCAAGCACTTTAGAAGTGTTGTGAATACAACTTCAGCGTGTTTTGCAGTAAAAATTGCATGCGCTCTAAGTCGTACAACTTATGACACTCCCCAAAAAACAAACCGTCAAAAAAATCTGGCCATCCCTAGCTTGCGCATAAAAAATGGTAAAATATCCTGTCAATTTTGTTCAAATATTACTAACAACTCAAATTTAAAAAAGTCGTTTAAAAAGACAAGTGCATCAATCAAGAAAAGGTGCAAGTGCAAAATTAGCCTAATTACAAGATCGCACTTTTTATGTTGACCAATCTTTTTTCGCCTTTCGCAGGGGGACCTACTGCGCGCTGGCAGTTGCATCCATATGCAATTTGTTGAGTGAACAACTCGTGGAGAAATGTGACGCTTGGCTTGTTAGGTTCGTTTGGTACAGCTTAGCTTCTGGTAACTGAAACTAGTACATTCGTGGCAACTGAAATACTTTTAAAGCAACCTTAGTTGACTGGTGGTTAACTGTTATGCGTGGCAACCTTAGTTGACCGCTGGTTAACTGTTATGCGTGGTACCTAGGGTTGAAAAAAAACAACGTTTTTAAGCTGCTGAATTTCTAAAATAACTCAAAAGTGGGGATAGCGCCCGACTAAATACTGTATATCCTCGAATAGCTCCCCAGGGGAATTGACCAAAAACGAATGAAAGTACCTCAGAATACTGTATTGCTGCCAAAATTCGAAGTTTATTTATTTAAATATGATTGACCCCTGTGATTTTCAGATTTTGAATTGTAATTGGTTCAATTTATTTTTCACAAAATTTTTCGTCACATTAAGCTGTTGCGCTAATTTCCTAGTGATATAAATAGGTACCCACCATAAAGCCAGCCTGCAGCCTAAATACTATGTTTTTCCCTTCTTTTTTTGTCATTTTTAGTGACAAATCTTCAAATTTCTGTAAGCCCCCTTTTAATAATGAGCTGTGTAATATGTTAGTGTCTCAAGAAAAGATTCGACCCATGTTATTTATGAAAATATCATGAAAAAATAAAAATTTAGATTTCACTACTTATGTTTTTCCACATTTCTTCAGCTAAATTTCGTTCTTCTTTTTTAAAAGATTTTCTGCAATAGCATTCCATTTTATTTCTGAAAATTACTTTCTTTTCAATGGTAAACTCAACGAATCAATTTCTTTGTGGAGGAAATGTCATAAATTGTATTTAAACATAATCTTGCTGGGCTCCAGCGCATATTTATTGCCACTTCGCTGGTCCAATGCAATTGATTTTTTATTGCCACATGCATATAGTTTATTGTCTAAGTAATAACTGTTTCATGTGGTAATTGTGTATAACAAGAATAGTTTTTGTTTCAAGTGAACTGAAGGGGCTGACAAACCCACATCTAGGCTGCATGAAACTTGAGTGAGCAAATTTGACTTCTGATATTTCAAACTATTTTAACTATTTTTTTGTGAAGAGCAAATTAAAGTGCCTGGGCATATACGTGATAGGGATATGGGTAGGGTTTTAACGACCCTGTTTTTAGATTAAAAACGTTTTGTTATATAATGTGTTTTTTTTCTCTCCAAAAGTTCCCAAATATGTTTATGAGTGTCTCACGCTGTGGAAGTATGTGGGAGCACATATGCTGTATATTATATACACTACACAAACATATCACGGCTTATTTTTGCATCATTACTAGCATAGAAGCATTTACACTAAAAATGCCACAAAACCAATGGTAATTTGTATCTGAAATTGTTTGCAAAAACAACAACATTTTATGACACTTCTCTGGCAGCTGTCAAACGTCTGTGGGCGGTGGTTTTTCGTGCCTGCCGCAACAGCCGCCGGGGCCCGAAGCGCACGGGGGCTACACGCACTGTGACAAATCGGGTGTTACTCTTAGATTTTGGTTGAGCCATGAGCCGTGACTGAAGGGTGGAAATGTAATTAGTGGTGTATCGATGCCAGATAAACTGAGTTTGTTGTGCAAGTGCAGCTGAGTATTTTGGGGACGCTACATCTGAGTATTTTTATTTTATTTAGATTCCGCTCTGGTATATACAGGGATGGGCATTTTCAGTTACCGCTGGAAAAACGCGATAGCTTGAGCTACGGTTGAGCTATCGCAGTGAAATTTTAGCACAATAGAGTAGACTCCATAGGACACCTATTCTGAAGTTTGCAACCCAAACGGCCACATTTTGGGTGAGTTGTGGAACACACAGTTTTTAGTGTAATTTTGTGACTTGACCCCCGTTATCTCAGGACTGGGGGACTATTCGAGAAAAACAAAGAATTTGGTTGTAGCCCCGACCCCAAACCCCAACATAGTCAAAGGGCATCCAAATCGGCCAATGTACGACAGAATGGGACAACACCAAAGACCGGTGACCCCCCCCCCTCAAATGCCACCCTCGATTTATCCTATGGGTGACGCCTAGTCACAAAATTACACTAAAAACGGTGTGTTCCACTACTCACCCAAAATGTGGCCGTTTGGGTTGCAAACTTCAGAATAGGTGTCCTATGGAGTCTACTCTATTGTGTTAAAATTTCACTGTGATAGCTCAACCGTAGCTCAAGCTATCGCGTTTTTCCAGCGGTAACTGAAGATGCCCACCCCTGTATTTAGGTTTCTAGCAGTAGAATGCAAAATAAGTAAGGTAAAAGGTAAGTTAAAATACCTAAAATAGTATAAATGCATATAAAGCTGACACAAAATCAAAAACAAATAGTAATGCAGTAGGTTGTGTGGATTAATTATTTTGGAGGTGTAAATATGTATTTGGAGGGCTTGAAAAATTGCCACGTACCGTACCATGACTGCGGCACCCCCTAATTCACCCACCTGGTGCTGTGGCGTCACTGTGCATACTGGCCAAGGGGGGGCTAGTGGCCGATGCTGAGTCACTGGCTGCCTGGCTTGCGCACAGGCAGATGCAGTTCGAAGGGGGATTTCAGGTTCGTTTGTGACCATTTGTTTGGCAGGATAATTGGGATGTTTTACAGAGATTTAATAGTATCTTCTTTATAGTAGATAAGAAAGTATAAATTATCTCATTCATGTTGGTTTATACTTTAAGAATATTTTTCAGAGAGATTTAATTAAATATTTTATTTTTGAGATGATATTTTCTAAAAAAACGCTCATTTTTGAAACACGCTAATCGCTGCACTGGCAGAACGCATACATGCATCCAGACAGTTATCCCATTAGCACATGCACATCGCTTCATGGGCATGCAATTTTTTTGAAAGGGGGCGGGTGGATACTGATCGAAGGTTCATTTCAAAGGGAAAATCAACAATCAAATTTTCATTTTCTACCAAATAATGCATGCTCAGGGTCGAACGAACAAGTTGGTGGACTCTTGCTACAGTTTTTGGGTAGCTGCCTGCTTCAAGCTGCTCGACGGCACTCATTTGGACGGTGGTAGGTTGTGGTGGCATGACATTTTGTAGGGTTCATTTGGGTAGGCCGGTCCATGTGCATGACCAATTAGTCGGATAAAGGTATGAAAATTGGGAATTTGGCGATTTTGAGGAAAAATTGCGGTAAAATTTCTAAAAAATCGCACCAGATAGCTAGATTGCTTACCCATTGGGCGATAGTAGCCAAAATTTGCCTCTGCGATAAATAGATAACTGGGCGATTTGTGGGGTTACCCTCAAACACCCCCTCCATTCCTCTCATTCGGGACCCCAGCCTGGAATACCCCCGTCCCCTGGATGCGCCCTTACCCCCATCCAGGACCAAAATTTAAAACTCGCAGTGACGCAAAACGACCCTGCCAGGGGCATGGGCAGTTTGTTCGATGGATTGGCGCTGCAGGCTTACGTGCTCAATTGCTGTCAGGACAGCAGGGGTGGCTTTTTTGACAAGCCTGGCAAGTGAGTGATATCACGTTTTATTTCCGTTCCTATTCAGTTTTTGAGCTGTGGCCTGGTTTGAACGGGCCTGTGCCGGTACTCATCTAAATGCGCTACTCATCTAAATATACCCACCGCTTGACCATGTGCTGCACCTAGGGTTCGAACGATATGACTTTTCGATATCGATATTCGATATTTTTTTCTGAAACTCGATATTCGATATCGATACGATATGGAACCTCGATATCGATATTCGATATTAAAAAATGGTCGATATTCGATATTGCGATTTGCTTTTGGTATAGCAAGGCATATTTCAAGTGGCATATTGTATTTTCATGTGATTGCACACAGGGTTATCATCTCTTTACTGAAATGTGAATGGTACAAGTAATTTTAACAAGGTTTACATCACTCAAAAGTAGAAAATGGAGAAAGAAACATGATGAATCAATGTGTATCAGACAAAAAACAATTAGTAGATATTACAGTTCATACTTATAACCTAATTGCTTAAGGGCATGTTGCAAAAATAGAATATCAGCATTTTCTGGCTTCAAATTTAGCACTCCAACAAAAAAAAACATTATAAATACTGTACTTTTACTCAACTAATACAATACTCAGATCAGATCAAGCACATCAGATCAATCATAAATATCTCCAAATGAAAATAATAACTGCATTTAGGGACACAATACAGGTTCGATATATCAAAAAAATGGTCGATATTCGATATTTTTTCAAAATTTTCGATATCGATATTCGATATTTTTTCAAAAGTTTCTCTATCGATATTCGATATTAAAACATGGTCTATATCCGATATTCGATATTCGATACGATATATCGTTTGAACCCTAGCTGCACCTTCCGCAGTGTTTGCGGGCTTTTATCTGGACCCAGCAGCTGTGGCCCACAATCACCGCATGGCAACCGCGGCGCACGCGCGCGCGCCAATGCATGAGCGGCTGCCTGGCTCGCGCCCGACTGGCGCCAGTTGTTCTGTGCGGACGCGTGCTACTAGCGTTCCAAATATCCCTGGAGTTTATTTTGATTTATTTTTTAATATAGCTATGTTTGAATATCACATAAACAATAAATAATATAAAAATAGTATATTTATGTATATTTACTCCAGGTTTTACCGGAGAGATATAATTATATTTATGTTATGAAAAGAACATAAACAAATCTGATTTATTTTTATGCCTATTTTCGTTAGTTTTTTTTCAGAGATTTGATTATTTTTTTATTATTAATTATTTATTTAATATTTTTTTTTTCTTAGAGCGATTTTCTGAGATTAGATTAAATTATATTTTCTGAAGTCATTTTCGGAACACTAGTCACTGCACTCTGTAGAATGTAGACACGCGCAGCACCGGCATGCGCGCGCGTGTGCCGCGGTTGCCATGCGGTGTTTGTTGCCATGCGGTTATTCGCCCTTAGGCTTAGGGTGGTATAGATGTGTAGTGGGTAGAATTAGATGCGTAGCGGGTTTGGATGAACCAGAGTTCAGCCATTCAAACTGTCGGTGCGGCGCAGGTGCCGCGACCTGTACCACACGTGCTACGCGCTCAGCGGGCTGTCCGTGGCGCAGCACTACTCCGACCCCGTGTACGGCAGCCACCACGCGAATGCACTAGTTTGTTCGCAGCAACGCTTTCTACTGTACGGGTCCCAACCACATACCCAATATAAATTTATTTATTATCGAATTATGATCGCGATTTGTGTGTTTATTCACTGTCCGCGGCCGGACGCATTTCTAATTCAACTTCGCATGCCGCAGCGCCAAACGCACGCCGCCTTCAACGTGACCGTGGAAAACGCGCAGCGGGCTCACGATTACTTCGCTGAGCACGACCCGCCTGCTAGCTGAAATGTGTCCGAGAAACATTTGTTCGATTCCTTCTCGCTTACCTTGTGCCTGTGTATGTGTTACACGATTTGGCCCTGGAGCCGGTGAAATAAATGTCAAGTTGTTATGCAATATATAGTTGTTTTAATTACAAAATGAATAATTTCATTTTCAAGTAATCTCATTTATTTTGTCAATCGTGATAAAAATTTTTTGAGTGGTTTTGCAAAGTGTTTGTGCGAAGGTAGGATACTAAAAAAAGTAGGTATTATTGAAATAAATTGGTGTTACCAAACAAGTATAATTTAAAACTGCAGCTCAACTACCTCGCAACAAAACTGTGTGCAAAAAGTTCATATTCAATGAGAAACATGTCTAACAGAAAGTCTAGTTAGAGCACATTGAGATGGGTCCTGGTGAAAACTAAATGTGCTTAAATGCGCTATGACCTCATAGATCCACAAACATCGTGCTTAATTGCTGCACCCATCCAATTTAGGTAACAAAATTAAAAACTGTTTTGCCCAAAAATAGAAATTGTTTTCGGATAGACGGCAATCCGTTGCATTCATTCTACTCTTTGTTGTGTCTCTATTCGCACTAATGTTTGGTGAGTGTATTTCTGATGTGTGTGTATAATAAATACCCATTCATAACAGAAACTTTACAATACATGCCTACAGTGCGCGCAGATATTTTGCTTTGCATCGCTGCCTTGGGTTGACTCCGCCCACTTTTGTGTTTTCGCCGCGGATTTTCCGTCAGGCTCACCTTTTTTGTGTGTGGGCTCCATAATGACAGTCAAATTTTACCATTTTCTTACATTTGACAGAGAACGCATGTAATTTTAGCCCTCTGTGCGTACGCTCGACCCACAATTACCATTTTCAAGCGCGTCGTGGGCCTCAGAAAGTTCGTAAAAATCACGAGTTTGTATAGGGAAAACGACGCGCCCAGCCGTGCAAAATTCCAGTACAGTTAAATGATGTAGGCTGGCGCAGGTGCGCGGAGTAACAGTGGCACATGGCTCGGTGCCAATACGCACAGGAATTTCTACGCGCACTGTAGATTGGTGAACTCCTGACTAGTGATGTAAAAAGCGCCAGAGTTTCGGCGCCAAGCGCCAAAAGCGCCATGGCGCTTTTCCCATTACGGCGCCAAGCGCCAATGGCGCCAAACGATTTTAGCGCCAAAAGCGCCATGACACTTTTCCAGAGCGTAGCGCCAAGCGCCAATGGCGCCAGAGGACAATGGCGCCAAGCGTCAATAGCGCCAGCGCCAAAAATTTCTTCGCCGATTTTTTATTAGCCATGTACATCAATATCTAGTTACATGGTACGTTGTATATGGATCGAACTGGATGAGTACCGGTACCGCACCGTATATCCTCAAATAAGACCCCAGGAGAGTTATTATCTCATCCGAAGTTTTGGAGGGGGTATTCAAGGGGGTGTTTTTTTAGGGGGAGTAATTTTTTTCCTCCGGACATGCACTAGATTCATTGTGTGAATGCATTCTATAAACTCATGTAATCCAGGTATTTGATAGTTCAACAACAAAAACAAGTTAGGTATCCATTCAAAAATTTCACTTCATTGGCATTCAAATACACACTGTGGATATAGGTAAATATAAAAAATTTACCCAGATGGGGGAGTTTTTCCTCACGTGGCCAACAGGGGGAGTTATTCAGCGGGTGTTTTTCAAGGGGATCATATTTAAGGATATAGGGTAGATAAAAAAGTAATGTGATGAAGCACGTTTTTTAACTCAGATCTGATAAGCGTCCTATAATGAATGTCAGAAAAATAAATGTGATATGACAGATAAATTGTAAGGTGTACATTCAGCATGCTATATAGGTAGGTAGTTTTACTCTGAATGCAGAAAGTTTCAGTAGGTGACTCTTTTCAAGCAAGTGAAATTTTGCTATTTATATACCTATAAATGAAATTTGGATGTGTGAACCATAATTGTTAGGTGATGGAAAAATTGGATGGAACAAAAGAAACAATACATCTCATTTTTTGATGGCATATTTGACGCCACCTACCGAAAACGTACACAGACGGTATGGCGCTTTTTTAAGTGTGAGCGCCAAGCGCCAATGGCGCCACGGCTTCATAGCGCCAAGCGCCAATAGCGCCATGGCGCTTTTGGAGGACTCGGCGCCAAGCGCCAATGGCGCCACGGCAAAAAGGCGCCAAGCGCCAAAAGCGCCATGGCGCTTTTACATCACTACTCCTGACAAATTAGCAGAGTTGCGAAAACGTATTTACGTTTACCCGAAATACCCGGTTATTCAGGTATTTATACTTACGTTTACGCTTTCCAAAAATACCGTTACGCTTTGTTACGTTTTCCTGGCACAATTACCCAGGTACCAGAGTAAACATAAAAATTTGCTACACAGAACCGTATTGTTTCACAAATGTAGTGTATTATGATGAGTTCAACAGGTTCTAATGTTGAGGAGTCTTAATTCCTCAATTGGAGAACTAAAACACCAATTTGTAAGTAAAAAGTTGTATTTTTGTGAGGGAGAACTGAAATGCAAATAAAAAGTAAAAGACATGTTTAGTGTTTTCTCATGACTGGCCATTTGTATCCATCCCATTTCATTCAGGGTTTGTGACACAGTAAACTGTAACACGAGAACTACCCACTGATTGTGGTCAATGGTTGTATGAGTTCTACCCACTTGTTGATACTATGCAATAATTCTACGTGTTTCACGTGTTTACATGTATGGAATAAAAACAGACATTCACCCAATCACAAAGAAAATCATATTGTTCTCAGGCCTACGCGATCTTGGTGGTACGCGCCTACTCTCAACGTCTGATGTCTGTCTCGAACTGGTCTTGACCGATGGGCAGCTGTCAATTTATCCCGAACCTCCGATTACCTTGTCACGGCGTTGGACTTACTCGATCACCCAGTCAAACCCTTACCACGAACGGTCAGTGTTTAGGATTTTATCTTGGTAACTTTTCACGACTGATGCGCAATTACAATGCTGCGGTCGACGTGAGCTCCAAGTGGCGAGCCCATTGTGATGCATAGTTATGGGCACAGTGATTGATAATTCTGCCGATTTCCGCTCGATGTTGCCCACATCTTTCCGCACTCAATAGCCAGATTATTCTGTTCGCAACCCCTGTTTTCGGTCGTTCGCAATCACATCTCACTCTGTGTATTGTATTCGAAATTTGTGCGCGCATTTTTGAGTCACCGCACGCCCCCAATAAATGCTGCACCGTCAATCTCGGGAGGTCGATTCCTTTTCCAGCGTGACATTTCAAACAGCTGATTACACCTTCCTGGGTGACAATTTTCGGCAGAAATCCATGCCTAGCTCGAAGCCAAGTAAGATGCCGTAAAGTCAATTTTGACGTGTCAATGGGGTCGCAATTCCATTTGTCATCTCTGCCAAAAACCACCGATTTCCGTGCGTTTTCTCGTCGATTTTCCGCACCGGCATTGCAAAAAAGCTCTAAAAATTTTGCCTTTTTCCGAGAGAGAGCGTGCTGGAGGGGGGTACCGATCTCGGCGCAGTATGTGGCGGCGCGCGTCACCACGGACATGTCAAATCGCAATTTTGAGATTTTTGCTAGGTCATTTGTTTCCATCACCTGTTTTGTTTTTGTTGTGATGCACGTTGTCAAGAATTGATGGGATTTTGCAAGTAGACTGTCGGGATTTCTGCCCTCCAGGTACTTGCACAGCGTGACCACATTTTTTTTGTGGCGGTGGGAGGGGGGGTCAACTGACATGTCGAAAAGTACAGCGGCGGTTGACGCGGTCTGCGGCAGCCCGATAACTTTCTTCAGGCACCTCGCCATAGTACTATCCATCTTTTTCAACTGATCTTTTGTCAAACCGATCACATCGCATCCATAAAACGCCGCGCCCTCCGCTGCACTTTTCCAAATTGTCGTAGCTGCGTGAATCGGCGCATGTGCCTTTTTTGCACAGTGCAGCGTCATGAAGATCATTTTCTCGAGTTTATCAACCGCGTTTTCTCGGTGTAATTTATACGGATCAACAGCACTGGTAATCGTGACGCCCAAGTATTTGATTTTGTCGGTTTCCCCAATCTGCGTTGGTAAATGCTTATCATCAAATCCGAGGCGCCATTTCTTTTGTGTCGATTTTTGTCCGAATCGTAGCATCCAACTCTTTTCAACGTTGACGGACATGCTCCAGCGCCAAGTCCAATGGCTGAAAATATCCAAAATTTTCTGCATATCCGCCTCGGTGTTACTGAGAAAACAAATATCGTCGGCAAAAAACACTCCGGGTAATCTTCCATAATTCGGTACCACGGCCCCGATTTGTTGGGCCTCCAAATCTAGCCGTAAATCTGCCAAATATATTATGAAACCCGTCGGCGACCAGCAACAGCCTTGGCGCAGTCCGATTGGGTAGTCTTTGGCCTCTGATGAGTAGTTGTTAAAAGACAGGATACATTTTTGATTATTGTAGGTGCGTGCAATAGCGGCGACAAATTTATTTGGAAACCCCATAAATGCCATCTTTGACCATAATTTTCTCCTGTCAACTTTGTCGAAAGCTTTCGCAGCATCCACAAAACATGCCAACAATTTGCCGCCAGCGCGTTTCGCGTGCTGCCGTGCCGCCTCAATTACAATCAAATTATCCAACGTTCGTTTTTTTGCTCTGAAACCTCCCTGCAAATCACCAAACCCCCTCGAATTTTCAAACGCGTTTAAAGTACGCCTGTTTAAGATGCTCATGTAAACTTTGAGTATATTACAACTCGTGCCCAGGGTTCGATAGTTTTTGATGTCTGTTGTGGGCCCCTTTTTGTGTAGAAAAGTCATTTTGGAGGTTTGCAGTTCGGTTTCCATTTGTTCACCATCATTTTGCGGTGTCGCTTAGGTTTTTCAGAAATTCATGTTTAATACTTGTTGTGCCAGCGCTTTTGCCGTTCGCCAGTCGTTTGAGCGCCACGTTTAATTCACACATTTCAATTGGAGCCGACAGCCCACCGTGCTCGGGGCTAAGAACCATGTCGCGGCCCCGCCAATCCGTAATTTTCATCGAGCTGTGGGAAAGTCCCGGGTTGGGTGTCATTATATCCATCCAGACCTTTGACAAAACAGCGCCCATTTCCGCGTTTTCAACAACACTCCCATCAGCGTGTTTCAGGGCAAAAGTAGCCGTTCCAGCCGATTTCGCAGTTTTTAGAATGCGAAATAGGTCAGCAGTCATGGTAGCCTTTGCCATTTTGCAATAACGCGACATTGCCAGTTTTTCATTTTTCCATTCCCGATACCTGTTTAAACGCGATCTGCTTAAGTGCAGCTGTGTCAGGGCTGCTTTAGATCCGCCAGAATTTCGAACTTTGCGCCGACACTTGTTTACAATGCGAAGAAGTTTGGAAAGGTATTTATCAGATTTTTCGTGCGACCTGTGACGTGATGGGTTTACCGACTCTGCAGCTGCATGTATCGACCTGACCAGACCTCCGTGATCACCTGCCAACACATTTGCAGCCAAATTTGCGTCCAAGTGCTCCCGAAATTTTTTGAAATGGTCCCGTGTGCGCAGGTGCCAAGATTGTTTATTTTCAGCCAGTTTATTGCAAAATTCACCCACAGTTGCTGCCAGCGTGATTGGCAGGTGATCACTGGATATCAAATCGCCAATACCCGACTCGAGAATCATGCCACGCAGATCCGTTATCAAATTACCCTCTGAAAACACTAAGTCCAAAACCGATTTACAGTTTGCGCGGCGAAATGTCCAAAGTCCAGAGAGATAATTATTTTTTGGCCATAAGTCTATGCCACGATACCATGAGCGAACCATTTTACCAGTCAAATTTGTGGACAAATTATTACCAGGGATATCACCACCCACATGTCCATTAAAATCGCCGATAATGATGAACGAATTTCCCTTTTCTCTATGCGTTGCAGTTGTCGATGTTAGATGACTCAAATTTTTTTTGTTTAAGTCCATAAATTTCTTGTTTTTTAGGACTTTACCATTGTTTTCTAAATAGGCCATTGTTAAATAGAGTTTACCAGCGCCGAGTTTGAGCATAACGTGGATGACGTGTTGAGAAATTTCCGGGTCTGTCGAAATACCCAAAAATACCCCCAATAGGCCTTTGCGTGTGTACACAACCAACCCCCCCGCAGCGCCCTTTCCAACACCCGGCGGTTTGTGAATAGCGTGTCTATCATAGTCGACATGACCAGGTAAATCCGCATTTGTCCGCGATTGTGTCTCACACATCAAAATGACGTCATGTTGTTTAGTAGCCAGCAGCTCGGATATGCCGTCTTTGTTGGTAAGGGCGCTGCGAATGTTTTGATAGTAAATGGATAGTGCTCGCGTTAACGCCGCCACTGAGTATGTAGCAATTTCCGCGGTTAAATGTCGATTTTCATTCCTCCAAGCCGTGTCAGGGGTAGCACCAGAGACCTGACACAAAGTTACAAAGAAAAATGCGGTAAAAACATAAATCTTCCCACTGCGTTTCGAGCACAAACAACCGGTGTAACGAAAAAAAACGATCAAAATGCAATTTTTCACGATCACATCGAAAATCAAGTCAAAAAGTGTCCAAAATACGGAGTTTTTCTGCTCATTGTTTATTTGGCTCGGGGGCGGTCTGTAACGGGAGGGGTGGGGGTTTTTGTCGGAAGCATCCCAGTTAACATGTAACAAGTTCAACTCGCAAAGAGATGTCCGTAGCCCGCTATGAAGCTTGCTGTGTAAGCCCCCCCATGGTGCAAACCAGTGTCTTTTCCTGGAGTACTGGAACCGGCAGCCCTTTCTGCAGAGTGGCGCGGATGTTTTCCAAGCGGCTCTCGATTTCCATTTCGTGCGTGTGTTTGGACCTGAGATGTTTACGCGATTATTTGCGGTCGAGAAAACTGCACCTTGAGAGCGTATCGAATTTAACACCCACTTATAAATATCCATTGACGCATTTATCACAATTTCGCGTGTTAATTGAATGTTAAACCATGGCGTAGGGTGTAGCCCATCGTCGGCCACCGAAAGTAAAAAGGCCGCCCATGGCGTTTTCTTATCGCCGGGGAGGAAAGCGCGGGCGTTTTCGAGTAGCGAGTCAATCATGGGGATTAATTTGACCCTGGCCATGCGATGGAAATGTTGTACCATGGTATCTTCGAAGACGCCCATGTATTCCCACATGTAGAAAAGCTCGTTTGGCGATTTGTGATCTGCTTTATGACCGCACAAAATCGGATGCATCAGCGAGACATAAATTCGTGTCTCTTTCATGTCATTCGAGTCAAGCCAGTCAAGTAATTTTGCCAGCATGCGCCACAGCGGCCCGAAAAAATGCTCGCGCCAAAAAATAGCCCTGTCAGCGTCATTGTTCATGTTGTCCCAGTACTCCAGCGCAGCGAAGTCGAGAATCGACCGCAGCACCAGAAAATCAAATTTTTGAGGCAACACGCACATGGTAAGCACTGGCACAATTGTGCCTAACCGCCTCCCAGTAAAAAGAGCGCCAGTGGAGTAGATACGGGGTGTCAAATTCCGTCTCAAAGACATTGCCTTTAAAGTAGACGCCAAGCCACGGATGCACGAGTCGCCAACGAGCAGCACTGACAACTCGGTGCCCCCATCCGACAAATTGACAGTCCCCTCAGATAACGTGACATGTTTATCGGTTTCAGTGTTTATAGGCGATCTGAAGGGCAGCGCCGATCCCGGAAACATGGGCTCATACACCAAACGGATAACAGATGTCAAAGAGATTTTTTCGGCGTCGTTTTTCGGGTTTATAAAAACTTGTCTAGATGTGTCCACGTCGCCGCCCATAATGTAGGCAGCCACATCTTTTGCCAATTTTTCGGATATTTCACAACTTAGCGCCGATACTGGCAGCCCGCGCGTGGCGATCCAGTTTGTTTGTAACCGTGCACCCCGTATCTGCTCCAAATACGCAGTGTTTTGGTCATCGAATATTGTAATCGACAAAGTCATCTGATCAACTGTCAAAACGACCCCCAAACGTACGTGATTACCACCGCTGCGCTTGACGTCATCATTACTTCCCGGGCGGGTTCCGCGGCGCGGCGCTCTATCACTTTTGTGCCACCTGTTGTCGCCGCGCCGCTCCGGCGTTCTGCTGCGCTGCCTGCGCGGCACGTAGCTCGAGTGCGCCCTGTCCGTGTTCATCGAGGTGCTCGAGTCGGTCGCCAGCGGACGACCGCGGTTATCCGAGGCGAGCAGTTTCGGTGCGACCGGCTGTGGGGTATAGAACGTTGGTTTAGGTATTGAGACTAGTGTACACATGTATACCGTATAATCTACCAATTTTGGGGGCTGCCCTTGCAGATAATTATAGCGTGTTTTGTGTGCCGGTTTCTGCCAATCAGTAGACCACACCCCCTGTTCACAAAACGAGGTAAAAGTTTTGTCATTGCTTCGGGCCTCCCGCTGTGACTCTTTGTAATCTCCGCGTGCCAGCAGCGCGTCTCGTTCAGCAGTCAGGGCGGCGCCAAAAAGATTGCGATAGTATTGTCCAAATTCAGGGCGTGTGAAATCTTCCATCGAATTCTGTGAAGTGTTTAACGTGGTAAAATCTGCTATTAAAGAAAAATCCCCTGTTGAAATCGACTCGAATTTGTCCACACTAACCCTTAAATCGAACTTTTCAAATCCAAGCAACAACTGCGATCGAAAGTCACCCAGGTTTTTCGGGTGTTCACCGCAGGCACGAATCACCAGGGGGATTAGTTGACCGTTTTCCTCCTTTTGCAAACGAGTGATCAGCGCCGCGTAAGTCCTATCACACTCGAGCGCCGTGCGGATGACATCGCGGAGCGCCTTATATGCAGGCGTATTTTGCGCCTGAGATCGGGTAAAGTCAAAAAAGTAGGGCGCTACCTGGTTACACATTTTTAGACACTTCGTCCCAGAGCATTCAATGACATGTTCAGTTGTTACGCCAACCCCCGCAACCCTGATTACCTGCGCCATGTTGAAAATCTCTCTGGACGGGAACCAGGCGCCGACCCGTGGCAGCGTCGCCCAGACTCGCTGTGCGCCTTGATACCAGATGCGGAAATTGAGATCCCATCCATCAACGTTGTGCGGTTTGTAAGTTTTCCGCACAACGTCGATGCGGCGCATGTCCTCGCCGGACAGCTCCAAGTACTCGGCGTGCATGTGCATCAGCGCGGTTAGCATACATTGGTGTCGCACCTCGACACCACCTATTTGCATGTCAATATTGTACGGGGCAATCATAGAGAGCGGGTCACCCACTTCAAACACGCCGATAAGGATGTCCTTGGAAATATCGCGCCGCCCGTGGGGCTCACCAGTAGAAGGTTTCGAATTGACGGCATGACGTAGCAAGGGTAATAGCATGTTAAACGTGACGGTTTTGTAGCCCTCGCCCGCCTCGACGCCAGTCTCTACCTCATGAAGCAGGCTGCGCAGGTCGGCGCCGTTGTCGGCGCTGCCCTTTTGATCGTCGAAAACGTCGTTTTTCACACTTTCGGCATCCTGCCAAATAGTTGAAAAACGTTCCCCGCGTACAGCATGGTAATCAACACAAGTGAATGTCAAGAAAAACACAGTCGTAAAACAAATACCAAAAAACAGAACAAATAACTTGCTAATCATCCCACGTACCTCCCAGTTTTCTTCCTCGTACCGACGTTTTTTCGCGTTCAGGTCGACGGGCATCTTGTCGTCCGAGTTCGACATCGCGGTGCTGCAGCTGCTAATGTCCGAAAAGCCCGGCTGCCTGCTCGTGTTAAATGCCGGGCTACTAGCTTTGTCAGCGAGTAAAACAATCGGTTGACGATGTTTATGTGCTTGTGGAGGCCACCGTGGGATAGATGACATCAATAAGCAGAAAGTTGGCACGTGTCCAGGTTAGAAACTCCTACGAATCCGTTTGAATCTGAGTGCGCGGACTGGTTGTAAGCGATCAAATGGTTATAGAAAGCGTTAACGAGGTTATAATCATTGATTTCAAGGGGTCAGACGGCCCCTTTGGTCTCCCAATATCACATTCACTACTTGTCCATCAAGAAAAATTTGAATAAATTTTTCTTTTTGTGTCTTTTAACTTGCCATTTCACTTACAAATTTACTTTTCTTTCAATTTTTGCTTGCCATTCAACTTGCCATTACTTCTCACCCATAAATTTTTTTGTTCTCCTGTTATGGAATTGGCACCTTATGGCCCTAGACCCACTAGTTGACAACGACGCAAAATGTCAACTCCAATCCCAATTCAATATCCCGATCCCTTAATTCTAAAAATTTATAAAATACAGGTAAGAAGAAAATGTCGATGGAGATCATATGAACATCCACATGTTGTAAAAAAACATTGTTTTTTTTTGTATTCTCTGATAGCGGAAGCACTCAATATAATTTTTACGTTTACGTTTTATTTTACGTTTTCCCCGGTATTTTAAAAATACCTTACGTTTTAGTATTTATACATTTGATTTGGAAAAGGTATTTACATTTACGTTTACGTTTTCCAAAAATACCAGTATTTGTACAACTCTGCAAATTAGTATTTACAATAAAAATGGTCATAATTGTAATGTATCACACAGTGGTAATGGTGGCATGAAGTCAGGTTCAACAGCAATTCGAAAAAAAAATTTCGAAAAGAAAGAGAAAAAGAATTTTTTTAATTTTTATCTCAGTCGAATGAAATTAAAATGAAAACGATTGTGAAAATCGTTTGTGTTTTTTTGGAAATTCTAAATCTACTTGATTCTCAAATAGTGACAACAATGTAATATGATCAGAAAATTAGCATTTTTAATTCAGATTGGTATATAAGCAGATTTTATTCATTCATTAAAAAAAAAATAATATTCAGTCCGCTTCCACATGCTCCACATATCCTATTTTTTGCAGTGTTAGTAAATATGAACGATGCAACTGTATCGCGTATGGTACAAGATTTTGCGATATCAAAACCAAAATTAGCAGAAAATGATTCTCTGGAAGGCGGGATTCAGGTTGGTCAGCGTTCTTATGATAGTGATGTAAAGGCACTGGTGCCCTGGTGGCAATCCGGGACTATGTAGTGTCAAATGTAAAGTAGAGTCGAATGCAGAGTAATTTCAATTGTCATGTAGTGTCAATTGTGTATCCAAATCTGATTATTGGTATCACAGCAAAAAATGCGTGTGCGATGCGTCGGGAAGCGGCTCGCTTCCACACGCTTCGCCAAGAATCCGGAAATTTGGTAAAGTGGCTTCCACACGCTTCACGCGCTTCCAAAACTGAAAGACACTTCACGCTGCTTGGCGCTTCCACACGCTTCTCTCACATACATTTGCGTGCCACCACCATATTAAAAAGAGTGAAGTGTCTTAACGAAAAATTTCGTGAAGCGTGTGGAAGCGCAGAGCAGCTTCAGCAAGCATCGGCGTGAAGGCACTTCACGACGCTTCACCGCGCATCCAAACACCTATTTTTGCTGTGTATCCAAATCTTATGTCTAAAAATTACATTTGGATACACAATTGACACTTTACTTTACAATTGACATTTGACTTTACATTTGACACATTACTTAACATTTGGCATGTCAATTGACACGACTTTACATTTGACACTACACTTTACAAGGCTTGGGACCGCCCTGAGGTGTCGGGCATTACTATTTTTAGAGGTACCCTGCCCGTGCTATAATTTTTTCAGGTGAACTTTGAAACCATGCACTTTGAAACCTCCATCCAGGTGTGGTGCCTTTCAGTGCTAGTACTGGCAACCAGAGTTGCGAAAGTGTATTTACACTTACCCGAAATACCCAGGTAAATGGGTATTTATATTTACACTTACACTTTCATAAAATACCCATACACTTTTTTACACTTTCCTGGGCAAAATACCCGGGTACAGAAAGTGTATTTTTTTCCTTTCAGATGGCCCTGTTTTATGCTTTTGAGAAAGCATAAAACAGGTTCATGTTCAAAAAATAACTGCACAGTGCACATATGCAGTTTTGCATTGAATGTAGAAAATATGGCAAATGTGCAAACTAGCACTATCTCTGACCTTTGAACAGTACTCATGGATTCTACAGTTTCATCATACTTTTGTAAAAAGGACAAGATCAATTGAAATTCACCAGCTGGACACAAAGTCGACTGGCTTTTGCATTGATATTGGCTGCATGTACATTCTTGCATTTAAACAGTGTGTATCACATTGCTTAATCAATAAAATATCAACACTGCAAAGTGCCATTATTAGGCAACTTCATACCACTAAATTTGTTAGTCTGAAATGTTTCATAATTGGCAGTAAAATGTGAAATAATGAATGAGAATGATAGATAAATTGATCTAAAGGTGAAAACAGTGGTGTTTTCTAATGCTCAACTGTGAGAGCTCTTTCTATAAAAAAAATTTACACTTACACTTTTTACACTTTCCGGGGTATTTTAAAAATACCTTACACTTTTGGTATCCATACTTAAAATTTACGAAAGTGTATTTACGCTTAGGTACACTTACACTTTCCAAAAATACCAGTATTTTAACAACTCTGCTGGCAACCTGTCGGTGGTAATCGGTGCCGGTGCCAGGGTTGGTTTTATAAAAATTCATTTTAGTAAAATTGTATATAAATTGTATAAAAATTTTATTTTATTTTTATTTTATTCTTCTTTCATTTTATTTTATTTTATTTTATTCCCAAAAGTCATTAATAAAATAAAATGACACATTTTACAAAAATTTTACAAAAATTGTACAAAAATTTTACAAAAAATCGGAAACATGCATGCAAGGCCAGAAAAATGTTATAATTAGACTTATACATGAAAAACCTGTGACAAATTTTTCCCTTACTTTTCAAAAGTTGCATGCAGTATGTATTGTTAGCTAGCTGCAAGTGTAAAGTTACAATTATTGATAAGAATGGTTTGCATTTTCAGTAGAAGGACTAGTGGAGTGTGCTGGGCACATTTGTAAAATGTCATGCAAAGTGTCGATTGTCATGACAAATGTAAAGTAAAGTATCAATTGTCATGCAAAATGTCAAGTGTCATGTAAAATTTCAAGCAAAGTGGCAATTGTCATGACAAATGTCATGCAAAGTGTAAATTGTGTATCTAAATCTTGTGTTTTTGTATCCATAGTATGTTTTATATCCAAATCTTATGTTTTTGTATCCAAATGTTCACACAAGATTTGGAGTCAACAACAACATAATTTGGATACAAAACATAAGATTTCGAAATAAAACATCAGATTTGAACACAATTTGCTTGACAATTGATACTTTAATTTTTACATGTCATGACAATTTACACTTTACTTTACATTTGTCATGACAATTGACACTTTTCATGACATTTTACATGACATTTGGCACTTTACAATGCTTGGGACTGCCCCCAGATCCCTGAATAAACAGGTAGAGACTCAAGCAATGAGACAAAATTTTACAAAAAATATGAATTTTTATACAATTTTACAAAAATATGAATTTTTATACAATTTTACAAAAATTTTACAAAAATTTGAATTTTTATACAATTTTTATTTTTATTCTTAAATTTTCCATTTTATTTTATTTTATTTTATTCTTGAATATTCCATTTTATTTTTATTTTATTTTTATTTTTTTCTGAGATTTTGCCAACCCTGGCCGGTGCAACATTTTAGGGAATAGCACCGGTGCGGTGGCATATTTTCCCAGTGCCTTTACATCACTAGTCGTCACGCCTAGCACGATATTCTCTGACTCTGTTTGCCGCCCGGCGCCGTTTTTTGAATGGTGCCATGGCCCCATTCGCGTCTGGCGCCATTTTCCTGGCGCTTCTCCGCCACTGCGTGGCTCTATGCCATTTATTTGTGCTTTTCCATCTCTAAATAATCGCAGAGGCGTCAAGAGGACCATGAACGTGCCTATAACTACTATCGGCACCAGTATGACCAGAGAGCAAAATTTCTTGCTAATGGAGGTAGCAACATGGTCAAATTGGTTACAACACAGGTTTTGTCATGTTTTCAATTTATGTAAATTAGTTCATTCGCTCCACGCTTCACATTAAATTAATGTAATGTTCTACCTGATGTTTATTATTACGCCAGCAAATTTTGAGGGGTATTTATTCGAGCATGCGCTTGCCGTTAAGCAGTTTATTGCGATGAAGCAAATAGCAAATGTGGCACCAGTTTAGCATGAACAGAAGCCAAATCTAAAGATTATGCAAAATATTTTCAATATAAATGTCCAAATTTCTAGTTGCCAATTTTAGTTAATAATCACTTTACATTTGCCACTTGATAGTTGTTATTTTGCTTCTGTTACTTTATTTTTTATCACTTGCATGTGCTTATGCTTTCCAAAAGTACACAAATTTTAACAACTCTGGTACCCAGCACGCTTCTCATTTGCAAAACATTACCCAGTTGCCAGTAATCCGCTGCCTGTACCCAGTGCGGGTTGGCAGTGTGTTGGATGGAGGCAAGTGGATGTGCAACCCCTGGAGAGCACCACAGTTTGTTTTGCTACCATATATTTTTTACTTTTCACATTTTGTGTTATTTTCATAGCCTACATACTTATCTACATATTGCTTATTTACTGGCTATATTTTCAAATCTTTGTCTATATATGATATGTGTCTATATTTTTACACCAACCAAATGCATTACCAGTTTAGTTACTAATTTTTAGTTCACATTTATTTATTTATGCATACCGTATTACCTCGAAATACACCCATTTATTATTTCGCCAGCAAAATGTGTGGGGGTTAATCAGAGGGGGGCTTATTCAAGGGGGGTTTATTATTTCGACAGAATTTTTTTTAAGGTTTGTAGTAAATAGTAGGCATTTGCGAACCAAAAACAGGTAATAAATGTGTCCAAACAGGATATATTTTGATATAAAAGCGTAGATAGCTACAGAAACTACCGTAGTCTATGTATGTGTAATTTTAGCTGCAATACAAATTGGCAGTAATAACATGTACATTGCATACATCATTCTGGGGGGTATATCGAGGGGAGGTATATTATTTCCCAGCCCATTTTGAGGGGGGGGGGGGGTAACTCGAGGGGGGGGGTTGATTCAAGGGGGGATAATTCGAGGTAATATGGTTGTTATTTATCCAATAGGAATCCACTGTAGGTATCTAAATACAAGTATTTGTAAGTATAGTAAATACAAGTAAAATATTTGCAAGTATCTACCTAAATACAAAATATCTATTGTAGTATTTTGTATACTAAAAAGTATAATATTTACCTTGAGCTACGCAACTGATTGCCCATGCCCAGACAATGTGCCGCGGTGTCCCTTGGCGTGGGCGGCGACGTGAGCTGGGAGCTGGACCTACACTCTTTGGTGCCGCACTGCCGCGTCGTGGCCGCCGACCCGCAGGAAAGTTATAGGTGCGCTGGGCGCAATTCTGTTTGGACATCACTAACTATGTACGGATTGACATAGCTAGGGGTTTGGGGGGAGTTTGTGTAGATGTAGTGAACTTTTTTAGGCTTTCAGTAGGTCTGCCAAATATTCCACCACCAAAATATAAAGTAAGAACTGGTATAATAGTGGTAGGAATAAGTAAATAGTAACAAGTAAATCACGTTGATAAATGATGTGAGAAATGACGTCTTCAAATGTTCTGACTGTGGGTGTGGGATTTTGGTATTCAATTTTTGTTGTTCTTTCGTTTTTTAAATAATTGGTCTACATTGAGCATCAATAATTACACAAGATTTGGACAAGGTTTTTCTGTTTATTTTTACTTATCAGAAATACCAGTATTTGGGCCATCAGATTAGCGCTTAATTTCCATTTCCATACCATTTTGCGGCCTACCAGCCTGCCACTAAATGCCCGTATTTAAATGGCACAGTAAATTTTTCCGGAAATTTTTTCTTGTGCTTTTCCATTTTAACTACAATTTTTACTTAACATTGTATTTTTTTGCTGTGAATGTCTTTATCTGTTGTCAATTTTAGTACAAACCCCTTTCCCAGATCTTTGTTCCCAAAAAGTCAGACACAATTGTCATTCCTCCCCTGGCGAATGGGCACAAAAACAACTAAAAACAGCAGCATTCACACCATGTCAGACTTGCTCGAACAATCCAAGGTGGAAAAAATAGAGTTTTTGAAAATCGATATCGAGGGAGGTGAGGAGGCGGTTATTCCCCAGATGCTGAGTTTGTAAATTTTTAGATTTTTAAATCAGGCGGCATTTACAGCTTAACGAAAATTAGTGCGAAGGTGAAAAATTAGACTTCAAGTAGAAGGTAATTACATGAGTACTTGACTCATGAAATTTGTTATGAAACAAATGGTAAACATTAAGCATGATTTACACGGCCTCCCTGGCCTGTCCAGTAATGTCGGTAATTACTCTTATCATGTGTGCCGCAATTCCTTTTTTTGGCAAGCAATTCAATGAGATTGAAAATTGGCAAGGAGCCAACGATCTGAACCTGGTGCAGAACATTTCTGCATCCATCAACTGCACAATTGCTGATGAAGTGAAACTGTCAGCGAGCACCATTGCAGAGTTGCTAAAAGTACTGAACTTTTTCGAAAGTAAACGTAAACGTAAAGTATATATTTTTTACTCACAGGTGAGTACAGAAAACGTTAAGTATTTTTTTTAACTTTTACTCATGAGTAAACGTGAGTAAATTATTTTTGTCCCCGGAAAACGTAAAAGTGGGTATTTTTGCCCCAATTTTTGCTCTAACTCACTAATTTTCAAACTTTTTCACCATCAAATTCACGATTTAATGTGTTTTTACCTATTTTGATGCTATTTTGGATATTTTGTTTCTATTTTTAGCTTTAATCTCCTTCTTTTTTCCTGTATGCCTTGATAAAGCCAATTAAAAAGCCCATTTGAAATACGCTTTCTGTACTCGCGTACTTTCAAAAAGTACGCGAGTAAGTGAGTATTTTACTGGTATTTTTTCGGGAGGAAGTGTAAACGTATTTACAGAGTACTCGAGTATCTGTATTTATCGAGTACACGTAAATACGTTTTAACAACTATGCACCATTGAACAAAGAGTATATGCAAGTGCATGCATTCTTCATTTGATAAAAGTAAGGCTGTTTTTGTATAATGTGATGGTAAACATCATGAAAGATGTTTCAGGTGATTCCTTAAATTTTATTCTCTCAGCACTTCTTCTCAGCAATTCTCTCTCAATTTTACTCTCTCAGTATCTACACATTTTTTTTATTTAGGTATTTATTTGACTGATTCCATTCAGGTTACAGTTTATTTTATTCTGTCCAACTTTTTAGTGTGAAATTGATCCATATTCATATTTCTGGCTCAGTGTCAATGTTTCATAATGTGGTGCATATTAAGCTGACATATGTGTTTTGATGGACTGTCTCATTACATAGAATTCTATGGTGAAACAATCTGTCGACTTCAGCTCATAGCCAGCGATATGTATTAGCCATTAGTTTGCGTATAAAAATCAACGTTTACTTTATTACTTTCCAACTCGCAGACATGAAAATCCCTGTATGCCACCTGTTAATCGAGCTACACAGCGCTCATAGAGGTAGTGATGTCAGTGCTGCCATGAACTCTGGTATCATTTCCTATAGGTTATACATAAACCTTCTAGGGGCTTCCCACACCCTGTAAAATGTCATGTGTCATGTAAAAGGCCCTGTCAAATGTCATGTGTCATGTAAAAGACCCTGTAAAATTTCATGTGTCAAGTAAAATACCCTGTAAAGTGTCAAATGTCATGTAAAAAACCATGTGAAGTGTCATGTGTATCCAAATCTTATTTTATTATTTTCAAATCTTATGCTTTTATATCCAAATCTTACTTTCTGACTTTAGATTTTGGATACAAAAACATAAGGTTTGGATACAAAAAAAAAAAAGATTTGGATACACATTTGATGCTTTACAGAGTCTTTTACATGACACATGACATTTTACACGGTCTTTTACACTTTACAGGGTCCGGCAGTGGCCCCTGGTCGACTATGTAGTCATTCTTGGTTGACAGCAATAATTTCTGTGTGGTCAATATCACTGATAGTTTGCAGAAATGATAGAAATCAGCCACCTGTAACTGTTACCAAATTCATTGCAACACTACCATCACTGCATAAAGGGTTGCCAAGTGAAGCAGTTGTCGCTCAATTGCTACAAAGTATAGCTAAAGCGGGCTTCCTCATGTGCGGTGTGGTCTACATTGAGCCTGTGCTTTAAACTGTTAAAAAAACTTTCTCAATGCTAGATTTTTTGTGTTGTATAAAAATGCAATCAGGTAATGTTTAGAAATACTTTGCTTATGCCTGGAAAGGTAAGATTAATCAGACAGAGTGATAAGAGGGCAGAGACGATTAAATGCTGGTATTTTTGGAAAATGTTAATGTAATGTAAATACATCTTCTAAATATAGAGTATTTATACATACCATGTTTAACACATAAAATACCTGGGAAAGCACCTGCATTTGTATAAGCATAAAAGTATAAATACCTGGCATACCCTGGTAATCTGGGTAATTATAAATACATTTTCACAACTCTGCCAGAGAGTCATCTTTTTCAAAAGATTATATCAACCAATACAGACTGCACATCTGCTCTTTATTGTATGTATTTGTAATTAACACAGTCACATTTTTGTGTAACAAAAACTGCCATAAATCATTGCAATGTGGACCACCAGGTACTATAATGAGCCAAATATTGATGGTGCATGGCTGTGCTGCTCCGAGTTCAGCTTCATACACACTGGGTGCCTAGCTCAGTATGGCATGAGAATTAGTGATGCCATGCCTTTGTGAATGACGTGATTGGTGATGTTTGAGTGTGACAAAACCGATTACAAGTTTTGTGTTATGTCCCCCAAAGCAGCAGAAGTGTTTCCATACTGCCTCTTTTGATATTGTCTTTGCTCTCATGTTTTCTACATTGTAATCGCTTGACTTATTAATTAGGTATGTTGATTTTAAAGGGTTGATGTAATTTCCAATGCACGACATAGTTTTGTCACGCAGCTTTCAAAATGTGTATTGCACAACACATGTTTGTTTTGAAATTGTTTTTCGGTTTTAGTGAATTGGTAGTGTGTTTTTATCATATACCCTTGGTCACTCATTTGATTAACATCAAACAACTTTTTCCCTCCTATCTAAAGAGTGTGCATTGCAATTGTGTTGTTATTTTGCATGAACACACGGCTATGTCAGGACTACACATGTGCAAATTGGGAATTCAATTTTTTTTTGACCTGAGATTAGTCAAATTTTGTCATCCCATGTTTCAGCATTTCCTTCTGCACAACAGATAGCTGCTGCCCAGAGGACTTTTTTTACATAAACATCACGTTTTGTTCCAACACACAACACAAATATGTCACGAAGGATTGTTGTACTATTGAGCATTTTTATCTGCATGCATGCATGCACATGTGTAAAACAAATTTATGATAAGTCGACCGTTGGTTTTAGCATTGCACTGCGACTTCTTGTATGCCAGTAATTTTATCGCAATCTTATTCCGAGCAGCGTAGAACGGGGTGCTAGTACATCAAAGGATCAAAAATAATTTTGTCAACAGATTTGATTTGAAAAAGCGCGAATCAGATTTTTCAAAGTGAAATTTATTTTTTCAAAGTGGAACAAAAGTCTGGTGTGAATAAAATAAAATAAATGTATTGTAACAGTGGCTCTGTGGCCACAAGATATAAATATAAATACACACGTTTATTTCTTCAAAATGGTAAATTTCTTTAAATATAAATACACCCATTTTTTTGGGTACCGTATTCCTCGAAATACCGCGGGTGGGTATATTGTTTCGACAGCAAATTTTGAGTGGCGTTAATTTGAGGGGGGTCGATAAGGGCGGGGGTGGGGGTGGTACCGACCTGAAATTTGGTGTATACAAAGGCGTAACCCTCTTACTCTATATTTGTAGGTATTTTGAATACTTTTTCGACCATTCTTATCGTTTGGTATCAGAATTCTCACGTAAATGTAATAGTTGATCACTTCCCCAAAAAGCTCGCAAAGTTGCCCAATCCACCGAGGCCTCCCTTCCCCTTCTTCTTCTTTTTCTTTTTCTTATTTCCCTGGTCGAATAGTGACGCAAATCTGAGTTATTGGGGGGTCGCATTATATTTACTCACACAACGTGCCCAAAGGGGTCGCACTATTGGAGGGGTAAAAACAATGGAGAATTGACGGTACCTAGCACAAAAAGAAATACCCATTTATTTGTTTTTGTTCAGGAAAACAACAAAGTCCATAGACAAAAACATTCAATTTGCGGTCTACTTTTAGCGTCCCGCTTGCGGGATCCCGTCCCGCTGGCAGGATTGGGTGGGGTCACGCTATGGGAATGGATTTGTGTGAATTGGCTGAAAATATGTGTGCTGGTGTTTTCGACGAGTTGTCACCCAAAATTGAGGTTTTCCGATCAAGTCCTTTTCTCACCCGATGGCGTATGCTTTCTGCACATAACCATGACATGCGTAATCTGGTGAGATGGTGATTTGGTCAGAAAGTTTCAATTTTGGGTGCCGACTGTTGAGATTCATCAAAGGTGCTGCTCGATGCATCTTGAGCCATTTCCCAGGAGTTTATTCCATCGCATTACCCCAGTCCCCTAAACGGGCCACCATAAATAGCCCGGCCAATCTGCAGTACCCCAAACCAACTGTGTAAAATCGGTTAATCCGAACGATTTCATGTTTCCCATCGATGGCAGCCCGCCGCCGCCTCCCAGCAGTGAGGTCATACTCCCGAGCCCGAGTTGCCGTTTGGCCCTCGGAGATGCTGCCATCGCGTCACATGTGCCCTGCGGGGTTGGGGTCTCGCATTCGATTGGAATACCGTATTTCCTCGAAATACCCCCCTGGGGTGATTGTTTCAGAGTGAGAATTTTGAGGGGGATGGGATTTACGAGGGGAAAGAGCTAATACCGTATTACCTCCAATATAAGGTATACCTCCAATATAAGGTACCCTCTAATATAAGGTAGACCTTTGGGCTTTTTTTGACGTGACAAAATAAATATAAGGCATACCTCCAATATAAGGTATACCTCTAATATAAGACACAGCTGGCTGCATGCCAAAACGCATAAAATTGTAAAAACCGCTACCAAACATGGCGGACAACAATGATAATGGTGCCGAAGGGCACCCAGACAATTCTGTACAACTTCTTAGGCTTGGTTCATTATTTTGTTACATTCCAGTTATTTAAAATGAATCGCATTGTTGTTCACTGCTGGTAATGTTTGCAAAATCTGGCGAAAACAATATAAGGTATACCTCTAATATAAGGTATATCAAAACGCTGAAAAAAGTGGACGGAATAAATATAAGGTATACCTTATATTGGAGGTAATACGGTAAGTTCATAGTGGTCATTTTGAGGGGGATATTTCGAGACGGGGTTACGGAATGGTATAAAATAGGGATCTGAAGCTACTCTGTCATTTGAGTAGACACCTCAAACCTTGAAATAACACATTTATTGAAAAATATATCATAAACACATCAACTAACCACAAAAATCATAGTTGTACATATTATGACAATTGCACACTTCATATTTCTATGTTTTCAACTTTCAATCTATTGTGAACTCCAACACTGGCAACAACTTAAAGACAGACGTTTTCAGAATATGCTATTCACATTACACTTTAATCACGCGGTGCAAAATTATAATTTTACTTGATGAAACCTGTAATTTTTTATCATTTAGCGTTCCAAACATACCTATCGTTTTATTTATATTTTAAATATAAAAAAGTATTGTGTTTGCTGTATTTTTTACATGTCTTTCTGAGGAGATTAAATTATACCTCTGTTTCATATACAAATATAATAATGTCGCATTCCAGAGATTTAATTACTTTTTCGAGGTATAGTTTTATTTTCTATTATATTACTTAATTATTGAATATATTTTTTTTACCACCCAGATTTTTGGAACGCCATTTGCGATACGTGCATGTGTCTTCCAATCACATGATGATAAATCTACTGATTTAGTGGAACGGTGGCACTGAAAACGGACACACACATTGCCTCTGAACGTTAGATGGCGCTACCATCGCTACACCGGACCGGAACCATTCACGGTGCAGGCACCCTTTTTCGGTGGACAGGTCTTTTTGGCACCCGGCCAGCTTTGTTCTTGCAAAGTCGACGGAGGTTTTACCATTCAATTATTTGCACAAAATGAAACAGTCGAATGAAACACGCACGTCAATCGTTCACGCTCGCCCCATCAAACACTAAACGGAACGTTTGTGCTGAGGTGAAATATTTGATGGTCGGTTTTTCCAAAATAGTCTAAAAAACAGTTGGGAATAGCAGGGCCGATTAAGGGTCGGTCGGTTAAAGTACATATATGGTAGGCATCAATTAGCCGGAGTCACGCACTGCCTTTTGAGCAGAGTTGTGCAAATACTGGTATTTTTGGAAAACGTAAACGTAAATGTAAATACCTTTTCCAAATCAAAAGTATAAATACTAAAACGTAAGGTATTTTTAAAATACCAAGGAATACGTAAAAAGAAACGTAAACGTAAATTTTTTACTTATACACAGTATTTGCCATTGTGCGTTGGAAAATACCATTATTTTCAGCTTTAGATGGGTAAATCGCTCCATCTGCACCACTTTCTGTTTTAGTGTGGCGAAATCCAACTACGCTGGTGATTCTGGGGGAGTCCCAGACCCTGTAAAATGCCTTGAAAATGTCAAATGGCATGCAAAGTGTCTTAAGTCATGCAAAATGCCCTGGAAGGTGGCAAATCTTTGCCATTTTGCTGGGCATTTTACATAAGTTTTGACATTTGCATGAAATTTTACATTTCACAGGGCATCTTACATTCTGGGATTCGCACCAGAGCTTGCACTCGCCCTGCCAGTTTCAAAACGTGTGCTACTCACAGTTGTTGCAAGCGTTCAGAATTCATCACAAAAAAATTTATAAAGACAAGGTTCCACAAACAAACAAAAAGTGTTCAGCTATTGAACACAATTATGAATATGTACCCAGTATTCCATGTGTAAGTGCAAGCGTGCAGTCACTTTTTACGTTTATGTAAAATGTGTTTATGCAAAAACACAAGAATATTGTTGGCTGCAGGTGGTGTGGCCAGGGCCGTATCCAGGGGGGGGGGGCGGGGGGGGCTGCAGCCCCCCCCTCCCGGGGCGAGACCAGAAAGTGACCAGAAAATGTGACTTTTTCAACGTCAGCGTAAAAAATTTCGCGCGCAAGCGCGCATTCTTCACCAGATATAAGGTATTATCATCAGATTTGCTCCATGTGGCCGCAAATCATCAAAAATGTTGTGCTTTTTGCTGTTTTGTATGTATATTTACATACATATACAGCGTTATATGGCGCTGACGCCAACGCCAATGGCGCCATGGTGTGGCGCCTACGAATGGCGTCAGCGCCATGGCGCCATTCCGCCACTATGTAGCTCAAATTTTAGGGGGGGGGGCTGAGCCCCCCCCCCTCGCCGGGCTCCGTAAACAAGCAGCCCCCCCCCCGCTCAAAAATCCTGGATACGTCCCTGGGTGTGGCCCATTTGAACATGTGCACTTGTGAACGATCACAAGTTTTTTTTTTACGTTTTCCCTAGTACCCGGGTATTTTGGTGAGGAAAACGTAACAAAACGTAATGGTATTTTTGGAAAACGTAAACGTAAACGTAAGTATAAATACCTGAATAACCGGGTATTTCGGGTAAACGTAAATACGTTTTTCCAACTCTGCTTTTGAGTGAGTCTCGGCCGCAATCCCAACGATTTTATCCATTATTATCCGATGGCGGCATGAGGTTTCGATCTAAAATGTGTAAAAAATGTGAAAAATACTGGGCGACAGATAAATGCCTCTGGTCGTTTTCTCTGTCACCTGGCATCATTTTTCTGGATGGCACCATTTTTCTTGATGTTTTTCCATCACTAATCCTGAATGTTTGGCAAAAAAAGAAAAACCGTTTCAGGAAAAAACATTTGTCACTTGTACGTGACTCCGCCTTTTTCTTTTTTAAATTTTTTTTTGTGGAATGGCATACATAAGTATCATACTCGCGCGTTATCGACTAAAACATAAATAATTTTGGGTTTGTGGTCCGCCGAGTATACCTATCTTCACATACATATTTATTTTTTACTCACCCGCCCCAAGTACAGAAAATGTAAAGTAATTTTTTTACTTTTACTCATGAGTAAACATGAGTAAAATACATTTTACCCTGGAAAAGATAAAAGTGAGTATTTTTGAGAAATTTTGTGCCAATTTTCACACAATATCACTCAATTTTCAAATGTTTGCCCATTTTCACCTTCAAATTTATCTACCGTTACCGGTATTTTCTGCCTTTTGGCTATATATTGTTTGATCTTATAGGTATGCCCATTTTTGTTTGTTTTCTATATTTTTAGCCTTTTCAAATACACTCATAGATTTCGGCCAAACTCCCAATAAGAATGCATTGCGATGCACTGCTTTTGAAACAGCGGCAAATTTGTCCTTAAATTTATTGAAATAGGTACCTAGTTTTTTTCTACACTTTCTCAGGTAGGTATTTGAAAAAATACCTTACGGTCTAGAATAAATATTCTAAATTTCAAAAAGTTATATGAATTAAAGTTATGAGTTAAATATGTTTACATTAAATAAGTAAATTATGAGTTAAGTATGTTTCATTTACGTTATCCACAAAAAAAGTATTTTAACAACTCTGTTAGATTGGACTCCGGACTCTGGAGCAGGGTTGGCAAAATGTCAGAAAAAATATAAAAAAATAAAATGAAAAATTGAAGAATAAAATAAAATAAAATAAAATGGAAAATTAATAAAATAAAAATGCAATTTTACTAAAATTCGAATTTTTGTAAAAAATTTGTAAAATTGTACAAAAATTCAATTTTTTGTACAATTTTTGTAAAATTTTACAAAAACTCCAGTGTCTGTAAAATTCTATAAAAAGGTTCTATCCTGTTGCTTAAGATTCTAGCTGCCAATTTGCAGAACTGGTGCCTTGTTGTTGCTCTCATGGTTGTGTTGTGATTGAAAAATATTGTTGCTTAAAATTGCAAATGTTCACATCTTTTAATATATTTTCACTTTAAAAATCATTTATGTGATTTTCCCCCTTTTTCTTCGTTTCGTACCTTGAAAAGCCTATATATAGAACCATGCAAGCCCCCCCCCCCTCCCACCGCCCCATTAATAACACATTTTTAGCTATCTTTCCATCGGGAGTAACAATTAGCTACGTATCCATCCGGCCCCTGTGATGGTCAAAATTCAACCGTCGCAACCCGTGTATAACTCGGCGGACATGAAACTCTACAATGTTGGTGGACTTAATTCCCAATACATATGTCTCACGTTCAAGTTTGGACAGATGAATTTCGCTCAGTTCATGGTCGATATTACTTTTGTGCGACCATGTGATGTGAGAACAAAACGTTTTTGCATTTTCGGCTCAATGACACAGTTTGAAATCGAACCGGGATGTTAGATACATATGCGAAAAGTGCCAAAAGTATACGTATGTATCCTAACCCACAGGCAGTTAGAGATGTACAGATAAAGTTGGGTAAATGAAAAAATAATCATTGCGAAACGAGTGAAATCACTCTCGTTTTAACACAACATTAACTCTTCAAACATTATAAACATAAGATATATCAATTGTTATCTAATTTCTAGGTCCATCGCGAAGATTTCATTAATTTCGTTTCACTCGCATTGCAAAATAATTTGTGCAGCTACGTTTGATAAGTGCCCATTCGGTTAACACTACAGTCGTTGCGTATTCTTTCAGAACATTGTATGCCATCATGCCTGCCGAGTTTTAACAAGTCTACATTTATTTTTTTGGTATTCATCTGCATGCTCCTAGCATGCACATTGTTTTATGGCCTTGCATCCAAGATTCCGATTTTTTGTAAAATTTTTGTAAAATATTTGTAAAATTTTTGTAAAATGGTTTCATTTTATTTTATTAATGACATTTCAGAATAAAATACCATATTACCTCGAATTATCCCCCCTTGAATAACCCCCTCCCTCGAATTTAACCCCCTCAAAATGGGCTGGGGAAATAATAACCCCCCCCCCTCGAAATACCCCCCTCCGGAATGATGTACATCATGTATGCAATGTACATGATGTATTTATTACTACTTATTTGCATCGCAGCTACACTTACACGCTCATTTGTGTACAGATGTACTTCTATAGCCCCAATATAACCTATTTGCTCACGTTTATTACCGTTTTTGTGTAATAAAAAGCGTATTCTTAACTATGAATTTCACAAAAATTTCTGACGAAATAAAAAAAACCCTCGAATAACCCCCCCTCGAATTAACCCCCCCAAATTTTGCAGGCTAAATAATAAACCCCCATGGGGGTATTTCGAGGTAATACGTAGGGTGTCAACAAAAACTTTTTGGTGGAAAACGGAAACGGAACCGGAAAAAAATTTGCACTTGCCGGAAAACGGAAACAGAAACGGAAAATTTTTTGCACCTGCCGGAAAACGGAAAAATGAAAGGCCGGAAAACGGAAACGGAAACGGAAAAATTTGCTGAAATTATGCCGGAAACAGAAAAAATTTGCTGAAATTTTGCCTGAAACGGAAAAAAATTGCAGTAATTTATCCAGAAATAAAAAAATTTGCAGAAATCTTGCTAGAAATAGAAACAATTCACATAATTGAGAACCTGCATGCATGTTTATCAGTTTGGTAGAAATAGAAAACAGGGAATTGAGCCAGAAAATGAAAAAAAAGTTGGAAAAACAGACAATTGAGCCGGAAAATGGAAAAAAGGTGGAAAAACTGAAATTTTAGCCGGAAAACGGAAAATGAGCCGGAAAAACGGAAACGGAAACGGAAAAAAATTTGCCTGCGGAAAGCGGAAACGGAAAACGGAAAACGGAAAGTTGACACCCTAGACTAATACGGTAAAATAAAATGAAACATGAATAAAATAAAAATAAAATACAATTTTAATAAAAATAAAATACAATTTTAGTAAAAAGAATTTTACTAAAACCAACCATGCTCTGGAGTATGAACAAACATTTCAAAAATTTAACATCCTACCTAAATTAATTCACGTAGACATCTCCCATTGCATTTACACTTTAATTTTACCCATTAGGTACAATGGCGGTACCAGTGATGTCCGTAATCAAGTCAGCTGTATCAAGTCAGCTGTATCAAGTCAGCTGGGAAACGATTATCGTACCGTAAAGGCTTGATATTTGACAAAGGGATTTGTTAAAAGGTTGACAGGTATTTCAGAAAATACATGTAACATTTAATACGCTTAAGGTTGCGTTTTGAAGCTACATTTTAATGCGCGTAATGGTTCTGGTACCTAATTAGCGTACCTACATAGTTCGGTACATGGTGATTAGCGTTCATAAATTCTCGAGAGATTTATATTTCTGATGCTTTTTTGGAGAGATTTAATGTCGTTTTTCTTTGTCAAGAGATTTTCTAAGGCGACCTAAGGGATACAGAACACAACGAACTTGAAAACATAACGCAATAGCCAAAGAAGGGTAAATATATAATATCATAGGTAAATATATGGCCAAAATGCTGAAAATAGATGAATTTAAAGGTCAAAATGTCCAAGAAAATAGGTGCTTTTGAGCAGGGTGTCAACTTTCCGTTTCTACTTTCCACATGCGAATGTTTTTCCGTTTCCATTTCCGCTTTCTGGCCGCCAAGTTGTTTCCTCTGTTTTCCGGCTCATTTTCCGTTTTCTGGTAAAAACTTTTCTCTGCCTTTCGTTTTTCAGTTGAATTTTCAGTTTTTCACCTTTTTCAATTTTCTGGCTAAACTTTCTGTTTATTTTTTCCACCTTATTTTCTTTTTTTCCAGCTCAACTTTCGGTTTTCTGTTTCAGTCAAACTGGTAAACCTGCATGCAGGTTTTCAATTACCGTTAGCATTGAAAAAAATGGCCGATTTTGAGAAAATATAATTAAATATTTTCTCAGAAAATCTCTCAAGAAAAAAATATAATTTAATCTCTTGGGTCATTTTCGAAAATATAATTAAATCTCTGAGAAAATCTCTTGCCATTCAAAAAACTTCATAAAATCTCTCACCTCTATTACCTATGATTTAATCGATTGGTATCTCAAGGTGTTTGAACCAGAGGCGTCTGTTTGAGTAGATATTACGCCCACATACTAAATACCACCTTTTTATCTAAATAATCAACAAAAATACAGTTTAGGTACATTTTTCCTCATAATAGAATACATTGCTTCCATGTGTGAAGATTGACACAGTATTTATCAGATGACTTTTTCACCAAATTTTGGTAACTGTATTTGCAAAGCATGCAGTCAACTTTATAGTTGTTAAAACATACATATATATTTACTCATAAATGCATGAAAAGAGTACTGAGTAAATACATTTACATTTCCCCTGAAAAAGTACCAGCACTCTCTTTTATGTATTCTTTTTGAAAGTATTTGAGTACAGAGACTGTATTTCAGGTAGACTTTTTATAGGCTCTTTCATGCTATAGAACAGAAGAAAGGGAGATAAGGAATTTAAAATAGGTGCAAAAATAATCAAAAATGGGTATATTAGCACATACCGTATTTCCTCGAAATACCCCCCCCCCCTCGAAATACCCCCCCCCCCTCGAAATACCCCCCCCTCAAAATGGACACTATGAACTTATAAACCCCCCCTCGAAATACCCCCCCCAAATTTAGTGTATAGAGAACGTAAATGACAAAGGCTGCGGTTTGTCATCTGGGTAATGCAAAACACACGTTAAAAACGATGACTCTGTTATGTGAGAACAGTGATTATACGTCTACACACTTATACAAGTCTTTTAGAGTCTTATAAATGGCGATTTTTGTTGCATTTTCGACGTCTGCGTACGTTTCAGACGACAATTTAGTACTTGGTTTTCAAAAAATTTCTGGCGAAATAATAACCCCCCCCCCTCGAAATACCCCCCCCTCGTTTAACCCCCCTCAAAATTCTCACTCTGTAACAATAAACCCCCCGGGGGTATTTCGAGGAAATATAGTATATAGTTAAAAATAGCTGAATTGAAGCAAAAGGGCAAATGAACTAGTGAATTTGAAGGTGAACATTGACAAATATAGAGAGATTTTCTTGAGAGATTTTCTCAATCAGGAAAAAATATAATTAAATCTCTCTGGAAAATCCTGGAAAAAATATAAATCTCTAAAAATCTTATATTTTCTGAGATTTTTTAAATATAACTCTCCCAGAGATTTTTTCAATGCTAATTACCGTATATCCTTGAATAAGTCCCCCCCTTGAATAACTTCCCCCTGTTGGCCAGGTGACGAAAAAATAACTCCTCCCCTTGAATAAGTCCCCCCTCTTGAATGACTCCCCCCTCCTGGGCATTTGGTATGTGTACCCACAATAGTATTTGAAAAACTCAGATGCCGATGAACACAAATTTTTGCATGAATACCTTGTTTTTGTTGTTGTTCAACTGTTAAATACCTGGATTACATGAGTTGATGCAATGCATTCATACAATGATAAAAGTGAAAGTTCTGAGGAAAATAAAACTCATCCCCTTGAATAACATCCCCCCTTGAATAACTCCCCCCTCCAAAACTTCTGACAAAAAAATAACTCCCTGGGGTCTTATTCGAGGATATACAGTATGTGAATTTTTCTGTTTCCAGCAAAATTTCTGCAATTTTTCCACTTCTGGCCAAATTTCTGCAAATGTTTTCTGTTTCAGTGCAAATCTAGTTTTTTTTTTTCTGTTTTCCGTTTTCCAGCTTTTTTTTCTGTTTTTTTTTTTGTTTGTTGGCAAGTGCATAATTTTTCCGTTTCTGTTTTCCCGCAAGAGCAAAAATTTTTCCGTTTCTGTTTCCATTTTCCATAAAAACATTTTTGTTTATTTTTGTTTTTACATTTGAGTGAAAATTGGGGCCAAATTTTCTCAAAAATACTCACGTTTACGTTTTACATCAAAATTATCTTACTCATGTTTACTCATGAGTAAAAGTTAAAAAAATTACTTTACGTTTTCTGTACTTGGGGTTGAGTAAAAAATGATTACTTTACGCGAAAATTGAGTACCTTTAACAACTCTGTAGAATGCTGCGGAACCAGACGAAAGATCAGCAAAGAATCTATCCGGCCTCTAAATAAAAAGTATGATCATTTGACTATGTGGACAATTCCCATTGCAAATTTCAGCTTTGTGCTTGACAATGGCGCTGCCACCGTGGTTGCATTGCATTGTATTTACGAAGTCTGTGGGGAGTCGATTATTTTATTATTATTATTTTTATTTTTACCTACGATTATTTTACCTACGATGATGACTAGGGGTCGTTATGGCAATAACCCCAGTAGAATATAGTCATCTGACTGCTAGGTCCGAATCCTGTCCCAGTGTGAAAGCCGATGTTAATGGGTGCGAGTACACAGGTTACTTTTACTCAAAAAAGATATACTCAAGAATTTTGATTTTTTTAAAATAATTTGTGAACGTATGTAAACGAAAATGTTTCTTTTCTATATTTTTAAGCATAAAAATAAAAAATGATTAAATTTTCAGAAGTACAAAAATTGATAGGTAAATAGGTAGATCTTTTACGTTCTCCCGCGCAAAGTAATTTTATTACTATTATTAGTATTAGTCAGTATTACATCTGAAGAAGTTTTTTACGTAACTCTGTTTACGTTCGGTGAACCATTGAAAATACCTTTTGATTGCATATACATTGAAAGTACGTTTAACAACTCTGGGAATGTGTTTGTTAGAACTCGAAAGTACGTTCAACGTTGACTTAAAGAGTGCCGCGATGACACCCACTCGACAAAGTTGAGCATTGCCACTGACAATTCCGGCTGTGGACGATTCACAAGAAAAGTGGTCAGTGCGAAAATTGGTCATGTAGATAAATGTCAGTGGTTTTGAATCCAGGACGGTTTTCTATCATTTGACTTATACTCGACGGACCGCAAAGTGTGCGTCCAAAATTTTAATCGATATTGTGGCCACACAAGCTAGTATTCATGGTTCCAATTTGAAAACTCGTCCAAAAGCTGAATGGCGACGCGAACACCATCTCGTAACTGACCACTCAGACTCGGCGCATGCAATTATTAGTTTACAGAAATGATCAGTCCATGAACTACTGTTAAAGCCGGATTTACAGCATAACGATCAATAGGAGGTGATGCGACAAATTAACGTCATCGAAAAATGACTTATTTTCATTTTTTCAAGTATTTTTATTAAAAATTCATGTTTAATAATGCAATTCATTGCATGCAATGACCGCCGACAAATTGATTTTATGGCCTCACCGCAAAATTAATTTGACGGCGGACAATTTTTCATCGCACGTTTTTCATTCAAATTCGAGTTTCACATCTCGCACATGATCAATTTTTGCAAAATATTGATTATAAAACATGAATTTTTATAAATACTCGAAAAAAATGAAAATAAGTCATTTTTCGTTGACGTTGAATTTGTCGCATCACCTCCTATTGATCGTTATGCTGTAAATCCGGCTTTAAGGAGATCGAAAAGATTTCCGTCCAGTTTTCAAATTGGAACCGTGAAAACTAGCTTGTGTGGCGTCAATGCGCAAGCAGGATACTTGTAGACGAAATTTCCCAAAAAAAGAAAACATTCAAATGAGAAAAAGACAAATTGCGCAAAAACGACGAATTTGTTTCGTGCTTTTTCCTTCATTGTTTTGTGGAACAGTTTTGATTTTTTTACGATGACGTCATGATGGAGTGTATCCTCCAGAAAAATTCATTGATGCGGTCCGCGGAGTATAACTTTACCTGCATAAATATTAACATCGAAGTCACAGTAGTGTGCCGAAGTTACTACTTACCGCAAATCCTCGAATCATACCCCTCCCCTCGAATAACTTCCCCCTTGAATAACTCCCCCTCCTGAATAACTCCCCATGTGTATGAAAAGGATACAATAAAAAATACATAAGAATATTAGCCAACGGCAGCTACAGCAGATGAAAACATGATGTATATGCAGTGTATACACATCTCTTTGTGGTTGTGTACAGTTTAATACCTGAATAACATGAGTTGACAGACTGCATCTGCAATGATTTGGGTCCAAGTTTTCTGAGGAAAAATAACTCCTCCGCTTGAATAACTCCCCCTTGAATAAGTCCCCCCTCAAAAAACATCTGCCGAAAAAATAACTACCCTGGGGTCTTATTCGAGGATTTAGGGTTTTTTACCTATTTACACGTTTTAAAATGTGCCAGATCGAAACAAATATCGAAACAATTATTCGAGACCTGGGGCCAGATTTCATACTCCCTACAGATTTGTAGGGTAGGGCGTACGCCCGACAGATTTTTTAAAGTTTCGCCGCATCGACGCACATGCACCGAGAGCAAGGCGGTTCGTAAAATATACGAAACCTCCCTTAAGGTTGCCGATATTGCAATATGACGTATATCACTTCGATTTTGGCCCGGAAATCACGATTTCGTCATTTCTCGGCCGTCTGCCAATTCGTTTTTTTTTTATTGTCGGGCGGGTTACTCGCATAGGTCACGCTTTTGTGTAGTCTGGTGGTCACTTTTTTAGTGTTCACTGTCTGCAACCGAAACCATGAGGGCAGCGACAAGAAAGAAATGCATGCACGAGCGTACAAAAGCGCGACTTATGCGAGTAACCTGCCCGACAAAATAAAATAAAACACGAATTGGCAGACGGCCACGAAATGACGAAATCGTGATTTCCGAGCCAAAATCGAAGCGATAACCGTCAGATTGCAATATCGGCGACGTTAAGGGATAGTTTAGTGTATTTTATGAACCGCCTTGCTCTCGGTGCATGTGCGTCGATGCGGCTGAACTTTGAAAAATCTATCGGGCGTACGCCCTACCCTACAAATCTGTAGGGAGTATTAAATCTGGCCCTTGGGGGTTTTTCGAGGGAGGGGGTGTAATTTGAGGTAGGTAATACGGTACTTTGAAAAAAGTTCGGTACTTTTCACAACTCTGAATACAATTTATGCGTGCACTAGATATTTTTCTTCCATTATTCCATTTCTTCTTCCTTGTATAACCCAATAATTGTTCTCCTGTTCCAATTTTTAAAGTTAATTTTAAACACACTTCTAAGCCCATGGCCGATCAAGCTATATCGGAGGCTGATGACGCAGTGCGAGCGGCATATGCTCAGAAATTTATCCAGGAACCAATCCCACACCCTGTAAAATGTCATGTTCAATGTAAAATGTCACACAAACGTGTCGAATGTCGTATAAAATTAAATGCAGCTGCAATATTATAAATATTCAGCATTTTAGCAGCCAAATTTCATTTCACATAAAGACATCAAAAATTCGCGTGACATTTCGCAAACGACACGATATCTCACATGGTTTGGGACTGGCCCCAGGAGCAAGTGTGCAAAGAGCCCCTGGGTCGGGCAGCGGTCAAACAAGCGGCCACATTCACCGACGGGACCGAAAAACTGATCGCTATGGAGTGGGAATCCCCGAATGGCCAGATGTTGCCCACGGTGTTGTGCGACCCGGTCAAGTGCCACTCGTGCGAGGTGCCGGTGTTCATTATGCTCGGCACCAGGAAGTACAAAAGTATTCTCAGGTGGACCTGCAGGTTGATTATTTGATTAGCAGGTTGAGATTTGGTGTCATTTTGAAATAGTGTGTGTGTAGGGGTGTGGCCAAAGCGCACCTGAAGATTAACACCTGAATATAATGAAAACACCTGCCAATAACTTTTCATTAATATTTTTATTTATGAACAGATCCAGTGTATTTGGCTTTTTACGATCTATAAACAGATCCAGTGTATTTGGCTTTTTACGATCTATAAATTCATTTACAGTTAGGGTGTCAAATTTCCGTTTTCGTTTTTCCGTTTCCGTTTTCCTCAGGCAAATTTTTTCCGTTTTCCAGCCGCTGAATTTTTTTCTTCTCCGTTTTCTGTTCCGTTTTCTGGCCACAAAATTTTTCCGTTTCCGTTTTTCCGCCTCATTTTCAGTTTTCCGTTTTCTGGCCGCTGAAATTTTTTTTCCGTTTCCGTTAAGAAATTTTTTTGACACCCTAAACACAGTGGCTACCATAACCCTTAGATCGACCGAAACACATTCTAATGGGCTCTCAATAGGCAACCATTGCAAAACTCGCTCATGTAAAAAAATCCAACGTACAGAATATAGGTTCGCACGCGCAGAGCGCCATCGTGGCCGTGCTGGCGTTCAACTGGACGCAGGCGGTGGCCGCCCGCCACTACAAGGTGCCCAGCAGCACGCTGCAGCACCGCATCGCCCGGCTGCGCGTCATGGTCTCCGACGGGGCCAAGCTCATCTAGACTCTTGTGTACCGTATGTGCTTGAATAAGACCCCCCTCTTGGCTGAATGAAGAGAAAATGACCTCCGGGGACTTATTCGAGGATTTACAGTAATTGTGATATTTGAACTGGAACAAGGCGGAGTGCCATAGTCCACTGATCGCACTAATTCTATTGTACAGTACCATAACACTAATTTTTCTCATCGCATTACCTATATCGCTCTCTGACTACGGGTGAAATCGGCGTCCAATTCTTTATCGGAGTTGTTACATTTAAGTACTGAACTTTTTCAAAAGAGTGCGTGCGGGTAAATAGGTAGGTACTTTTATTTTAACCCAGGCTCATTTTCACCATTTTACTCGTTATCCACCATGTTTGGGAACGGTTTTTGTGATTTTACGCGTTTTGGCACGCAGCCAGCTATACATACCGTATTACCTCGAAATAACCCCAGGGGGTTTATTATTTCGCCAGCAAAATTTGAGGGGGGGTTAATTCGAGGGGGGGGTTTATTCGAGGGGGGGTCTATTATTTCGCCAGAAATTTTCGGAAATTCCCCATACTTGGACGTAGTAAAATCGAACAATTACATAGATGTATATGTGTTTATAGGTATATATAACTGTATATACACATAAACCCTTCCCTAACGTCACTCAATCATCAGTTTTAACGTGTGTTCTGCATTGTACAGATGACAAACTGCGGTATTTGTCATGTACGTTCTCTTTACACTCAATGTTAGGGGGGGTATTTCGAGGGGGGGGGTTTATTATTTCCTCAGCCGAATTTTAGGGGGGGTATTTCGAGGGGGGGGGGTTAATTCAAGGGGGGGGATAATTCGAGGTAATACGGTACCTCTAATAAAAGAGGTATACCTTCTATTCGAGGTATGCCTTATATTCCAAAAGCCAAAAGTTATACCTTATATGTTAGAGGGTACCTTTTATCGGAGGTAATACGGTAAGTAGAAATTTTTAAAGTTCAACCAACTAATTAATTTCATTCAGCGTAAACAACGTAAAACAATCGTCACCTTTTTCAGAGCATAAATCTTTACGGTAGCCGAGCATCCTTTGAGGGGAATCTAACTGGGAGTGGAATGTGACATGGAAATATACCATGTGAAAATATGTTTGAATGAAAGCTTAGATGGTCTCTTTCTTGCTTTTTGTGTGCATTCTTCGAATTTCCCGAAATACGCTGAAGTACCCAGTACTCAAGAAAATGTATATATGGGTAATGGACTGGTACAATTAAACTACTGTACCCATGAGTATTTACTCAGTATGCAGTTTTACGTAAATAGCCACTATCAACTATGTTTTTAATGTGACTTTATTATTTAATAATGTACCGTATTACCTCGAATTATTCCCCCCCTTGAATTAACCCCCCCTCGAAATACCCCCCCCCTTAATTTCGGCTGAGGAAATAATAACCCCCCTCTCGGAATACCCCCCTAAAATTGAGTGTAACGTGAACGTACATGACAAATACCGCAGTTTGTGATCTGTACAATGCAGAACACACGTTAAAACTGATGATTTAGTGACGTTAGGGAAGGGTTTTTGTGTATATACAGTAATATATGCCTACAAACACATATAAATCTATGTGATTGTTCGATTTTTCTACGTCTGCGTATGGGGAATTTCCGATAATTTCTGGCGAAATAATAGACCTCCCTCGAATAAACCCCCCTCGAATTATCCCCCCCTCAAATTTTGCTGGCGAAATAATAAACCCCTTGGGGGTATTTCGAGGTAATACGGTAATACTATTTTATTTGTTGTATACTCGGCAGACACCAAAGTTTGGTTATGGTAGGTTTCCAAGTGTGATGTCCGCCGAGCATATGTACTTTGATCAGCATAGCATGACTAAGCATGTGTACAGTTTAGTTAACCTGTAAGTATATTGTTAGTAACTTTATTGCTTTCTGTGCATTTGTTGTCGGCTGTTGTTTTCTCATCTGAATAACCAGAAAAGTGTTGCAGTTTCTAAAATCGCTTTTGCATCAAAAGTGATACTATAATCAAGTTTCAAGTATCTTTGGTTACCTCTTTCGTCGCTGTACGTCGTTAGTGATCACAACAGATTCACAAAAAAAAGAAAGAACAAGGAGCACAATATGTTGTATGTAATGTGTTTCAGCAGCATTTTTGTGTCACATTTTAACAAAAGAGACCAGTGCCGCTGATCTAAATAAACTTTCAACGGCAGCACTAGATCACTTTGATAATTTCCGCAGCCTTTTATGATTTGATGATAACGTTTTTTTATGAAAAACCCAAGGAATCCAAAAAAAGTCCGCCAAGTTTAGTAGGTTGGGCAATTTGTTTTCTTTTTGTTTTGCATCAATGCCAAGATTTTGTTGGGGTTAACTATCAATTTGGATACACCTGAAAACTTCGGCAACAGTGCCTGAAATGAAAATACCGTATTTCCTCGAAATACCCCCCCTCAAAATGGACACTATGAACTTATAAACCCCCCCTCGAAATACCCCCCCCCCAAATTTAGTGTATAGAGAACGTAAATGACAAAGGTTGCGGTTTGTCATCCGGGCAATGCAGAACACACGTTAAAAACGATGACTCTGTTATGTGAGAACAGTGTTTGTACGTCTACACACTTATAAATGTCTTTAGAGTCTTATAAATGGCGATTTTTGTTGCATTTTTCGACGTCTGCGTACGTTTCAGGCGACATTTTAGTACTGGGATTTCAAAAAATTTCTGGCGAAATAATAAACCCATCCCTCGAAATACCCCCCCCCTCGTTTAACCCCCCCTCAAAATTCTCACTCTGAAACAATAAACCCCCCGGGGGTATTTCGAGGAAATACGGTACATTCCATTTTAATCACCACTTACCCAAACATACATTTTACATCAACCAAATTTTAGTTTCCAGAAGCAGCTCAACTTTATGTGATATTGCATTTTTGCAAATGACTCTTTTGTCATAAATCTAAATCTATATTGAAGATGAATTATGATCTGACAACTACGATTACAATTACAATGCGTGAATGTAATCGAGGGTCATACCTCACTGAGCTTGCGCGAATCTCGCATTTAGCAGAACATTGAGGTGCCTGCATGCAATGCAACATAGTTTAGATAACCCCTTTTGGCGGGGTTGTTGTTAAAGACAGCATTACCGTTTGAAGGCAGTCTGGCAGACTAAACTGGTGGCACATTGAAATGGAAAATTGACTAGATAAATTTTCGAAATGTTCTCATGTGCAAATGATCAGCCCAATCTAGCTAAAATTTTGTGTGAATGTGGGGCCAATATTTCTTTTCATTGTTCCCAAATGGCACGCCAGCACCCCCCTGGTCAGCCGTGACAGCCTTCTATATGTTTTTTTGATTTTTTTCTGGCAAATATAATCGGAAAATTTTGTAATCCCACACCGAATATTGCATCGGGAAAGTGCGTTGCCATTTTTGGCATGCTGACAACACAAGCATTGGATACGCTTGTGCTGGCAGTTTTTCGATGGAAAAAATCACTAATGGCTCGCTCAGAGCCGCACATAGGTTGCAGGGTGATTTTTACCCGTTGATGTCCCCCCACTGCTGCTGCCTCACAAAAATCCATCCTAAATTGCAGATATCTGCCACTTCATGACATTCAAACATATTGAGAACTTTATAAGTGCAAACATTATGATTGTGATTGCAAAAACCACAAATTTACACTTTCTGGGAATGACCACTTCATCTATCTGACTCATTTATACAAAATACAGGACACAATGCCAGTTGTCCCCTGGTATGTCTTTAACAGATAATTGTTGCCTGAATTGAATGGGCACTAGCATTTAATGATTTGCATCCAGATGCTGCAGAGGCTTTCACGCTTTTACAGAAATGCTGTCTTTGAACAGTGGTATTTCCACTGATGGCCATAAATGCAAACTTTGTGCAACAATGTGGTGCAGGACCAGCCACATGTTGCATATGACGACACTTAGGAAGCCAGTCCTGGCCCCCATGTGCTGTATGATAAGCCTGGGCTGTGTAACACACATTAGTTCCAATATATGTTTTCTTGAAAAAAATATTTCAGGTTTGATCTTCGGCAAAATTTTGGTGTGGGGATGTGTGGGTTGTGAGGGGGTGGAAAAGTGGCAGGAAGCTACCATCTCATATGTCAAAAAAAATCAGTGGCCTAAACCATCCCCAACCTATTTTATAAATAAATCAAATTCCGGCCTGAACAAAAATTTGTATGGATATTCCATTTATATTTACCAGAAAAAATGTGAAAAAAAAAATTTTCAGCAGCAAGGGTGGCCTGGGGGTGCCACTTTTGTTATATATAGTATATACTTTGGGGCACCCTCACACTAAGTGACAGCCTGATGGCTTGCTTGTGTGTGTTTTCAAATGTTATTTTGTGAATTTTCCATTTATATTTTCCACCAGTTTATGTCTAGACAATAAGACATTCTGGACATTGGTCCTCATCCAAATTTGACCGATAATTATGCATGCTTATCACGCTAACTAGAGATTATAGAAAAGTCATGTGTTCACGTCAAATAAGTCCCGTTTGGCTGCTTAATAAGTGCTGAGATGCTGATTTATGCTGTAATTTTGAGTTCTGTTTGAATGCTTTTTCGCAAAGTTGGAAGGCATAACGCATAACCAAAAACAGAAATCCAAACTCAAATTGCTCGAACCAGGCTGTCCGCGAAAATAGGGAAATATTTGTAACCCGTATACCACGCAGATGCTTTTTTTTGACGGGGTACAAAAAACGACTAACACCTAAGTTGCACTATGCAATGTGTTAGCAGAATTACCCCACACGATGCATTGCGTGTTAGTGTAAACATACTAACACGCAGCAAATGGTCAATTTTTGAGTGACCTCTAAATTCGGGGTACATCCCACACGCTCAAAAAACGTATCCATTTCACAGTGTGGGTCAGTAATGTAAAAAAATTTTAGATCGTTTTTTTGCATATGTGGATTCATGTGCAAAGTAAATTATTTGACCAAGATCTTTAGTGGAATTTTTGGAGGGGAATTGAGGGGGGAATTTTTTATCTTAAATATGTATCTACCATATTTCCTCGAGTTACCCCCTGGGGGTTTATTTTTTCAGAGTGAAAATTTTGAGAGAAAAACGTGAAAAATGTAACAATAACCACCATTTATAAGTTTTTACAGCCTTATATAAGGATGTAGATGGTTTAAACGATGTTCTAACGTAACACAGTAAGTGTTTTGAACGTCTGTTGTGCATTCCTGTTGTGCATCCCGGACCACAAATTCATAGTGCCCATTTTGAGGGGGGTATTTCGAGGAAATACGGTACCCATATAAATTAAAATTGCAAATGTTTATTTATCATAAATTATTCTTTAATTGAGGAATTTTTACGTAAATGTTTATTTATCATATAAGTGAATGAAAACAATGAAAACTTAATGCACATCCAGTGTGAGTCACCCATTATTTTTGCTAGCTGCTATGGAACAGATGCTGTAACACGTTGCACAGCGTTGTTGCCGTGTTACACATTTTTGTTTTACACGCAATAGTGCATACAGCGTGTTGGTAATATTATGCCAACACGAGCAATTTTTGTCTGCGTGGTAGTACAAAAATCGTTCACCCGCATTGGTTAACACGCCTGTTTACCACGGGGTGGACTTTCGCGGACAGCCTGGCTCGAACGTCTCAAAAAAACTGTATGGTGGCCTTGATTTAGCGAATAGGTACAAATGCAGCACGTATTTACATCTGGTGCCAGTTCCGCAAATTGAGAAGTAATAAGTGAAATGGCAAAGGCGAAGTGAAATGGCAGGTGAATTGGCAAAAGCGAAGTAATAAAAATAAAAATAAAAAGTAATTTCCCGTCGCTTTTGCCAATTTCCTTCTCAATTCACTTGCCATTTCACTTTGCCTTTGCCCTCTTACTTCGCCTTTCCCATTTCACTTCTCACTTCTCATTTTGTGGAACTGGCCCCAGGTGATCAAATAGGCAATGAATATGCGCCACCAACATAAACAGGATATGTGTGTAGATGTGTATGTAAATACCGTATTTACTCGAATAGTTCCCCCCTGTTAAACGAGTGACGAAAAAATAATTCCCCCACTCGAATAATTCCCCCCCCCCAATCATAGAAGAAATGTAATGCACTTAAATATCTTTTAAAAACAATCGATGAAGTCATACCAAACAAAACAGCTGTGTCTGGTTTGATTCATCAGTGTAAATTTAGCACATATACTGTGAATAAAGCAATGGAATGTGTAATACCATCGGAAACAGGACATACGTGTGTACGTAAAATGATAGAAATGTGCTTGAAAATTTTGATGGAATAATAATCCCCCCCCTTGAATAGCTCCCCCCCCCCTCAAAAATGACTGACGAAAAAATAATTCGATGGGGGAACTATTCGATTAAATACGGTAGTGTGATATGAACACGCTTAAAAATTTTGATGAAATAATTATTCCCCACATGAATTATCTCCCCCAGAATACTTCCCCTCTCTAAAAAATCCAGTGAAAAATTAATTTACCAGAAGCAGGGTTTGCAAAATCCCTGAAAAAATAGAAATAAAATAAAATGAAAAATTTAAGAATAAACTAAAATGAAACATGAATAAAATAAAAATAAAATACAATCTTTATACAATTTGTATACAATTTTAGTCAAATGAATTTTTATAAAACCAACCTGACCAGGCGATTTATTCAAGTAAATACAGTATAGGTCTGTATTTTTCTAGTAAACACAACCTTTTACAACTATGAAACACTAGCAGTCCTCGCGCCGACCTTCGGTCGGGCCCATCATTTCATCATTTGAATTTTTTGAGCCCTGGGGGTACTATTCAAGGGTTATGGTAATTTAGTGTCAAAATGGAGTGCATATTTGAAATCAGTCCAAACATGTCCAAACAGAGCCAGCTGGTGCCAATTCCAGACCACAGCAAACATGTCCAAACAGAGCCAGCTAGAGCCAATTCCAGACCACAGCAAACATGTCCAAACAGAGCCAGCTAGAGCCAATTCCAGACCACAGCAAACATGTCCAAACAGAGCCAGCTGGTGCCAATTCCAGACCACAGCAAACATGTCCAAACAGAGCCAGCTGGTGCCAATTCCAGACCACAGCAAACATGTCCAAACAGAGCCAGCTGGTGCCAATACCAGACCACAGCAAACATGTCCAAACAGAGCCAGCTAGAGCCAATTCCAGACCACAGCAAACATGTCCAAACAGAGCCAGCTAGAGCCAATTCCAGACCACAGCAAACATGTCCAAACAGAGCCAGCTAGAGCCAATTCCAGACCACAGCAAACATGTTCAAACAGAGCCAGCTGGTGCCAATTCCAGACCACAGCAAACATGTCCAAACAGAGCCAGCTAGAGCCAATTCCAGACCACAGCAAACATGTCCAAACAGAGCCAGCTAGAGCCAATTCCAGACCACAGCAAACATGTCCAAACAGAGCCAGCTAGAGCCAATTCCAGACCACAGCAAACATGTCCAAACAGAGCCAGCTAGAGCCAATTCCAGACCACAGCAAACATGTCCAAACAGAGCCAGCTAGAGCCAATTCCAGACCACAGCAAACATGTCCAAACAGAGCCAGCTAGAGCCAATTCCAGACCACAGCAAACATGTCCAAACAGAGCCAGCTGGTGCCTGCAGGCTCCGCCCACTGTGTTAGTGTAACTGCTCTAACCTCTGTCACCCACCCAGTATAAAACCAGCTCCCTAGACAGCCAGAGCTCAAGTCAGACCCACTTGGGTCTGCACCTAGACTCAATATAGGGTTCTACCTCCTATATTGGGATTGTATTTTTATGTACGGGGTGTTCCCGACCAGTGGCCCCTGGTGCATAGGATGGGGGGTTGTCCAAGTTCTCTGGCAACTCCCTAAGTCAGCTTGTGTGTGTTGGATTTTTTTGGCAGCGGCCCAAGCCTTCCGCCCCTATAAGTATTAAAAGATAAGAAGAAAGAAGAAGAAGATAAGATAAGAAGATAGTGCTTTGTTTTGGATGCAGTGTCTATTGTAGACGTAAATGTAGTGATGGAAACAGCGCCAATGTTTTGGCGCCAAGCGCCAAAAGCGCCATGGCGCTTTTCCGAACCCCAGCGCCAAGCGCCAATGGCGCCAGAGCAAAATGGCGCCAAGCGCCAAAAGCGCCATGGCCAGGGTTGGCAAAATCTCAGAAAAAAATAAAAATAAAATAAAATGGAAAGTTGGAGAATAAAATAAAATAAAATAAAATGGAAAATTAATAAAATAAAAATACAATTTTACTAAAATTAGAATTTTTGTAAAATTTTAGTAAAATTGTACAAAAATTCGAATTTTTATACAATTTTAGTAAAATTTTACAAAAACTCGAGTGTCTGTAAAATTCTATAAAAAGTTTTCAATCCTGTTTCTTAAGATTCTAGCTGCCAATTTGCAGAAGTGGTGCCTTGTTGTTGCTTTCATTGATGTGATTGAAAATTATTTTTGCTTAAAATTGCAAATTTTAACATTTTTTAAATATATTTTCACCCTAAATCACTAATTTATGTGATATTTTTCCATTTTCTTTGTTCCATACTTTGAAAAAGCATATATATTGAACCTCGAAAGCCTCCCCCAACCCGCCCCCCCCCAAAAAAAGACAAATCTTTAGCTATCTTCCCCGGGAGTAGCAAAATTCAAGATAGGTACCTACGTTGCAACCCGTGTCACAGTCTACATCAATTTTTTTGTATTCATCTGCATGCTTCTAGCGTGCACATTGTTCAATGGCTTTGCATCCAAGATTTCCGATTTTTTGTAAAATTTTTGTAAAATATTTGTAAAATTTTTGTAAAATGGTTTCATTTTATTTTATTAATGACATTTCAGAATAAAATAAAATAAAATAAACTGAAACAAGAATAAAATTAAAATAAAATACAATTTTAATAAAAATAAAATACAATTTTAGTAAAAAGAATTTTACTAAAACCAACCATGGCCATGGCGCTTTTCTGGACCTCGGCGCCAAGCGCCAAAAAAATTCTCCAAATTATTTTGCAGAATAATCAGTACCATAGGTACATAGATCTGAAGTAAATGTCATAAATATGTATCCATACCGCCGATGTTTTGGTGTTATGTTGTTTGAACTAACTACTAAAGCATTGCGCACACTAGTTTACTGCCAGTAAACTAAAAATAAGTTTACCAACTAAAAAGATAGTGAACTCATAAATAAATTTTCAGGAATCATATGTTCAACAACTAGTTGACTGAGTGTAATAATAACTCATTCCAGTAAACTCAAATGCATCCGAACTGATTTATCAGTTGACTTAATTGGTAAACTTTCATGTAAACTAATGTATTTATGCAGTTACAAGCCATTTGTAGGAAACATTCAATTAACCATTACAATGAAGCATATTTCTTACAGTTGTTAAAAGTACTGAACTTTTTCAAAGTATATGTAAACGTAAATTGTATTTATTTTTACCCACACTCTGAGTAAAAAACGCTGCGCACCATGCAACCAAATTGCAACAGATGGTCTTGTGGTCATGCCTCATATCTTTTCTGCAATATTCTTTATACTAAAATAGATGATCATCAAGTTTTTTCGGATGAGAAGTAAAGCACCCAGGTGCTTTACACAGAACATTTTACACAGCATAGCACCCGGGGAGCTTTGAACGGGGGGGTGCTTTGATCGGAGAAATACGGTACAGAAAATGTATAGTAAACTTTTTTACATTTACTCATGAGTAAAGATGAGTAAAATACTTTTCCGCCCAGAAAACGTAAAAGTGAGGATTTGAGAAATTTTGCCCCAATTTGAACTCAAAATCACTATTTTCGTATCTTTTTGTCAATTTTAACCTTCAAATTCACTTGTTCATGTGTTATTTGCCATTTTAAGCTATTTTTAGAATTTTTACCCTATTTTTCGCTTTTTTCTCCCTTTTCCCCCAATTATCCCTTGAGAAAGCCTATAACAGAACCTATGTGAAATACGTTTTCCGTACTCGAGTACTTTCAAAAAGTATACGTAAAAGTAAGCACAGGTACTTTTTCAAAGTATATGTAGATGTATTTACTCAGTACTCGAGTATACATACTTTTTGAGTAAACATAAATACGTTTTAGCAACAATGATTTCTTACTGCAGCATATTTTTCATATGAAGGGAGTTTTTTGTCCGATTTCCTACGTAGAGCTATTCAAGGGGGAGTGTTTTTGTTCCCTACTTGGTTCGCTGGAGGAGTGATTCAATGTGAAAAAATACTCAATATCTATGTTTCTCACTCGAATAACAGGGGGAGTTATTAGAGGGAGAGGACTTATTTGTGCGTTTAGAATTTATCGTGTTTTTCACAACTCTGATTTACCATAGCCATAAAATTTATTGTAAAAAATAAAAATACAACGGTAAAAGAAAATGATAATTACAAAACATATCAACAACACGGTACAAATTCAGAGATTTTTTTCAGAATAAATATTTACTTAATTACTGTACCATCGTCAACAAATCTTCAAATATCAATGTATTCATGTCCCGGTATTTTAAAAATTTTATCGTTTTGGTTGGCGCTTTTTTGGCGCCAAATAAAAAACTGGCGCCAGGCGACAATAGCGCCACTTGAAAATGGCGCCAAGCGCCAAAAGCGTCATGGCGCTTTCTCAGATCGCGGCGCCAAGCGCCAATGGCGCCAGAGCGTTTTAGCGCCAAGCGCCAAAAGCGCCATGGCGCTTTTTGCTTTGGCGCTAGCGCCATGCGCCAGCGCCATGGCGCTTTTCCATCACTAGTCGTGACGTATTGTTAAATATCTGTGTACCTCATGAGAAAACTCATAATGTCAATCTGGGGCAATTTCTTCTATTAACCTAAGAGCTCACCAATTTCCGAACATATAAGCAGAAACTCTGTGCCTGTACCTAATGAGCTGTAATTAAGCCTGTAATAGGATTTGGAAATAAACCAAAATTGAAAGACTATAAATAACAGTGATAATGGGCACGTCACCGCAGTATCAATTCTACACAGAAGATTTTTCCTAGATTAGCACAAAAACTAAAAAACCGCAAAAGTTAACCACGTTTGGTCACGTGATTTCGTGCATTATTTATTTTCAATTATACTTACGGTAGCCATTTAGGCACGTTGTAGTTCTGCAGGTAAAACTGTTAGAAGAAAATTGTCTTGAAAATGTCATCCGCAAAGGAAGAAGAAACAACACTAAACGATAACGATGCTACTCAAACAGGCAAGTCAAATTTCGAATGTCGTTTAAACTCGGCGGACATTATGGAAGTCAATGGTCTAAGGAATTTTTGTACGAGTGCGGTATAAACTAACGATAGGGTCATATGCGAATTTGGCCCACGTCCAAGTCGCTCTGCGTTTCAGACAAATTTGAGCGAAATACGCAGGTTCGCGTCACTGATTATCGCTGCGGAATGCAATAAATCGACCGGAATGATCACAAATGACACATTTGCGATCATGTCCAGTCACTTAGGTAATTGGATTCCACAGCCATAATGAGTGACGCGGATGGAAATCCTGCGTCTTTCACCTCATTCGTATAATACATAACCCGACGTGTGCCAAGTTAACCTACCGGATTTCTATCACATTCGTCCTTTTTAGGAATTCGTTAGCATTGTTTGAGCGATATATCTAGTTTTCCGACTGTGTATTTTTATATCCGTGCTTAATTCATTTATTTTTCACATTTGAAAGTTCAATCGGTTTAAAAAAACTGTGAATAGAACGGAATCCGTCCGTTCGAATCCGAACTTGAGACATATCTCACTCGTACATAAAAGAAGGAAAGCTGACTCGTTTCATGTCTGCCAAGTTTAACATATTTTACCTAGAATTGGAGTGTATTGGTTGATGAAAATTTTCGATCCCAACGTAAGTTATGAAAAAAAGCGATAGATGTTTTGCGACACTGCCCACATTACTTTACTACCAAATGAGGTGAGTGCAGTGCTGTGTGAACTAGTGCAATGCACAGTTGTTGAAAAAAATGTACATACATTTAATCGAAAAATACGCGTACGCGAGTACGTGGTAAATACATTTATATATACTTTTGAAAAAAGTATTGTAGTCACTTTAACGCGTACATTTTAAAAGTACACGCGTACAAATGTATTTTTATTTGCTCAATCACAATTTTCTGTTGCTTCAAAAAGAAAATTTTGAAGAGATCATAAATAAATTTTTTTCAAAAAATACTTAACAATCACTAAAAACGATGTCTATTATGTCTTCCAGTGTAAAACTAATTCTGACATGTAAGGAGTAGTAGCTTTTACGCTTTCCAGAGGAAAAGTACTCGCTTTTACATCTTCCTGGGAAAAAAAGCTTTTTACTCACATTTACGCAAGAGTACAAGTAAAAAAAAGTACCATACTACCTCGAAGTAACCCCCCCCCCCCTTGAATTAACCCCCCCCCCTCGAAATACCCCCCCCCCCTAAAATTCGGCTGAGGAAATAATAACCCCCCCTCGGAATACCCCCCCCCCTAAAATTGAGTGTAAAGAGAACGTACATGACAAATACCACAGTTTGTCATCTGTACAATGCAGAACACACGTTAAAACTGATGATTGAGTGACGTTAGGGCAGGGTTTATGTGTATACACAGTTAGGTATGCCTATACACAGTTATGTATGCCTATAAACACATATACATCTATGTAATTGTTTGATTTTTCTACGTCTGAGTATGGGTAATTTCCAAAAATTTCTGGCGAAATAATAGACCCCCCTCGAATAACCCCCCCCCCCCCCTCAAATTTTGCTGGCAAAATAATAAACCCCCTGGGGGTATTTTGAGGTAATACGGTATTTTACATTTCCTATACTTTGTAGCGAGTACAAAAATACTTACATTTACATATACTTTTCAGAAAAGTTCAGTACCTCTAACAACTCTGGTGCCATGCGCAGCCCCCACTTTCCCATATTTCAGATGTACTGAGTATGGGACGGTAAAGAAAGACTGCATAAACTACAGTGTGTTGGATTTGAGCTTATTCTTCTGAAATGACTTCTTGTTAGAAAGTGATTTAAGTCCGTAAATGTGACGAAACGGGATTGATCGACGACAGAATTAACATCAACAAAATCCTCCCACTTGACTGCATCCCTTGGCAGTACGAAACTTTCAAGTGACTTTTTGCTAACAATCATCACCAGGTCATAAAATGTAGGTATACAACCCTCAAGGAAAAAGCGCTCACAATATTTTTTGTTATACTTGGCGAATGCAAAGTATGTGTCAGATATTTTACGTTTTTTACTAATTTGCTAAATTTCCACTTTCCTTCTCAATTATGCCACTCGTCGGATTGCTGCGGTGGAGAATAGGTGTTTCCGGTCCTTATGCGCTAAATGCGTGTTAATTAATTAATGAGTTGTTTTTATGGTACGGGGAGTTTGACACACAATTCAGGAACAGCACCAGTACCCCTTGAGGTCCTGGCTTGTTCCTGGTGATGGACACGTCAACTTACCAACCCCTTCGTAATCAGCCGACGTAGTGTTTCAGTTAATTGTTAATTAATTTCAATTAAATCAAAAAGCTTCAGTTAACTGCCAAGTAATTTGTAATGCTTCAGGGGGACCAAGTTGGTTGCATGGGAACGTTATATTAGCGAAATAATTCAGAGTCAAATCACATTAGCACAAATGAGTTGTAAAACCTCTAGTGGGTGCAAAAATTGCAAAAACAACACATTTTATACTCAGCAAAATTTTACCGTATCACAATCGAATACTAATTTCAAGACACAACAAGCGATAGTAATTAAATGAAAGTAAGGCAAAACATTGATCACGTGAAAGATGTAATTAAATATAAAAACGAAGCGCACTGGCGAATAATTACTGGGCAGATAATAATAAAATGGATCAACATGAATTCAAAAAATATGGGGGAGCAAACATAATTTAATACTGCACTAATTACCAATATTAGAGGTGTCACAAATGGGCTTTTATTCTTTAGTTACGGTACCAGTTAGAACAGGTGGTGTGTTGGATGTTATCACCCTGCGCCGCTAGGCAAAAATATTTCATTGCCCACCCGACCAAGGTTGTTGAAAATATGTTTTGCGGGGGTTTGTTCAAGGTTACATCATTGCCGGGTAATGGGTGGGAACTTTGGGCGTAAATACGTACTACAATGACACTAGCACTTTTGAGTTCACCAGATCACCCTGGGTGATGGGAATTTTAAGTGGCAGCGCTGTGCTCTTCACTTCATGCTGTGCTCTGCATGTGTCGCGGGTACGCAGCCTTTGGTAAAAATGGTCGATTGCCACTTTCCCGCCCATTACCTATTCCTAAGTAAAATGCACTTGGTCAGGAGAAATTCGCAGGTTATCTCTTTAGGCGCTAAAGCGTGCTAACAAAGTGCACACCTTTCTAACTTGACAAAAATTTCAATACCTTTTAAGCCCATTTTCAGACATTACACTTTCAAAAATACAGTCAATCAAAATCAAATAAATGGCAAAACAGTAAATGGAATTACAGGTCCAATTAACTCCACCTATTAATGAATAGAACACGACAAAAAGAAAAAACGTGATTAAACATATAATTTATGGAAAATCAGAAGGTTTCATGCGGCCGCGGCAAGTTCCATTTGGGCGTGCCATACTGGGGCTGCGGCCTCGTTGGCGGAGTGGCGGTGCACAGCGAACTTTGCGTTCGCTTTAACTTCCCTGTGTGCCGCAATTCTTTATTCGGTCACGCATGGTCATTTTCGAGGTGCAGGTTGTCTGCGCGTAGGTGATCGTTACTTTTTCATGCATGGTTTACTAGCTATATTTCTACCCACATATGCACCCAAAATTATTTATGTCTTGGTCGAAAACGCGCGAGTTGGATACTTATGTATGCACTTTCACAAAAAGAAAAATATTTAAAAAAGAAAAAGGTGGAGTCGCGTACAAATGAGGAATGTTTTTTCCCGTCATGTTTTTTCTTTTTTTTTGCTGGAATTATTATTTTATTTTTATGATGACGTCATGATGGAGTGTTTCCTGCAGAAAACTGCATAGCATGTGGTCCGCCGAGTATACCCTGAAATTAGTAGCGTGAAATGCACGAGCACGACATGGTTTAGGACAAAGTTTGCATCGATCCAAAAAATGATTTATGGAATAACATTGACCATGTAATAACACAAGTACCGTATTTCCTCGAAATACCCCCCTTCAATTACCCCCCCCCCCCATTGAATAAGCACCCCGCGAAATACCCCCCTCAAAATTTCCACTCTGAAAAAATAACCCCCCCTTGGGGTATTTCGAAGAAATACGGTATTCATTTTGGACATACCGTAAATGCTCTAATAATACGACAGTCGTACTATTTTTTTCAGCACATTTTTAGGTGTCGTACTATTGGAGATGTCGCATTATTAGAGAGTGTCGCATTATTGTTTTCGTCAAATCAACAACTTATACACCAATGAATAGTGGCGGTTGTGACGCGGCTGGCGCCCTTGCGAACTGTCCGCCGACCCTTGCGAACTGCCGAGCGACTCTTGTGAACTGCCGCCAGCCGCCGCTTTGTCCAAAAGCGCCGAATCCGCGGCTTCGGCAGATTGCCACATCGTTATGTCGCTTTTTCTTTCTATTTCTCGGGTGTCGCACTATTGAAGAGTGTCGCACTATTGGAGAGTGTCGGATTATTTTATCACAACATGCCAGAGTTGCGAAAGCGTATTTACGCTTACCCGAAATACCCGGGTAAATGGGTATTTATACTTACGCTTACGCTTACGCTTTCATAAAATACCCGTACGCTTTTTTACGCTTTCCCGGCCAAAATACCCGGATACTAAAAGCGTAAAAAGCTTTTCACACGGTTCAGTTTTACACTTTTGAAAAAGCATAAAACCACAAAAAAAGAGTGAACGAAACTGCCTACCAAAAAAATTACTGAGTGCGTGCAGTAATGTGCTGGAAATAGTGGCACATTTACAAATTGTGTCGCAGTATGAATGTCTTGCTAATACTGTGTCGTCAAGCAAAATCGTGGCTTCAGATAAGAAATTTTGGGCTGAAAATGGATTCCAACGACGATGTTGTCGCCGTCGACAGCACTAACTCCAAGTTGGAAGATAAAAAGATGACTTACCGTGTTTCTTCTAATAGAACGGCAGCCTCCAATAGAACGGCACCTCCCATATAACGGCAGGCAAAAAAGTTGACGAAAAAATTGAACGGTGCTCTCCTATTATAAGAAATACGGTAAGTGTCGCTGCCGATGATTTGCCAAACAACATATGAGAGCAGACTACTAAGTGGACATCCTAAAAATGCCGCTGAGAGCTTGATTTGGAAAGAATTCACTGAGAAAACGTCTCTTAAAAAAATTTTACGCTTACGCTTTTATTTACGCTTTCCCAGGTATTTTAAAAATACCTTACGCTTTAAGTATCCATACTGAAAATTTGGAAAGTGTATTTACGCTTACGCTTACGCTTTCCAAAAATACCGGTATTTTAACAACTCTGCAACATGCCCAAACCTGTCGCACTATTGGAGATGTCGTATTATTGGAGACCTGTTGTATTATTAGAGCATTTACGGTAAGTATTCATATTTAACTGGTGCAAAATCCACTTCATTTCAATTACAACTTCTGACGTCATCCGAATTCGCAGCGCGGAAACTGCTGCTGGGCAAAGATCTGCACATCGTGTGCGCCATCCTGTTCACCACCTCTCTGCTCGGCGTGGTGTTGTTCGTGTACGCGGCGCGCACGGTGCTCAACAACGCGCAGCCGAGAAAGGACCCGTACTTTTTGTTGAGCTTGAACCTGGCCGCCTTCGACATGTGCTTCTTGGGCATAATGCTGATTTACTGCGTGCCATCGCTCTTGATGGGTAAGTCGGAACTCACGGGCGACGGGAGTCAATTTCGCAAGTGGAGAAGTAAACAAAAACATTTTCACCTCTCACTTCTCAATTTCTTCACTTTTTTATTTTTTACTTTTTATTTGTTCTCATTTCACTTCTCACCACTCATTTTACTTGTCAGTTTGAAAAAGTAAGCATAAAATGTTTGAAAATGTTTGAATGTATGCATAAATACATAAAAAAATTAATTGGAGAATAACTTTACAAACTTGTGAAAACTATGAAAACAGTATTTTCCGTGTGAAGGGAATGCATTTGACCAGATTCAAAAAGTAAATACAATACACGCAATGCAGAGAAACAAGGGTATCGAGTATCAAGTAAATATACCTAAGGCCATTTGTATGATATGATGCAGCGTTGCAAAAACGTATTTACGTTTACCCGAAATACCCAGGTATTTAGGTATTTATCTTTACGTTTACGTTTACGTTTTCGAAAAATACCATTACGTATTGTTACGTATTCCTAGCCGAAATACCCGGGTACGATAGAAAACGTAAAAAGCTTAAAATTAAGTTGTACAAATCAAAGATTCTATCAAATTTGTTACATGGAAGCTTTTTCAATACACAATGCACATCAAATGTATATTTGTATGTTTAACATCAATTGACTCAGTAGAAGTCATAACTTTGTAACTTTAAGCTGGGGGGGGGGAACTGATTAACTTTCATAATGGTTGAAGCATTGTGGTGTCTATTTATAGGTATGCTGTAACATCTACATATTATTTAACTCCCAAACCCAACGACCAACGTCAGCCCTATTTTGAAACTCGCATAAAAGAGAATATACCTAAACACATTTACCCTGAATATGTACTGTAGCTGTTGCTAGTGGACAAAACTGTTGCAGTGCAAAAAAACCTTCACAAACAACCTCTCAGTGTTCTGGTGTGTGGGATCGCAGATTTGCGAGTTTTCCACAGCACCAATGCCATCAAAAGGTTCCTAGCAAATGTTAGAATACCGTATTTCCTCGAAATACCCCCCCCCCTCGGTATACCCCCCTCAAAATGGGCACTATGTATTTGTAATCCGGGAAATGCATAACAGACGTTAAATACACTTACTGTGTTACGTAAGAACATCGTTTATACCATCTACATCCTTATATAAGGCTGTAAAAACTTATAAATGGTGGTTATTGTTGCATTTTTCACGTTTCTCTCTCAAAACTTCCACTCTGAAAAAATAAACCCCCTGGGGGTATTCCGAGGAAATACGATAGATGCCCTAAAATCAACTATTGTTATTCAATTTTTATGAAATGTATGCAGAAAATGTAGATGGAGATCGTGGGAACATGCATAGCATTGTAAAAAACATGGTTTTTCAATTGCTCTTGTAGTTTAAAAACATTAAAAACATTTTTTACATTTACGTTTTATTTTATGTTTTCCCAAGTATTTTAAAAATACCTTACGTTTTAGTATTTATACTTCAAAATGTGAAAAGGTATTTACGTTTACGTTTACGTTTTCCAAAAATACCGATACTTTAACAACACTGATATGATGCACATGACGGTTTGTAATACGCGTGCAAAAAAATGAATCTTATTTTTGGGTCCTGTTTAGCAGAGTTGCAAAAACGTATTTACGTTTACCCGAAATACCCGGTTATTTGGGTATTTATACTTAAGTTTACGTTTACGTTTTCATAAAATACCGTTACGTTTTGTTACGTTTTCCTGACCGAAATACCCGGGTACCAGAGAAAACGTAAAAAAACGTTGTAAGACCAAAAAATTTCAGCAAAATGCAACTTCCACCATAAATTTCCGACAATTTTAAAAATTTCCGCACTTTTCCTCCACCGACGCCGTATTTTCAAAATACCGTATTTCCTCGAAATACCCCCCGGGGGGTGATTGTTTCATAGTGGTCCCGAGAGGGGGGGGGTTAAACGAGGGGGGGGGGTATTTCGAGGGGGGGGGGTTATTATTTCACAAGAAAATTTTTGAAAACCAGTACAAAATTGTCGTCTGAAACGTACGCAGACGTCGAAAAATGCAACAAAAACCGCCATTTATAAGGTTCTGTAGACTAATATTAGTATGTAGATGGTATGTACACCGTTCTAATAGAGCGATTACAGCTCGGGCGTAAAATTCCAGCGTAAAATTCCATCGCAAAATTGATTACATAAAAGTGGATGATGATACAGGTCTGCAATTTTTCATGGACAATATGTTTATCAATACCTTCATTGTGTCCGAGAGTCATCATCCACAGTCACTGCAATTTGATTGTGGAAATTCAAAAATTTCTATTTTACGCTGGAATTTTACGCCAGCTGAAGAAAAATCAATTCTACGCTATGTCATTGCATGCAATCACCTGGCGTAGAATTGACTTTTCTTCAGCTGGCGTAAAATTCAGCGTAAAATAGAAATTTTTGAATTTCCACGATCAAATTGCAGTGACTGTGGATGATGACTCTCGGACACAATGAAGGTATTGATAAACATATTCTCCATGAAAAATTGCAGACCTGTATCATCATCCACTTTTATGTAATCAATTTTGCGATGGAATTTTACGCTGGAATTTTACGCCCGAGCTGTAATCGTAGCATAACGTGACACCGACATTGTTTTAACGTGTGTTCTGCAGTACACAGAACACAAACTACAGTTATTGTCATGTACGTTCCCTTCACACTCAATTGGGGGGGGGGTATTTCGAGGGGGGGGGGTGATTGTTTCATAGTGGTCTCGAGAGGGGGGGAGGTCAAACGAGGGGGGGGGGGTATTTCGAGGGGGGGTATTTCGAGGAAATACGGTAGGTAGGTATATTCAATATTCAAATTTTTCTATAGTTCGACCCCACCTGCAGTGCAGAGTATTATGTATTACTTACCAAACTCGAATTGTTATATAAAGAAATCAGTAATAAAGAAGTCAGCGGACGCTGTTTTTTAGTTGCTTTCATTGATTGATTTTGTGCTATTTGAAGATCAAATGTTGAAATAACTCTACAAATCATCATACTAAAATTACCAATTTTTTGTGGCATAACACTTGACATAACGTGAAAAATTGACTGAAAAACTGGCGAAAAAATAGAAGGGCAGCTTCCAACAGATGGCGTCTCCAATATAAAGTTGGTGAAAAATGGAAGGGCGCCCTTGTATTAAATGGAATATGGTAATTTTTATTTTTACGTTTACGTTTTATTTTACGTTTTCCCAGATATTTTAAAAATACCGTACATTTTAGTATTTATACTTTCATTTTGGAAAAGGTATTTACGTTTACGTTTACGTTTTCCAAAAATTCCAGTATTTGAACAACTCTGCTGTTTAGTGATGGAAAAAGCGCCAGGCTTTCGGCGCCAAGCGCCAAAAGCGCCATAGCGCTTTTCTGAACCTCAGCGCCAAGCGCCAATGGCGCCAGAGGGTAATGGCGCCAAGCGCCAATAGCGCCAGCGCCAAAAAATTTGTTCTGCAATTTGATGGTAGAAAAATGAGTGCATAACTGTGTGAACTTTTGCCCATTCAAACAACCACTACAATGTTAAAATTTGTTTAAATGCCCAGAGATATATTTTTCAGTCAAACATCATGACTGGGGAACTTTCAATGGGGAGATCTTTGTTTCTCACAGCTAGGGTGTCAACAAAAACTTTTTGGCGGAAAACGGAAACGGAAACGGAAAAAAATTTGCACTTGCCGGAAAACGGAAACGGAAACGGAAAAAAATTTCCACCTGCCGGAAAACGGAAAACGGACAAATGAAAGCCCGGAAAACGGAAACGGAAAAATTTGCTGAAATTATGCCGGAAACGGAAAAAATTTGCCGAAATTTTGCCTGAAATGGAAAAAAATTGCAGAAATTTATCCAGAAATCAAAAAATTTGAAGAAATCTTGCTAAAAATAGAAACAATTCACATAATTGAGAACCTGCATGCATGTTTACCAGTTTGGCTGAAACAGAAAACAGATAATTGAGCCAGAAAATGAAAAAAAGTTGGAAAAACAGACAATTGAGCCGGAAAACGGAAAAAAAGCGGAAAAACTGAAATTTTAGCCGGAAAACGGAAAATGAGCTGGAAAAACGGAAACGGAAACGGAAAAAAAATTTATCAGCCGGAAAACGGAAACGGAAACGGAAAAAAATTTGCCTGCGGAAAGCGGAAACGGAAAACGGAAAACGGAAAGTTGACACCCTACTCACAGCTAAAAGCTGAAGTGATTTAAGGGGCGTATATAGCCATAAACAGTTAAAAATAGGTGATAATACACGTTAAAGATGATGATTTTGAAGTCTGAAAAATCACGATAGTGATTTTTAAGGTGAATACTATTAAAAGTATGAAAATCAGCATTTTTTTTGTGAAAATTGTGGCAAAATTTATCTAATAATCGGTTCGTATCTGTTTGCAGGTTGATTGGGGGGGGGGCTCGAGGGATAGTAGCCTAAAATTATGTTTCAAGTTAGATAGATAGCTGAGCGGCCCTGGGGGTGGATAGATTTCTGCAGCATTTAAGGGTAACTCCACCGTTCCCCATGCAACCCCCGCCAGACTGAACCCCTGATTTAGACAGCAATAAAGAATTGGGAGCAAAGCAAAAAAGGGGATTTATCGCCAGCACATTTTAACACCTTTGCTTTTATTCGATGTAGGTACCTATATAAAGGCTGCCCTAAAATTAACTTATATTTATTCATTTGTCCTCAAAATTGATCAACTGGAGTGGCAATTTGACCGTATTATAACAATTTCATATTATCATGGTTGGCGGTTTTGGCGCCATTTAAAATGCCGGCGCCAGGCGCCAATAGCATTACCGGCAAATGGCGCCAAGCGCCAAAAGCGCAATGGCGCTTTCGCAGACCCCAGCGCCAAGCGCCAATGGCGCCAGAGCGTTTTAGCGCCAAGCGCCAAAAGCGCCATGGCGCTTTTTGCTTTGGCGCTGGCGCCTGCGCTTTTCCATCACTAGTCCTGTTTCACTTAAGGTTTGAAATTGTTGGAAATTTATAGCTGGAAATAAACACTTTTGAGGGACTATCACCAGTGAGAATTTTCACCAAAATGGTCAAAATTGCATCGCTTCTGTTAATCTACGCTGTGTAGGATTTTGACAATGAATTCTGTAGTCCTGGAACTGTTTATTATGCAGATTTTACATTTTTTTTTGCAATTTTTCAGTGCAAGCACAACTGTTGATCACTACCACTAATTAAAGAAAAAAACAGTTGGTAATAGTGCTTGATAAGTGATTATTGGTAAACCACTTTATATAGCGACCTCATCGCATTGGTTCCAGTAACATTGGTGCCAGTAATGCCAAAACATATAAATATAATTAGATAATCAAAACATCACCACTGACCAGTTTCAATTGATTCCTTGCAGGCACCTCCCCAGCAGAAGAACTGTCTGAACACACATTTGGCTTCATTGCTCAGATTGGATGGTTTGGCAGCTTTCCAGCTACTATCATGCTAGCACTAGAGAGATTTGCCAAGCTTTGCATGCCAAAGGCATTGTATCCTATGTTCAGTGGTAAAAAAATCTTGGTTAGTGTGGGGTACACGTTTGACACATTGCTTGACATTTTACAGGGTCTGGGACTAGCCCAGATAAGAATGTTGACAACAATGTATTTAGCCTACAAGGGTCCTATTAACGCTTGCCAGATCTTCATTACGCCCTGCTGGCTTCTGGTATGATATTTATCTCCCAAATATTGGTATAAAAAGGGCTTAGGTAGTTTTGTGAAGGATTGGTAAGCACTCACAAGGAAAATGAACCATCAAAGTTTTTTAATTGGTCATGAAAATTTTTAAATGATTTTGATATACCTAATCCGGAGCCCGGATAAATAAATACCGTATTTGCTTGAATAATCCCCCTGCGGGATTATTATTTCGTCAGACATTTTTGAGGGGGGAACTATTCGAGGGGGGAATTATTCAAGGGGGAAATTATTATTTCGTCAAAATTTTCAAGCATGTTTCTATCAACTCATTTCATGAAATATGCTTCATAAACATAATAACGTGTCATTTTTGTCAAAATTAGGTACAACAAATTAATCAAATCTTTAAAGGGGGGATTATTCAAAGGGGTATTATTATTTCCTCACTCGTCTTACATGGGGTATCATTCGAGGGGGGAATTATTCAAGGGGGGAACTATTCAAGCAAATACGGTAAAAAGTTAAAAATGGAGCTGTGAAGTAGTGGTGGAAAAGCGCCAGGAAAGATGGAGCCAGATACCAATGTTGCCATCTCTAGATATGGCGCTGGGCGCCAGAGAAAATGGCGCCATTAAAGGACGCCAGCGCCATGGCACCATTCCATCACTAGTAGAACATAGCTTCGCAATCAAAATTTGGGACGTTAAATCATCTACCTGGGCGGCATGGCTGCCGGCCTGCACCTGTTTCCCTGCTGTCCCATGATATGGAGCATCAATGGAATCACAATTCATGTTTGAGAGATATTCCCTCGGGACGAGTCTCATTCTTAGCTTTGAGTTGGCTAATGTGGCTATCACGGTGGGGATCTGTGCACTTTTTTGCGTCATTGCGAAGTGCCGGAATGTGTGCCGTTCCAAGACGAAAATTCTGCCCGGTTTGTTGTTTTTGAAAATGAAAACTCTGTTTGTATTAAGCCGGAATTACAGCTCAGTGGCGTTTGACGTGAAATGATGACGTCGTAAAATTGATTACATCAAAATAGACAAAGGTACAGCATTGAAATTTCAGAAATAGATAGTTCTAGTAATTGTGTGTAATGGCCCCACACACGCTAGTTGACATTGACACCAAATGTCAACTGGTTCCGTTCCTAATTCAAAGATTGCGTTTGAACGTCGTTTGTCCACTTGTCAGAAAGCTTTGAATTGGGAACGGAACCAGTTGACATTTGGTTTCGATGTCAACTAGCGTGTGTGGGCCCATTGTCCCAAAAATTTTTTATCAAATAATCATTATTTAAGTAGTTATTAATTTAACATCAAAATTTTTTGGTGACATAAAGTGTTTGATGTGAAATGTTGACGTAGAATGTGTAAATTTTGACGTAAAATTAATCACTTATTAATCAATAATTATGTCAGATATTTTATGTTTTTACTAATTTTACTAGTTTCCGTTTTTACCACAAAAATACGCCACTCGTCAGATTTACCGCGGCGGAGAATTGTAAATTCCGGTCCCTTTGCGCTTTTAATTGCGTGCGTAATTAAACAAATGTTTGTTTTTATGGTACGGGGATTTTACACGCAAATCAGGAACAGCGCCAGTACCCATTGGGGTCCTGACAAGTTCCCGAGGACGGACACGGCAACTTACCAATACCTTTCGTAACTGCAGCCGGCGGTTTACTTCGGTTAACTGTTAATAAGCCGTAAATAAAATAAAGCCGTAATTAATAAAAATCAAATTATAATTCAAGCAGTTAGTATGCTTCAGGGGGACCAAGTTGGATTCACGGGAACTTTATTTAGCAATATAGTCAGAGTCAATTTCACAATAGCACAAGTGAGTCGTAAAACCTCTAGTGGGTGAAAAAAATGTAAAATCAGCGCGTTTTATAATCACAAAAAGTCTACCATAACCTTAATGAATACTAAATCTGAGACACAACAATTAACCGTAATTAGAAGATTACAAAGCAAAATCAATGATCACTGGAAAACGATTAATATAGCGTACAAGGCACGGGAAAATTAAATGAATGCGGGAAAAATAATAAAAATGCAAACGTGAATTAAACCAAACATAAGGTAACTGTGATTAATCTGACGTAATTAAGGTAAAAATATCTCAGAGGTGAGTGTCATAAACTGGGTTTTTATTCAGAGGTTACAGTACAATTTAGAACAGGTGGTGTGACACGTGTTATCAACCTGCACCCCTTTAGGTGAAATATTTTATAGCGCGCCCGACCAAGGCCACAGAAAGAACGCTCATTTGCGGGGGCTTGTTCAAGGTTATTGCATTGCCGGGTAAGGGTTGGAACTTCGGGCATGAACACGCGCTACAAAGACACCAGCACTTGTGAGTTCACCAATCACCCTGGGTGATGGGAATAATTAATTGGCACTGCTGTGCTCTTCACTTTAGACTGTGCTCTGCATGTGTCTTGCAGTCGCATGTCAACAATAATTGCCGTTTTGCCACTTTTCCACCCATTACCTAGTCCTAAATAAAAACGCACTTGGTCGGGGAAATTTCTGAATGTTATCTGTCGGGGTGCCAAGGTGTTTAACAGAGTCGACACCTTTAGCTTAACAGGAAACTTCAAAGCTTTTCTAACCCATTCCCAGACACTGCACCCTTTTGACCAACTATGTAAACTTAATAGAAACCTTCAAAAATTAAAATTCGAAATTACATATCAGAAAGTACATTCAAAAAAAGCGAAAGTAATCACTTAATTAACTTAAAATGCGGGTAACTTAATTAGCTTAATTAAATGAAACAATTAAAATCACACAAGAATAGTTACGTAAATTAACGGAAAGAATAATTACTTAATAAATTTCATGGCCGCAGTAGTGTCCATTCGGGCGTACCGTCCTGGGGCTGCGGCGTCGTTGGCGGATTTGCAGTGCACAGCGAACCTCGCGTTCACTGTGACTTCCCTGTGCACCGCGGGCCGTCATTCGGTTACACATGGTCGTTCTCGAGTCGTCGGAGTGTCTGCACAAAATGGTCATTACATTTTTACGCATGATTGGCTAGCCATATTTCCACCTACAATTATTTCGTAATTTTTTTTAGGACATTACACACACTTACTAGAACTATCAAATTCTGACATTTCAACGCTGTACCTATGTCTATTTTGATGTAATCAATTTTACGATGTCATCATTTCATGTCAAATGCCACTGAGCTGTAATTCCGGCTTAATAAATGTGATTGATTGCTTGATAACGGTCATAACTACCGTATTTCCTTGAAATGACCTCAGGGGGTTTATTAATTCGTCAGAATTTGTGGGGATGGTTTATTGGGGCGTCACACGTTAATTTACCATTATGAAATGCTCGACCATTTTGGTAAACTGTTTCACAAAACAGCATGAAACACTGGTACAGAATTGTACGGTGTTTCGTACTGTTTTGTGCAAACGGTTTACCAAAATGGTCGTGCATTTCATAATGGTAGACTAGTGTGCGCGGGGCCTTTTACATCACCACACTTAGGTCAGCATGGCCACGACAAAGGCGCCGCACTGGAGCTGCTAAAGGATCAGAATACAGCCTTGCACCAATTCATCATCATAGTCACCATATTCACCCTGTACAACATCATTCGACTGGCCATTTTCCCAATGTTTGAAGACTGGCCTTTTATTGGCTTGGCGCACACAATGACCCGTATTATAAATAGTGTTAATAAGAGCTTTGTGTTGCTGGCTTTTGGTGATAATTTGCGCAAATTTTTGTGAAACTTTTTGTGATGCATTTCGTGACGTGATCAATTAGACTGTGAATGTGACTTTTGTACGTTGAAGTGTGAGTTGTTAGGGTGTATATCGTCCGATATTGTAGCTTTTACTTACTCATATATTCTAGCTTCAATTTACTTATTTCCTCGAATTACCCACCGGGGGGGGGGGGTGGTTATTTTCTCAGAGAGGAAATTTGGAGGGAGGGGGGTGGGGGTGGGGCAACGACGGGGGGATTTAGAGGGGTGTTATTATCTTGTTATTATTCAAGCAAATACGGTATATACCTAAATCTAAAGACTTTTCTACGTGGCAGTTATTGTTGCATTTGTATACGTCTGCGTACGTTACAAACAACAAACAAGTACTGTGAGTTCAAAAAATTCTGGCGAAACAATAAACCCCCCTCGAAATACCCCCACTTAAAATTTGACTATGAAAACATACTACCTCCCCGGGGGATAATTTGAGGAAATACAGTATGTGTATATGTATATTTTAGTAGACATCAGTATCATTGCGAACTAGGGTGTCAAATTTCCGTTTCCGCCTTTCCGCAGGAAATTTTTTTACCTTTCCGTGTTCCGTTTTCCGGCAGCTGAAAAATTTTTACCTTTCCATTTTCCGGCAGCTGAAAATTTTTTACCTTTCCGTTTCCGTTTTTCCGGCCCATTTTTCCATTTTCCGGCTGAAAATTTTTTTCCTTTCCGTTTCCATTTTACCAGGCCATTTTTCCATTTTCTGGCTCGATTTTTTGTTTTCTGGCATTTTTCCATTGTTTTTCCAATCTGTATTTATCTTCAATTGGCTCATCCCATTGTGTTGTTTTTGTCTCTTGTAGCAGCATTGACAACTGGGATTTCAGGGTCAGTGAAACAGGTGCTGTGAACCCAATTGGGTCATATGCTGACACCAATAATTTATTCAAATTTCGTCTGGTTGGTGTTGTGATGCTGTCAATTTGTAATTTTGGTGTTGATATTGCCAGCATGTCCGTTCGGTGATTTTTTTTCATGCCCATTACTGCGACAATTTTATTCACCTTTGGACTCCTGTTGTTTTCTGCTATTTCATTCATGACTGATCTGGAGTTTGACAGCCATTCCCTCATGTTCATAGAACATTGGTTAAATAAAGCTTTGACTAAATATGTAATATAGTTCTAAAGCTTCAACTTCATTTGTGACACTCATCATGAAGTTATCAATGTAAATGTTGTTTATTATCATTGCCAACTGGTTTCATTCCCCTTCATTTTCTTCATATTCATTCATGTTGTTTATTGTCACATTTAAATGGTATTTTATGACTGCTCCCAAAATTGCTGGGCTGCAGACAAGTCCAAACAGTATGCGTTAAAAACAAAGTACTATTAAGTTATTTTCAGTTACTGGTTTTGAGGCATCTTTCAGCCAGAAAAATCGTGTGTAGTCTCTAGCTTGGTCATGCAATCCTATTTGCAAAAATGCCTTCTCAATATCGGCAATTAATGCTAGATTGCCTGCCCTGAACCTCAGGAGTAGGCCCAGTGCTAATGGTGTTGTAATTGGTCCTATAAAAAGGCACTCGTTGAAACTGGGCTTACCTGCCGACCCATTGTACACGATTCTGCATGATGTCGATTTGCCCAGTGTGATTACTGGCTGGTGTGGCAGGTAATGAATCCCCTTGTTGTCTGTTTTGTCGTCAGAGATCTCAATTATTCCCTTTTCTAGTTGATCATCCAAAACTTTCCGGTATTGTTCGAATAAGTTTGGATCTTTGTTGAATCTTCTTATCAGTGATTTAAACCGCACCAAGGCTTCTGCTTTTACTGTGGGCAGGTCACTGATACTATCTTTATACGGCCAGTCAATATAGTATTGTTTGTTGTTGTTGTTGAATTTTATGCTATTTATTATCATCTCCTCTGCAATGTTGTCATCAATTGCATAGGGGTCATCAGTGATTCCCACTGCTTCTAGTCTGTGAAATTGTGGTTGTGTTTCCTTTCCTATGGTCACTATGGCTACTTTTTGATGATTTTTTGTTGGTTCAGTTAAGCTTGAACTACAAATGAAGTTACAGGCATGATCCATAGTTGCAGAATGTACAGCTACCACAATCAAAGCCAAACAGGCAAACCTGCATGCAGGTTTTCCTTCTGCAAATTTGTCTATTACCATGCTAATTTCACTTTATTTTTTTTACCTTTCCGTTTTCCGTAAAGTGAAAAAATTTTACCTTTCCGTTTTCCATAAAAATTTTTTTTTGACACCCTATTGCCAACACCAATCCCTGCATTTAATAGCGCCTAAAAATGGCGCCAGCGCCACAATGCCATTCCGTTGTTACAGGGGCCAAATTTGATGCTACTTCTCTGGCTTCTGAGTGTGCGTTTTTACACCGTCTTGTGAAAAATTAGAGAAAGGCCCTGAATACAGCAATTTTTATTCACAATCCTTATTCTGATTCCGAGCCCATAATGTTATCCCGATCACAATCCCGAAAATTCAAAAACCAATCCCGAAAAGTCCACCCCATTTGACCCCTAAAATGAATGAAAAAGCGGGGTTGCTTTTGCTTGCTGTATATTTTAAATGTAATTATGAAAAATTAACCAAGGTAGTTCGTGATAATTGAATCAGATGCCAAGCAACGCCTTAAATAACTCCTCAGTTTGAAATTGACTGTATCGTCATTTGTCATGCCTGGCCAGTGGCCATACTTAACGTCTCTGCGCAGTCATCCCATAGACCAGTGGGCAGTCCAAGATGCTGTAAAGTAAAGTGTCAATTAAAACAAAAAGTAAAACATTTTATTACTGAACTTTCCATGACAATTGACACTTTGCATGGCATTTCACATTTTGGCGACATTTCACATTTTTCGGAATTGGCGACAAAATGCCATTTCTGGCACATTTTTCTGTCCGATCAGGGAAGGGGGGACGGCCGCCCCCCCCCCCCCCCCCGCCACCCCTAGCTACATACAATACGTCCTTGAGGACAAGTAAATAAACAAAATAAATAAATAAGTGAATAAATAAATAGACATAAATATTGTAAATATTACAGCGCACCCACAGGGGGTGGGGGGCAGCGCAAAACCTTAAAAATCAATTTGAATGTTTGTCGAAATAGGTGTTCTCCTTGTCGTGGAATGATGATCTTACGTCAAACGAACAAATTCAAGGCGGAAATAAACATTTCTCCAGTTCCTACAAAAAACGGGATGCATTCACATTCAGTCTTTCAGGGTTGGTATTTTCCGATTGTCAAGCCGAGCACGAGTATGAAAACTGTACTTAAAAAACAGTTTTTGACCTTTAGACCCCGCCTTCATAGAAACACTAGCCTTCTCATTTCTGTCACTGCGGATTTGTGTCGCTTCTAGGCAGGTTTTACAATCAAAACTGGCCCGCTATTTTGAATTGCGTTGGCTCCTCCGGTAAAAATATAAAAAAGAAAAAACCGCTCTGATGCGTCTCATGTGCGTTCGATTTTTGACCGCGACGCGACCAGATATCGCTATTTATGGATTGTTGACTCGCCGTAGGCTGATGCGATAATGATATTTTTGTGAAGGCGTGTCAAGCTTGTCACCTTTTTCCGCCGGTTTGTTTGTGTTTTAGTTTTTTTGTTGATGAGGTAATTTAAGGGCGGGATTGGCGCACCGCACACTCAAAATTGGCAAGGGCGGTTCGAAGGTTTTGTGCAAGGTCAGAATTAAAAAAAGCGGTGAAATTCAAAATCTCCCGAAACTACCCAAATTTCAGTAGTTTTTCAGTCTTGTCGTAAATAAAATCATCCGAACCGACTGGAATTCAGCTTGGGCGTAAATAAAGAACGTTCGAACCACCGCCCTTGCCAATTCAGAGTGTGCCAGTAGGTTTTTACCCTAATTGCCATATATTAACCTTCACCATATTTCTACTTTTGTCTATATGTTCAAATCGACTCTCGCATTTGCCGCGGCAGGCGTCGAAATGCTTTTATATTCAAAGCTCGTTTTTCGGTGAATCTAAGCGAGTGATTAATGTCTAACCCTGAAAAATTTCAAAAAAACCCAGATACCTATCCAACCATTTAACCCACTCTTGTCATCGCAGATTTCGGCGCTATGTGGCCGGTGCACCAGTACTGCAGCTGCAGTTCCCGTTGGAGTTGACGTTTGCTGAGCTGTTTTGTTATTGCTGAGCTGTTCCTGTGTCCAATGTGCTTTATGTTTGTTACGTTTGTTTGAATTTTTGGCGGATTGTTTTTTATGAGTGTCGGTTTGCCCCGTTGGAGCCTTCAAAAAATGGTTTGGTACAGGTAGGGATGGCCAGCGCTTTTTTTCAAGCGCTTTTTTTTAAAAAAACCCCACTTTTTTTAAAAAAAAAGCGCAAGGGTCCCAGCGCTTTTTTTTAAAAAAGAGCGCTGGCAAAAATTTTCAGTACTTAAGCACTAGGTATTTTCCAATTTTTCGCGCGCGAGCGCGCGATTTCACATGCACATTAGCACTGGTGGTTGTTTTCATTGGTTTTGTGGCATTTTTAGTTCCATTGCTTCTATTCCTGTATGCTATCATGTAATAATAAGTAGTGATATGTTAGTGTTGCATAGAATATCCAGCCAATGTCCTACCACATAATTCTACAGTGTAAAACATTACTCTCAATGTATTAGCCTTCTCTTATAGCCTTATTTATAAGCAATATTTCATGCCTCACTTCACTTGAAGTCGCGAAACATTCACAAAGGGCGATATACATAATGAGTCAAAATTAAAAGTATTTTTTTGTCAGAAATCGCCACTTATAATGCTATTCTATGGCTACACAGCCATTCTATGGCTATATATCATCACAAGTACTGCCACTTGTCTGATATACCTGTATATATTGATACAGAACCATATTTGGGAGCTTTTTAGTGAACATCCCGACATTTTTTGAAAAAAAGCGAAAAAAGCGCTTTTAAAAAAAAAAAGCGGGGCCGTTAAAAGAAAGCGCTTTTTTTCCATCCCTAGGTACAGGGACGTATCCAGGATTTTTGTGCGGGGGGCTGCTTGTTTACGGAGCCCGGCGAATGGGGGGGGGGGCTCAGCCCCCCCCCTAAAATTTTACCTATAAAGTGAGGGAATGGCGCCATGGCGCTGGCGCCATTCATAGGCGCCATGCCATGGCGCCATTGGCGTTGGCGCTGGCGCCAATATCGCTGATTATGTATGTAACTGTGGCTAAATGTTATTGTGGCTGTACGACAGGCCGGCCATTTAGTATATTTAATACAGAATTGGGCTTACAGGGCCGATTTTTTACAATACCTCTGTGTAATGGACGAATGCGCGCTTGCGCGCAAAATTTTTAACACCACACCTTAAAAATTGATACCAAAAGTTGATTTTCTCCGTGTTTTTCAGGTCCGACCCCGGGAACGGGGGGGGGGGGGCGCCCCTCCTGGATACGTCCTTGGTTTGGTGTAAGGTCTTGAAGATTGGGACCTATAATGCACCAAGACCTTTTTCAAGGTATTTTCAAGTTTTTGTGGTGCCTTTATGTCGGAGCTTATGAATACCTTTGCTCGTCGACAGGCCTTCTGCTGAAAAATTGTGTCAGGACCGGTTCTTCATTCATAATGATGTAAAAAATTCCGGCCATCCCAATAACAGCACGTTTAAAAAAAATGAAAAACGTTTTTTCATCCCTGGTTGTATTTGTGGTGTTTGATAGAAAACCTGACAATTTTGAAATTCATTACTTCTATTTATTCTGCTTCTGTCCACCCAGACATCGGTAACGCTTGCCCGTCCGCGAGCAGTTATCGTTGACGTGTTCGCTTGGATCGCCTCACCGGTGCGATCTTTCGGTCTATGCTGCCCCCATTCACATCGGTGGGTCTTTCGTTGGTGTTTGTCACGTAAGTATAGTAAGTAATGTACTTAAATATAATTGTGAATGCCTACCCGCGGTTTAGAGTGACTGACATAGGGTTCAAATGGATCTCAATAAGGGAATTCCCATCTCGAATATTTTCACATCGCGATTTTGAACACGTGACCTCATCCCGATAACCGATCCCGAAGAATTCACATTTTTGCACTGAGAAATGTGAACGGGAACGCAGAGTGTCGATTGTGCGTTTTAGTGTGATTTGGTCGTTTTTGTGAGAAAATGATAAGAGAAAAACCCTCAATAACCAAACTTTGCCCGACATCCCGGTCCGGAGACCCTAATTTCGATCCCGAAAACACAAAGAAAACAATCCCGTAAGTGTAACCCCAATCCCGAAAAGTCCAAATACCGATCCCGATCAATCCCGTTTGAACCCTACGCTGACAGCCCTGAAACTAAATTCGGTGTAGAGTAGCATTTTAGGGTGGGTGGGTCTGAAATGATTAACCCGGGCCAGTTGCCCCCACTATAGGGTGTTACCCTATAGAGGATTATACCTATTTTTAGCTATTTCACGCCTACTTTTAGCGATTTTTCTTCCTTGTACACCCTGAAAAAGCCTGTATATCGAACCCCCGCAACTCCCCATCCCCACCTCCACCAACACCACCCCCACCCCAAAATTTTTCCCAGCTATCTATCTACATATCCGGAGGCCACTCAGCTATTTATTCAACCCCAGGATGGTAAAAATCTGAGAGCCCCGGGCGGTTCCCGCGATATAACCGTGCGGTTCGGTTCGATATACTTAAAATGCTACCCTCCAATAGAGTGATTGCGAGGGAAATACTTCTACACATTGCTTTTGTATTCCATTCGGCGGTGCACCTGTACGCACAAATGCCTGGTACGCACAAACGCCCGGTACGCACAAAATTGTGCCCGCCACGCACATCTGCCAGGTACGAAATGACATTACATTACATTTTGACCGTGTTTTTCACTTCACATTTGTGAGTGAAGTGAAAAAAAGTTGCGCAATGACATTAGTTAACTTTTTGTCACTAAACACAGATTTGAACATCACTTGAAAAAGTATCAAGTGAAAAAAACGGTGGATAATGGCTATTTTTGACCGTCTTTTTCACTTAACACTTTATCAAGTGATTTTCGGATATCAGTGAAGTGAAAAAAGCTGTGCAATAACATTAGTGACCATTAGTCTGGTACGCAAAGATCATCAGCCATGTGAGTACTGGGCAGATGTGCGTGGCGGGTACAATTTTGTGCGTACCGGGCGTTTGTGCGTACCAGGCATTTGTGCGTAGGAGGCCTGGCCCATCTCCATAACTTCAATCCGATTGCAGCTCGTGTTTGGGTATTGGTATTGAGCCCCGTGTCTTGGCGCCCTGCCAACCGTTGCGACCTCGTCGCGTCCGACTTGCCTTCGATGCCGTGATTTTTTAAATTGCTGTCGCTAAAATACTGGTGAGTTTTCTTTCTTCGATCCAGGTTTATGTAGGCTTAACTGGAGTTTGAATGGCTGGTCTCCTCATAATGGTTGAAAAAATTTTTTTAGGAAGCGTAGTTGAAGTTTTCTGTACTTATTCACTAGGTACTGGTTAGTATTTGCGCATGAGGTATACTCTTTAGTATTTGCCCATGATCTATCTCAAGGACGTAGCCAGGGGGGGGACGGGGGGGGCGGCCGCCCCCCCCCTTCCCGGCCCGTGCCAAAAAATGTGCCAAAAATGGCACTTCCAGAAGACGCTTTTATCACAGTTTTAAAAATTTTTGCGCGCAAGCGCGCATTTTACCGTCTCATTACATATTTATTCATTTGACCAGTATCCGCGGCCTCTAAGCCAGTAAAAACCCCCAAAATTCCGTCCTTGTCGTTGCATATGCCTGTAAGATACAGACGTATACAGCTGTTTTGGCGCCAATGCCAGCGCCAGCGGCGCCATGGCGTCACGCCTACGAATGGCGCCAGCGCCATGGCTTAATTCCCCTACTGCAGAGGCAAAATTTTAGGGGGGGGGGCGCCGCCCCCCCCGTTCGCCGGGCTCCGTATACAATCCGCCCCCCCCGCTCAAAAATCCTGGCTACGTCCCTGATCTATCTAGGGTTGGAAAAAAACGTTTTTTTTTTAAAAGCTCCCAGATATGGCATTGTGTCAACATAAAATAGGTATATCAGACGAGTGGCAATACTCTGATGTTATATATGACTAGGGTTGGCTGATGTTTTAAAAAAAACAACAACGTTTTTTTAATAAATAAAAACATGACGCCTGAAATGTTTTTTTTTAAACAAACATCGGCTGAAATTTTTAGTACTAAGCACTAGGTATTTTGCAAAATTTTTGCGCGCCAGCGCGCAATTTCACACACAAATTGACATTGGTGGTTGTTTTCATTGGTTTTGTGGCATTTTTAGTATCAAAGTATCCATTTCTGTGCTACCATGGGTTAATAAGCCGTCATATGTTGGTGTAGTATATAATATTGAGGTAATGTGCTTCCATGTACCTCCACAGTGTGTAACTTCACTCCCAAAGTAACAACCTCCTTTTATAACCTTGTTTGATCACTATTCTATGCCAAACTTTATGTGAAATCAGGAACATTCGACTATAAGGCGAAGTACGAACGATATGTTGATGAAAAATGGATATTTTTGACACAAATCACCGGGTAGTGCTTAGTACTAAGTACTAAAAATTTCGGCCGATGTTTAAAAAAAAACATTTTGGACGTCATGTTTTTTAAATAAAAACAACGTTTTTTTTTAAATAAAAACGTTTAAAAAACATCGGCCAACCCTAGATATATCTCGATTTTAGATATTCGATCTAGTTTCGAACACCTTGATTTAAAAATTGACTTGTTCATTGAGAAATTGACGTTTATTTAGACTGGATTTTACAAAACTAGCCTCAGGCACGTAGCCAGGGGGTGGTGGGGGCGGCCGCCCCCCCCCCTTTCCCGGGTGAGACAGAAGAGATACTGGGAATGGCGCATTGTAGGGTTTAGTAGGGTTACCCCCTCCGAAATCCGCCAGCTATCTATCTATCTATTTATCTATCCATCCCGGAAGCAAATTTTTTGGCTATTTATCCCCCAAATCATCCGAATTTTAAGAAATTTTGGTCCAATTTTCGCTCAAAATCGCAAATTTTCATACCATTTTTTAAATCGTTTTTCACCTTCAAAATTCTAATTCACGTTCCTTATTGCAAAATTCTAATTCACGTTCCTTATTGCCTATTTTTAGCGATTTTTTGGACTATATGTACTTATAGACATATTTCTAGCTGTTTTTAACCTACGTTTAGCGATTTGTTCCCCTTTTTTCCGTCTATGCCTTGGAAAAGCCTATATATTGAACCCCCGCCAACCCCCCCCCCCGCTAACCCCTTTCCGCCAACCCCCCCCAACACCCCCAAATTTTTTTCAGCTATCTATCCCTCCGGAGGAGCGATTTACTATCTATATAAACCCCCGCCAGGGTCCCAAATCTACTAAACCCCTGGGCGCATTGCTAAAGCGATTTTTTAGGTGATTTAAAAAAGTTTGTGCGTGAGCGCGCATTTCGGCATGTCAGAACTAGGCAGGGATTTTTGAATTTTTGAACGGGGGGGGGGCTGCTTGGTTACGAGGGTCGGCGAACGGGGGGGGGGGGGGGCTCAGCCCCCCCCCAAAATTTTTCCCTATATAGGTACGAAAAAGCGTTTTGGCGCTGGCGCCATACAAAGGCGCCACGCCATGGCGCTATTGGCGTTGGCGCCAGCGCCGGGAACCGCTTTATATGTATGTAATTATGCATACATATACAGCGAAAAGCTGTAAAAATGTGTTCATTTCTAAGGATATTGGTTTAAACGGACCAATCCGCTGAAAATACAATGCATGGGGACGAAATTGCGCGCTTGCGCGCAAAATTTTCAAGAAACATCAAAAATTATATGGAAAAAGTCGCATTTTCCGGGACTTTTTAGGTTTCACCCCGGGGCTGCAGCCCCCCCGCCCCCCCCCCCTGGATACGTCCTTGGAACTAGGGTTGGCCGATGTTTTTTAAACGTTTTTTTTTAAATAAACATGACGTCCGAAATGTTTTAAAAAAACAACAACATAGACCGAAATTTTTAGTACTAAGCACTAGGTATTTTGCAAAATTTTTGCGCGCAAGCGCGCAATTTCACACACAAATTGACATTGGTGGTTGTTTTCATTGGTTTTGTGGCATTTTTAGTATCAAAGTATCCATTTATATATGCTACCATGGGTTAATAAGCCGTCATATGTTGGTGTAGTATACTATATTGAGGTAATGTGCTTCCATGTACCTCCACAGTGTGCAACTTCACTCCCAAAGTAACAACCTCCTTTTATAACCTTGTTTCATCACTATTCCGTGCCAAACTTTACCTGAAGTCACAAACATTCGACTATAAGGCGATATACGAATGTATTGACAAAAAATGGATATTTTTGACACAAATCACCACTTATAATGCTATCCCATGGCTCAACAGCCATTATATGGTCATATATAACATCACAGAGTATTGCCACTGTCTGATATACCTATATATGTTGACACAAGGTCACATCTGGGAGCTTTTAAAAAAAACGTTTTTTTTATAAAAAAACGTTTTTTAATAAAAATACATCGAGTTAAAAAAACGTTTTTTTCCAACATTAGTCAGAACTCCGCAGTGTAAAAACCGGTGCAAGTTCCAAAATGTGGTGCCAATTATACTTTTAAGTGTTATATAGTAAACATTGGCTCCGTTGCCAACGCCAATTACGCCATGGCGCGGCGCCTACAAATGGCGCCCCCCCATTCGCCGGGCTCCGTATACAATCCGCCCCCGTATACAATCCGCCCTCCGCTCAAAAATCCTATCTACGCCACAGATTGGTCTTAATGGTTTTTTTCTCTCAATGATATTTTTCTCTGATCTTTACGGCGTACATTTTTACCTATATTTTTACCTATACCAGTGTCAGGGACGTACGCAGGATTTTTTCAGGGCGGCCCCTTTGTACGTCCTTGATCAGCGTGACTACCACATCACCCATATTTACGCTCTTTCACCTTTATTTTGTGACTCATTTTGCAGGCAAACGCGTTGCTTCCACAACTTCCCCGGCCGTGTTTTCCGCAGTGCGCAGAGCCGAGTGTTGGCGCTGCACACCCATTGGGATATTCTGCCATTTGATCCGGTTTGTTGGTGCACTTTCCTGTTGGGTTTGTCGGAGGTCGGGTCTGGGGGACCTTTCCTCAAAAAGTGAAGTGAAGGGGGAAGTGAAAAATATTTTTTTCAAAGCGGATGAAGTCGACTTGGAGAGCATTGTTTCTGCTGACGGTAATGGTAATTTAGTTAAAAATGTGCGATTTTATGCTTGCGTTGGAACTTTGGAATTGAGAATGTCATTCTACTCAAAAAAACCTATTGCATTTCTCGGTTCTCACTTCACTTTTTGCGGACTTGGCACCAGGGGCCTAGAAGTGAAATCGCAAAAGCGAAGTGAATTCAGGGGCCTAGAAGTGAAATCGCAAAAGCGAAGTGAATTGAGAAGTAAAATGGCAAAAGTAAGGAGGGTTTACTATTGTTTACTTTCGATTTTGCGAATCTACTTGCCGTTTCACGTTGCTTTTGCCATTCGCTTGTGGAATTGGCACCAGGTGGTGTAAAATTTTTTTTTATATTGCACGGTAACGCCATGTGGGGCAGGCGACCTTTCTCATATTTGTTTGTTGGAACAATTGCTGCCTTGTTACTATTCATGATATACTCGGCGTACATGATACTCTGCCCTCGCACTTATTTATCTCTCACGTTGGAAGCGTGCCAATGGTGAGAAAGCATGCGATTATTGTATAAAAGATGAACCAAATCATTGTTGGGAATAAGTGAGCGTATAGCGTTATAACAGCGATTACTTTTTTCAACTTTTTATGAAGATCGCAAGCGTAAAAACATTGTTGGCACGCTTCCAGCGGGAACTACGCGTGCAGGGTGTAAAGTGACTGGAGTATACCTACTGCGCATTTTGTCTGCAGCTCGCAAATGGTGAGATGGTCCAGTGCTCTGTCCTGGCACTGTTCTGCGCAGTTTACTGTATGCCCGAGTGGTTCGCAGTGATTGAATGTGAATTCTTTCTCATGTGGCCCATTCCGTCGTATTTTGTTGTGCCTGTTGAGTAGGGCTTGGGTTTGCTGAATTTTTGTATTGGCGATTTGGTGAATTTTTGTATTGGCATTTATTTATGTTGTGCAATTGCATAGAAAATGGAATTCCTTCATTCCTTTTCTGTGTTTTTCCGTTTTTCAGCTTGTGTTTGCAGGGCAGCTTGTGTCTTGACTGCAGCCTTTTTAGAATCTGCACCTTGAAGGATGTTCTGATCAGCGGTTCATTGGCCCCACACACACTACTGGTACTTGTCAACTGGTTCCGGTGCCAATTCAAGTTATGCCTTTGAACGTCGTTCGTCTGTTTGTCAGGCAGCTTTGAATCGGAATTGGCACCAGTTGACATTTGGTGTTGATGTCAACTAGCGTGCGTGGGCCGTTATGGTGGTTGCCACAGTTGTAAAAGTATTGAACTTTTTCAAAGTTTATGTAAATGTAAAGTGTTTAGTTTTTATCATACCCTGAGATTAGGAAATTGTTAAGTATATGTTTTAACTTTTACTCATGAGTAAATTTACTTTTGCCCCTGGAAAACATACGTGTGAGTATTTTTGGGAAATATCCCACAATTTTTGCTCCAAATCATTCATTTTAATATATTTTTGCCTATTTTATACAATTTTGGCTATATATATATGCTTATATACCAATTTTCAACTATTTTTCTATATTTTTGGCATATTATGTAACTATTTGTAACCATACCCCCAGCTGGTTTATTTTTCAGGGTGAGATTTTTGAGGGGGGTTATTTTTTCGCCAGAAATTCTTTGAAATCCTAGTACTAAATTGTTGTCTGTAATGTACACAGATATCATAAAATGCAACAATGGCGCTCCACACGGTGGTTGACGCTACTTTTTAGAAGTTGATTGAGTCAACTCAGAGTCAACTGTTTTTTTTTAGTTGACCCCAGAACCTATTTAGTTGAAAACGTGCACACTTTTTTGTGTCAACTGAAAAATTTGGACAGTTGACAATTTTGAGAAAGTGACAAGTCAATTAAAATGACACGCGTGCGCTAAAAAGTGTACGTTTTTCATTCAGTTGACATTTCTTGATGATTACCTTTGTCAATTGGGTGATTTTATTAGGCAAAAATCAACTTTAGTTGACATTTTTGCTGCACTCAAATAACAGATTTTTATAGTGAAAATGTCAACTAGTGAAAAGTGTGTATGTAGTGCATGCAAGTGTACATTTTTAGTTGACATTTTTATTTTGCAGAAATTCAATTGACACAAGTAGTCGCTCTTCATTGTCAACTGCCCAAAATAGTGCAAAAAAGTACATTTTTTTGCTAGTTGACACAGCACTCACCGACTTTCTAAAAGTACCTTTATTAATTCATTTTTAATTGAAAATGTATGAAATTTGAGACTCTGATAGAGAACAATTTACTCCATCTTTCATAGAAGAACTTTTTGCATAAATAATTTTAATAAAGTTTTGAAAAACATTTTTGTCCAAATTTTTTGCTTGAGTTGACATCAGGTTTTTGTACTGATCATACGCGCACGCTCACTTGACAACCATGAATTTTAAACTTTGTCAACTTCAAAAAAAGTTTTATCACAAAACTTACCAAAAATGTAATTTGATGCTGTAGTAGTGAGGGAAAAGGTGAAAAAGTGGATAAAGACTGGTGAATGCAGACTGTCATAAATAAAATGACCAAATTGCTCAATTGACATATCATGTGATTGTATTTGTCAAATTCATGAATTCATGCTCAACTCAGCAATTTTTCACTCATTTTCAAAAATCATTTTTGAAAGTCAAAAATGTTTCCATTCTTAACAATTAAAAAATATATGTTTGAAAATTTTTCCTCTATCAAATGACATGTATTACACAATTTAAATTGCAGTAAAAACATAACTTTGAAATATTTATACATAGAATTTTCTAAAAATCATATATTTTGTTTCCTGTATGCATTTCTTTTTGTTCACTGATCACTATGTTCCAAATTTTTTTATCTTTCTGCTGGTACTGTTTGCAATATGATATACATTTGTTGTGTTAAATGAAAAAAAAATTTTGGTTTGATACAAAATAATTTTTTCATCTATCATTAAGGCATCATTTAAACATGTTGATATATCAAAAAATTGCCCTATATTAATACTACATGAATCACCAAAACAATTTTCACACAATTACACATGTCACAAATTAAAAAATTTTCAATGTGAAACAAGAAAATAAATTTTAAAATTAACATACTTTACTTTAACATGAATAATCAAGTGTCACAATATCAAATGGCTTTTGCTTAACAACATAGGAACATTTAAATCACACAAATAGCATCAAAGAAGGCTGGGTCAACTCATTTCTGAAAATGTATTTTTTTGCAGTTGACAATATCGTTTAACAATCAGACCTAAAAAATAACAAAAAACAGGTTAACACATACGCAGTTGCGTAAATGTCTACTAAGAAATAGGTTGTGTCAACTAAATGGAGTTGACTCTGAGTTGACGCTGGAATCTATGTCAACTAGTGTGTGCAGCGCCAATAAGTGCCACATAAGACTATAGACTTATAAATATAAATATGTATGTAAACGGCATAAACGCAACAGTCATTGTTTTTAACATGTGTTCTACATTTCCCATATCACAAGCCATACCTTCTGATATTTATGTTCTCTATACACTATATTTGAGATATTTTTAGTAGATTTATATTATAAACTCATAAGTGTCCATTTCGTGGGGGGTATATCGAGGAAATATGGTATACAGTATTACCTTTCTTTCACCAGTTTGTTCATAATTGTTGTCAGTTTATGACAGAATAGTTACATTCTCTGTAACTATAGATCCCAGTGAGTAGACAATAGCGAATTTGTTGCATTGGAGTGTATAAAATACTTGAGCTATCATTCGTAACCATTCTAATTACTTCGTAAAGTGATCGCCACATCATTCCGATAATTTTAAATGCTCAACCATCAAAATCAGTAAATAATTCACTGAAATATGCAGTTCCGAATGTGCAGCCTCTAAGAAAATATCCAATAAATACTTTGGAACCTCCAGCCCAGTGTGGTTCAGTGCTAGCACTGGCAGCTGGCCAGTGCCCCATGGTTCCAGTGCTATTTTTTCAAAATGATGCCAGTACAGTTTTTTTTGCTGGTGCCCAAGGTGCCTTTTCTGAGGATTGGCAGAAGTGCTGGTGCCGGTTCCGCAAGTGGAAAAGTTAAGAGTTAAAACTTAAGAGTTAAGTAAAATGATAAATGATAAGTTAAGAGTAAAGTTAAGAGTTGAGTAAAATCGTTTGTCGTTTTACTCAACTCTCAACTCTTAACTTTACTCATAACTTGTCATTTGTCATTTTACTCAACTCTTAAGTTTTAACTCTTAACTTTTCCACTTGCGGAACTGGCCCATAGTGTGGTGTGGTGCCATATTTCCTGGTGCTTTTTTCATCACTAGTGGTGGGTTGCTGTAAAAACTGGTTAATTTTTTTATTGGTGTGCTGGTGTGAAATTTTGTCTTTTAGCCTTATATCTTTGATTGTATTTTGCCTTCAGATAATGCTGTTTAGGTGGAGTGGGGGTATCGCGTAATGTTGGTATGTATTTCATTTTCTTAAGGTTACATCATCTTTTCATGAACTTTATAGCCTTCCTCGCAACAACAACAAAGACGCAATAACATGAAATACTAGTATTTACAGATAACTGTATTTCCTCGAAATACACCCCTCAAAATTTCCACTCTGAAACAAATATACCCCCTGGGGTATTTTGAAAAAATACAGTGTATGAAAAACAGCCACTGGTACTGTAAATACTACTCAGCAAAATTATCATATAAAAAAATCCATTTAAAACATTCTCACAACAGTTAATCTTCTTTTCGGATCTGGGGCATCATTTTCCCCGCCATGTCTATAATGTGTATTGAAATTCTCAACTATGAGTGTAATTGGAAATGCCAACACAACAACTCCACTGATTGCAGTTAGTGTAGCCACTGCTTTGCCAGCTGCAAAATATAAAAAATGGAACAAAGTTTCATGGTAGATTCCATCCAATACAAAAGTGCTTGCAGTGCAAAACACTCACGTGCAGTCACAGGCACAATGTCACCATAGCCCACCGTAGTCATTGTAATAATGCACCACCAGAACGTTGCCGGTATACTAGTAAACTCTGTGCCTTTGACATCCCTTTCCAAATAGTACAACGTGGTTGAATAGAGAATGATTGTTATAGCCAAAAAAGTGAACAACAATGAAATTTCCCGGACTGAATGCCTCAATGTTTTCCCCAGTGATGCCAGACCGCCACTGAAACATTGTGAAGGCATATAAATTTTCAGATTTTAATGTGTAATTGCTGGCAATTTGCATTTAAACTACACACAGACTAGTTTGAGTAGGGAGATACCTATATGCGCGCAGTCTATGGATGGCACACCTTACAATGAAATCTACCATATCCCATCTGAATGCACAAACAGACATAATAAACCCCCTCGAATAACCACCCCCCCCCCTCCAAAAAAATTGCTGCCAAACAGATAAACCCCATGGGGCGTGTGGGGGGGTTTAGTTTAAGGAAATTTAGTATTTATGTACAAAATTCAATCGGCATCACCAACACACACCTGTATCTAGCCAATTTAAACAGTCTCATAACTCTGAGAATTCTGAGCAATCTCAGTGCCAACAGAGCCCCTTGTATGTTGCTCATTGCTTTCGACGTGAGTCCCATCACTGTTGTCAACAATTCGAGGTGATATGGTAGGACAGACTGTAAAGGAAATGTTATGACAATGTAGAAAATGGTAAAATGTTTCTGTGCATTTGAATACACCAAGAAATGTATTTTACTGCATTCACAATAATAATAAAAACATTTATTTTTTGTATCTTACTGTGAATTCTGACAATGCACCAAAGTATGTTTCATAGTTGTCATAATTTAAATATTTAAATTTGCTCAAAAATACATATACTCAAGTATGGAGTAAATAGATTTACTCTGAAAAAGTACCTGTAATCATCTACCGTAAATTGTTTTTGCAACTCTGCTGTTGCAGATAAAACGCACCAGTGCATCAACTATGTTCATCGGCTGCTGCCAAAATGCAATTTTGTTCACAGCAATGATAAACTTGACCATTAATTCTCCTGTAAACCAAACAATGCACACTGCTTCAATTACTTCAAAGAAAAATATTGGCACCATTTCTCCAGTGTCTTCATTGAATCTCTGAAAAAAAAGGCGATATCACGATCTCAAATGCATGATCTCACACTTGTTGTATTTATGTAAAATTTCTATACCGGAATCTTATAAGATTTGATATTTTACGGTAAATGGTTTTTGCGGTAAATGGGCCCACACACGCTAGTTGACATCGACAGCAAATGTCAACTGGTGCCGATCCCGATTCAAAGTTTGCTGACGAGTGGACGTACGACGCTCAAACGCAATCGTTGGATTGGGAACGGAACCAGTTGACATTTGGTGTCAATGTCAACTAGCGTGTGTGGGGCCAATGGTGTAATGTTACTCAAGTTGAATGGAAAGCATGAGAGAGCCAAATTGGGCAGGCATTGGATCTGAAACTTAAAATATGATTTACTCAAAATCGCATTTTGTGGACTTGTCGAATTGGACGCCTCAATTAAATAATCCAAAATGGGGAAACTGACCTGACAATCAGGCAATGAAGCAATAATTAGAGTGAACACAGAAACGAGCACAAATCCAATAGACACCGCTGCGTAAACTCTAGCGCATTGTCCAGACGCTGGGTCTTCCATCAGCTGCCATATTTTGTGCCTGGTTTTAGGCAGAAAGCACACCTGAACGTTGTGTTTGATTGCAGAGTTTGTGCAAAAACATTAGCAGCCCGCAAATGTTTCAGTGCATTAGCGAACTAAACTAGTAATCTAAAAATAAACACCTTCCCGGACAAGTTCACCACCCATTTTTGTATTTCACTTAAGATGCAATATCTCTGGCTATGGGAGTCGTATAAACCTAATATTGGGTGGGTATATAGTCCTAACACCCTGCTACTCCGAATAAATGGGGGAAGGTGCGGCGACTAGTGATGGAAAAGCGCCAGAAAAAAGGGCGCCAGGCGCCAATGGCGCCATGGCGCCATTCGGAAAGTGGGCGCCAAGCGCCAAGGGCGCCACAGAAAAAGGGCGCCAGGCGCCAAGGGCGCCATGGCGCCATTTGGAAAGCGGGCGCCAGGCGCCAGTGGCGCCACGGAAAGAGGGCGCCATGGCGCCATTTGAAAAATAGGGCGCCAGGCGCCAATGGCGCCAGGATAAATAAGTGGATACACTAAAAATGCGTGTGCTAAAAATGTATCTACAGCACTGTAGTGCACACATTCACTTTTTTCGCGTTATAAGGATGTAATGAACAAAGACTAGACTACAAACCAAAAAAGTTTCAGCAAATCAGTGTCTATCAATTAAAACACAATGACATTTGTCATTTAACAACAATCCATTCACTTCAAACAAACTTTCCAATGGATGTTTCCTAGAAATGGACAAAAATGGAATTGTGATGATTTGAATCCGTTGATTAACGAGTTTGCAGTTTGACGGTCCATCATTATCAGTCTGATTCATCAGACATATCTGATGAACCGTTTGGACGAAAGATTTCCTCCAACACAAACCCCAATTCCATTTTTCTGGCGAATTTCGGTTATCCATGGACCCGCTTTTTTTATAATTTATCATTTACACAGCACTCATCTTGAAGCCCTGCTGACGCCTTTTTGGCGCCCTTTTTAAGCAGGGCGCCAGGCGCCAAGGGCGCCACGGAAAGAGGGCGCCAAGCGCCAAGGGCGCCATGGCGCCTTTCAGAATGTGGGCGCCAGGCGCCAAGGGCGCCACAGAAAAAGGGCGCCAAGCGCCAATGGCGCCATGGCGCGGCGCCCTTTGGCGCCCTCAAATGGCGCCAGCGCCATGGCGCCATTCCATCACTAGCGGCGACTCACTACAGGGTGGGTCGCCCTATATGCAAACATTTTCTGTGGCTTTTTCGGTGTCCCAAACAAGTTCACCACCCACTTGATTAGCAACACTACGAGGGCCATATCTCCAACTGTGAGGGCGATAGAAAGCTGTAATCCCCTCTCACAATACACCAGTTTGTGGCCGCCAACGACCCACTACAGCATGGGTCGCCGCTTATAAATTTGTTCATTTTTTACAAACAACTCAAGTCCCCCAAACAAGTTCGCCGCCCAACTGCATTGTAAAAAAGTGTTGTGAGAACAAACCTGATATAAAATTGAATCAGATTTAAACCTTAGTTCTGCTCATTAAAAAGTTTTCAGTAGGGCACCTACCCTGTCCCATAAATGGCAGACTGAAAATTTCACTAAAAACCAATTTTTTGTTTCATACTTAAGAAGTTGGTTTACAAAGTTCACTAGGGGAGGGTCTAAGGTTCAAAGTTATGTAAACAACATAACCTCTAGAATGCCTGCATAACAAAATTTATTTGGGGTGAATGAAAAAGTAAAAATTTTGTTCCTGTAATGTTGTGATTATGACATCATAATATTCACCCCAAATAAATTTCCTTATGGATGCATTTTAGAGGTCATGTTGTTTACGTAACTTTGAACCTTGGACCCTTCCCTAGTGAACTTTGTAAACCAACTTTTTAAATGTGAAACAAAAAATTGGTTTAAAGTGAAATTTTCGCTCTGCAGTTTTTGGGACGGGGTTGGTGCCCTACTGAAAAAAATTTAATTAGCAGAACTAGGGTTACAATCTGACTCAATTTTATATTAGGTATCTTCTCACAACATTTTTTATAATGGAGCTGGGTGGCAAACTTGTTTGGGACACTTGGGTTGTTTTGAAAAAAATGAACAACTGTACATACGGTAACGCATACCGTAGTGGATCGCTGGCAGGCACCCCCACTGGTGTATTGTAAGGGGGGTTGTTGGCAAGACATCCCCCAAATTTCAGCTTTATACCAGCCTCACAGCTGGAGATATGACCCTCGAAGTGTAGCTAATCATGTGTGTGGTGAACTTGTTTGGGACACCAAAAAAGCCAAAAAAATTTTTTGCATGTAGGGCAACCAACCCTGTATGAACAAATTCGAAAATATTTTCGAATTTTCGAATCTTTTTTTGCCATCGTTACCTCCCAGTGCAGCCAGTGTCTAACCTTTTCAAATTGCTGTAGCTCACTTTGCTTGGACAAGTCCTTGTCTGCATTGTCAGCGGTCGCATCGTTGTTGCCATCGGAGTGATCATCCACGCCGCTTGAAGTCGAAGTTCGTCTGCTCGCATGCACGCCTAGCCTATGTATTTATGCAATGCAGTCATTTGTAAATGTATTGTTATCACTCATCAGTCAAACATGGGTTGGCTAGGCATGCACAAATCAATATATATATACAAATCGAAATTTTACAATTATAATAGGTATCACGCTTATAATTCGAAATACCACCTGGAATTTATATTTTTGAATGTTTCTGTTGTATTTTTCCACTGATACACAAGTGTTTACCTGCAGCATGGCGCGACCACCTCAAATGGCAGGCCCCAATATCCGAGCTGTTTTTGCAACTGTGTAAAGCAACCGCAACAATTTGGCCAGTGAATTTGAACTGCACTCGACTGTGCTTCCTGTGACAATCGATTTTTGTGTTTGTTACACAAGTGAATTAAAAATATAAGAGCTCAGCTAATGGGAAATAAAATAGGCGTCACGATGGCAAACAAATGCAAGAGATATCTTCTAATTTTCCGGCTCATATCGATTTTCGTGCAATTTTCCTTTTCTGCCTCATTTCCCAACCTAACTTCCTGTTTTCCCAAACTGGTAAACATGCATGCACTATGCAGGTTTTTACACTTCTGATTATCTTTCCTATTTCTAGAAAAGTTTATGCAATTTTTTTTTGCATTTCCATGCAAATGTTGTTTTCTGTCTTCCATTTTCCGGCATTTCATTTTTCCGTTTTCCAGCAAGTGCAAATTGTTTTCCGTTTCCATTTTCCATAACAAATTCTACCTAAAATGAGGTAAAGTGTATATACCGTATTTCCTCGAAATACCCCCCCCCCTCGTTTGACCCCCCCCCCCCTCTCGAGACCACTATGAAACAATCACCCCCCCCCCCCTCGAAATACCCCACCCCCCAATTGAGTGTAAAGAGAACGTACATAACAAATACTGCAGTTTGTGTTCTGCGTAGTGCAGAACACACGTTAAAACAATGTCGGAATCACGTTAGAACTGTGTTTATACCATCTACGTACTAATATTAGTCTACAGGAGTCTTTACATGTCAGTTATTGATGCATTTTTCTACCCCAGCGCACATCACAAACAACGATTTTGTACTAGGATTTCAAAAAAGTTCTTGCGAAATAATAACCCCCCCCCCCCGAAATACCCCCCCCTCGTTTTACCCCCCCCCCCCTCTCGGGAGCACTATGAAACAATCACCCCCGGGGGTATTTCGAGGAAATACGGTAAATAACAATAACAGAATAGGGTCGTACTTTTGACTACCGTACCTGTGCAGGAGTCGGCATATTGCCGTAGTAATCAAGCATAGCCTCGAAGAAACTCGAAGACGCAAACCGGAAGTAATATCTGTTCTCGGTTTTGTCAAAGTGAGTACAAAGTGCCAATCTGTGTGAGTGACATGACCTGAAATTGAAATGTGAACTTGTAAATGGAATGTAGAGTTAGACAGAAAATTAAAATGCTACTCTATTCGTCCACAAGCTCATCAGTGACTAGATATAATTAATTTTTGAATTATTAGGATTGTAAATATACTCGGCGTACGTGATACTCTGCCCTCGCACTGATTTATGTCTCGTGTTGGAAGCGTGCCAATGATTATTAAATCATGCGATTTCCGTAAAAATATGAAAAAAATTCATTAATGTGAATATGTTAATGAATAACATTATAACAACAATCAATTGTGTCATCTTTTTATGAAACTCGGACGCGTTAACCATCGTTGGCACACTTCCAGCGGGAACCACGCGTGCAGGGTGTAAAGTAACCGGAGTATACCGTATTTCATCGAAATACACCCCGGGGCCGGGGGTGATTGTTTCAGAGTGAGAATTTTGAGCGCGGGTGAAACGAGGGGGGTATTTCGAGGGGGACTTATTATTTCGCCTGGTAATTTTTGAACTCGCACTACTAATTTGTTGTTTGTAACGTACGCAGACGTCGAAAAACGCAACAATAAGCACCATGTACCTATAAGAGTTTATTGACTTTTACATAAGTATGTAGATGTTAACGTAATCATAAACAGTCATTGATTTTAACGTCTATTCTGCATTGCCCGGATCACAAACCGTTGCTTTTGTCGTTTACTTTCTCTTTCCACTCAAAATAGGGGGGGGGGGGTATTTTGAGGGGAGGGGCTAATAAATGCATAGTGCCCATTTTGAGGGGGGTATTTCCAGGCGGAGTATTTCGAGGAAATACGGTATTGTATTATTGTGCATAAAAATAATAAAACGTTTTGAAAAGACGACGCCACACGGAAATTTCAAAATGTTTGCAAAATTATCGAAAACGATAATCATCGCAACCAGGGTTGGTTTAAAAAAATTCCTTTTACTAAAATTGTAGTAAAATTGTATAAAAATTGTATTTTATTTCTATTTAATTTTAAGTTTTTCCTGAGATTTTGCCAACCCTGATCGCAACAAATATTGCGTCATAATATTTCATGGGACACGATTTACTTACCATGCGAACTGTGCGAATCTGTGCATCACGAATCCCTCCGATCGCTTGAAATCTGATATGACTGATATTTTATGAATAGACTCATTAACTAGCTTAAGGTCCTTCTTTTTTGTATTCCTTTGAACGCTGTTTTCCGAATAATCTCTGACAGCAGGATCATTTGCAAGAACAGCTCCCATTTTATTACTCGGCGAATAATTTTCATCGGGGTTTAAAGGTGCATTTTCAGCATTTTCATACAGTACTGACATGCTTGGTTTTGTGTTGTAGTCCGAGGTTGGTGGGTGGTCATTTTGATCATTATCTGATATGTTAAGCTTTGGAATTTGAGCAATGTGTATGGAATAATTTCGGCCGGATATATTGACCCGTACCTGAATAAAAGTGATCGCTTGTTAGGCATAGAAATTCGGTGGAAATGTACCGTATTTCCTCGAATTACCCCCCGGCGGGTTGATTTTTTCAGAGTGAAAATTTTGAGAGCAAAACGTGAAAAATGCAACAATAACCACCATTTATAAGTTTTTACAGCCTTATATAAGGATGTAGGTAGATGGTATAACGATGTTCTAACGTAACACAGTACCTACGTGTTTTGAACGTCTGTTATGTATTTCCCGGACTACAAATTCATAGTGCCCATTTTGAGGGGGGGGGGTATTTCGAGGAAATACGGTATAACGTATTTCTTCTAATAGAAGAGCGCCGTTCTACTTACTTTTTCACTAACTTTTTCCCACATTTTTCATTTTTGGAATACAGTTTTGTTTTTTAATGAAACTTGAACAACATCTTCATATCAGAGCATCAATTTGTAGTTTAGTATCAAATTATTAACATCAATGTAGTTTATGTGAACGCCTTCAACTTTTACGCCAACCATTTTAAAAACATTTTTGTGGTTTGGCACCCTTTCAACGTGACGTCTACCCGCCGTTCTATTGGAGGCTGCCGTTCTATTGTTTTCCTCAGTGCAAAAAAAGAGCAAAAACCTGCCGTTCTATTGGCGTTCTATTGGAGGTATGACGCTCTATTAGAAGAAATACGGTATATAGGTATGGACGACATACTATTTCATCCTGGTCGTTGTGATCATTTTCGTATTTGCCAAGACTTTCGCATGCGGCGCACGTTGTGCCGCTCGGCCCCTCGCTTCCTGGACGATAAGTAAACAATAGGTACCGCTGCCCAACAATGTTGGGGGAGGTGCGAGGGAAGGAACACAGCGGAATTGAAAATAACGCTGTCTGAGATTAGCTTATGCATGGCACCCAGAGTTGCAAAAACGTATTTACGTTTACCCGAAATACCCGGTTATTTGGGTATTGATACTTACGTTTACGTTTACGTTTTCATAAAATACCGTTACGTTTTGTTACGTTTTCCTGACCTAAATACCCGGGTACCAGAGAAAACGTATAAAAAAAACGTTGTGAGACCCAAAAAATTTTGGCAAAATGCAACTTCCGCCATAAATTTCCGACAACTTAATTTCCGATTAAAAATTTTCCGCACACTTTTCCTCCACAGAAGCCGTTTTTTCAAAATTAGTATATTCAATATTCAAATTATTCTATGGTTCGACCCCACCTACAGTGCAGAGTATTAGGTATGTATGTATTACTTCCCAAACTCGAATTGTGCCAAATGCGTTAAAAAAGTCAGCGGATGCTGTTATTTAGTGGCTTTTGTGGATTAATTTTGTGCTATTTGAAAATCAAATGTTGTAAGAACTCTATGAATTGCCATAATCTAAAATTTTTTGTGACATAACACTTGGGAAATCGTTGACAAACGTGACAAATTGTTTGAAAAACTGGCGAAAAAATAGAAGGGCAGCTTCCAAGAGACGGCATCTCCATAATAGAAAGTTGGTGACAAATAGAAGGGCACCCTTCTATTAGATGAAATACGGTAATAATTTTTTTATGTTTACGTTTTATTTTACGTTTTCCCAGGTATTTAAAAAAACCCTTACGTTTTAGTATTTATACTAGGTTGTCAAATTTCCTTTTTCCGGTTCCGTTTTCCGCAGGCAAATTTTTTCCGTTCCGTTTTCCGGCAACTTTTTTTTCCGTTTCCGTTTTTCCGGCTCATTTTCCGTTTTCCGGCTAAATTTTCAGTTGTTCCACCTTTTTTCTGTTTTCCGCCTCAATTTCCAGTTTTTTCGCCTTTTTTCCATTTTCCACCTCAATTTTCCATTTTTCCACCTCATTTTACCTTTTTATGGCTCAACTTTCTGTTTTCTGATCAGCCAAACTGGTAAAACTTCATGCAGATTGTCAATGATGTAAAAAAATTTCTGTTTCCAGCAAAATTACTGCAAATTTTTTCCACTTCCAGCAAAATTTCAGCAAATTTTATCCATTTTCCAGCAAAATTTCAGCAAAGCGTTTCCATTTCCGTGCAAATTTGATTTTGTTTCCGTTTTTCCAACCTCTTTTTCCGTTTTCTGGCCGCTGAATTTTTTTTTTTCCGTTTCCGTTTTCCGCCAAGTGCAATTATTTTTCCATTTTCCGTTCCGTTTTCTGGCTGCTGAAAATTTTTTCCGTTTCCGTTTTCCGTAAAAAAATTTTTTTGACATCCTAATTTATACTTTCATTTTGGAAAAGGTATTTACGTTTACGTTTACGATGAAAACCGCATTTGCGTTACCGTATTTCTTGTGGTAGAAGGGTGCCATTCTATTTTTTTGTCAACTTTTTACCTATCGTTCTATGGAGGCTGCTGTTTTTTTTCACTAATTTATTCACTAATTTCTCATTCGAAAATAGCGTTATTTTAAAATGAAGCTTCAGCAAATTTTTACACTAGTGCATCAGGTTGAAATTTAATATTCAACAGAATGCTTGGCATGTTTCCGCCACCCTCATCCATTTTTTTGTTTTGGTGTACGTCCCAACATAATTTCTACCTGCCATTATATTGGAGGTAGGGTGTCAAAAAAATTTTTTTACTGAAAACGGAAACAGAAACGGAAAAAAAATTTCAGCGGCCGGAAAACGGTACGGAAAACAGAAAAAAATTTGCACTTGGCGGAAAACGGAAACAGAAACGGAAAAAAAACGGGGAAAAAATTCAGCGGCCGGAAAACGGAAAAACAGCCCAGAAAAACGGAAACGGAAAAATGTAATTTGCATGGAAATGAAAACATTTGCTGAAACTTTGCTGGAAAATGGAAAAAATTTGCTGAAATTTTGCCGCAAGTGGAAAAAATTTGCATAAATTTTGCTGGAAACAGAAAAAAATTCACATAATTGACAATCTGCATGAATGTTTACCAGTTTGGTTGTGACAGAAAACAGAAAGTTGAGCCAGAAAAAGGTAAAATGAGGCGGAAAAACGGAAAATTGAGGTGGAAAATGGGAAAAAAGTGGAACAACTGGAAATTGAGCCGGAAAACGGAAAAACGACGGAAAAACTGAAAATTTGGCTGGAAAATGGAAAATCAGCCGGAAAAACGGAAACGGAAAATTTAGTGGCTGGAAAACGGATGGAAAACAGAAAAAAAATTCAGCAGCCGGAATACAGAAAAAAATTGCTTTTGGAAAACGGAAACGGAAAATGGAAAACGGAAATTTGACACCCTAATTGGAGGTGCCGTTCAATTGGAGGCTGCCGTTCTATTGTTTTCAGGAGTGCAAAAACTTACCAAACCCTACCGTTCTATTGGAGGTGCCATTCTATTGAAGGTATGCCGTTCTATTAGAAGAAATACGGTATTCACACTTAAACGATGTCGCATTGGCAGAAAGCTCACCGTGGACATCAACTCCTCTCGCCTCCCTCACCCCTGGCAACGAGCCAATTACTTGGTCGGCCAATTTTGATCCAATTCCAGCCGCGTCCACGTTTGCACTTCGCGTTGTCAACGACGCCGGCCCAGCTGTTGATTGCCCTAGAGAAAAGAGCATCTTTTTGTTATTGCAACTGATGCGACAGAAAACGGATTTCGGGCCTACCGCGCATCTAAATATTTTTATGTGGCAGTGTGCGCGCAATAACGATGGCAAACTAGGTATGTGTGAAAAGTCTTTAAATTTTTGGTGTGTTTTTCCAAAAAAGCCTTTTCGAATTCTGATTTTTTTTTTAAATAGTTCTCAAATTTTTCAGTTTACAATACAATACAAAATACAAATTGTGGATTGAGATCAGTTTTGTTTTCGAGTTTAGTTTTCGATTTCTCTCGAATTGATTTTTTTGAGTACTTTTCGAATTGTTCCACTAAATTGTTGCATTTTCGAATTGTGCTGAAATTCGAAAACCTCGATGTTTTGCGTCTTATGGCGTAAAGCCAATTGAGTTTACTTCAGGGCACTGATGGAAAAGCGCCATAAAAAGGGTGTCAAGCGCCAATGGCGCCATGGTGCCATTCGACAACCGGGCGCCACAGAAAAAGGGCGCCAAGCGCTAATGGCGACATGGCCTCAAATGGCCCCAGCGCCATGACCAGGGTTGGTTTTATAAAAATTCATTTTAGTAAAATTGTATAATAATTGTATAAAAAATTTTTTTTTATTTTTATTTTATTCTTGTTTCATTTTATTTTATTTTATTTTATTCCCAAAAGTCATTAATAAAATAAAATGACACATTTTACAAAAATTTTACAAATTTTTTTACAAAAATTGTACAAAAAATCAGAATCATGCATGCAAGGCCAGAAAAATGTTATATTTAGACTTATACATGAAAAACCTGTGACAAATTTTTCCCTTACTTTTCAAAAGTTGCATGCAGTATGTATTATTAGCTAGCTGCAAGTGTAAAGTTACAATTATTGATAAGAATGGTTTGCATTTTCAGTAGAAGGACTAGTGGAGTGTGCTGGGCACATTTGTAAAATGTAATGCAATTTGTCAATTGTCATGCAAAATGTCAATTGTCATGTCAAATCTCAAGCAAAGTGACAAATGTCATGCAAAGTGTGTATCCAAATCTTGTGTTTTTGTATCCAAATGTTCACATAAGATTTGGATTCAACAACAACATAATTTGGATACCAAAGATAAGATTGAGATATAAAACATAAGAGTTGGACACAGTTGGAGTTTGCTCAACAATTGATACTTTATTTTTTACATGTCATGACAATTTACACTTTACCTTACATTTGTCATCACAATTGACACTTTACACTTGGGACTGCTCCCAGATCCATGAATAAACAGGTAGAAACTCAAGCAACGAGATAAAATTTTACAAAAAATATGAATTTTTACACAATTTTACAAAAATACGAATTTTTATACAATTTTACAAAAATTTTACAAAAATTTGAATTTTTATACAATTTTTATTTTTATTCTTAAATTTTCCATTTTATTTTATTTTATTCTTGAATATTCCATTTTATTTTTATTTTTATTTTTTTCTGAGATTTTGCCAACCCTGGCCATGACGCTTCATCCATTCCATCACTACTTCAGGGACAATACAAGGCTCTTCAATTACGATGCATTCATAACTGAACCCTAAAATTCTGAAAAGTAATAATCTAGTTGAAAAATTCTAGATTTGATAAATGTTCAAAAAATTCAAAAATTCAAAAACTGAACTCAACTATTTGAAAATGATATCTGGAAAAATCAAACACTACTATGACAGTTTAGAAAATAACACTTGTACGTTTTTAAAGACTGTTTTTTAATGTGGAGTGTTGATAAAGTGGGGCAGTGGAGGAACTATTCAAGCAGGGGATAATTTTTTCAACAGCTACTTGACAGTGATAACTGTTTGGAGGAGGGGTACCAATCAAGGAATTACCGTGTTTCTTCTAATAGAATGGCATGCCTCCAATAGAATAGCACCTCCAATATAATTGCAGGTTTTGGCATGTTTTTGCACTCATGAAAACAATATAACAGCACCTCCAACAGAACGGCACATGAAAATTATGTTGGAAACTTGGAAGAGTGCCGAAACACAATAATATTAGAAAAATGAGTGGTGAGACCATCAATGTGTTCACTGAACAGTTACGAACTGTGGTGGTAAGGCAGTTTTCACATTTGGTTTTGTTTGAATTGATGCTCTGATATTAAAATGTTGTTAATGTTTGATTAAAAATACCATGTTCAAATTAAAAATGTGTGAAAAACGTTGGTGAAAAAATAGAACGGCAGCCTCCAATAGAACGGCACCTCAAACAGAACGGCAGGTAAAAAAGTTTACGAAAAAATAAAACGGCGCTCTTCTGTTAGAAGAAATACGGTACAGTATTCAGGTATATACATGTATCACATTTGCTTCACAAATTTTCGATACATAAATCTGTAGATCGTACAGTGGTCCAAGGGTCCAAATGAAAATCAAAACTATAGGAATTACAACATACCTAAGTATTCGCAATATACAACACTCATGGCTAAAATTTAGACATTTAAACTGCTCCCACATCAAGTTTGATATTTTTCCATGGCGCTGGCGCCAACGCCAATGGCGCCATGGCGTGGCGCCTACTAATGGCGCCAGCGCCATGGCGCCATTCAGCCACTATGTAGCTAAAATTTTAGGGGGGGGGGCTGAGCCCCCCCCCCCTCGCCGGCCTCCGTAAACAAGCAGCCCCCCCCGCTCAAAAATCCTGGATACGTCCCTGATACCCCCACTGCAGAACTCCAGCTGTGTGGGTGTAGAATGATGAAAGATTGATCGGGTGTAGACAACACCCCAGTTTACTATACAACACTAGGTGGGCTGTGGCCAATCCACTACAGTGTGGGTTGCCTGGCAATCACAAAATGGCTGTTGGCACAGTTTTTGTCCATGTTATCTTCAGCACTGAATTTTTTCCATCCACAGCAAGTTCAGCACCTGATGTGGTTAATTCACATTAATGTTTATGACTGCATTTACATTACCATGCAGTAAATATTTTTGTTTCGCACTACATATCATAAATCTCCCAAGAAAACACCACCCCACCCCCATTTTTTGTTCGTGTGATGTCATTATTATGATGTCATTGTAATTTTAAAGCTTGAACCCTCCTGTCGTGGACATTGTAAACTGACTCATCAAAAAGTCCCTATCAAAAAAGTTATGTAAAGTCAACTTTTCTGTCTTCCACCCCATGGGGATGGGGTCAGCTTGGGTGGAGTGCTGTGGAGTGCAGTTTCTGTTATGTAGTGCTGAACATAAATATTTGCTGCATGGTGTAGCATTATGAATGCAGTCGTTAACATTTATTTGTATTAACCACATCAGATGCTGAACTTGATGTGGATGGGAAAAACATTTCAGTGCCAAACTTGAGTGACACAGACAAAAATGTGGCAAACAAAAACATTTGTGTTTGTCAATCCACGCTATAGTGGGTCGCTGCAGTCAACCATATATAGTAGGTGTAGTTTTGTATAGTAGGCAGGGGTGTTGGCTACACCCCCACAGAATTTGATTGTTCTAAACCCCTCACAGTAAGAGACCCACACTGTAGTGAGTTACGGCATATGGCGGGGGGTGCGCTACATCTACCCTAAATTTCACCGTTTAACCCCCACAGCTGGAGATACCGCAGCCGTAGGTATAATCAAAAATCTGCCGAACTTGATGTGGAAGCAGTTTATATTTTTGAAGTCCGATGCGCAGTTATTTTCAGGTAATGGACCAAAATTTTTGTTAAAAGTCAGTAAATAATTACGGCCCAGCCCAACCCATTAAACTCCACTTTATCGTTATAGTGGTGGCGTATAAAACTATCTAGGTATCAATCCCGGTGTGCAGCGTCATCGTTGAGAATACCGTATTTCCCCCACAATCTCCCCCTCGAGTTAACCCCAGGCCTGAGCGAGCTGAGTAAAAAATAACCCCCCCTCGAAATACCCCCAGTCTGGAATAATGTACCGCAAATCCCCGAATAAGACCCTCCCCTCGAATAACTCCTCCACCCTTGAATAACTCCCCCTTGAATAACTCCCGCCTTGAATAACCCCCTTGAATAACTCCCCCCTCCTGAAAAAACCCCATGTGTATGAAAAGGATACAATACAAAATACACAAGAATACTAGCCAATGGCAGCGACAGCAGATAAATACATGATGTGCATGCAATGTATACACGTTTTTTATTGTTGTGTACAGTTTAATACCCGAATAACATGAGTTGACAGACTGCATCTGCAATGATTTACATCCAAGTTTTCTGAGGAAGAAATAACTCCCACCCTCGAATAACTCCCCTCTTGAATAAGTCCCCCTCAAAAACATCTGACGAAAAAACAACTCCCCTGGGGTCTTATTAGAGGATTTAGGGTAAATAATGTATGCAATGAACGTGATCTATTTATTGCTGCGAATTTACAACGCAGCTATACATAGAATTTTTGCGTAACGATCTATCATAATATGTCCAAAAGATATCCGATTTGGACACATTTAGTACATTTTGGGTATGTAAATACCTGTTCTTTACCATGATCTTTCAAGAAAATTTCTGGCAAAGTAATAACCCCCCTGGAAAAACCCCACTCGAAATAACCCCCTCAAAATTTTTACTCTGAAAAATAAACCCCCTGGGGGTAGTTCGAGTAAATACGGTATTTGAGAAATTGTGTCGTATTGTAAATAGGTTGGTAAATACCATACCGTATTTCTTCTAATAGAAGGGGGCCGTTCTATCTCTGCGTCAACTTTTTTCAACGTCAACGTTTTTGTGACTGCAAAAACGTGCCATAACCCGCCATTCTATTGGAGGTATGCCGTTCTATTACAAGAAATACTGTATATGTCGTTCCCGTGTCTGACTCTGAATTTATTTAAGAAAGTATTTTTTCATGGGGATTTAGTTGTGTAAAAACATATGTGTAAAATATTGCATCAAAATATAGTTTTTCATTCACATTGATACATCCATAAATGAGAAACCGGAGCCACGCTGTAATGTTTAGAACTTTTTGAACCGTTTTAGTATGCCACAGAATCAACTTTATTTTAAATACAATGCGGCTGGCATTTTGCTTCATAACGAAATTTCTTAGCAAAATGTGCAGTTGCCGGCTGTGGCACATATTCCATCATAGGGAAAAGTGCTTCATTAATCAAATTCCCACTCGGTCCACGTAGGTACTCTTTCAATGTTCGCACACGTGCATTTTGTATGCGGAAAAATTTGAAATTCCGGGAGAATTTTTAACTACTTTGTCTTGAAACAACGTGGGGACGAGCCAATGAAAAATCGATGTTTTACCAATAGGTAAATGAATTTGAAATTAGAGATTACGAAAAGCTAACCACTCTCCCGTTGAGCATAGTCGCACTCATGAACTGAAGCAGGTGACAGAGTTGGTCAAATTACTGAAATTTTTGCAAAGTAAATACCTATATGTATAACTTTTTACTCTCTGCAGAGTACAGAAAATGTATAATATTTTTTACTCCCTGCAGAGTACAGAAAATGTAAATACATGTGGGTAAAATACTTTTTTTCCCAGGAAAATGTAAAACTCAGTACTTTTCCCTGAAAATGTAAGCCACTCCACTCTCACATGGATGGGAAGTTCTATTCAAATTCAAATTCCTTTCTCGAGTAAATTAGAGTGTGCATTGCCTTTCTGATTTTGAGACATTTTGTTTGTTTTTCGAATGAAAAATGTCTAGCAGAAATCGCTCGCATTCAAGATTGCTATCAGTATTGACTTTTGTTGTACTAGTACTCATCTGTATGCATATTTTTACATGAGTAATGTGTACTTTTGAGTAGGTCAGAAAGTTCAATGGAAGTGTTCAAAAAGTAAAAAAGTGATGATCTATGCCTGCATTCACACGTACCTTTGTAGGTATGTCTTTCTTAGAATGAGAACATAGATAAAAACATGTACATATGTTCTCTAAAAATAGTACCCAGAATAATTGATTTTACACTGCGTTGATAAAAAATACTCATCTTACACAAAAATACTGAAAAATACTTGTAAAAATACATTTTTGCATTTTTACCTTAGTATTGGGTAAAAGTATCTTGCCTGTGTATTTTTTTGATTATGGGTAAAGTGAAAGTACCAGTACGCGAACTTTGGAAAAAGTTCGGTACTTCTAACAACTCTGGTCTGCGGCCCACACTCATTTCAAGCTGGGCAAAAGTATCAATTGAAAATGTGTGTGAATATTAACATCTCTATAAATATGCAGCGTCAATGCAAAACTGAACATGAATACTCCACGCTTATAAATATCTAACCATAGTGTAAATTGTTCAAATACACCAGACTTGTTTTTGGCGTTGGCCTGTTGCCAGCATCCGCAAAATTCCCAACATGAATACTGCTCCGCCTTCTTTTGTTTTCACCAGTACTTTTATTGCTTGGGCAACCTTTGGACATCAACATTGCGCCATATTTGCGATCTTACCACTATATGCCACACATGTTGTTGAAGTTGAGTTTAGTAGAATTAATGAATTTTTAAAATACATTTTGTCCATTCTGAAATTTCTATTTTAAGACCTCATTATACGAGGTAAAGTATGTACGGTTCACATTCAAATGTTCAAATGTTCACCGTTCTACTTTAAATGCAAGTTTGCTGCAGCTATTTCATGGCATTGGCAAGTTTCACATTATCACACTAATGCATTTGAAATGCATCTCAGCTGTGGACTTGTTGGGTAGATTTTGTGACATCATTTATCTAGCAGTGTCAGACACAATATTTATGTTTGGAAATTTCTATTATAGATACCGTATTTCCTCGAAAACCCCAGGGTTTTTATTATTATTATTAGTATCTATTTGCTTTTCACTGAATTCGGGTGGGGGTTACAAAATGAATACAAAATACAAAATGAATTGGTATTTCGAGGGGGCGGGGTTTATACTTTCCACCAGGTTGCTCAGACCTTGGGTACTTCGTGGGGGTCAATCGATGAAATAAGGTGTAACATTTTGATATGAAACTTACTCTTCGATTCGAGTCACTTATTATGGCAAAAAACATATTACATAACATAACCTGCTCGCAAGTTATCGACCAAGACATCAGTAATTTTAGACGCCCAGCGCCATTGCGCTTTTCCAACCCCCAGCGCCAAGCGCCAATGGCGACAGAGCAAAATAGCGCCAAGCGCGAGAAGCGCCATGACGCTTTCTGATTCAGCACTAGCGCCAAGCGCAAGCGCCAGGCATTTTGTTCCTGGCGCTGGGCATAATTACAAAGCGCCGACCGTCGAAAGCGCCATGGCACCTTTGCATTACAAGTATGTGGTCAGTCCCACAGATCTGCACCATATAAATAGCATTTCAGCCAATAAATATGTGTGGCAAAATTGATTTTTTTAAATGTTAAAGGTGTTTCTGAAGGTTCGCTTTCTGCTATGAAATTTTGTTGCAATGGTCAGGATTTCATACACTTACTTGGGTCGCGTGTGGTTGAATTCAATCTAATCGAATTTCTAAATCGAGGGGGTCTAATTCACACACCTTTCGTGCACACATCTGGACCTGATTTTTGTTGATGTCATGACCCTTCAACAATGGATGTGGTCAGAGATAACTATCCAGCGAGTCTGCATGAGACTAGATGAAATTGAATACAGAGAAAAGTGTTCTGTTGATTTCCTCGTGACAGGTTACTGTAGTAATATATGTCTTGTCATTGCGGCAGTTATGTGACATAGTTCGGCAACAAGTGCACAAAGTGTGAGTGCCATCTATTGATATAGGTATACATCTACAAATATATACATTTAGTAATTATCCTGGGAAAGGTACTCAGATAACAGAGAAAATGTAAAAGGTTATTATTGAACGACATTAGATTTACCTAAATATTGCTGGGACCACACATCAAAGGCTGCAAACAGACAGTAAATATGCAGACATTACTCAGATATATTTATATTTAATAAAGATACATAGCTTCTTTTTGATTGTCAGTGTATTGAGGATATTTTTTTATCGTGCAAAAATCACTGTACCTATGACTATGAGATTGCACGCTACACAAAACGTTACAATATTTACCGTTTTTCCTCGAAATTCCCCCAGGGGGTTTATTTTTTCAGAGTGCAAATTTTGAGGGGGTGTGTTTCGAGATGGGGGGGGGATTACTTCCCCAGAAATTTTAGAGGCAGAACGTAGTAATGATGGGCTTTTACATACCCAAAATTGGTAATAAAAGTGACAAAACAGGATAAATTGACCATATTTCCTCGAAATACCCCCCGGGTGGTGATTGTTTCAGAGTGAGTATTTTGAGGGGGGTTTAATGAGGGTGGGGTATTTCGAGGGGGGAGGGCCTTATTATTTCGCCAGAAATTTTTTGAAATTCCAGTACTAAATTGTTGTACGCAGACGTAGAAAGATTCAACAATAACCACTATACCCAAGAGTCTATTGACTTATATAAGTATGTAACACTGTTCTAACGTAACAATTCATTGTTTTTAACGTGTGTTTTGCATTTCCCAAATCACAAACAGCAGTTTTGTCATGTACGTTCTGTGTACACTCAATTTTTGGAGGGGGGGGGGCTAATAGATTCATAGTCGCCATTTTGAGCGGGTGTATCTCGAGTTTTCTGTGTATTTCGAGGGGCAGGGGGGTATTTCAGAGGAAATACGGTAGATGTATCAACGCATAGGGCCACACAAACTAGTCTTATGTGTAGCTGCGATGCATATTGTCATCGACTGACACATCATGTACACTGGATACATGATGTTTTTACCTTATTCCAGAAGGGCGTATTTCGAGGGGGGTACAAAAGCATAAGATTTGGGTACATACAATAAGATTTGGATACAAATGACACTTTACTGGGCCTTGTACATAACACATGACTTTTTACAGGGTCTTTTACATGACACATAACATTTTACAGGGTCTTTTACACATTGCAGGGTCTTTTACAGGGTCTGGGACTGCCCACCGAAATGGTAGCCTTGGTGGTAGGTACCTTTCCACCACTAGTCCTCCATAGTTGTTAAAACGTATTTACGTTTACTCGATCAATACGTAAACTCGCGTACTGCGTAAATACGTTTACGTTTCCTCCCGAAAAAAATACCGGTACTCACATACTCGCGTACTTTTTAAAATGTATGCAAGTACAGAAAACATATTTTAAGGGGCAGAAAATGTCATTTTGTCAGACAGAAAGTGACAAACATAGGACATTGTCCTAAGAAATACGTATCGGGAGCAACGATGGAAAAAACCCAGAAATTGAACACAGAAACTCAATGAGTTTCTGTGTTTTTGTTGTACACAGAAACACGGAAACTAACAAATTTTGAAAAACTCAAAACTCAATGAGTTTTTCTTGGAGAACACAGAAACTAGGGTGTCAAATTTCCGTTTTCCGTTTTCCGTTACCGTTTTCCACAGGCAAATTTTTTTCGTTTTCCAACTGCTTAACTTTTTTTCCGTTTTCCGTTCCGTTTTCTGGCAACTTTTTTTCCGTTTCCGTTTTTCCGCCTTTTTTCCGTTTTCCGCCTCAATTTCCAGTTTTTCGGCCTTTTTCCATTTTCCGCCTCAATTTTCCATTTTTCCACCTCATTTTACCTTTTTCTGGCTCAACTTTCTGTTTTCTGATCAGCCAAACTGGTAAAAATTCATCCAGATTGTCAATGATGTAAAAAAATTTTCTGTTTCTAGCAAAATTACTGCAAACTTTTTCCACTTCCAGCAAAATTTCAGCAAATTTTATCCGTTTTCCAGCAAAATTTCAGCAAGTTTTTCCATTTCCATGCAAATTTGATTTTTCCGTTTCCGTTTTTCCGGCCTCTTTTTCCGTTTTCCGGCCGCTGAAAATTTTTTTCTGTAAAAATTTTTTTTTGACACCCTAACAGAAACACAGAAACACGGAAACACAGAAAAGTTTTGTGAGTTTTTTTTCAGCGATGTGGTTGAACACATTTTCAGAATGCACATGAATTCAGTTTAACTAAACAAGATAGGATATGCATGTATAGCATGTAAATATGTACATAATGTATCCATATTTTATGATGGAACAAAAAATAAATTAAAGATGGAATGCACATCTCCTGGTGGACATGTTTAGATATAGTTGTAGTTCAAATCAATTCTGTAGTCTTCCATACAGTGCACATCCATTGAAGAATTTTGGAGTACTGCATAAATTGTTGTTTGTGAGCATTTTGTTGATGCTGGTGTTGTGATGTGGGTGGATGTCCTCATTGAGGACATTTTTATGGACTTTTTCAACACTTGAATGAATACACATATGTTATGTGGGATTAAAACATGTGCAAAACCAATTTTTTATAAGAAAATCAAAATGTTTCCGCTGTTTCCGCATCAAACCGCTGTTTCCGCATCAAAATGCTGTAAATCAGAATTTTTGGGGGGAAAACCTGGAGTTTTTTTTGACAGAAACTCGAGTTTTTTGGACAAAAACTCAAGTTTTTAGACAAAAATTTGAGTTTTTTAGAAAAGCTCAAAAAACTTGAGTTTTAACAAAAAACACAGAAATGAAAGCGGAGTTACTCAAGTTTTTTTCGATAAAAAAGCTCAAAACACAGGTATTCATTTTTGAAAAACTCAAAACACAGAAAGTGTTATTTTTTAGAGAACTTACCCATCGTTGATCAGGAGAGAAAAACAAACACACATCTTTGATGTATTTCAGAGTAAAAATTGAAAGAACACCAATGTTTACATTATTTTTGTGAGAAAAATACTCACTTTTACGTTTTCTGTGAGAAAAAAAATACCGATTTTTACGTTTTCCTTGGAAAAAATACTCATTTTTTACGTTTTCTCTGGAAAAAAGTATTTTACTCACCTTTTACGCAGTGTAAAAGTAAAAATAACATACTTTACGTCTTCTGTACTCATGTGTGAAGAGTAAAATAAAAATACTTTATGTTTACGTTTACTTTAAAAAAGTTCAGTACTTTTAACAACTCTGTACTCCTCCCTCTTTTTGCAGTTACGAATTTGTATTTGGCAAATGTTCAATTCAAAGCTCACCATGTAATTGAGTGGGAACCAAACACGCAGGCGGACATCTCTGTCTCCCAACAATTTTAGATGATTTGACAGGTGTAGATGATTGTGGTGATTTTCTTGACACAGATGACTTGTACTGCTGGCTTAACATTAGTTACGTTTTCCGCAGTAGAAATTTGTCGCTGCAATGTTCAGATGGGATATGGTAGATTTCGTTGTAAGGTGTAATGTCGCTGGAGTATAAGTGTGGCGAAACGTGCTTTCACAATGGAGGGAACTGAACTGTCCCTTTTAACTCATTGGCATAGTTTACAGGTATTTTCGACATTTTATGTATAATTCTACTCCTTTAAACACATCAAAACATGACTTGTAAGACTCGTAATTGAGCGCCATGGCGCTTTTCGTTTTGGTGCTAGTGTCAAGCGCCTGCGCCAGGTATTTTGTACCTGGTGCCAAGAGAAAACAGCGCCAAGTGCCGAAAGCGCCATGGCGCTTTTCAAGGGCAATGCGCCAAGCGCCAATGGCGCCACAGCATTGTAGCGCCAAGCGCCAAGAGCGCCATGGCGCTTTTAGGTTTGGCGCTAGCGCCATGGTGCTGTTACATCACTAATCCAAACAAATTTGTTGAAAGTACAGAACTTTTTTCAATGTAAAGGTAAACGTAAGGTTTTACGTAAACGATGAGCTACGTTTTCCACCCGTATGACTTCGTTCCCTATGGAATGTTTCAATAAGCTTACCTAAACAGTAGGTATTTAGTGAGCGAGATGCTTAAATCTTAAACCGAACACAATGCATCAATGCGTATTTATACACATGGATGTTTTTAGTGAACATTTCGTGTTTTCATATTCATAATATTTGTTTATGTTTACAATAAGTGCATACCTATCAATAGTGTAAAAAAATTCACTGAAAAAGAATCAAATTCAAATGCAGTAAAATATACATAAATAGAAGTAGCATTATTAATAGGTATGTTAACTGTGAGTAAATACGTACAATGGAACGGAAGTGAAATAAACTGAACCAAATGCAGGTTGGAATGGATATAACGGAAAATCGCCTTAGCTGTCAGCTGAATTAAGCTGTCAATCAAAATAATGTGCGCGAAAGGCAGTGTTTTGACTGTGCCACTACAAGTCGAGGCTGAGATCAGTCCCTATTATTTATCATTGAAAAATGGGTGTAAATGTAAATACCGTATTACCTCGAAATACCCCCCGGGGATTTATTTTTTCAGAGTGAAAATTTTGAGAGAAAAACGTGAAAAATGCAACAATAACTACCATTTATAAGTTTTTACAGCCTTAAAGAAGGATGTACATAGTATAAACGATGTTCTAACAGTAAGTGTTTTGACAATCTGTTACGCATTTCCCTGACCACAAATTCATAGTGCCCATTTTGAGGGGGGGGTATTTCGAGGAAATACGGTATTATCAAATATAATCCCAGAAGACCTCTCAAAAACAATAATATCCAACAAAGAAAATCTGGGAAATATGAATAAATTAAATGCTAATTTTTTGGTTTTTCTAAAAAAAAATTCTGTTTTTATTTTTATTTTAAATTTCGTTTATTGTTTGTTTCGTTACGTTCAAAAATGCTAAAATTACACCCCTTCTTGGAGTTACGTCTACAATTGGAACTAATACACTATGCAACTTTTTTTCATTGGAACGATGTAAATTTCATTGCTGATGGATGGCGTCATAATGGAGTGCGTCCACTCAGTGAAGAATGTTAATCATGCTGTCGGCGGGTAAAACACGGAGTGCATTACCTAATCATAGCATGGATGATCCAAACTGATCCTGGATCAGTGCTTTGCTCTGTTCAGGTTTACCAGCCATAATTTTTTGCGCATTACCTAAGCAATAAGCATGTGTAGCGCCATTCTGCTAACCTCATTGGTTTACAGCCGGCAGTGGCAACTCCCAGATCCTGTAAAATGACATGTAATATTTTAAATGTAATGCAAAATTTAACATTATTGAGTATTTTGCAGGCACCACACCAGTCCCGTGTTGCAAACTGTAAAGTTGTAAAGTCAAGTGTCAAATGTTTTACAAATTTGTCAGTTGTAATGCAAAACGTCAAAAGTTAATTATTAAATTTTTTATTTTGCTTGACATTTTATATGAAATTTAACACTTGCCTTCTATTTGTAGTAGTTGATTGAACTTACTACAAATTTGTAGTAATTCAATCAACTACCTAGAGGTATTTTTTACCTATACAGCGGGAATTAGAGCTCAGCGTCGATTCGACGTGAGCTCTAATTCCGGCATACTGGACGGACAAAGGCCTATACAATGGATGATACCATATTTTGATGAATAAGGCTACGTGAAGAATTTTGCACCAAATCAAACGAAAGTGGGAGCAATGTGATTGCGACATGATAAGACAAAAAATTCAATACGTGTTCGTTTATTCAGATGGAATATGGTAGATTTCATTGTATGGTGTGGCGGTGACGTTAGTAGACTATATGCCAGCAAGAAATACGGGGACTAAATAAAATATATAAGTTCATCACACTGAAATTAAGGTTAGGTATCATTCAATTCATTTTCGCTATAACACTGTAAAACGTGGGGCAAACAATATGATGGAAAATTGATTCATCATAAACAGGGGTGGCAAAATCTCAGGAAAAAGTAAAAAATAAAATGAAAACTGCATAATCTGTCCGGTCAAAATCTAACCATAACAAAATTGTATGGCATCAAATCTGTCTAGACAGTTTAATTACATAAAATGTTTCTTATTTTAGCGTATTAATGGATTTTTGGAGAACAAAAACATGAATAAAATATAATTTTGATCAAATGAATTTCTATACTGCCAACCCCGATCACAAATATGATTTTTATTAATACTTTCAATCCACGAAAAGTACCACCAACAACAGATAAATATTTACACAGGTTATGCAAAGACAGCAATATTGTAATCACTTCCTGCCATCCTTCAAATCTGTTTTCAATTGTCTGAAATGTTTTAAATATGGTAGATAGTGATGTAAAGGCACCGGGGCACCGGTGCCCCGGTGCTGGGCACGGAAGGGCACCAGCACCGGTGCTGGTGCGGTGCCATTGCAATCTTCAGGGGTGCCATGCCGGTGCCGGTGCCATTTTTTTCAGAATAGCACCGGTGCCGGTGCGGTGCGGTGCCATTTTTTTGCCGGTGCCAAAGGTGCTAGCACCAGGGCCAAAGTAAAAGGCACCGGGAAAGGCACCGGCCAAGGCTTCATGTGCTGTGCAATTTTGTCCACAGTATGTGCTTATTCATATTTCAAAAAAAGCGATATATTTACCCAACCGTTTTTGCCTATTTTGTAAACCTCCCATCAAATAAATATATTTACCTACTGTGAAATCCATTATACCCGATACGTGATCTGATGAGCGAATCTAAAATATTGTTGTATTTTAAATCATTTTTATATTTTATATTTATCTTACTTTTTTGTTCAAAATTTGTTGTCAGTTGATGACAAAGATAGTTCCATTCTCTGTACAGCAACGACTCCGATCAGTAGACAATAGTGGCTATGGACATTGTAGTGAATTAAATATTTTATCTTTCATTTGTAATCATTGTAATTGCTTCATAAAAGTGATTGCCACATCATTCTGATCATTTTAAGTGCTCAACCATCAAAATCGGTTGAAAATTCATGGAAATATGCACTTCCAAAGGTGAGACCGATATTTACTTCAGAAATTCCAGCCCGGTGCGGTGCCTTTCGGTGCTAGCACCGGCAACCCGCCGGTACCCTTCGGTGCCGGTGCCATTTTTTCCAAAAAGCACCGGTGCCGGTGCGGTGCGGTGCCATTTTCTGGCCGGTGCCTCAGGGTGCCAGGTGCCCTTTTCATGCGTTGGCAAAGGTGCCGGTGCGGTGCGGTGCCATTTTTCCTGGTGCCTTTAACATCACTAATGGTAGATACGCTAAATATGTCTATGTGCATTGATTCTCAATACCTATATGACAAAAGTTTAGGTAAATCAAATTTATACATAGGATAGGAGACGGTAGGAACAGTCAAACATCACGGGATATATTATACCTAGGTATACATAAATAAAAAAATAGTGTTCAAAAACAGAAACAGATCAGTAAATAACATTTAAATTTAAGGTCTTTCACGTGACATTTGACAATTCACAGTGTCTTTTACATGACGCCTGACATTTTACAGGGTTTTTTACATGACATTTTACCGGGTATTTTAGACTTCACAGGGTATTTTACAGCGTCTGGGACTGCCCGGAGGGCGCTAGGTTCCACAAAAAGAGAGCGCCAAGCGCCAATGGCGCCACAAAAAAGAACGCCAAGCGCCGATGGCGCCACAGAAAAAAAGCGCCAAGCACCAATGGCGCCATGGTGCTGTGTTCTTGGCGCCCTCAAATGGCGCCATTCCATCACTAATCACTAGCGAGGGAGTAAAAAGGATGCAACACAATGCACACCTGAAATTGGCCACGCTCCAATCCCTACTGGGCAGGCGCTCGGGCAGCGGTCGATTTCTCGTTTCCGGCAGCACTAGAAACGCCAGCAACGAGTTAAGCAACAGCAGTAGCACCCAGAACACGTACGGGAGGAAGCTCCACAGTTGACCCTGAGTTTGAGTGGCGGTTTTAATGGCGCCGCTCAATTTTTAGCTAATTTTTAGTGGCAATGCGATTATTTCTGGTGGAATGAGTAGATGGAATCGTGTCTTGGATTTTTTGCGGACGATAATTTAATTCTTAATCAAAATCAATAGCGAGTTAATACGATTTCGGTGGAAGCTGGCGCTCATTAGTAGTCCTATCCGCTTGTTCTAACGCGGCATATTTTTTAATTCGCCATTGCGATTCTTGTCAATGACGTCACTAACCACGTATAAGGCTACGGGTGCCAGAATTCCTCCCACACGAGCGGCTACCGATCCCGCGCTATTGCTCAAAGGTCTGCGCAACTTCTGCCAATTAGTGCGCACACTAAAAAACAAACAAAAAAAATTACCTAACAACAGTGGGGAACAGTTCAGCGGAATACAGGTAGATGCAGAGCCAGGCGGGCGAGACCGTGTTGCCGCCGAGCAAGGCGAAACCAGTCACCAAGTATTTGTGCGCTGGCCACGCTGAGCGGGGGGGGCATTTTCGGGCATTTTCAGTTGAAAACTTGAAGCTTTATCATTACAAAACGAACAACTGGCCCACAATAACGTGCACGCAACCACAGTCAAGCAAGCGGCCATTGATAACAATGCAAACTGGTGGTGCACCCGTCTGCCTATACCGCATCTGCGATGGCAAAGGCTAAACAGTTTGCATGCTTTCTTCAGGCCAGGTTACTCAATGGAGTTGATAGGGACGCTATACAATTTTGGTGTGTGTGATATTCGTTCTCATAAATTTATACAAATACACATGCACAAAGTCAACAGATTTACCGTATTACCTCGAATTATCCCCCCCCCTTGAATTAACCCCCCCCCTCGAATTAACCCCCCCTCAAAATGGGCTGGGGAAAGAATAAACCCCCCCTCGAAATACCCCCCCCTTCGGAATGATGTACGTCATGTACATAATAAATACGTCATGTACGCAATGTACATGATATATATTACTGTTAATTTGCATTGCAGCTACACATAGACTAGTTTGTGTAGCTAATCTACGTTTTTATGTCCAAATATATCCTGTTTGGACACATTTATTACCTATTTTGGGTACGCAAATGCCTACTATTTACTACGATCCTTACGAAAATTTCTGACGAAACAATAAACCCCCCCTCGAATATAACCCCCCCACCCTCGAATTAACCCCCCCTCAAATTTTGCTGGCGAAATAATAAACCCCCATGGGGGTATTTCGAGGTAATACGGTATATGTGCATCCACAATCCACATGCACACACACACATGCATATTTACATGCATTGCATAGGCACATGCAAAACATTGTATAGCACAAACACACAGAAAGCACATGCACAAACATGCTCATGCACGCACATTGCACACATGCACATTCTCTCGGCATCCAAAGAGATCTCGGCGATATTTATAGAATACCGTATTTCCTCGAAATACCCCCCGGGGGGTGATTGTTTCATAGTGGTCCCGAGGAGGGGGGGGGGGGGTTAAACGAGGGGGGGGGGGGTAGTTTCGAGGGGGGGGGTTATTATTTCACAAGAAAATTTTTGAAAACCAAGTACGAAATATGTTGTCTGAAACGTACGCAGACGTCGAAAAATGCAACAAAAACTGCCATTTATAAGGTTCTGTAGACTAATATTAGTACGTAGATGGTATAAAGACTGTTCTAACGTGATTCCGACATTGTTTTAACATGTGTTCTGCACTACGCAGAACATAAACTGCCGTATTTGTCATGTACGTTCTCTTTACACTCAATTTGGGGGGGGGGGGTATTTCGAGGGGGGGGGGGTGATTGTTTCATAGTGGTCTCGAGAGGGGGGGGGGGGGTCGTCAAACGAGGGGGGTGGGGGGGTATTTCAAGGGGGGGGGGGGTATTTCGAGGAAATACGGTAGGTATAAACTCGGCGGACAGCACACCTGGTATGAAAAGCTACCATAATTCAATTAATAAAATCTTGTGATAAATTTCGTAATAATATATTCCATAGTAAAAAAACTAAATAATATGATGAAAAACTGTATAATTTTTGATTCATTATTCAGATAGGTTATGGTAGGTTTTCATACTAAGTGTGATGTCCGCTCGGTATATTAAAAATATAAATTTGTTTTTACTATTTTTACATTTCCCGGCTTTAAATTCCCCGTGAGATTCAATACGTTCTTGGATCGAGAGATCTTGTGAGAGTTCTGAAAAATCGCCAATTTTTAGAATGCATGCAGATAATCACATGCACTCACTAATTAAAATTTTTATTTAAAATAAAGGATTATATGGCTATTGTATTAAAGAAAACGTTACGGTTGACAACCACATATGGTTGGTCAACTCAACTGACGACAATGCACCAGAAAAACTTGACTAACCTGTCAGTGACAATGATAGAGTATGAAAAGAATACACCGAGACAGGTCGAAATTAGCTGATTTGTTACTCGATTGCCAGGCAGTGATTTCACGTTGAAAAAACAGTGCAAAACTGACATGGGCACAGACGAACCTGAATGGTAGTTGATTATGGGTGGTTTTTGCAGACTCTGTTAAAATTCAGTTCCAATCTTTGAATAAGTGTACTTACAACCCAAAAATACCAAAAGTTAAGATTCTGTCCGTTCTTTAAAAACCTCTCAATCTCTAATATTTATACCTAATTGAGTTAAAGGAACCCTCAAAAATTACACAAGCATACTTAGGTATATTCAAAAAACTTGCCAAAAACTAAAATTCACTTACCAGCTAAAGACCATCACAAACAAATGTGCAGTCAGTTTAGGTGTCCTGCACAAGTGCCAATACGAGTATCTCTTTCTCTGAGCTAGGGTTGTCACATCATCAACACCTGCATCACCATTCATTTCTTGCAAATCACCTTTGTGCCTGTGTGATTGTGGGTGTCTAAAGGTGGATTTACAGCATGACAACAAATAAAAGGTGAAAGGCGACTAGGGCGCCATGGCGCCATTCAAAAAAGTGGCACCAAATGGCGCCAACTTGTTTTAGATGGCGCCTCCATTTAGGTACTTTTCTTTTGCGCACCCCTGGGTAAAATGTTTTTACATTTTCGGTTTTGTGTGGTAGGAGTAGGTTTCAAAAACAGTTTAAGTTTACATATACTTAGAAAAAGTTTGGCCCCTTGCCAAATCTGCCTCACTGTTTCTTCTTGTGCCCCTTCGCACACTCCTCGATCAATCGTTCCATGACCTCCCCACTGGGCGGTTTGGCACCGTTGATTTGCGCGATTCTGTGTAACACCTTTGTGCCCTTCTCAATTTTTCCGTGATCCAGCAGCCATCTGGGCGATTCTTCGACGAACCTGAGATTTCTAGATGATAAAAATTGTTGAGCTGTAACTGGGAATGATCGAGGGATGAGATCGGCCATGTGAATTTTCGCAATTGGGATACGAGGGGTGTATGGGTTTCACTCTTTGGGTTTCACTCACCCAAATTGGTTTCACTCTTTCTAAGGACATGGACTATGGAGGGATTTTAAATTTGACTGTAAGTAGACTGGTAAGGAGTTTTACCTCAAAACTATGTGCTGCCAAACCAAAAACATGGGTCAAAACCAACACAAAATATGTTCCAAAAAGTACACTTTAAAAAATCTTTGGAAAAAAACAAAAACATAAAACTTACCATAAATAAAATGGCAGTGGAATCAATGCACAAATATTCATCCAATAAAGTATCTGCCTCCAATTTCCAAAATACCACATCATGAAAGCAAACATGAATGAAGCCAGCGACCAGCCACCTGTATAATTTTCAAACCTGTTTACTAACAGAAATAAACTCAAATTGGTTGCTCATAAGTCATAAATCAACTTTGAATATGTTTGAGTTTACCACAATGTGCCTACACATACACACAATAGTTTTCACCGTGACTTTGTGAAAAAACTGAATTTTTTTCAAATGCAGATTAGGTAATCTACAGGGTTGAATGATTTTATTTGATTTTAATGTGAACTTAAATGAATGAAAGTTTACATTTGAAAATTTAAAAACTAAAACACATAAATATAGCATACAGTAAGAGTAGGCTGAATGTCGCCATGTCGCCATTTCAGTTTTCACAGAAGTCACGGTGAAAACTAGTGTGTGTAGGGCCAATGAGTTATTTTGAATTTTTATCAACTGTAGTTGAACGACACCTAATTCTGGTAAAGTCAAGTGCATTCAAAGTCGACTAATGAGTTGTCCAAAATCCGAATTTCCTGGCGGTAAACTAATGTGCGCATTGCCAATATGTACAGACAGGGGTGGGCATCTTCAGTTACCGCTGGAAAAACGCGATAGCTTGAGCTACAGTTGAGCTATCACAATGAAATTTTAACACAATAGAGTAGACTCCATAGGACACCTATGCTGAAGTTTGCAACCCAAACGGCCACAGTTTGGAGGAGTTGTGGAACACGCAGTTTTTAGTGTAATTTTGTGACTTCACCCCCCTTATCTCGGGACTGGGGGACTATTCGAGTAAAAAAAGAATTTGGTAGTAGCCCCGACCACAACATACTCAAAGGGCATCAAAATCGGCCGATGTACGACAGAATGGGACGACACCAACGACCGATGACCCCCCCCCCCTCAAATGCCACCCTCGATTTATCCTATGGGTGACGCCAAGTCACAAAATTACACTAAAAACCGTGTGTTCCACAATTCACCCAAAATGTGGCCGTTTGGGTTGCAAACTTCAGAATAGGTGTCCTATGGAGTCTACTCCATTGTGTTAAAATTTCATTCTGATAGCTCAACCGTAGCTCAATCTATCGCATTTTCCCAGCGGTAACTGAAGATGCCCACCCCTGTACTTGTATGTTCGACACATTTCGACCATTTCAGTTCGCAATAAGCCGGCCGATCTCATTATGATTGTATCCCACCATGTCAACCCACATTGCAGTCAAGTGCAATTTATTTTTACAACTCTGCTTACTGATTTCGGATGAAATGGAACTAACTGATAATGAAAGATGCAACTCTGAATTTTGGAACGAAAATTTCCTGCAGCAAGACAAACTGAGACATCCAAAATCCACCAGTTGTGAAGCCGGATAGGAACCTGAGATATTTACATGAAAATCACAATTGGTATTTTGTATTTGTGTGTATATTTTTATTCTTAATTTGATATTAGCGGAGAGAGTGGAAAAAATGTTTGCGCATAAAGAGTAGAATAGTGAAAAGTAAATATTTCAATTTGTATCATAAGTGCCTAAACTGCATTTTGTGACGGAAACCATTCCAATTTTTACTTGTTCTCGTCCCAACCCTAGGTTTGAAAGACATTATGCTTGTTTGTCTAAATTGGTTTAAACTAGGGTGTCAACAATTTTTTTTACGGAAAACGGAAACGGAAAAAAAATCGCACTTGCTGGAAAATGGAACGGAAACAGAAAAAAATTTGCCTGCGGAAAGCGGAAAACGGAAAGAATTTTGCCTGCGGAAAAGCGGAAACGGAAAAAAATTTGCACTTGCCGGAAAATGGAAACGGAAACAGAAATTTTTTTTCACTTGCCGGAATACGGAACGGAAAACGGAAAAAAATTGCCTGCGGAAAGCGGAAACGGAACACGGAAATTTGACACCCTAGTTTAAACCATGTGCAACACTCAAATATGTTGCGTCAAGAGGAAAACACTCAAGGGTTAAAAGAAATTGACGAACCACAATGCAGCCGCCATCTGCCAAGACACTGAGAATGATGTCAAGAAACATATGCACACGTTTGATACATAGCTCATGACTACGGTCTGCAAAAAGTGCATAGATACTGATTATTAAGTGGCATTCTGCAATTGCATGTATAAAATAATTAGATAGGCACTCGACAAACCACTTTTCTGCCAAACACCTCGGCGCACTGGCCCCACAAAAGGGCCCCGAAAAGCGTGCCGCACGGCTGCAAGCTGGTTATCATTTCCCCGATGTAGGAGTGTTCGCAATACAGGCGAAACTGCGCGATCGTATTTGTGTGTGCAAAAAGTATGTAAATAGTGTGTCAACTGTAGTGTTTACGCCTTTGTGATGCGATGACGCCATTTGAACGCGCCAAAAGACATAGCACCATGGCATAGCCATTGGCGCGTGGCACTCTTTCGTGGTGCTTGGCGCGGTTTACCGTGGTGTGGTGCCATTGGCGCTCCCCACAGTGTCAATATTTGGCGCTAAAATGGCGCCAACGGGGGACAAGTAAAAACAGAGCGTCTGTGGAATGGTTTGCTCGCACTAGCTACGCACTATGGTTCCAACGCGCGCCATTACACTTTTGGCGCTTGACGCCAAAGTAGTGGTGCTATCTTCCCCACCGCTCACCTCCGTATTCATGGTCACAATTTTTTCATCAAATAGCAAGGATGAGCAATTCTTGAAATTGTCACAATTCTCTTGGATTTTATGATAAATAATAGTGGTTGAATTTTCTAGAATGCCATCGCCGCAGCTCCAGTTCGGCGCCGCCGCAGCCAACACCAACACGGTCACATTGTAGCCGATGAACATCTCCATTACTGTGTGTGGAGAGTGCGCCTGACTGATCGATTGCTATTTGGAAACGTCCTTCATCAGGGTGGCCTCGAAAAGCTTTGGTTTTGGCGCTACCGCAAATCCTAGAATAAGTCCCTCCCTTGAATAACTCCCCCTTGAATACCCCCCCCCTGTTCGCAGGTGAGGAAAAATCACTCCCCTCTTGAATACCCCCCCCCTTGAAGACCCCCCCCCCCTCTTGAATAACTCCCCCTGGCAACGATGTTGCAAAAATTTAGAAACGATCGATGAAGACAGACGCCTGAAGGAGACAGACGAGACAAAATTAAGATACGCTTGGCTGTTTCATCGAATGTAAATGTCGAGTGCGTGAAACGAAAATCCAAAAGAATGTTGGCCTACGCCGCGCCGACAGCGGATACAATAAATATGTGTTTGAATGAACCGGATGCCGATGAACACAAATTTTAGTATGGATACTTTGTTTTTGTTGTTGTTAAACTGGTAAATATTTACCTGGATTGCATGAGTTGACGGAATGAATTGATACAATCAGTATACACCATGTTTTCCTGAAACTTCGGAGGAAAAAATTACTCCTTGAATAACTCACCCCTCAAAAACTCCGACGAAAAAATAACTCCTCCAGAGAATTATTCGAAAATTTAGGGTATATTGAGGTAGTGAAAGTTAGCAAGCTATCCTTTTAAGCATTTAAAAATGGGAAACGTACTGATCTGCTGCAGCACCAATACCAATATTTGGTATTTGCCAACCCCGCCAATATTTTGAAGTACGCTCTCAAAGGACACTGGCGTTATGTCGAGATCCATTTTGACAACTTTTTTAATTTAGTTTCTTTTTAATGAGATTTCAATGGATTGGTAACTATTTCATCGATGAGCACCAGTCAAAGTTGCCAACACTCTGATTGAGAAAGCTAGCTGTAAGAAGTGCCAGTGAGGGCAGTGTATCAGCTTTCTTATCACCCCGTTCGTTATCAGCTCTCCATTCAAATTTCACACTTCTCAGTGATAGAGTTGTAAACAATGCAGAACTTTTTTCAAAGTAAATGTAGTACAGTAGTACTTTTTACTCACCCCCAGCATATGTAGAGAAAATCGTTTACTTTTACTCTGCGTAAAGGTGAGTAAAATACTCCTTTACAGGAAAACATAAATGTTTATCACCAGTCACAGTGTGTTTCTTTTTCTGTAAAGCCGGATTTACAGCATAACGATCAATAGGAGGTGATGCGACAAATTCAACATCGCCGCAAATTCAATAACCTATACAAAAACCGTAAGAGCTACGGTTTTCAAAATTGACATGTGGAAACAGCGCACTCGTGTCCATATTGTGTTAAATTTTTTTGAAAAATCTGCAGTGGTTGTCGAGATATTGATCATTCAACCCATTTTGCGGCGATATTTGTCGGCCGTCAAATATGTCCACCGACAAATTGCCGCAAAATCGCCGCAAAATTGGTCGAATGATCAATATCTCGACAACTACTGCATATTATTTTGAACACAATATAGACACGAGTGTGTGCTTGTCACATGTCCATTTTGAAAAAAGTAGTTCTTACGGTTTTTGTACAATTGAATTTGCAGTGATGTTGAATTTGTCGCATCACCTCCTATTGATTGTTATGCTGTAAACCCGGCTTAATTCCTACGAGATTGTACTTGGCACCCAATTTCTTAGGATGCCAATGTGATGTCAGCGATGCCAGATGCATCTGCAGAACATTGCTGTAGTGACACTATCATATTACCTCGAAATACCCCCATGGGGGTTTATTATTTTGCCAGCAAAATTTGAGGGGGGTTAATTTGAGGGGGGCTTCGAGAGGGCGGTCATTTTGTCAGAAATTTTCGCAAGGATCGTAGTAAATAGGCATTTGCATCGTAGGCATCGTAGGCATACCCAAAACAGGTAATAAATGTGTCCAAATAGGATATATTTGGACATAGACTAGTTTGTGTAGCTATCTACATTTTTATGTGTAGCTGCAATGCAAACTAGCAGTAATACATAGGTACATAATGTACATTGCATACATGATGTAAACAGGGTGCACGCCAGGTCCGCCACCCAAATCCTGAGTTGGTACCGGACGCCATATCTCCAGTTGTAGTGGGGGGATTTATTCGAAATTTTGAGGGCATATACTCTAAACCCACCCACTACTATATGCAGGCTGGGGAAGGTCGGCGACCCACCTGAGTGTGGGTCGCTGATAAATGAATAGTTTTTTTTCAAAAAAATCGCTGTCCACGCGAGGTCCGCCACCCCTTGTTTTTTGATATAACGGGCTGCCAAACTAAAACTGTTGGGGGGAATTGATTGAAATTTTGAATGGGTGTACACGAAACCCCCCACTACTTTTCACGGAAGGTTGAGCCCCCTGGCGACCCCCCCCTGAGAGTGTACCACTGGAAAATAAAATGATATTTTTGAGAATTCGCTGTCCAGGTTTAGCACTGGTCTGCAAAAATAAAAATTACATTAGAATGTCCCTTGGAGGACAATGTATACCACTGTAAAAAGTGTGTATTCAAAAAGCAAATTTTAAAACTAAAATTTGATCTGGTTCGAAAGTGTATTTGACACCCATACACAAGTTCCAGATCAAATTTCGATTTAAGTCAAATCTTTAATACACACTTTTAAAGCTGGTTTACAATGCCTTCTAGGAGATGATTTAAGGTAAAAATTCGCGTAAACAACATTACCCCAAAAATCAACCATAGAGGAGATTTGATGGGGGTCAACACAAAAGCTGTCCCACAGGGCGAATTTTGTTCCTGGAATGATGTCATCGATGACATCATTACAGTGCCCCCATCAAATCTCCTCCATGGTTGATTTTTGGGGCAATGTTGTTTATGCAAATTTTTACCTTAAATCATCTCCTAGAAGGCATCGTAAACCAGCTTTAAAGGTGTTTATTAAGGATTTGACTTAAATCGAAATTTAATCTGGAACTTGTGTATGGGTGTCAAATACACTTTTATACCAGATCAAATTTTCATTTTAAAATTTGCTTTTTGAATACACACTTTTTACAGTGGTATACATTGTCCTCCAAGGGACATTCTAATGTAATTTTTATTTTTGCTGTCCAGTGCTATACCTGGACAGCGAATTCTCAAAAATATCATTTTATTTTCCAGTGGTCCACTCTCAGGGGGGTCGCCAGGGGGCTCAACCTTCCGTGAAAAGTAGTGGGGGGTGTCGTGTACACCCCCTCAAAATTTCGATCAATTCCCCCCAACAGTTTTAGTTTGGCAGCCCATTATATCAAAAAAACAACGGGTGGCGGACCTCGCGTGGACAGCAATTTTTTCAAAAAAACTATTCATTTATACGGCGACCCACACTCAGGTGGGTCGCCGACCTTCCCCAGCCCGTATATAATAGTGGGTGGGTTTCGCGTATATGCCCTCAAAATTTCGAATAAATCCCCCTACTACAACTGGAGATATGGCGTCCGGCACCGACTCAGAATTTGGGTGGCGGACCTGGCGTGCACCCTGTTTATATCATTCTGGAGGGGGGTATTTCGAGGGGGGTCATTTATTCCCCAGCCCATTTTGAGGGGGGTTGATTCACGGGGGGATAATTCGAGGTAATACTGTACATTGTATTTATTCATATGTATTTATTCTACAGGTGCATTATGCAGGTTTTCACACTTCACGCAGATTTGCGCAGTACTGGAGTATACGTATTTTTCTAACAAATATTAACATGTTTTAACAACTGTGCTCAGTGCCTGTGAGAAAGTTGGTTGTCAAATACTAGACATCATCACTACTAGCATGTTCACGCCGGGTTTTGTCAACAATGATAAGGCTCTATTTTATTTGAGCAAGCAACATCATTAATACCTTTGGGAAAGTTTGTATATTTACTTAATCGTCAGTAAAGCCGGAATTACAGCTCAGCGGCGTTTGACGTGAAATGATGACGCTGTAAAATTGATTACATCAAAATAGATATGAGTACAGCGTTGAAATTACAGAATTTGATAGTTCTAGTATTGTGTGTAATGTCTTTAAAAAATTAAGAAAATAATTATTATTTAATAAGTTATAAATTTTGCGTCAAAGTTTACACATTCTACGTCAACATTTGACGTCACCACAAAATTTTGACGTTAAATTGATAACTACTTAAATAATGATTATTTGATAAAAAATTTTTGGGACATTACACGCAATTACTAGAACTATCTAATTCTGAAATGCTGTACCTTTGTCTATTTTGATGTAATCAATTTAACGACGTCATCATTTCACGTCAAACGCCGCTGAGCTGTAATTCCGGCTTAATGGACAAAAAAGTAAGTAAATAGGTAAGTATATTTACAGTACTGGGACTTTTGTAAGATCACTTTGATGGGTTATTGTATGAATTTGTGCATTGCACATGGCCATTGGTCAAGTAAAACTGTGCAAATCGACATTGCCATGCAAATAAAAAACGTTCAAATTTATACAGAATCCTTTGAGGAGAGCTTTTTATGTTAATGGTGTACTCACACTTGTTTCGATTCCGATCATTTAAATTGGATTTCACTTTTTATGACAAAACTATTTTATGAATAATACAAAACAATGATTACATCCATAATACAAAATGACACACTACAAGTCACGACATCATTAATCTTCCAACCACGCGACAAACATGAGCATTTTCTCTTCAAACTTCAATTGAGCTCCTTGTCTGCCATTCACATACATATCAATGATGCTGAAATTGCACTTTTCTCCCGCCTTCTTCACAGCTGGCAAGCAGCCAGTTTTCAGGATGTCCGCCCAGTCGGGTTTGTTGATTGTGATCGGGCAGCTGGCGGAGAAGCCGTCCAGCTTGAAGCCCACCTGTCAAGTTGGCGATTTTAGATGGATAGTGCTGTGGGAGAGCAAGGGGCAGTCCCTGTAAAGTGTAAAGTAAAGTTTCAAATGGCATGTAAAATGTCAATCAAAACAAAAAAAGAAAAGATTTTATTACTGACCTTTGCATGACAACTGACACTTTACTTTACATTTTTCATGACAATCGACACTTTACTTAACATTTGACATGACATTTGACACTTTACTTTACACTTGACAGGGTCCAGGATTGGCACCAGTTTGCATATCAACACACGAATTGCGAATGGCAGAGCGCACCTGCATGAGCGCCTGCAGCATCTCGTCTCTGCCGGGGGCGAGGCTGCGCCACACCTCCATGGCCGCATCGGGCAGCGGCAAAGGGGGATTCTTTGGCCTGCGGCCGGACTTGATTAGAGACCTAAGGCACAAGGCGACCAGACGCGAGTACACGGTACGACCAATTCCATGCGTTTCCTCGCAGATTTGGTGCCTTACCACGGTTGTTAAAATGTTAAAATAGAGCGAAAACGATAGACAAAAATCCACACTTTTGTGTTTTTTCAAGTACAAAATTAAAAAAGTACTCACTGTTACATTTTCCAACAACAAAAATAATCTACTCAACTTTTACGCATTTTTCACTTTGAAAATTCTTTACTTTACGTTTTCTGTAAATACTCAGGCGGGGGTAAAAAACATATACGTGCACTTTCTATCTAAACAATTGAATCGAACCCCTACCTGGACACAAGGTAGATCATGCCCTTGGGCTTGAGCATCTGCTTGAGCGTGCCGAAAAAGTTGTGCAGGCACTCGGCCACCAGGTACAGACACTCTTTCAGCACTGCACAGATTGTTCAACGCGATTATAAGTAATTGGACCGTAATTTTGGAAAATAATGACTTAGCGCACGTACAAGGTTCACCCTGTAAGCTACTTTTTGGAAGCAGAAAGGTGGGAAAGTGCTCTTCTAAAGGAATAGGTAGTGTTTGTTGTTACATTCTCGGTATCCGTTACTTGAAACGATGCGCCATTGACAAACAAGAAATTTTGAAAACGCCGTAAAATGACATCATTCCTTCAAAATAATCTCCCATTTTTTCAGTCTCCGAAAAGAACTGAAGTCGCGCAGCTACTCACCAATAATATCAAATTTGCCTAACTCGAGCATTTTGACATGACTCTCTGGGTCAGATATATCCAATTCCACTGGGACCATATCAGGTCTTTCTAACACGTGATCGTGCAACTCCGGTCTGAGCAGGGTCACCTGCGTTCAGAAGTGTGATCAAAGATTTTTTAATTTATTTTAATGTGAATGGTTTAAATATGTATTACGAACGATTCTCTTGGCGTGACACTTTTCCGCTAAGAGCGTTGAAAAAACGGCCGCATCTTCGGAAATGTCCAATATTTCTACGTCCAGGGCCTCTGTGATTGGTTTCACCTGAAAAGGTATTGGCACTTTTTTCAATACACAAAGAAAATACCGTATTACCTCGAATTATCCCCCCCTTGAATTAACCCCCCCTCGAATTAACCCCCCCTCAAAATGGGCTGGGGAAATAATAAACCCCCCCCTCGAAATACCCCCCCCCCTTCGGAATGATGTACGTTATGTACACAATAAATACGTCATGTACGCAATGTACATCATGTATATTACTGTGAATTTGCATTGCAGCTACACATAGAGTAGTTTGTGTAGCTATCTACGCTTTGATGTCCAAATATATCCTGTTTGGACACATTTATTACCTGTTTTGGCCTCGCAAATGCCTACTATTTACTACGATCCTTACGAAAATTTCTGACGAAATAATAAAACCCCCCTCGAATAAACCCCCCCCTCGAATTAACCCCCCCTCAAATTTTGCTGGCGAAATAATAAACCCCCATGGGGGTATTTCGAGGTAATACGGTAATACTCCAGTAGCACGGCAGGTTAAAATTACGTTGGAAGAGTGCCAAAACAGAAAAAGAATTGTGAAAATTTATGGTGAGAACATCCAAGGTGTTCAAAACGATGGTTTTAGGGGATTGTTTTCATATTTGGTGTTGTTTGAAATGATGCCGTGAATGTGATTTGAAAATGTTGCTAGAGTTTAATAAAAAATGCCATGTTTGAATGAATAAAGTGTGAAAAAGTTTGGTAATTAATAAGACGGCACCCTCCAATAAAAGTTAGAACGGCACCTCAAATAGAACGCCAGATAAAAAACTTGACGAACAAAATAGAACGGCGGCGCCCTTCTACTAGAATAAATACGATAAATGAGTGTCCACGTAATGTGAAAATGCCAACCTTATCCAGTTCATTGTTCTGGAATCTACCCCACGTCTTTTTCTTCGGCTCAATCGGCTTGCCCAAATCCTCTCTGTTTTGAAATTTGTACACCATCCAGTCCCAAATTGGAGCGTGGAATTTCTTCTCAAACGCTTCCAAAGCGTCGTGCACTTTCCTTTTATCCATCTGATTTTTTTAGGCTGGGTGGGGGGGGGGGGGGTTATTGTCACGTTGTGGTTGCAGCAAAGCGGGAATATTTGTGAAACTTTGTATTTTGAGTTGTTTAGAAATTTGTGTAGAGATTACGATTAGGTATGTGCCTGCGATTGCCAGTGTGCAATAAAATTCTGGTGGAATACGAAAACCAGGGGCCAGTTCCGCAAGTGGCAAAGTAAATAGTTTACTCTTAAATTTACTCTTTACTCTTCTATTTACTCTTAACCTTAACTCTTTACTATTTACTGCACTCTTAACTTTCTATTTATAACTTTACCTTTTATAACTTTTCTCTTTAACCTTTACTTTACTATTTACTTTTAAATTTACTATTTAAGTAGTCTTTGCGGAACTGGCCCCTGTTTTTCTTTCGAAATAAAGGAAAATATAAAAAGTTTCCAGCTTTTCCACAGAGAATATAAAAACAGCTTTTCCACAGAGATTCAATTAGGTAGGTATAATTTTTCGGGCGATTTGCTGAGATTTTATTAAATCATAATTTAAGGAAATTACCCATTTTTGGAACGTTATTCTCGATGTCCTATCTCCCTAATTTAGAGCCACTTAAATAGATACCTTCAGATCAGTGAAGCGAGAATCTTGAGGAGATGCCAGGATTTTTCAGACATAAATATATAGGTACCTATTTATATAAAAGTTCTAGTCACACATGGATTTGTGAAGGTGCAAAGGCACACAAACATTCGAGGCTAATCATAAAAATTCACACTTCACACTTCAATTCGAGACATAACTCATTGACGCTGAACATTGGTTGGTGGGACGGAATAAAAATTGACTGACCTACAAAATGAAATGATCCGCTGTTTGAAATAAAACCAGCGTAAAAACTACTGGCGCCAATTCCGCGAGTGAGGAAGTAAAGAAACCATTTTCGAAGTGAGAACTAAATTTAGATTTAGAAAGTTTACTTCGTTTTAATTTTTTACTTCTCATTTCACTTCTCACTTCTCATGTTATTTCTCACTTCCAGAGTTGTTAGAATAATAGAAACAATTATAGAACAAAGTATAGAAAATGTAAAATACTTTTTTACTCGTACTCATGCATAAATGTGAGTAAAATACGTTTTCCCAGGAAAATGTAAGAGCGAGTACTTTTGCTCTGGAAAACGTAAAAGCTACTACTTTTACATGTGAAAGTGAGTTTTACACTAGAAGCATAATAGATGTCGTTTTAAGTGGTTATTTATTATGTTTTAGAAAAATAATACGTTTTCTTCAAAATTTTCTAAAATTTTAGCAACAGAAAATTGTGGTTTTAGATACAAAAAAATACATTTTCTCTGTACACGTGTACTTTTAAAATGTACGTGTAAAAGTGAGTACATTACTTTCTCAAAAAATATGTAAATATATTTACCGCATACTCGCGTACGCGTATTTTCCGAGTAAATGTACGTACATTTTAACAACTGTGCTTACTTCTCAAATGATTTTTTTAACTTATCCACTTGCGGAATTGACCACTGTTCAATCAAATGCCACAGGAAAAGCACCCATTCGAGTTCAATAGGTGCCCGGCTTTACAAGGATTTATTACGTTTTTACGCTGTCAAAGCACAAATAAATTGATTTTTTATATCTCGATAATAATTTATATAGCAGCAGCTGCACAGCACCCTTCTATTTATATGTATTTACTTATATCTTCAGCAATTGCTGTATCAGAAAGTAATAAAAGAGAACCTAGAAGTGTGACCTTTCCGTTGTTATGCACTTTTCAGCTAAATTGTAACTGAGATGGCTGGCAGGCGCAAAAATTATATTTTGTGAGAAACTCATTATAACAGGATATAATTACCTACGCAGTTTTCCAGGGTAAAGAGACAGAAAAAGGCAAAAGTAACAGGAAAGACATTGTGAATAGAAACCAAAGTTGTCAGAAAAATTACTTTTACTAAAAAAGTTTTTTTTAACTTAAATTACCTACATATTCTACCTAGGTACTTGGATCCCGTAATACCGTATCTTATCTAATAGAAGGGCGTCTCCAATTAGGGTTCAAACAGGATCCCGATCCCGATCCCGTGAAATTCCGGGATTTAGCAGTCCCGATCCCGATCCCAAAACCCCAATCCCGATCCGATCCCGATCCCGAAAACTTTCAAATCCTGATCCCGATCCCGAGAATCTCCCAAGTCCGGGATCCCGATCCCGGAAAAAATAGTGCAAATTATAAAAAGTGAAAAAAGGACATTTGAAAAAATGACGCAAACCCGCAGCGTCCATTTTATGTCACTTGCTGGCATCCAACAGTGTTTTGATACCTTTATGAACAACTGTGAATGCCAGAACAGTGATGAAAATCTCTATCCCTAGACCCAAATCCCGATCCCGAAAAAATGCCAATCCCAATCCCGATCCCGATCCCGTGACCCCAATCCCGGCCAATCCCGATCCCGATCCCGAAATCTCAAAATACCAATCCCGATCCCGAAACCCCAATCCCGATCCCGAAATCTCAAAAAGTGAATCCCGATCCAGAAAAGTCAATCCCGTTTGAACCCTATCTCCAATACAGGTTAAATAAAGGCTGGAATTATGCCAAGTGTATAAAAACTTTAAGTTTTTTTGAATATACCTACCACAACACTGTTTTCTTCAAGTTTTTTGTTAATTTTGACAACATTGATAGACCAACTACCTAGGTATAATATTTACATATTCATTTACAAAACTTCTTCAAAAACTGTGAGCTATGTAAATTTACCGCAATGTGGTTCAACGGTATCAGCCTTTCCAAAAGACTGTAGAGCGCGCAATACAAATGTCGCCGCCATAGAAGGTGTGAATTTTTGAACCCTGGTAATTAAATAGCTTTATTGTCAGTTGCTGTCGCACCATTTCCATTTTTGAAAATAACAAACGGAGATGCGATTGAATGAAAGCGAAAAAAATATTTATGAAAGTTCACACAAATAACTTTTGATGGATTTGTTTGATAAAGCGTTATTGGTGGGTTGGGTTGGCCCCTCAATATTTTGTTGGACAGCTGATTTTTTATTGGACAATATTTCATTGCAGAAATGTAATAAAAGGAAGCGATGACGAAAGACAATATTTAATGAAACCAGTGTCACCCAAGTAAGGTCCAAAAAGATTGAATGACAGCTATTCCAAAGTATGTCGTAATTAAACTGAGAAGCTATTTTTTTGTCAAAGGATAGATGACACTATCTAATGTTTAAATCTCCAGATTCAGCAATTGAAAAGTCTACCTAGATAGTGTCATTTTTAAATGGAACATGAAGGATGAAAAAATCGGTGTAGAATAGAACATAGAGAAAAGTTTCAATTAAAGCATTTATACCTCAAATATTACATTAACCCTTTCATATTTATAAAATTATCGCTCAATTTGTATGCACAATAAATTGAAGAAAAAATTTATTTATAGCATATGTTCACTATTTCCCTGACACCACATACATATTTAGGTATGTTGAACATTTCAACTGTTCGCAAGTGTACATTTTGTAAATGAAAATAAAATGCCAAAACGGAAAAATGGCAGTTGTTTCTGTGCGACGCGAATTTTCCTAGGCTGTAATTAATCTGGCATTAAGTCGCAGCCTTCAAGGGAATGCTGTCGCTGAAAAAAATGGCGCCTTGATTCGCAGTGAAGTGTCGTGAGTGAAGTGGCTTGATGCTAAAGGTGTCACATCGATCAGTGATCAAGGGAAGTTGAAGACACTTTAGCGCGCGCCCAGGTTCCACTTTCAGTTGCAAATTGCAAAATGTCAAATTTGATGCGCGTTTGCCATTTTGCGGGGCATTTTAAATGACTTTTGACAATATGAAAGTTGACATTCTACGGGACATTTTACAGTGTCTGGGATTGACCGCAGGCAGTTTGTACCATGTTAAAGCAGGGCATTGGTTTGTGAAGCGTACTGGTACAGTAAAAAATTCTTCCCTGGTACCGAAATGAGATTCTGACGTTTCATTGGGCGCGAATTTGAAAAAATTGCCGGTTAATTTGGATCTGTGCCAAATGCAGTTGGCACTTTCCCGCGATGCTCGGCATAATCGCTGCTTTCGAAATATTATTTTTTTAGGGAAGCGACCGGCATAGGAACTTGGCAGCTGACCATAACAGTTTTTGGATACACCAGTTTGTATACAGCGGTTGACGATGGCGAACCGCTAGTGTGTGGGCCGACCTTAGAGACCATTTCCTGTCGCTTAACCAGATTCCGCAGTCATTATCGGTGACTCGGATAGAAATCCTGTGTGGTTTACTCTCGTTTGTGCAATACATAACCGTATCCAAATACAGACTTGGCACTGGGCCAAGTTCTCATACGTGACCCGATCCTTTATTTTATTGGTGCTAAGAATCATCCCATAACGATTCGTTTCGATCGCGGCATCTCTGATTTTTCTTCACAACTGTAGAGAATTTCGTCATGAAGTTGTGTTGTGTATCTGTGTGAAAAATTAGCATAAGTTCCAGACGAGTTCGAAATTTTTCTCGTCGTCAACTTGGGGACTATTAACGTGAGTTTTCCTTAAATTTTTCGATTTCTAATTTCTTCGGCGCTTGTCCAACTCACTTTTGAACGCGTTGGCTGCGGTTCACCGAACATTTGCATTTTGCGTTCGAACAGTTTTGCACGCGGAAGTTCGGGAAATGCGGACATTAGGAATTTAAAGAACACAACGCTTTTGAAGGATAAAAATTCGAGTCAGATGCAAATTGTGGCGAGGATTACAAAATCCTTCAATATTTCCGTGATGGGTGTCCCATTATTTCAAAAATCAAGATCTTTCAAAATGCAATTAGCTTCTCGCGGAATAAAAAACAATCAGAAGTTCCAGTGTACCATGCGACATTGTTTTGCGTTTTCAGCGTAATTTTTCAATCAGATGATGATCAGAGCGAATGCAGCGGCGTTTTTTTCATGCAGGTCGATACAAATACTTGTTGCAATCGATGGTCATTTAGAGGTGAAGCAAATTTCATTGGATTCTTTGAAGGTGCGTGTCGTGTTTGCCGGTTTTCTGCTCGTCTCCATTTCTATGTGGGATGTGAATGTGTAACCCTTTCCATTTCGGTAAGGCTTGCGTCCCATTGACGCCTGGCACACTTCCAACTGACGCCTGGCACACTTCCAACTGGAGCGCCATCGGTTCAGCGCTCTTTTCGGTTGTGGGGGCAAAAGTAGTGAGTATTTTTGTTCGCGCCACTGGGGCTGGAAATGTGTGGTCATTGTATTTAAATATGTCGTCTAATTTTGCAAGGTTCGGTTGGGGTCCGAACAAACGCAATTGACTCACACCGGTTTCCATCACGGGCTTTTGCGCTTTTTTTCAAAAAGTCCGAAAATTCATCAAATAAGGAGACATCGCTCTAGATGCAGACATGCCATATATAGAAAAAACTCTGTAGGATTGATGCCGGGGTAGTCGAACCAAACCAGATAGGGCACTGAAAAATTATCACCATACCATTCGAAGAAATACGGTAAAATGTCATTTTCAAAGTGTCATGTTCAAAGTATAAAAGAATGTATCAACACGCCTCACCCACCCCATCAAAGTCAGCTTCTATGGTTTATATTATTTTTCGTTTGAACGTTCATTGTTTTATGACCATAATTCCAATATAATTTCACGATCTAGTGTATATTATGGTGAGTACTTGGTGAGATATTGGCATCCATTGAGATTTTTCACACATTTAGATAATTAACTGCGATTTTCTTCTATTTTTAATGGTCAGTTTTTGTTGCCCACTATTTTGCACTTTCTAGTGAACAGTTTCTAGTGAATCCACGGTATCACAATCCAGAGAGTAGCTTTTTGATTAGTGTGAAATTTTTACCCAATATTGAGAGAGTACTGGAAATTACAAATGCAGTGAAAAATATTATTCTGATGCTGCTTTTTCCCCTTAAAAATGAAGGAAGGCATCTGCTGGCTCTCGGTGAGAGTTATTCTGATAATGTGTATATTTTGTCATAAAATTTTCCCTGTATGAAATGCCATTGTATCTTTTCCTTTTAACTTTTATTCATTTGGGTTTAGCTTATGCATTTGTTGAAAAAAGCTTGATGAAATTTTAACCAATATATCAGCATAAAAATAAAACAACAACAACAACAAGAATTCAATACATGCTTACATGTTGTAAAGCTAAAAACACACAAGTAAATATCTAAGCTATTATGCACTGAATAAAGCATCCAGACATATTTTATGAGGCTTAATGATTTTCCAATGTGCTTATGAACTAGATACTTGTAACAACATTTCAACCTACTTGTATACGATCAGTAAAGTATGCCCTCAATATGTCAAATTGACTAGAAGAAAATGCGTGAATTGACATGAAACACTATCATCACAAAAATCTTTTTATATATATGTTTCCTTTAACTACCATTGTTGACTCATAAATACAAATGAAATATTCATCACAAACAAAATAGGTACTCATTTTGTCCAGCCCTTAAAAATACCCATGCTGCTCATTTTTCTTAACTGTTTTTCATATATCCGTGTTTGAGGTCTTAGTGTTGGTACTGGAAAATCCGGAAGTGGGTTCCATGTGTTTTTTTTGCAAATGCTTGATTTGGGAATTGGGTTCACCATGCCAGGCAGGCCAGCCTGAAGCTGCAATGGGAAAAGCGTACCAGTTAAGTATGCAATTTTGTTGGGTTGTTTATTGTTTGTCGCATTCTTGTTTTGTTGTTGGGTGTTTTTTGCATATAAACTGATTTCTTTTGATTGTGTTGTGTTAATAGTTAATACTCAAAAGTGTAAATACTCAAAAGTGCAAATACTCAAAAGTGTAAATACTCAAAAATGTAAATTACCTGGTGAGTAAGTAAACTATTTACTGTACTTTTAAACTTCCCCCACCCAAACTTAAATCTGGCTTAAAGTTAGCATCTAGTAGGTAATTTGATAAAATCTACCTAACCATAACATTCCATACATGTTATTTATAAAAAGTGATCACTAACCGCTGCATATGATGTGAATGCAACTGCCTTCTCCATTGGGTGTGATTTCTTCATTTCTGGCAACCTCACGAGCATCTGTTGTGGTAATGTCCATAGTGGCTGAAAGGAATGGTTTATCTAAAGTATTTAAATTGGTATTTTGTAATATTTTAAAAATAATGAAACTCACAGCATTGTACTCTTTTCTGTTTTGCAGCTTGTTTTGAAAATTCTTGAAATTTACATGGATGAACAGTGATGAAACAGTTACTTGTAGTGTTGATAAAATCACAAAAACTAGGGAAATGTTTGTAAAATCCATTGAATTTTTCACTGCCAGACACGTTTATGTCAGTTTTTGATGTATTGGTCATATAATAAGCTTGCTAGAACACTATGGAGGTTTTATACCTAAAACTCAAGTGGCCTTAGAACACTTACATGTAATTACCTAAGTAATTGAATGAGCTCAGCTCATAAAGCTCAGTCATAAGGCTTCATTCTTCTAGACAAAATGTTTCCACTGAAATGTATGGTATAGCCCACTGATGGCACATTCCAAATACAATGAAAACTACCATTGTATTGATTGTCATATAATACAAGGAGTGTTACTGTAGTTTGGTGATTAAAGTCATGTGAAAAATTGTGTATAAAATTCAGCCATGGTGAGAGCAATGCAATGTGATCAGTGAAAAGGTTTCTGCTTCGTTGGGATGGTATCTGATAGATTTCATTTAAAAGTGTGTGGTCAGTAGACTAGCAATAAACATCCAAAACTCAAGTATTTTTCTCATCACGTTGTGTTGTGTCACTCTCACTGTGAATGAATTTGGTTAAGAATTTTTCACATGACTTTACTGTTTACCCATCGAAATAAAGTGATACTTTTTGTTTATCCAGTGTGCAGTCCAGCAGCCAATAGTGACTACATAGTAGTGCACAAATGCATCACATAGTGTTGCATTATCAAAATTATTCTTGTCTATTGTAACCAATTTTTTTGCACAGCACTTAAGTGTAACAGTGGTCACATGATGAACTTTCACATGACACGGCCCACTTGAAAATGAGCATCCAGCTCTTATGAGCTTACATACCCATATTTGTATAAAGAACATTGTAATGGGTTAGCAAGTTCAGAGGGGGTCCCTTGATTGGATTGATGCAATTTGTTTCTCCTTCAAGTACCCAGTGCTCTTGTATTTTCCTGTTTTACACAGGTTTTCAGTGTATAATTTATTTTGTATGTCATTGAGGTGGTCATGTGATAATATGTTTGAGGACTATTGACATTTTGTTCGTTTATTATATTATATTATTACATGCCCACTTATTATGTAGGTTTCCTCAAATATTACATTTCATGCGCCACTAAGGTTACTGCATCATGTTTTTATGAACTTTGACATTATTATTGGATTTCATCCATTTGATTTGTGTATGTTTTGTATGCTGCCAAGGACGTATCCAGGGGGATGGGGGCGGGGGGGGGGGCTAGCCGCCCCCCCCCCCCGCTCCCGGGGTGAGACCTAAAAAATCCCAGGAAATGCAACTTCTCCGATACATTTTTCACGGTAGGTGCAAAAATTTCGCGCGCTAGCGCGCGATCCTTCTTTCCAACACCTAATTATCAGCGGATCGGTCTCTGGTTACACAAATCCATGAAATCGTGTGCCCGCCGCTGTATATGAATGTTTACATACATATAGAGCGGTTTCTGGTGCTGGCGCCAGTGGCGTCATGGCGTGACGCCTATTAATGGCGCCAGCGCCATTCCGTCACTATGTAGGCGAAATTTCAAGGGTGGGGGGCTGAGCCCCCCCCCGTTCGCCTGGCTCCGTAAACAAGCAGCCCCCCCCCCGCTCGAAAATCCTGGATACGTCCCTGTATGCTGCATCAAGTAGATTAATGGAAAAAACTGTGATGTAATTTCAATGGTGTCAAAATGCATAACACCACTGATTCTGGCTCAGCCAATATATTGGATTCAATTTATGTATCTGACTTAAAAACAGTTTGTCCAACAGGGGTATCTTGAATTTGGACCCTCTGAGTGGTTGATAGATAGCAAATCGCTCCTCCGGAGGGATAGATAGCTTAAAAGTTTTTTTTTTTTTTTGGGGGGGGGGGTTTGGTGTTTCGATATATAAGCTTTTTCGGGGCGTAGAAGGAGGAAAAGGCAAAAAAAATCGCTAAAAATAGGTGTAAAATAGCTCAAAATGGGTATACAAGAGCATTTAGTACTAAAAATAGCTGAAAATAGGCAAATAGGAACCAGAACAATGATTTTGGAAGTGAAAATCTATAAAAAGGTATGAAAAATAGCGATTTTGAGCGAAAATTGGGGTATAGTTTCTCAAAAATCGCTCCAGATAGGTAGATAGCTGGGCGATTTGGGGGGGGGGGGTTTAAGGGGTAGTAGCCCAAAATTTTGCATCCGGGATAGATAGATAGATAGCTGAGCGGTCTCCGGGATAGAGAGATAGCTGGGCGGTATGGGGTTGTATGAATGCCCCCAACTCCCCCCATTCGAGACCCCTGTTGTCCAACCTATGGATGCCACTTAATTTTTTCAACTGATTTGAAAAATTGATTTTTAAAGTCAAAGTGGAAGCCAGGGACGTATCCAGGATTTTTGAGCGGGGGGGGGCTGCTTGTTTACGGAGGCCGGCGAGGGGGGGGGGCTCAGCCCCCCCCCCTAAAATTTTAGCTACATAGTGGCAGCATGGCGCCATGGCGCTGGCGCACTTTAGTAGGCGCCACGCCATTGGCTTTGGCGTCAGCGCCATGGAACGCTGTATATGTATGTAAATATACATAAAAAACAGGAAAAAAGCACAACATTGAGTGTATTTATAACGATTTGCGGCCACATGGAGCAAATCTGATGATAATACCTTATGTCCGGTTAAGAATGCGCGCTTGCGCGCAAAATTTTTTACGCTGACGTTAAAAAAGTCGCATTTTCCGGTCACTTTCTGGTCTCGCCCCGGGAGGGGGGGGGCTGCAGCCCCCCTCGCCCCCCCCCCCTGGATACGGCCCTGGTGGAAGCTGATTTTTTTAAAACAACCTATTTTTCATGCCTCATAACATTACTGCAATCTAATGCATTTTTTAGCATTCTGCCATAACTTTGATACAAATGTTACGCCTGACTTTGGATAGAAATATTCCAGCAGAGATTCAACCAATGATAATAAAATTTTAATTTGCCATGTGCAATGCATGTACAGGGGTACCTTAGATTTTCACACTCATGGGGTCGTATGAATAACAAATTACTCCTCCGGAGGGATAGATCGCTGAAAAATGTCTTGGGATGGGTTCTTGGGACTTCCTTTGATAGGCTTTTACAAGGTGTAGAAGGCAGAAGAGGGGTGAAAATTGCTAAAAATTTGATGAATATTACTGAAAATAGGTATACAAGCAGAGATAGCCAAGATAGCTGAAAGTAGGCAATAAGACACATGAACAGAGATTTTGAAAAGTCTTGAAAATTACGGATTTTGAGCAAAAAAAATGGGCAAAATTTTGCAGACATCACTCTTGATAGCTAGATAGCTGCACGATTGGGGGGGGGTAGTTCAGGGGATAGTAGCCAAAAAATTTTTGCTTCTGTGACAAAATAGATAGCTGGGCAATTTGGGCGATTACACCCAATCCCCATTGGAGACCCCTGTGCACATACATAATAGATTTCATCAAAATGTTTAACATTTTGACTAGATGGTGAAGTGTGGTATAATTTTCGCCTTTGGCTGAAGGCTCAACCCAAACCGAGTTTCCCACCACTATTCCATGTGTCTGGCACGATGATCCGTGTTCTCTGATCCGTAGTTGTGACTAGTTATTGGTGATGGAATGGCACCATGGTGCTGGCTGATGCCGTTTAAGGGTGCCAAAGCAGGGGTCTCCTAGGGCAGCTGGCTTCCCCCCCCCCCCAAAATCGCTCAGCTACCTACCCATCTGGAGCGGCTTTTGAGAAATTTTGCCCCAATTTTCGCTCAAAATCATTAATTTTCATACAATTTTATAGTTTTCACCAAAATCGTGGCTTTCACCTATAAACATGTTAATATACCTATTTTAGCCTATTTTGGCTATTTATAACCTATTTTTAGCGATTTTTCCCCCCTTTCTGCCTTCTATGCATTGAAAAAGCCTTTATATTTTGCCCCCGCGAGCCCCCTCAACCTCCCCCAGAAAATTTTTGAGCGTTCCTATCCCTCCAGAGGAGCGATTTGCTATCTATCCAGCCCCCGTGAGGGCCAAAATCTTATAGACCCCTGTGCCAAACGGCGTCACGCCATGGTGCTGGCGCCATTTGAGGGTGCCGAAGGGCATCGCGCCATGGTGATGGCGCCATTTGAGGGTTCCGAAGGACATCGCGCCATGGTGCTGGCGCCATTTGGGTGTGCCAAAAAGCTTCGCTCCATGGTGCTGGCACCATTTGAGGGAGCCAAAGGGCATCGCGCCATGGTGCTGGCACTGGCGCCATTTGAGGGTGCCAAAGGCATCGCGCCATGGTGCTGGCGCCATTTGAAGCAGCCAAAAGGCTTCGTGGCATGGTGCCATTGGCGCTTAGCCTCTTTTTCTGTGGCGCCTGCTCCCACTTTCTGACAGGCCCCATGGTGCACATTGCACCCTTTTTCTGTAGGCGCCATGGCCCGCTTTGCACCCTTTTCCTGTTGTGCCCTTGGCGCCTGGCGGGCTGCCCTAGAAGTGCGCGAAACTGGTGCCAGCATGGTTGCAAGGTGAGTGCTGCATAAACAGGGGTATCGCTCCTCAGAAGGGATAGATATGTAGCTGAAAAGTTTTCTGGGGGCTTTGCGCCTATACCTAGGCGAGATACCGTATTACCCCCAATATAAGGCATCACTCTAATATAAGGTACCCTCTAATATAAGGTATAACTTTTGGCTATTTTGAATGCGACGAAATGAATATAAGGTACCCTCTAATATAAGGCATACCTCTAATAAGGCACAGCTGGCTGCGTGCCAAAACACGCAAAAAAAATAAAAACGGTTGCTAAACATGGCGGAAAATGATTAAAATGGTGCC
>OZ038455.1:14445623-14495961 GCA_964036195.1 Sphaerolaimus hirsutus | reverse complement strand
ATACCTAGGCGAGATATATACGTAGGCTTTATCAAGGTATAGAAGGCAGAAAAGGAAAAAAATGATTAAAGATACATTTAAAAATTATTTATCACAAATTTTGTGCCATTATATCCCCAAGATGCATAGATGCGCTGCGAGTTCAGATGCGCTGGGAGAAATTTACATGCACTGAGCCTCAAAATGTGCTGAGAGTCTAGGTGTGCTGCGGCACACCCCACAATAAGTGCTATACAAATATTTATCGTCTGTATCTAGCTAGAGCTGCAGTTGCAAACCCAATTGGTTGAATAAATATTTCTGTATTATTGATTGAATTGAATACACATTGAAGTATTTATGTGTCATTATAGCTAGTGATTGAATCTTGCCATGGTGCATTGCATCCATAAGCATCATAAGGAAATACATACATAAAATGAATTTTTTCACTTCCACTAATATTCACTTTTCCCATAGTCCTGAAATGTATTCACTTTTACTAAAAATAGGTATAACCTAGTGAAAGTGTGAATACCCATAGTCTTGCTCGAAAAAGTAACAAGAGAGTACAAAAAGAGTACGAAAAATGTACCTAGGTAATTGTAATGGAAAAATATGAAATTTTTGTATTCTCTGCAATCTGTATATTTTGCGGACCTCTTGGAAACGTATGCTCTTTTTCCCTCTTTCATCATAAGCAATGAACATTCAATTGAGTTTTGTTTTATGTCTTCTGGTCAAAAGTACTCTATATTTAATGAAGGGTAAAATTTTGAAAGAATACACTTTTTGCACATTTTTCAGCCAATACCCTAATAAAGTGTATACGTGAATGTGAATATCTATGAATATTTTTATGAATAAATACATTGCACCATGATGTATGCCAATTCGTGGGCAATGAATGCAGTCAAAATTTTACATTTCTATTTCACAAAATGACAATCCAATGTCAATGCCATATTCCAAACCCCAATTTGTGTGCATTTTTGTAGTGTCATTGAAAGTTCAAGCAGCTTTGAATGGCAGCCAAATTTAGTAGGCCAGGTTGATGCAGAATTTGCAGCGACAAACGTCACATTTTTTAACATCATGTGTAGCGTAAACTTGACAGTTGTGTGCAAATATGAATATTTTTTACAATGTGAACTTCTGCTCAAACAAACAATCATGTTTTTCATAAAAATACATGGCACTAGGTATTTGAATTCTGTGAGTGCGCAAAGGCAGAAAGTTAAAAACGATTTTCTGATATTGTATTTATCGTTATCTCAGAAATGAATTTGATTTCATAAATTTACTATTTACCATATATCCTTGAATAGGTCCCGGGGGTTATTTTTTCATCAGAATTTTTTGAGCGGGACTGTTTTGAGGGGTAGTTATTCGATTGGGGCGAAAATTGGGGTATAGTTTCTCAAAAATCGCTCCAGATAGGTAGATAGCTGGGCGATTTGGGGGGGGGGGGTTAGGGGGTACTAGCCCAAAATTTTGCCTCCGGGATAGATAGATAAAAATGAAATCTCCTGGTGATTCTGATAATTGTAAGTGTTATTGGTGAAAATCTGCTGAGAAGTAGCTGAAATATGGAGTTTTGAATTTGCATGCATTGTTCTTCATGTGGTTATTTATATTTATGATAGCTGAGTGGCCTCCGGGTAGATATATAGCAGAGTTGTTAAAAGTACCAAACTTTTTTCAAAGTATACGTAAACGTAAAGTATTCCTTTTTTCTCACCCCCTGAGTACAGAAAACGTAAAGTAAATTTTTTTACTTTTACTCATGAGTAAACGTGAGTAAACGTACTTTTCCCCTCATGAAACGTAAACGTGAGTACTTTTGAGAAATGTCGCCAAAATTTTCACTCAAAATCACTAATTTTCGTAACTTTTTGCCAATTTTATGCAATTGTTGACAATATTGTTGACCATTTTAGACTAGTTTACCGTATTTTTATCATATTTTCTCCCTTTTTTCCTTCTATGCCTTTAAAGATCTATATAAAAGATGATCCGAAATACGTTTTCTGTACTCGAGTACTTTCAAAAAGTATACGTAAAAGCGAGTACCGGAACCTTTTTCAGAGGTAACGTAAACGTATTTACTCTGTACTCGAGTATACGTATTTATCGAGTAAAAGTAAATACGTTTCAACAACTATGATATATAGCTGGGCGGTTTGGGGGGGGTAACCCCCCAACCCCACCTAGGGTTCAATCGATCCCGGATCCCGTGAAATTCCGGGATTTTGCAGTCCCGATCCCGATAATTTTAAAATCCCGATCCCGAGAAACTCCCAAGTCCGGGATCCCGATCCCGGAAAAATTAGTGAAATTATCAAAAGTGAAAAAATGACATTTTTGTATGCAAAAATGTGAACAAAAACCCCCCAGCGTCCATTTTATACCACTTTTCTGGCACCCAACAGTGTTTTGAGACCTTTATGAACAACTGTGGATGCCAGAACATTGGCCAAAATCTCTATCCCAAGACCCCAATCTCGATCCCGAAAAAATGCCAATCCCGATCCCGTGACCCCAATCCCGGCCAATCCTGATCCCGATCCCGATCCCGAAATCTCAAAAAACCAATCCCGATCCCGATCCCGAAAAGTCAATCCCGTTTGAACCCTAACCCCACCCCCATTTGAGACCCGTGAACGGGGGTTGATAAAAAATTTGCATCGCCGATGGTTGATTTGACCCGGATTTTGAACACGGCAAAAATAATTTTTCGAACATGCTACCATATATGTATTTTAGACAAAAATAATTAATCTGGCCAGAAATTAGTTCTATCTCTTGTTCCAATCAACAGTTATAGCATCTCAAATGTTCACTTAACAGCCATAATCCCCCCCCCCCCCCGCATGAATAACAGTGTATACTCCAGTTACTTTACACCTTGCACGCATGGTTCCCGCTGGAAGCGTGCCGACGATCTTTTATGCATGCGATTTTCATAAAATGTCCATTTTTTGTCGACATGTTCATATATAACCTTATAGTCGAATGTTTGTGACTTCAAGTGAAGTTTGGCACGGAATAGTGATCAATCAAGGTTATAAAAGGAGGTTGTTACTTTGGGAGTGATGTTACACACTGTGGAGGTACATGGAAGCACATTACCTGAATATTATATACTACAGCAACATATGACGGCTTATTTACCCATGGTAGCACATAGAAATGGATGCTTTGATACTGAAAATGCCACAAAACCAATGAAAACAACCACCAATGTCAATTTGTGTGTGTAATTGCGCGCTTGCGCGCAAAAATTTTGCAAAATACCTAGTACTTACTACTAAAAATTCCGGTCGATGTTTTTAAAAAAAACAACGTTTCGGACCCCATTTTAAAAAAAACAACGTTTTTTTAAATAAATAAAACGTTTAAAAAAACATCGGCCAACCCTAATCCTAAGGCTATTTACACAGGTTTGTTTTGTTTTGGTTTGCATCACTATATTTTTGTATAGTGATCGAAAAAAATTGAAGTGTGAATAAAATGATAAACGTTAACGGTGCTGAGCTGAAATTTGGCATGTGTACTCAGTAAACGAAGGAGTACACACATGCCAAAATTCACACAAATCGAAAAAAAAACTATACAACCCCCCCAAAAAAATTGCATCAGCTCATGTCACTGTCTCGCAAAAATTTTGTCCATGCTAATTTAGTGATAATTCACCTAATTAACATGCAAACAACCCATACACGCCAATTATTCATTTTTGAAAAAAACGGGACCTGTGTAAATAGCCTAATCCTAATCGACCTAGAAATAGCCAAGCTATTAAGCTTCAAATTCAATGTGCAGATCGGTCATGCAAAATGACCACCTTTTTATAGACCCCCCCCCCCTTATTTCGGGACTGGGGGATTATTTGAGCAAACCAAAACAATTCGTCATAGCCAAGAGCCAGACCCCAAACCCTAACATACTCGAACGGGATCAAAATCGACCAATGTGCAACAGAATGGGTATTTTTGTATGAGCTCGCAAAATGACACTTTATTACTTTACACCCTAATATCACGTCCACTGCCCAACATTCTCATGTATAGTCCTTCATATGGTCAATTAGCTGTGAGAAATGAATGCACATCAATCAGAGGCTCAGTGCATTCATACACTTGTCACTCAATTTCTTCATTGTTCACTACCAAGATTGGCTGCATTCTTTGGTATAAAACAGAGTTGAGATCGCGTGGTCTGCATAGAATGTTACCTTAATTGATGAAAAAATTATTCTGATTAATGTTGTACTATGTTATCCCACTGTGAATCTATGTGTTCATTATGGTTAAAAGGCATTTAATATTATGTTCACTATTCAGGTGGCATACGGTATATCTCCATGCAAAGTGTGCAGTCGGTAGACAGAATTGTATCCTGTTGTGTGCACTTGAGTACGCACACACCAGCATAGGTGGAAAAGTGCTCACTTGCCGTTCAGTGTATAGTTTGTGGGATTATATTTTTGATGATAGCGTTGGTCGATTTTCCTTTAAAATAATTCTTCTTGGTGTACAGTATGTACAATAATCGTCGATTTTTAGTATTTTCCATAAGTTTTTTGATGTATAAAAATATTCCATCAGTGCAGTGCCAAATAGTCTGTACAACATCATGCACCACACTGAAATTTAGAGTCATGCATTCAAAATGTTTTTGGTTGCTGGGACTACAAATGTGAAAATACGAAATCTACCAAATGGAAACATGTATAAGGAAAAAGTTAGGGCCACATGCAAATTGTGTAAATGGCCAGTATTCCATCAAACTTTTTTGGTGGGCGATTTCTCATCCAAAAATAAGAATTTTATAAAATGTCAGAGCTGCTTCCACATCCAAAAACATTCAAATGAGTAACTCAAAGTTTTGGTGTGTGGGGTGCCCATATACTGTACTTTCCCAAAATACCCCCAGGAGGTTTATTTTTCACAGTGCAAATTTTGATGGGGGTATTTCGAGGGGCTGGAGCTTATCCTTACACCAGAAATTTTAGTGAGGGGGTATAGTAACAAATAGGCTATTACATACAAAACTGGTAATAAATGCAACCAAAGAGGATATATTTGGACATATCAACACGCAAGCTAGTCTATGTGTAGCAGCAATGCAAATTGGCACCAATTAATACATCCTGTATATTGCATACATGATGTACTTCATCCAGATGGAGGTACTTCTAGGGGGGATATTTTTTCCTCAGCTCTCTCAGACCTGGGGCCAGATTTAATTCTCCCTACAGATTTGTAGGGTAGGGTGTACGCCCGATAGATTTTTCAAAGTTCAGCCGCATCGATGCACATGCACCAAGAGCAAGGTAGTTTGTAAAATATACGAAACCATCCCTTTAGGTTGCCAATATTGCAATATGATGTAAATCACTTCGACTTTGGCACGGAAATCATGATTTCGTCATTTCTTGGCCGTCGGCCAATACGTTTTTTATTTTATTTTGTCGGGCGGGTTACTCGCATAAGTTGCGCTTTTGTGTAGTCAGGTGGTCACTTTTTTAGCGTTCACTGTCTGCAACCGAAACCATGAGGGCAGCAACAAAAAAAAATACATGCACGAGCGTACAAAAGCGTGACTTATGCGAGTAACCAGCCCAACAAAATAAAATAAAAAGCGAATTGGCAGACGGCCAAGAAATGACAAAATAGTGATTTCTGGGCCAAAATTGAAGCGATATACGTCACATTGCAATATCGGCAACCTTAATGGATGGTTTCGTATATTTTACAAACCGCCTTGCTCTCGGTGCATGTGCGTCGATGCGGCTGAACTTTAAAAAATCTATTGGGCGTACACACTACCCTACAAATCTGTAGGGAGCATTAAATCTGGCACCTGGGGTATTTCGAGGGGGGTTAATTCAAGGGGTATTTCGAGTAAGTACAGTGTAAAAATATATCTAATCATCAACTGGACCAAACTATTTTGTGTTCACAAAAATATTTTCAAAGTTAAATTTTCCGCCGCTGCATCAGTCTAACCTCCACCCTCACGGATCGTAAACATACGCGTGTACGCACTTGTCGTATACTAAACCGAGCGCGTGCAGTCATTTTTTACACACACATTCACTCTTGGTGTAAAATCCAGCGTTTTAATCGATATTATACAGTTTCAACAGCCCCACAAAAACCGACGCAGGATCAAAATAGCGAGCGCAAAAAATGCCCCTTATAAAATCCTTTTTGCCCACAACTAAAGGGAGGGGCTCCTATTCACTGTCCTCAGATGTATTCGTTCAATCCGTGCGGCTTTTATCCGACCAAAGCTTCGCGTCGGATCAAAAAGTCGGGGCGGCGGGTTACGGCGGCATTTGTTCCGGCGGTCCGGCAAATGACCGAGTTATCCAGTGCACCCTGCATTCGCTGAGTACCGGCGCCGATGTGATGGAATACGTTTGCCATAGACTGGAGGTGACTCAGGTCGGCTGATTTTTGTTTTAAAATTAGTGTTTACGTGAAAAGCCCACAGTTGTTTAAATGTATTTACATTTACTCGAAAAATACATACTCGAATAGAGGGTAAATACATTTACGTATAGTTTTTAAAAAGCACCTGTACTCAGCTGTACGCGTATCACGTTTGAAGGGTACAGAAGTACAGAAAATTTCAAATTGTAGATTTTTTTGTTACTGATATAAAGAAACCTTGAAGAAATCATATCATCTTCCATAGAATTACTAAATAATCATTAAAAAGCGACATCTGACATGTCTTCCAGTGTAAAAACCGCTTTCACATGTTAAAAGTGGTCACTTTTACATTACATCAACTAATTAGTACTGGCAGTTCAAAAAATTTCTGGCGAAATAATAATCCCCCCACCCCCTCGAAATACCCTGCCCCTCATTTAACCCCCGTCAAAATTCTCACTCTGAAAAAATAACCCCCCTGGGGGTATTTCAAGGAAATACGGTATATAAAGAAAAGTACTGGATTTTACTTTTCCGGGGGGATGAGTACTCGATTTTACATTTTCTGAGTGAAAAAGACTAGCTTTTACATTTTGTTGGGAAAGTATTTGACTCACATGTACTCACGAGCACAGGTAAAAATTTTGTTGTCACATTGTCTTTTCTTGTAAAAACTGCCTCAGGTAGCGATGGAAAAACACCTGGACGGTGCTCAGTGGGAAAAGTGCCACAATTCTTAACACCAGTGCGAAGTATCAGTGGAGCAAAGAGTAAAAAACGACAACAGAAGCGCCATGGCCCTTTTTGGCTTGGCGCTATTGTTTGATGTCCGTTCCGACTGAGGCCTTCTGTGCATGTTTACCCGGTGTGCATGTTGACCCTTATTTTCACTCAAAATCGCTAATTTCCATAACTTTTTATACTTTTTTTACCTTCAAAATCACTAGTTCATGTGTTTTATTGTTTTTTTCAGCTATTTTTTGTAGTATATGTGCTTATATACCCATTTTTTAGTATTTTTCACCTACTTTTCGCGATTTTTTGACCTTTTTTTCTACATCACAAAAAAGCCTATATATTGAACCCCCGAACCCCCTAAATTTTTTCCAGCTATCTATCCTTACAAAGGAGCGATTAGCTATATATCCAACCCCCTGGAGTGTCAAAATCTAGAATACCCTCGACATGCACAGCGGGTAAACATGCACAGAGGCACAGGCCCGTTTGTTCCTTGGTACCATGTGCCATGGCACTTTAATTGGGTGTGCCGCCAAGCGCCAGATGTTCCATGTAGGGTGTCAAAATCAATTTTTCACGGAAAGGGTAAAATTTGAAAGCTGCCGGAAAACGGAAAGGGTAAAAAAAATTTATCGGCCGGAAAACGGAAAGGGTAAAAAAATTTATCAGCCGGAAAACGGAAAGGGTACAATTTTGCATCTGCCGGAAAACGGAAAACAGAAAGGGTAAATAAATTATCGGCCAGAAAACGAAAAAAAGAATTGCCAGAAAACGTAGAGCGAAATTTGCACAGAAATGGAAAAGTTGACAAAATTTTGCTAGAAATGGAAAAATTAACATGAAACATCTGCATGCAGGTTTGCCTGTTTAGCTGTGATTGTGATAGCTGTATAGTTTTGACTTTTTTATTTTACCAGTGTACCTTTACTTTTACTGAGCATCTGAACTGAACCAGCAAAAATCATTACAAAAGGATCAAAGCAACAACAATACTCGGTATTTAGCAAAATGGATCTGTGATGTAACATAACAGTAAACAGTATAAGAGTACACTCAGCAGATTGCAATGTATGCAACCAAACTGTCTGGGCTGAGTTGGATACAAGTGATGTTTCGTGGAGATGGTACCATTATGGAGCATTTTCTTCTGAAAAATGCATGGCATGCAGTCTGCAGAGTATATGAGACACTATAATGCTACATAGTGCCACAAAATATCACTGCATCAAAATCAAATGGTGTAACAATAATCAATTTGAGGCAACAGTTGATGAAATATAATCAACTCCTCAGCTGTTTCAACCTTCAAATTGCTACAAAGAAAGTGGGACTTAAAAATACCAGTAGAAAACGATAAAATACAGAGCAGAAAAATGATGGGAAGATGTCAGCAAACTGAAAATCTAGCCAGAAAATGGAAAAATGGTCCGGGAAAACGGAAATGGATCTAGCCGGAACACGGAAAAATTGTCCGGAAAAACGGAAACAGAGAGAGTAAAATTTTTAGCTTCTGGAAAATGGAAAACGGAAAGGGTAAAAATTTTCAGCTGCCGGAAAATGGAAAGGGTACAAAATTTTCCTTCTGAAAACGGAACGTTGACACCCTAGTTCCATGGCGCTTTTTCCTTTAGCATTAGCGCCAGGCGCCAGCACTATGGTGCTTTTCCATCAGTAGCCTCAGATACTAGATCTTTCAGGCGGCCAGTGTCTGTAAGTAAAGGTGCCAACCGCAAATGCCCCCATTGGTTTCCCCCCGCAGCCGGAATACTTCGGCCTGTGCTACGCGTGCGTGCCGCCCAGCTGCATGGTGGTCGCCTGCGCCGCCGCGCCCGGCGAGCACCCAAGTCCCTGCCGTCAGGTATAGTCCGCGGGGTTGGAGTCTACCGTATCCCGTCTGAATGAATGGACGTGAACTCGGATGAACTGACGTAGGCTCATCCCACATCTAAACCCATCCCACATCTAAATCTACTTTGTCTCTCAAATAGACTATATTTAATTTAAGGAATTTCAAAAAAGTCATGATAACACAGGGTAATCAATCTAATATAACATGTTAGAGTGTTTGAAGGCAATTTGACACCACATGTTAAAACATGACAGTTGGCAACTATTGAGTGCAGTCAGTGTTATTGAGTACAACTTTGACCTGCGAAATCACTGAGTCATCGAAAGTGGCTCTTAATGTAGTACCTTTTCATCATCAACATTTTTTTGCATCCGTTATCCACCAAAATGCAAAGAATACGCATCAAATATGACAGGCATCCGATTTCTGGGCCAGGATGTGGGATGGGTTTAGATGTGGGATGGTACAGACCCGATGAACTGAGTTCACTGAAATTGAATTGAATCGTGAACTTGGGTAGCCCAGATCCTGTAAAATGTCCAGTATCATGCAAAGTGTCAAAAGTCATGAAAAATGTCACATCCGGTTAAAATTGAAGAAATTTTTTTTTGTACATTTTACAGGGTATTTTACATTTGACACTTTGACTTACATTTACTTTTTCGCGAGGCAGGCATTTTACAGAGTCTGGGATTTTACATTTTACATTGGCCTCACATTTTATGTGTAATCGTCCACTTGTATCCAAAAAAATTGCAATTTATCAATAGCATCTAAGCATTTTTTTGATCTTAGCCGATTTTGTTAGAATTTTCAGTAATGCAGCATGGCAAAGGTCCCGGGGTATTGGCTGTGCACAGCTGCTACGTACTGGGTAGTAATAGTCGCCCATCATTGCAGAAATCATCTCAAGCGGCGACAACGTCCGCGGGCGCCACGGTCGATTCGAAATCGTCCGTATCAGAAAACTGCGACCATTTCCGTTGGTTGGAGCCGCACAAATGTGTCCGGAAGCAATTGGAACGCCACGGGAAGCGGAAATCCGACGGCGGGCTGCCCAATTTGAAATTGAGCGTTATGTTCCACACACCAGATGAAAGGGCGCTCACCTGTCCCGTTGCCAGGTGCGCTTTTTTATTGAAAAAACTACTTTTGCACTAAATGCAAAAATCTTGCGCGTTCAGTTTCACGTAATGAAAAACGGGGTTGCTAGTTTTCATGGGTTTTGCAGCAAATTTTGTGATGTAGAATCAATTTATGTATGCTATCGAGTGAGTGTGTATCCTCAGCAATTCACAGCAAAAATTAATGTAAATAAATGCAGTCACATTCATTTCGAAAATGACTGTTCCCAGCAAGAACATGCTCTTTCTGCGAACAAAAGTGTGAATGGTCGATCAAATGTGAATCACCAGCAAACATAACAAATTAATTAGGTACTTTTTTGGAATTGAAAATAACCAACTTTCACGCTTTCCCAAAGCTCCAAATTTTGCATTATGTAAAATTGTCTGTTTTCCAGGTACTATTACTACCTGCAAATGAAGTGTGACATAATCGAGGGCCGTTTGCTCACCTCCCCAGAGCAGGCGATCCAACTGGCCGCCCTCTCGCTTCAGGTCAGCCACGATCACATAGTTTTTATTTGCCGCTTTGGGCTGCATATGGGGCCGGCTTTTTGGCAGTTGGATTGGGTGTAGGTAGTGGTGGAAAAGCGCCAGAAAAATGGCGCCACGGCGTCATTCAAAAAGTGGGCGCCAGGCGCCAAGGGCGTCACAGAAAAAGGCGCCAAGCGCCAATGGCGCCATGGCGCGGCCCCCTTTGGCGCCCTCAAATGGCGCCAGCGCCTTGGCGCCATTCCATCACAGATTAAGTGTCAGGGTCCGGATCGGGACTGGGAAATTTCCGTGTGTTGCCAAAGCCGGGGCATGGGATAATCATTGAAAAGTAGTCAATTTTCAGAAAGTGTAATTTAAATCTGTCAAAAATAAAAGATAATTAAATTTAACTATATCAAACACATCAGCTTAACTATATCTCCCCCAAATTTGCAAAGATCAAATTTTTTGGGAACATTTCAATTCACAGGTGACTTTTGGGCCGCACTCTCCCAGTATCCACACCATTGAAACTTTGCGACAATATTCACTGCTGCCCTTTCATTTGACAAAGTCTAATCGTGTTTTGGATGAATTGCTGCAGCGCGCATGCAAGGAACACATGAAATTGGGCCAAATGGACAGGGATCGAGCGATGTTGGTTTATGTGAATGCGGTCAGGAGGTGTGAGGTTCGTTCATTTATTGTTTTATTTCTTCTTTTGTTGTGTTGGATATATGATACCAAAACTTGATGTTATCATGAAATTTTATGCATTATATCGTTTTGGCTTGTTGTAAATACAGTGCACTATGAGTGTAATTTAACGATCGCAATTTTGCCCCATAGATATCTAGCCTTTTTCAAGACCTTAGGTTTTTTGTTCTCAATTGACATCAGATCAGTTTGTTTAAAGATTGTGAAATCAGATTGTTTAAAGTTGAATTGGTCAAGATTTCTTGTTTTCCACCCCAAAGTGCACGGTAAAAGGCCCAAATCGCATTGATCAGCGATCATAATTTTATCAAATATGAATTTACCTTATTTATAACTTAAATTATGCATTTGATGTTGGGATTGGGAAACGATATGTTCGTCTAAGCTCAAAAGTTATGTCTTGTTATGTCAGGCTTACGGTATGGGCGAGAGTTATGCAGCTTCTGATGCGCAAACTAGTGAAAATGTCCTTGTCACCTATTGCGAAGAGGGGGTGCTCATTCGGTTGGTTCATTTACAATTTTCTGAATAAATGTGTATCCATTGTTGCTGAGTTCATGCCTTTTACCGGGCATGCTTTGGGAAACGTGTATCAAGGTTCTCGGATGGGGGTTCGGTTCGGTTCTCATGCCCCCCCCCCCCGCCGCAAATTTCCCAGCTATCTATCGTTCCCCCCGTAGTAGCGATTTGCTAATAATTCAAGCCCACGGAGGGTCAAAATTCAAGATACCCCTGGCTTGTTTTCATTTCAGCACGCGCGAGTTATTGCATATTCCAGTAAAAAAAATGGTAGAAAAGTCATCAAAATTGTTCAATTGCAGTAAAAAATCAATCCATGTGTTTTTATCATTATTTTCAGACGCAAGGCCGGTGTGCCATTGGTTTACGCCTGGGAGGATATATACTCGGTGTCTTCGCACAAGAAACAAGTCCGCTTAAAGTGCGCAGAGATGTCAGATGTGAAACTTAATGCGGTTTGCTTTTTATTCAAGTGTTATCACTTTTGGGGCAAATTGTTGGGGTGAATCTTGTTTTCTTGAAAGTGATGGGTCTAGTGACGCTTGTTTGCGATTTTGGTGTCTGTGTTGTTCAACCGTTTTTACCGAACTTTTACTTGACACATGACAGTGTGTTTTACTGTGTACAGTAGGGATGGAAAAACGCTTAAGTTCCAAAAATTACGGCTGAGGTTTCTTTAAATAAAAAAACCCGGTTTCGATCCTTGCATTTTTTTGTAAAAACAACGGGTTTTAAAAAAATTTGAAAAAACCCTCGGTCATCCATAGTGTACAGGATTGTCCACTAGTACTTTTTAACTCTCAAACATTTTCCAAAAATAATTTGATCGCAGCGCAATACGGAAGCGGCGCGATATATCAGCTTGATTCTGTCTATGCAGTTGGACTTCTTTCGGTCTATGCTCGGCAAATTTCGCCTAAGACAAAGGTATGTAACGTTTTGGCAGGTCCTTTAGTTTACCAATCAGAAAAATTTAAAAAGGCAAAACAGAATTTTCGCCTGGCTGTACTGCTGTTATATGCAGTGTGTTGTTTTTAGTGTTAAATGTCAAATTTCTGTTCACTTTGTGAGTAAAGCAAAAATCGCTTTTAATTGAAAAAATTTTGTTTTAAACGGATCATTACAAGAGCCTTTTTTCTATGGTTAATATTTTTGGTTACACATAAAAACTATTGTAAATATTGACCGTCTTTTACCATTTCAGCGGGTCGCGGAAACGACTCACCCGCCAATTGATGCAGGTTGGAATTTTTGCAGTATTCACCTAAAAGTATTTTTGAAGTACCTTCACCTAGGCTGAATCGCAATGACAAATTTTTCCCTACAATGTGGGGTCAGATTCTTGGACAAGAATTTGAAGTTGATGCAGTTTGACAGCCATTCAACTGTGATTTGTTAGGTTTTTCCATCATGCAGCTAACAGGGGGACTTTTTCAAGGGTGTATACTAGAAGATTTTTTCTATGTTTCATTTCAACATTGCAGAAAATATTTTTTATTTACAGTCGACATCCGGTGCTATTCAAGTGGATACGATCAATGGACAAAGATATCGACAAAATGCACCCAATTTCCGCACGCCTCAACTGGATAGAACCCGCATACAAAATGGACGCCAGGTGGCTGGGGGAACTTTGGGCAGGAACACTGATATGTGAGTTTTCCTCATTTTTATCATCAAATAGAACATTGAGGATAAAATGGTGTGTTTTACATTGTTTTTGCACAATCCAAGTATCCGCGATTGGTTCCAACTAATTATTTTGAGAAAATTGAGCATACTTTTCTAATCCAAGTATCCGCGATTGGTTCCAACTAATTATTTTGAGAAAATTGAGCATACTTTTCTAATCCAAGTATCCGCGATTGGTTCCAACTAATTATTTTGAGAAAATTGAGCATACTTTTCTAATATTACCAGCCATAAAGTCGTGAATTCATGCATGATGTTTATGTAAATATTTTCTCATAACGAGTATTTTGCAATTGTTTAGACACCCACACAAGCAGCGTGCATAAGTATCTCCTCAAAATGGGGCAACTTCAATTCAACACCCATAAACACGCAATCCTTGTCGCTTGCCCCTCTAAACCCTATTCCCCCTCTCAGCCAGTGCGGCTCGGCGACGGAAGGCGGCCTGCGGCAGTGGCACAGCGCGTCGCACCTGCTGCACGCGCACCCGCCCGACTACAAGCCCGCCCCGGACTACGACACCGCGCTCAGCCAGCCCACCGTTACTGTGCCCCAGGTTACTGGGGGGGGGCGCAGTTGTTAATGCTCGAAAAGTACGCATACTCGACTACCGAGTAAATACGCATACGCACATTTTGAAAAAGTATCTGTATTCGCCTGTACGCTTACTTTTTGAGAGTACTCGAGTACAGAAGTATACTTTTTAAGAGTACAGAAAGAGTATATTTAGCGAGTAGTAAGAGGGTAAGAGGCACGGGTAAGAGAAAAAAAATCAACGGGTGCAAATAAAAAGTGCTCATAAAGTTTAAAATGAACATTTATAATGCTCCCTTCTAGATTTTCCAGAAAGAAACAGTAATTTTACTGGCTTTTACGCTTTCCTGAGAAAAAAATACTCGCATTTTCGCTTTCTGGTAAGAAAATGTATTTTACTCTTATTTACCCGTGAGTAAAAGTAAAAAAATACTTTACGCTTGCTGTACTCGAAGGGTGAGTAAAAAAGAAATACTTTACGCATACGCTTACTTTAGAAAAGTTTGGTACTTTTAACAACTCTGGAGGGGGGTGTTCCATGTAGGTTTTTTAAAATGTGAATTCTATTCCGTCGCTGAGTAAAGTTAGGTATTAGTAGTGACTGAACGGGATCTGGTATCGGGTTTCGATTCAAAAGATTTGTAGTTTAGAAGTGTAGTTGTCAAAAACTTTAAGCCTATGTGGAAAATGAACTCAATGCCACTGCACACAGAAATTTCTGCGTCCGCTGTAAATTTTACATGGTCACAGGCACCCGACGTAACGCAGTGCGGTGGGGGGAAAAGCATTGATAGCACCCGTGACAGTCAGAATGAATCTGATCAGGTCAGTAAATCCGAGAATTGATTTTGTTGCACTCTTGGCCAAGTGCCAGAAATCATCAATTGGGTCGGGTGACTGTTTTAGTATGTGACCACTTTGTGCACTGTTTTACTCTACGGTATATCAATTAATTTTTGCCATTAGGTAATCAAACGTAACTAGCGATTTATAAAGTGCCGCAATTTATGTCTATTGTCATCTCAAGCTTTCCCTGCCTTTTGTAAACGTGTAAAACCTGTTGAAGCACCACGCAGGCGTTTTTGAAAAGCGCGCATATTTTTTTTTGTTAAGTTCTGTCTGTGAGTATATGCTGTCTTTTCAACCATATTCAAGGGATGAAAAAAATTCAATAGCTCTCAAATATGGTTATTCAAAAAACTCAAAATTGGTTATGTCAAAAAAAATTATTATGAAAAACGGAAATGGACATTTTTGCACTTGCTGGAAAACGGAGAAATTTTGCTGGAAATAGACAACTTTGCAGAAATTTTGCCACAAACAGACAAAATTGGAGCAATTTCGCTGGAAATGGAAAAAAACATTCAGAATTTTACGAATTTGGCTTGGCTGCTAAGTATTGATGGCACTCTTTCTCTGGCACATTTCCATCACTGGTACCGTATTTTTAAGTGTTATTATTTTGTGTGATGTTTCCTTTTTTAGAAGTGTGTGGGAGGACATTTGATCGATTTTGTATGCTACACAAACATATCACAGCATATCATTACTTGGTAGAATGTAGAAATGGAAGGTTTGCCACTAAAAACAAAAGACATTAAAAACAATTAAAACAACCCTCATTGCCAATCTGTAAGTGAAATTGGGTGCTTGCGCGTAAAAATGTAAACGTAAAAAATGTAAATGTACGTAGTGCCAGAAATTTTGACTAATAGACCGAAACTAATAGAACGGCTACTTCCAATAGAACGGCAGGTAAAATAGGTAGTTGTTGAAAAATAGAACTGCACGCTTTTATTAGAAGAAATATGGTATTCACGTTTCTATCTCTTAAAAATTGACATAATTGCGGTGCCTTGTATGAATTAGTCATCTGCATGTCTACATATTTATGCAGACGGGTATGTATGTTAGGTAAATACGTTATAACTATGTGTATTTGATAAATATATCAAAAGCGACAGCGCATTGTACTATTTACTACAATGTGAGTCATGGCTGCATTTGTGTTTGTATAATTGGTCCACTTCCCACACAAATACTCAAAATATCAGACCATTATCGTACAAATATTCTAGGAATATTCTTAACATGTGGGTTCGCATTAGGCATATTTATGCATGTTTTTTTCTGCATTGGTTTGAAGTGGAATGTGAAAAAAGTATTTTTTCACACTTCCTAACATAATTTTGTTTGCGTTATGTTTAAAATTCCATTTTATGTGCAAATGTGCAGGCACTCGTGAATGTCATTGCCTCGCCATTGTTACTGGCCATTGTGTAAACTGGGAGCATTCTTTTAATCACTTTTGTACAATGCGCGTGTTTGCGCATAATACCCTTTAAGCAAATAGGTATTTATTTCAGAGCGAAATTTTACTCATTTTTTTGTTCCTTGTCAACATTGCCCTGTTTTTTAGAAATTTAAATTCCAAACCCTGCTTTTATTGCAACAATTTTTGTTTCCTGATATTTTTGGAGAAAAATTCCGTGTGGTGCGGTTAAAAATTGTGTTAATGTCGCGCTTTCAAGTGTCAGAATGAGTGACCTGTTGAATCAAAAGTGGTCATTCAATCTCGATTATTCAGATGTTTCCATCATAAAATTGATGTCAGTTCAAGAACTGTGCAAATATTGCGATTTAGAGTGTAGAGTTGCATGTTTTTGAGATACTCATCACATTCTATACTTTCCGGATAGCGGTTGATCAATGTTCTGCAAGGTGTTTAACTTGAGATGCTGTTTTCGTTGGATTATATTTTAGCATTCTGAGAATATATTCCATATTGAGCTCTGCTACTTAAGTAGTGCTTATTAAACAACCTATTTTTTCACGTCCTGAATTACGTGACCCTGTAAATCTTTAAACAAGCTAAAGCTAAGGTACTCAGCTAGATCAAAATTACAATTATTAGAACTTTGTAGAATGATCATTAACCATTAATGCTCACAGTTAAAATATGATGCATGCTTACAGTTTACATGCTGATTTGTCAAAAGTTGCCAATTTTCAATTCCAGCTCAAATTTTACAATTTTTTTTGAAATTTTTGGTCCGACTGATTAAAAATACTACTTTTAAGTGCTAACTGTGTTGCGTGGAGTGAGAAAATAATTTGCCAACTGAGCTAGCGCGCACACTCAGCCAAGTCTGCTAAGTATAAGAAAACGACCATGTAAACACGTTCATTTCAGGTCCATTAATCTTACCACTACAAAAATGCCTTCTTGTTTCGACCAGCAATGTTTCATCTGCCAAGTGAACAAGTTTATGGCCACACTTAGGCCATCCGTCACTGAAAATAATCAGAGGAATAATATTTCTGCTACAAGTTCAGCTGGTATTGGTGTTCGAAAAGTACACGATTTCATTTTGCCCGGTGGATTTCTGGCGCTTAGAAACGACAGAAGTGCTCAGAAGAGGAATGTGAGAAAAGTGTGTCAAATCAAGTGATCACTTACGCACTTCATTTTGTAACTTTAATTGTGCGAGAACGTGCTAGGGATTAAAAAAATTGATGATTTTTCTTAGAAATGATAGAAATAATCTACTGCACACGCGCTAGTTTACTAACACTAGTAAACTCAAAGTCCAGTATCCATAAATCAGCTTTAAACGTATTTGAGTTTTATTTTGAGTTTGCGTATTAATCTTCAGTCAACGGACATTAAAATCAAACTCAAAATCAAACTCAAATAGATGTAGGCTTATTTTTGAGTTTGCAGGTGTTAGTAAACTAGCGTGCGCAGCGCCAGTATGTTGCATAAACGTAAATATGTTACAATCACAGTTGTAAAAAATACTGAACTTTTCTCAAAGTAAACGTAAAGTAAAGCTTTTATTTTTACTCACCCGTGAGTATAGAAAACGTTAAGTACTTTTTCTTTTACACTGCATAAAAACGTATTTTACCGATTTGGCACCCAGGAAAATTACAATACTTGACGTTTACTTTGAAAAAGTTTGAATTTGGCTGAATTTGAAAATAGTTCGAAAAAGTCTTAAATTTGAAAAAGTTCAGTACTTCTAACAACTATGCTAAAATACCAAAGACAACCACATTGAATGGGGCAGCGCACTCTCAGATACAGTGTATCAGGCTGCCCAAAAGAATCTAACCGTGCACATGCATAAACATTCCAACTTTTTCAGTCTCGCTGCGCGTCCATGCCCGCCGACGGGAAGGGTATCGACTTGCGTTTGGCGCTGCGCCAACCGGCCCATGTCCAACTGGCACAGAATGCACCCGGTTGGGTTGGGTTCATTTTTTCCACTTTTTTATTGTGTTTGGTTACTTCTATTTTATTGTGGAGCATGTTAATAACATAGTTGTGTAAACGTATTTACATTTACTCGATAAATACGTATACTCGAGTACTGCGTAAATACGTTTACGTTTACGTTTACTCACGAAAAAGACTGGTACTCACTCGCGTACTTTTAGCGAGTGCTGAAAACTTATTTGTAGGGGACAGAAACTGTCATTTTGCCAAACAGAAAGTGACAAACATAAGACATTTTCATAACAAATAAACACCTTCCCGGACAAGTTCACCACCCATTTTTCACTTTTATTTATGTATTTCACTTCGAATGCAATATCTCCGTCCATGGGGGTGTTATAAAGCTGAAACTTTGTATATATTTAGTTGTAAGACCCCTCTACTCCCCAACAATGGGGGAGGTGCGGCGACTCACTACAGGGTGGGTCGCCGCACCTCCCCCATTGTTGGGGAGTAAGGGGGTCTTACAACTTTATATATACAAAGTTTCAGCCTTATAACACCCCCATGGACGGAGATATTGCGTTCGAAGTGAAGAAAAAAAATGGGTGGTGAATTTGTCTGGGAAGGTGTTTACTTATCAACACATCTTTGATCCATACCAGAGTAAAAATTGAAAAATCACCGACTTTTTCTGTGACAAAAATAGTCACTTTTACGTTTTCTTTGAGGAAAAATGCCCGTTTTTACGTTTAGCCCAGAAAAAATCTCATTTTTACGTTTTGTCTGTGAGAACTCTTGTACTCACGTTTTACGCAGTGTAAAGGTAAAAAAATACTTAACGTTTTCTGTACTCAGGGATGAGTAAAAGAAAAATATTTTTACTTAGAAAAAGTTCAGTACTTTTAACAACTCTGGTAAATAACTGTAAAAAACCCCGAAACTATTTGTATTTGATGAATTCCCTTTTAATCTGGATGCAGTTCTCTACTCTGATGCCACACTTTCGCAGATTTGATTCCATCCGGTGAAAGTACCCAGAAGTTATCGAAGGTAGCTGGGAACAAAAACGGAACTGCCGTATCCAGTCACGATGCTTTGGTTAGCCCGATCGATCTAAAGTTTCAAATTTATATTATTGTACAGTCCGGAGAGTACCCTAAGATAAAATCAGCTGTGATGACTACTGTGGACATTAGAAGTGCATTTCATGCAAAAAAAAACTGAAGCTATTTCAAATTTTAGGTGTAAAGGTGCCCAAAAGGCATACTGTTAGATAGCGTTTAAATTCGGGATATTGTAGAGAGAAAAATATTTAGCCTGTAGCCTGTGTAATCTTGTATCCTGAATAGGCTTAATAAACGGTCTCCACCCCCCAGTTGCATTGGCTGCAAACGCGCCTCTCGAGCGACACTGCGGCCACGTGCGCCGAGTTCGCCGAGCTCGGCAAGGCCACGCGCTCCGCCGCGCCCTCCACAGTGGCCCTAAAAAAGGAGCACTCAAAGAGGAATAAAGCCAATTGCAAAGGTCAGAGCGAGGCGCGCAGTGGCGCCGGGTTGGCTGATTGCCAGACGCCCGTCGTGCTGCCTTACGATGGCAATCGCGTCGTGTTGCCACCGAGCAGAAATAATCCAGATGGATATGTGAATGCCAGCTGGTTGCAGGTTGGTTATCGATGGATAGTAGCCGAAAATTTTGCCTGAGCGGCGCCGGGGATGGATAGATCGCTGGAGCGTTTGGGGGGTAACCCCCCCCCCCAACCTCCCCCATACTGGACCTCTTGTTTTCAGGGCTCGGGACTGCCCCCTGAAAGTAACGATGACTGCTCTGCAAGTGTGCTCTCCCTGCATGTATGCGCCCCAGCTAGCATTGAAAAATGGGTGATTTTGAAAAAATAAAATTGGATGTAATGTCAGAGAATTTCTCAAACTGAAAATGTATTCAAATCGATCTGATGCATGGCAGGGTTAGCATTGAAAAATAGGTAGATTTTTATATATTTATATCGGAAAAATAAAAAAATATTTATTCACATTTTCTCCAGATTAAATGATATGACTGTCATAGAAGATATTCTGAGATTATTTATTATATTATCTCAAAATCTCCCATTTTTCAATGCTAACTGTGTTGCACACTTCAGGGACAGGACACTTAATAAGCAGTCATACTTACATGCTGTGTAACATTATCGTAAAATGTAAAAACCTTTAATATTTAAGTTGACGTTCTTATGTTCGCTTTTATATTTAGTTAATTCAATTTATTACAATTTCATTTTATTCACATTCCAACTTTAACATCTTCACATTCGTCATTTAATATCTCAAGCGAAGTTGTTTACAACGTGCGCTTCACATTCGCTCACATATTTAGATCTTAGTCATTGCTCACATTCCGCCACATTTCCTTGACAAGCAGCACGCAAATACGCCGTCATGTTTATGTTAAGCGGCGGGCTCGCCCCATGCGGGGGGCCGAGCCCGCGCGCCATTTCAAATGCTGTCTGGCTTGTCTCACATTTTCACTATCTTGTCAGTTTAGCTCGCTTTTCATCGGAGAAGCGAGCGGGCAAGGATTGAACTTTCACAATTGGAAATGTTGGGTAAAAATCGGAGATTAGAGCCGACCGATTGGCGCCAAACCAATCGCCATCGGTCTGGCCCTTAAAAGCCGATTTCACAGCTAAAATCGGCAGTGTTTGCAACCTCGTCAACTTCACACGAATCTCTTCCTAGGATCTAAATAAGCGCCGTAGTCACTTTATTAAGTCGCTTGTTTTTGGTGCTAAGTTTAACTCTTGGTGCTTTAAGTCACCTCAGTGCTTTATTTCACATCAGCGCTGTTTAAGGTGCCTGTTCTCACAACCGCGCCACTTAATTGTCGCCTTTTGTCGTAATTAAGTGCCTTCTTTAAATTGCCTTATTTCTCCGGTAATTCGAGCTTCTCTTGCGTTTTAATTAAGTAATTAATTTAGTTGTAAATTAATTCCTTTGTTTACGTATATTTTTATATATATTTTATTTACACTTATTTCTTTGTATTTAATTGTCTAAATAAAAACTTTCGTCAAAACCTTTGGTAAACAATCTAAATTTGCTTCACACTAACTCACGTCAATTCACTTCAACTCAACTAATCACATTTGATAAAATAACGGAACGTCAACTAGAGACGACGCTTCACGTCAACTTTCATACGTTCACATTTGTCCTCTTCCTCGGTTAGGAATAGGAGCTGGTTCACAAGTCATTTCAACAAGTTCCGTATTATTTTACATGGCGCAGCGAGCAGGGTGACTAATTAAACTAATTGGTCACTCTAATTAAGTCGTCTCGCGCGAAATTTCATTGGAAATTGTTTTTCACAGCCTGAGTCACACGCACGAGGTTACGGTAATACGTTTTTGGACGCAAAATCGTTAGTAGCGCGTGCATATTTACTTACGATTTTACAAGTACAAGTCACAAGAAACGAAATATTTATTTTATTATTTTATTTCGTTCACAGCTAGCTACCACTTTGCTAATAAGCAATCAGTCGATCGAGATTTGCTATGGAGGAACGCGTACGCGCTCAGCGAGGCGCCCAAGCCGCCGCAGCTATGCCTGTGAGCAACGTAGATGAGTCCGACACAACTCATCCGTTGACTCAACATAGCCGGGCGTTGACTGGAGTGCGCAACGGAGTGCTACGTTTCACATCCAAACCGATTCCTAAAATCGTCAAAGACGAGTCACAACCCGCCGCCGTAAACTTGCGAGCGGCGGAGGAAGTATTAGAATTACTTCAAGCCTACGGCTACCAAGCTGAGCTGAAACGCTCGGACCTGTCTGCGGCTATGGACAAATTCACATCTATTGTCCAAGATCACATCACAAGCCTGGACAGAGATCAAGACGGAGTGGCCGAAGAAATAAAGAGCGCCAACGCAAAATTAGAGCGCGCGCTCTACTCGGGCTCGAACAACGCGATGATGCTCATGGATGAGCTGGAATCGAGGATGGCGACCGCCCAAGCGCAAATCAAATCCGCGGAAAGGTTGATACTTTCCTTGAAAGGTCAGTCAAATGTCAATGTTGATTTAACTACTCAACCCCCTTCACAACCCCCTTACAACAATGTCAATATGGGAAGTAGTTCTCAACCTTCACAACCGGAAACTTTGTTAAAGTTACCTAAAATCGAGCTTGCTAAATATAACAGTGATCCGTTAGAATGGGCAGCTTGGTGGGAGATTTTTCGAGCTCAAATTCACGACCGAGCTAATTTGTCAACTGGTATGAAATATACATACCTTAAGCTCAGCCTTATCGGTCCAGCAGCAGAACTGCTGGCCGGATTAAAAGGTGATGGTCGAGATTACATCACAGCAGTCACCATGTTACAATCAAACTTTGGTGAAACGCATCGGGTACAAGCAGCCCTTTGGGATAAATTGTATTCACTCGAAAAGCCTTCGTCAAGAGGAGACTCTCTCACAAATTTCACACGAACCCTTTTGTCAACTCTCAATCAACTTAAAGAAAGGGGTGAAAGTGTTGATTCTGGTGCAGTGTTAAGAATAATTCGTGGTTATCTTCCCGATAATATTGTTCTTGCCGTCACAGAAGAACACCGGAATTCGATGCGCACCGCTGTAACCGGCGACACCGAACTCACAGTCGTCAGGTTTGTTGATGCATTAACAACCATTGCTCGTGCTCGGTTAGATGCGATGAAAACTGAACAACAAAGTTCACAATCTTCAACTGTTGTTCAGAAATCACAAAATTCATCATTAAAAAAGCCACAAAATGGAGGAGGTTGGCTACAGCAAAAGAAAAAAGGAAATAAATCACAAAATACCTTTTCAAAACCAAAACCTATTCACAATACAGTTGCTTTTGCTGGTACCAACGCTAACGTTGGTAAATCACAAGGAAAAAATAAAAATTCCACTCAACCTCCCAGAACTCCGGCGATCGGAGCGATTAGTCAAAAGCAGTCCTCACAACCTGCTGCTGACTATCGCAAGCCGAAATTCGAGTGCTTGTTCTGCGGCATCAAAGAGCACTACACAACCGACTGCCCTCAATACGTCACACCGAGAGAGCGTACTGAACGGTTGCAAGCTTTGGGCGATGTGTGCACGCGCTGCACGCGCAGAGGCCATCAAGCGGCACAGTGCACTCAACGACTGAGTTGCTACTATTGTCGCCAGATTGGTCAGCATTGTAAAATAATACGGAACTTGTTGAAGTGACTTGTGAACTAGCTCCTATTCCTAACCGAGGAAGAGGACAAATGTGAACAAGTGTAAGTTGACGTGAAGCGTCGTCTCTAGTTGACGTTCCGTTATTTTATCAAATGTGATTAGTTGAGTTGAAGTGAATTGACGTGAGTTAGTGTGAAGCAAATTTAGATTGTTTACCAAAGGTTTTGACGAACGTTTTTATTTAGGCGATTAAATACAAAGAATTAAATGTAAATAAAATATATATAAAAATATACGTAAACAAAGGAATTAATTTACAACTAAATTAATTACTTAAATAAAACGTAAAAGAAGCTCTAATTACCGGAGAAATAAGGCAATTAAAAGAAGGCACTTAATTACGACAAAAGGCGAGAATTAAGTGGCGCGGTTGTGAATAAAGCACCTCAAACAGTGCTGGTGTGAAATAAAGCACTGAGGTGACTTAAAGCACCAAGCGTTAAACTTAGCACCAAAAACAAGCGACTTAATAAAGTGACTACGGCGCTTATTTAGATCCTAGGAAGAGATTCGTGTGAAGTTGACGAGGTTGCAAACACTGCCGATTGTAGCTGTGAAATCGGCTTTTAAGGGCCAGACCGATGGCGATTGGTTTGGCGCCAATCGGTCGGCTCTAATCTCCGATTTTTACCCAACATTCCCAATTGTGAAAGTTCAATCCTTGCCCGCTCGCTTCTCCGATGAAAAGCGAGCTAAACTGGCAAGATAGTGAAAATGTGAGACAAGCCAGACAGCATTTGAAATGGCGCGCGGGCCCGGCCCCCCACTCGGGGCGAGCCCGCCGCTTAACATAAACATGACGGCGTATTTGCGTGCTGCTTGTCAAGGAAATGTGGCGGAATGTGAGCAATGACTAAGATCTAAATATGTGAGCGATGTGAAGCGCACGTTGTAAACAACATCGCTTGAGATATTAAATGACGAATGTGAAGATGTTAAGAAATGGAATGTGAATTATAAATTGAATTAACTAAATATAAAAGCGAACATAAGAACGTCGACTTAAATATTAAAGATTTTACATTTTACGATAATGTTACACACTCCCGAAACTAGAATAAAAATTAAATTTAATTTAATTTTATCTCAGCCAATCTCGGCGAATTGATGTGAAACAATCAAAATCAAACGCCTGTGATGCTCTCATCACTCCTGTGGTAGCAGATCGTCGGCGTCTTCGACGCCGGCATTTTCCCGGCCCTCCTCATGATGCTCGTCCATGGGTTCGACGGCATCCTCCTCAGGCTGGCTGCCTTCCCCGTGTCCGGGCGCCTGGTCTTCTGGGGCCCCCGCTGGTCGTCCCGGCCAGTTGGGGAGCTTCTCAGATTCCTCGGCGAGCCTCTCGAAGGCCTGTCGGAGCGCGTCGGTCTCGTCGACGATCGTCGTCGACGACTCGGTGGGCTGCCATTGCTCCGATGCTGCAAGCGGTTGGCTTGATAGCAAGGGGACATGGGAGGTTGTGAATGAGGTCGTACACTGTGAAGTGATTGAGTTGAATTGGTCAAATGGTACGGTGGGGGATCTAGTTCTTGATCGTGACTTTCTTCCATCTCTCCGAGCTCTATGTCGGACTGTGAAGGTGTTTGTTTGAGGAAGGTCACAGATCTTTTTAGATCGTTTAACTTTTGATTTGACCAGTTTTTGATTGATGTTATTGAATTTGTGAAAAGTTTGGGGTATAAAGGAAAATGTTTCGTGTGACAATTTCTGCTCACCTGGGAGCCCTGCGACTCCAGCGAATCTCTTGAGTCGCTTTTGCAAGGGCTCGCGGTCAGGGATCGCGTCTTCCATTGTGACTTCCGTTGTGACAGGCTCGGTGACTGTGAGTCTGGCGTTTGGTGACGAGCTCTGCGGTTGTGACTCGCAGGAGGGTGCAGGTTTTGTGACCCGGCGCGCCCCCGTCTCCATTTCGATTTCTTCGGCGCGTTCGGTACTATAACCGATCGGGGGATCCGATCTAGGCTGTACCGTGCGTCCTGAAAGCCGTTTGAATGGAGAAACTCGTTTGAGGGGTGTGACAAACTTTGAAGGTAACTGTGACGAACTTGACGATTGTGACGATTGTGTGACGATTTGGTTTGACAAAGCGGGTTTGTTGAAACCGCTTGCCGGCTTCTTCTGGCGGTTACGTCGCCGTCGCTTACCGATTTTTCCTTGTTGAACGGGCGGGGGCCCCTGTTGTTTGGGCTTCTGTCCCTTCTGCCCTTTCTTCGGAAAAAGCCCTTGATGTCTGGCAGCATACCCCTGCCGGTTACGAGCCGCCACTGCATGTAAACATAACCAATATACCCAATACAAGCAATTGTGATAATAATGAGTATGATGTTCACAGCTGTTTGAAGTGGCCCAGTAAGTAACGTGTCTAATGCAGACGCACCACCTGTGACACTACCGTGAATGATGTGACCCAATTCTTTTCCTACACCTTCAAAATATGCACCAACCCCTTGGCCAATGCCTGCAATATACGCTTGCACTGCTTTAGGATCGTTGGATTTTGTTGCAATATAATCGACTGAACGTGTGACTTGTTGTTCGAGTCGTTGCAAATTTTGAAAGTGATGATGTGCAGCCATGATACTGAATGCAATATCAGTCATGCTTACACCTGGTGACCCGGAAACATTTAGTGTGAATGGTTTCCACGAGCCAGCCCAAATTAATTCGATTGGGAGTTTTGTAACGTGCAAATTCGTTGGTCCGTTTTCGTTGGCCCATGAATTGTCATTTAATTGATAATATTTGTGATCTTTCATGAGACAATGATCTATTGGTGAATGTGTGATCAGATCATTGGTGCCAGGAGCAACGAACATAATATGTGGGTGATTTGTGACTTTGACCGGCAGAAATTTATAACAAGTATTGTTATATTCGTGTTGAAAATAAATAATTTCTGCTGTGACTGGTTTACAATCCCAGAACATTAATATATCTCCATGCCATTCAGCATAGAGATTTTGACGTCCTAGCAATGCTCGCAAGCCAAGTGTGGGATTGAATGTGACAATTGCATGAATTATATCTAGTTGGGTCTGACGGATGTGACATAATTGTTGCCAGATAGATCCAAATTGTTTTTGTTCTAGATGTGCAATTTTGTCAACTTCATATTGTTGACGAGCTGTGAGCAAGTGAAATACACCAACATCAAGATTTGGTGCGAGTTTGAAATGAAGAGGAGCTTTTTCGGTTGGAGGCTTTTTCAATTTCTTAAGTTGATATCGAAGAAATTGAATGAATGCCGAGCCTTGGTCAATATATTTTGCGTCTTTTGGCACGCATTCTGCATTATTTGGGAATTGTTGTGATCTCCATGTGACTGAAAATGCAGCTTGCAATTTTTCCACTATGTAATGATTTTGTGAATATTGCGCATCAAATTGACCAATCTCTTGGAATGCACACTGCTTGTTGAATGCGGTAGCATTCCATAAAGAGACGCCATTGTCGCTGTCATAACAATAGCCAGCTTGTGGGTTGCAATGTGACAGATCTTGAATTTCGGAAACTATTTTCTTTCCGTCAAGACTTGCGACCACACCTTCCTCTATGTGAAAGTTCATTACTGTGTTACTCAGATTGTGACAAAAGTAACAATAATCGATGTGAAGTGATTTGTTAGTGCTCCACAATGCATGACCGATTTTTATTAAGGGTTCGCCTTTCCAAGTTTTATTTTGGTAGGCGATCATGCAATCGTAGGTTGTGACTCTGTGATTTTTAATGATTTCTGGTGGCAGCATAGCTTTTCCGCCCACCAGGCTCATATACGTGACTATAGTATGCTCTTGTTGAAAGCATCTATAAATTGGTGTTGTTTGCGGCTGAACACGCAACGTCCATATGGATACCACAATATCCTCTATGGCTGTGACTTGAGGAAAGTGACATGTTACTTTTTCCGGAAGTTGTATTGCGTGCCCAGTGCGTGTTTTATGGCACAGATTAAAAGTTTTGTGATATTGATCTGTCCATGTGAGCGCGTTGGCTAATTTTGATTGTATTAGCAACGAAAGCGCCATTAAATGCGACACGTTTCCCCAGAACGAATATGTGCCAGTGTAGCGACATGTTCGACGTGGGTTTGCGCGTCTTGCATCTTGCTGTGAAGATTGTGATTGTTGATGTGATTTATCAGTTTGTGAATCATCACCCTTATCAGGTGAAGGCTGTGAATTATCATCATCCTTTACCTCAGTGTCGATTTTATATTCAACACCGTCCTCTGTGTCGATTTCAAGAGGTACTAGGTTAGATGGAGATCTGCGTGTGCGACGACCGTTACTTGACAATACTGTGACTGCACGTATTTTGCCATCGCTTGACACGTGTATTTCGTGAACGCGGCCCATTTGCCACATGCCGGGTGGTTGTTTATCGTCTGTGATTAACACCACTTGGCCACGTTTGGGAGCTTCGTTGATTGTGCCTCTTTTCAAGCGTTGATTTTTTGCTCGATCTTTGAGTAGGTCAATGTATTGACGTGACCACTCATACCAAAGCACTTCACGATTGTGACGAATTTGGTCCCAAAGTAATGTGATGTCATCTCTGTCCTTTTCAGGCACAGAATTGAGTGCAATTTCGTCGATGCAGTTGACGTCATTGACACGTGGGGGTGTGAGTGTGTAGGTTTTTTCGATTTGTGAGGGTGTGAGGTTGAAAGATCCATCCGTCATTCTTTCCCATTCCTCTTTTGGAATTTTTCGCATGGGTTCAATCGTGGTGGAATCGAGTTCCAACTCACGTTTTTCATCCATGTAACATGGTGGTGGGGTGCCCCAAAGAAAATGTATTGGGCGCAGTATCGCTGCACCAATGTCTGTGTTTGACAAGTATGACAATGGTCGCGTATTGACGGAGAATTCGACGTCAAGCATGACTGTGAGAAATTCGTGCCATGTGAGACAACGTCGTCCGCATGCTTTTTTGAGCAAGCGTTTGACTAAACCTACCATGCGTTCATACACGCCGCCCTGCCAAGGACTATTGGCTGTGATAAAATGCCATTTTACGTCCGGTAGCATTTTGACGCAATTTTTGAATGCTGGGGCATTGTCGGACCAAATTGTGTCCGGCATGCCTCGACGTGAAATAAAACGATTTAGAGCCATAATTGTGTCGGCTGTCGAGACACTATTAGTTGACTCTAAATGGATGGCGCGTGTACTGAAGCATGTTAGCAACAAAATGTGTTGACTGTGACGGGTTCCGTTCTGTGAATAAACTAACGGTCCCATATAATCAATGCCAATATGTTGAAATGGCTTGATTTGTGATTGAGTTCGAGTGACAGGTAATGTGTGAAAATCGGGTAATGTGAATGGACCTCCTTCCGCTTTGCGGCATGTGACACATTTTTGCAAAATTTTTGCAACTACCTGCTTGGCACTTGACAACCAGCAGTGTTCGCGTAAATCTGCTAAAGTGTGAAGCATGCCACTGTGACCAGCAAGCTCATGAAAATGAGTAACCACTAGCGTTGTTAACCACCCGGTCTTTGGCAGGTAGTAAAACAACAAAGGGTTTTGATGTTCTTTGTGAGACACACGCGTGACACAATATAATAAATTATTCCACGCGTCCCATTTGAGCATGTGGTGTTTGCCAAGTTGCGCTTGTGAAATGCAACTGGCACATTCCTCTGCCTGTGAAATGCGCAACACATGTCTAAATGCTTCGTTTAAATCAGCTTGTGTGATGGGTTTTGATAAATATTCGCTTTCGCGCTTTGCAGCTTTGTGCATGGAACGATTTAGCCAATATGTTTTGACCCGAAGCAGGTATACGACAGTACGCAACAATTTTGACAGTGTTGAAAATCGTCGAATGTCGATTTCGAATGGATTTGAAGGGATGTGACGTTGTCGACTTTCGACAAACGGATTTTGAGGAGTGACATTTTGTGACAAATTGGGGTCCAAGTTGACAGGTACTTGCTGTGCAAGAGCATTAGCTGGTTGTGAATCAGGCTGTGAAACGGGCTGTGAAGTTACTGCTCCAGCGTATAAAGGTCGACTGATGTGAATGTCGCCTTTCGCAAGTTCTTCAGTGACAGGTTGCGCTTGATATTGCGAAATGTCAAGCATGGTTGGTGTGAGAGGTTCAGCTAAAAATGTAGGTCCAGTGAACCACATTGTTTCGATCATCAGTTGATCAAAAGTGCAACCCCGTGACGCGATGTCGGCTGGGTTGTCTTTTGTAGCAACCTTGCAAATTTGAATGCAATGTTTTGACATTAGTGAGTGAATTTTTGTGACCCGATTGTTGACAAAAGTAGCCAGCGGCTTTGCAGTATAAAGCCAACCGATGACAACTGTACTATCGGTCCAGAGGAAATTACTGTGAATTTTCCATCCACCCAGCTCAACGAGTTCATGATGTAAATAATCGATGAGCTGTGCACCAATTGTGACACCTAGCAACTCCAAGCGTGTGATTGTGAGGGGTTGACCTTGTTTTGACGGAAGTGGGGCTAGTTTTGTGCGAGCTGTGAGAAAACCACTAAAATATCGGTCATCTTCATAACCGTATTCGTCAGGTGAAATCGCTTGTTGACGCAAATACGCGCAAACAGCGTAGCCATCTTTTGAGGCATCGCAAAACACATGTAATTCTAATGGCCTTGTGACAGCTTTGACATCGATGCCAAAAGAGTGAAATGAGCGCGGGAATTTGATTTGACTTATGGACGAAAGATGTCGTTTTAAATCGTCCAGTAAGTCATCCGCCTCTGGGTCTTCAATGAGTTCATCCCAGGTTGTGATGTTGCACCTTTGAATTATTTGTGACACACGAAATTTCAAACGAAATAACGCGGGTGCTGTGACGCCAATAGGATCGTATGTTGAAGCCAGCAATTTATTTAAATTGCGGCGAGTGGCTGTGACAATGAGCGTGAAATCTTTCTTGGGAGCTGGCACTGCAATGGTGTCTTCAATGTGATCGTAAACGAGACCCATTACTTTAATATATTGTGACTTTTTCGGGTTGAGGTCATCGGGTTTGATTTTCTCCGAGACCATAGGCGAATTTGTCATCCATTCGCGCATGTTGAAATTTGCTCTGGCAAAAACAGCTTTAATTAAACGATAGAGCTGTATTGCATATTTGTCATCATCTACGCTGATAACTAAATTATCAACGTAAATGCTGTTGAGCAACAGCTCCAGTTTCATTCGTTCATTGGTTTCAGCGGGCTGCATGTGAGCTAATTCCTCTTCTAGGTGATATTTGATGACAGTTGACAAAATGGATGGACTGCATGTGAGTCCAAACAATACCCTTGTGAATTGCATCATTTGAATATTGTCTTCATGTGACGGAATGGTGTCATCACGCAACCAGTAAAATTTTGTGAAAGCGCGTGATTTTGGGTGAAGAGCAATTTGTAAAAATGCTTTTTCAATATCTGCTAATAACACCACTTTTCCGGCTCTGAAGCGAAGCATTAATCCGAGCGCCAGGGGTGTGAGAACTGGGCCTCGAAATAAGCAATTATTGAGACTTGGCTTGCCTGCAGAACCATCATACACTATTCGACATGTTGTCGATCTGCCAGGTGTGAGGACAGGTTGGTGAGGTAAGATGTGTTCTTGCAAACCATCTTGTGAACCATAGACGGGTTCTATGACCCCCTTGTGAAGTTGATCTGAGATGACTTTCGCGTATGTAGCGAATAAATCGGGATCTTTTCGAAACCGTTTCAACAGTGACAGAAAGCGACGAAATGCTTCTGCATTGTTAGTTGGCAATTCTTGAATGGTTGATTTGAATGGCCAATCTACGCTATAGCGACCAGTTTCTGAATCAAGAGTAATTGATTCCAGAATTAACTGTTCAGCTATGTCGTCATCATGTGATAAGGGATCATCTGTGATACCTATTGACTCGAGACTGTGAAATTGAAATAACGTCTCTTGGCCAACAGCAACAGCTGATGAAGCATGTGAACTGCATGAAACCATGAATTGATGTGGGGAAATGTCGGGTGTTGTGACAAATGATTGTGAGGACGCATTTCCGCCTAACATCAACCCAAGTATTGATTCGACTATGATCAAGCCAGATGGGAGTTCGATTTCTGTTGGTCGGATGTCGAACTTCCAATAGTAGTCTTGACCAATGACTACATCTGGTTGACATAGTTTGTGACAAAACTCATCAGTCATTTCGGTCAATTCAAGTGGTTCCGCGAATTGTTCTTGTGCATGTTCACCGTACACAATGTAAATGACTGTTTTGTCGTCTTGTGACAAAGGAGGTGGGCATGCATATGTTGCCAAATTATCCACTGCACGTAAAGTGAGCGGAATTTGTAACATATTGCCCTTATTGTCAACGTGTTTGTAAATAGGCATGACAGCCTCGACCAAAAACGTATTGACTGTGACGGGCGTTTTTGTCGCAAACACGTTCATTTGAAGAACAACATCTCCTTTGTTTTCAAAGTTATACTCATTTGCCACGGATGCTTTAATGTATGAATATTCACATCCAGTGTCAAAGAATATTAACAAAGGGTCTGTGACTCGATTTAATTCAGCGTCTTTATTAATTAATGAAGCCTGGGCCACTTGCAAACGAACAATAGGTGCAAAATCGAACTCACATTCTTGTTCGGCCTGCTGCCTGGTAGCGGGGTTGGGGTTACCGTAACCCGCCTGTGCGCTCAGCACCTCCACCGTGGGCCTGTGACTAGGTTGAAGTGGCACCGACGATGACATTTGATTCGGGTTGAGGTGTGGGTACACCTCGTACCGTTTCTGCTGGAAGCCGCGGATTTTGGCCTCGACAGTCTCCATATCTGTGCCTTCCTGGATGAGGTTGGCACGGAGCGTCGTCCACAGCTCGTTCTCGCTGTGATATTTGCGGGCTTCCTCCTGAGCTTTCGCCTGTTGTGCGTTAGCGGGCCTCGGCCATTCGCCCATGTCGAGCGGGCCGTCCATGTCCAGCTGGTACAGCGTACTCTGTCTCCACCGGAAATCATTTTCGTCCGGTGGGATGACACACACGCTCATCGGTTCCGTATGTGAAGGCGGATACGATGGCGGTGCATGTGACGACGCCGCTCCCGTTGTGATTACCTGAGCGTTGACGAAATTAGCGCTCGTTGCTTTGACAAAGGCTTTATTTTGTGAATTGTTTACCTGACGCCTGGCGGGTGCCTGTCTGGTAGGACAGAACGCCCCGTGATGCTGACCAATCTGGCGACAGTAGTAGCAACTCAATTGTTGAGTGCACTGTGCCGCTTGATGGCCTCTGCGCGTGCAACGCGTGCACACGTCGCCCAAAGCTCGCAACCGTTCAGTGCGCTCTCTCGGTGTGACGTATTGAGGGCAATCGGTTGTGTAGTGCTCTTTGACGCCGCAGAACAAGCATTCGAATTTCGGCTGGCGATAGTTAGCAGCAGGTTGTGAGTGCTGCTTTTGACTAATTGCTCCGATCGCTGGAGTTCTGGGAGGTTGAGTGGAATTTTTATTTTTTCCTTGTGATTTACCAGCGTTAGCGTTGGTACCAGCAAAGGCAACCGTATTGTGAATAGGTTTTGGTTTTGAAAAGGTATTTTGTGATTTATTTCCCTTTTTCTTTTGCTGTTGCCAACCTCCTCCATTTTGTGGCTTTTTTACCGATGAATTTTGTGATTTCTGAACAACAGTTGAAGATTGTGAACTTTGTTGTTCAGTTTTCATCGCGTCTAACCGAGCACGAGCAATGGTAGTTAATGCATCGACAAACCTGACGACTGTGAGTTCGGTGTCGCCGGTTACCGCGGTGCGCATCGAATTCCGGTGTTCTTCTGTGACGGCAAGAACAATATTATCAGGAAGATAACCACGAATTATTCTTAACACTGCACCAGAATCGACACTTTCACCTCTTTCTTTAAGTTGATTGAGAGTTGACAAAAGGGTTCGTGTGAAATTTGTGAGAGAGTCTCCTCTTGACGAAGGTTTTTCAAGTGAATACAATTTATCCCAAAGGGCGGCTTGTACCCGATGCGTTTCACCGAAGTTTGATTGTAACATGGTGACCGCTGTGATGTAATCTCGACCATCACCTTTTAATCCGGCCAGCAGTTCTGCTGCTGGGCCGGTAAGGCTGAGCTTGAGGTATGTATATTTCATACCCATTGACAAATTAGCTCGGTCGTGAATTTGAGCTCGAAAAATCTCCCACCAAGCTGCCCATTCTAACGGATCACCGTTATATTTAGCAAGCTCGATTTTAGGTAACTTTAACAAAGTTTCCGGTTGTGAAGGTTGAGAACTACTTCCCATATTGACATTATTGTAAGGGGGTTGTGAAAGGGGTTGAGTAGTTAAATCAACAGTGGACTGACCTTTCAAGGAAAGTATCAACCTTTCCGCGGATTTGATGTGCGCTTGGGCGGACGCAATCCTCGATTCCAGCTCATCCATGAGCATCATCGCGTTGTTCGAGCCCGAGTAGAGCGCGCGCTCCAATTTGGCGTTAGCGCTCTTTATCTCCTCGGCTACTCCGTCTTCGTCTCTGTCTAGGCTTGTGATGTAATCTTGGACAGTGGTTGTGAATTTGTCCATAGCCGTAGACAGGTCCGAGCGTTTCATCTCGGCTTGGTAGCCGTAGGCCTGAAGTAATTCTAATACTTCCTCCGCCGCGCGTATGTTGACGGCGGCGGGTTGTGACTCGTCTTTGACGATTTTAGGAATCGGTTTGGATGTGAAACGCAGCACTCCGTTGCGCACTCCGGTCAGCGCCCGGCTATGCTGAGTCAACGGATGAGCTGTGTCGAACTCCTCAACGTTGCTCGCAGGCATAGCTGCGGCGGCGGCGGCGGCGCGCTGAGCGCGTATGCGTTCGTCGGCCATAGCAAAGTTTGATCAATTTATTGCTTATTAGCAAAGTGGTAGCTAGCTGTGAACGAAATAAAATAATAAAAATAAATATTTCGTTAATTGTGACTTGTACTTGTAAAATCGTAAGTATTTATGCACGCGCTACTAACGATTTTGCGTCCAAAACCGTATTACCGTAACCCCGTGCGTGTGACTCAGGCTGTGAAAAGCAATTTCCAATGAAATTTCGCGCGAGACGACTTAATTAGAGTGACCAATTAGTTTTAATTAGTCACCCTGCTCGCTGCGCCATGTAAAATAATACGGAACTTGTTGAAGTGACTTGTGAACTAGCTCCTATTCCTAACCGAGGAAGAGGACAAATGTGAACAAGTGTAAGTTGACGTGAAGCGTCGTCTCTAGTTGATGTTCCGTTATTTTATCAAATGTGATTAGTTGAGTTGAAGTGAATTGACGTGAGTTAGTGTGAAGCAAATTTAGATTGTTTACCAAAGGTTTTGACGAACGTTTTTATTTAGGCGATTAAATACAAAGAATTAAATGTAAATAAAATATATATAAAAATATACGTAAACAAAGGAATTAATTTACAACTAAATTAATTACTTAAATAAAACGTAAAAGAAGCTCTAATTACCGGAGAAATAAGGCAATTAAAAGAAGGCACTTAATTACGACAAAAGGCGAGAATTAAGTGGCGCGGTTGTGAATAAAGCACCTCAAACAGTGCTGGTGTGAAATAAAGCACTGAGGTGACTTAAAGCACCAAGCGTTAAACTTAGCACCAAAAACAAGCGACTTAATAAAGTGACTACGGCGCTTATTTAGATCCTAGGAAGAGATTCGTGTGAAGTTGACGAGGTTGCAAACACTGCCGATTGTAGCTGTGAAATCGGCTTTTAAGGGCCAGACCGATGGCGATTGGTTTGGCGCCAATCGGTCGGCTCTAATCTCCGATTTTTACCCAACATTCCCAATTGTGAAAGTTCAATCCTTGCCCGCTCGCTTCTCCGATGAAAAGCGAGCTAAACTGGCAAGATAGTGAAAATGTGAGACAAGCCAGACAGCATTTGAAATGGCGCGCGGGCCCGGCCCCCCACTCGGGGCGAGCCCGCCGCTTAACATAAACATGACGGCGTATTTGCGTGCTGCTTGTCAAGGAAATGTGGCGGAATGTGAGCAATGACTAAGATCTAAATATGTGAGCGATGTGAAGCGCACGTTGTAAACAACATCGCTTGAGATATTAAATGACGAATGTGAAGATGTTAAGAAATGGAATGTGAATTATAAATGGAATCGTAATAAATTGAATTAACTAAATATAAAAGCGAACATAAGAACGTCGACTTAAATATTAAAGATTTTACATTTTACGATAATGTTACACAAGCATCACGGGGCGTTCTGTCCTACCAGACAGGCACCCGCCAGGCGTCAGGTAAACAATTCACAAAATAAAGCCTTTGTCAAAGCAACGAGCGCTAATTTTGTCAACGCTCAGGTAATCACAACGGGCGCGGCGTCATCACATGCACCGCCATCGTATCCGCCTTCACACACGGAACCGATGAGCGTGTGTGTCATCCCCCCGGACGAGAACGATTTCCGGTGGAGACAGAATACGCTGTATCAACTGGACATGGACGGCCCGCTAGACATGGGCGAATGGCCGAGGCCCGCTAACGAGCTACAGGCGAAAGCTCAAGAGGAAGCCCACAAGTATCACAGCGAAAACGAGCTGTGGACGACGCTCCGTGCCAACCTCATCCAGGACGGTACAGATATGGAGACCGTCGAAGCCAAAATCCGCGGCTCCCAGCAGAAACGGTACGAGGTGTACCCACACCTCAACCCGAATCAAATGTCATCGTCGGTGCCACTTCAACCTAGTCACAGGCCCACGGTGGAGGTACTGAGCGCACAGGCGGGTTACGGTAACCCCAACACCGCTACCAGGCAGCAGGCCGAACAAGAATGTGAGTTCGATTTTGCACCTATAGTTCGTTTGCAAGTGGCCCAGGCTTCATTAGTGAATAAAGACGCTGAATTAAATCGAGTCACGGACCCTTTGTTAATATTCTTTGACACTGGATGCGAATATTCCTACATTAAAGCATCCGTGGCAAATGAGTATAACTTTGAAAACAAAGGAGATGTTGTTCTTCAAATGAACGTGTTTGCGACAAAAACGCCTGTCACAGTCAATACGTTTTTGGTCGAGGCTGTCATGCCTATTTACAAACACGTCGACAATAAAGGCAATATGTTACAAATTCCGCTCACTTTACGTGCAGTGGATAATTTGGCAACATATGCATGCCCACCTCCTTTGTCACAAGATGACAAAACAGTCATTTATATTGTGTACGGTGATCATGCACAAGAACAATTCGCGGAACCGCTTGAATTGACCGAAATGACTGATGAGTTTTGTCACAAATTATGTCAACCAGATGTAGTCATTGGTCAAGACTATTATTGGAAGTTCGACATTCGACCAACAGAAATCGAACTCCCATCTGGATTGATCATCGTCGAATCAATACTTGGATTGATGGTTGGCGGAAATGCGTCATCACAGTCATTTGTCACAACACCCGACATTTCACCACATCAATTCATGGTTTCATGCAGTTCACATGCTTCATCAGCTGTTGCTGTTGGACAAGAGACATTATTTCAATTTCACAGTCTCGAGTCAATAGGTATCACAGATGATCCCTTATCACATGATGACGACATAGCTGAACAGTTAATTCTGGAATCAATTACTCTCGATCCAGAAACTGGTCGTTATAGCGTGGATTGGCCATTCAAATCAACAATTCAAGAATTGCCAACCAACAATGCAGAAGCATTTCGCCGCTTTCTGTCACTGTTGAAACGGTTTCGAAAAGATCCCGATTTATTCGCTACATACGCGAAAGTCATCTCAGATCAACTTCACAAGGGTGTCATAGAACCCGTATATGGTTCACAAGATGGTTTGCAAGAACACATCTTACCTCACCAACCTGTCATCACACCTGGCAGATCGACAACATGTCGAATAGTGTATGATGGTTCTGCTGGCAAGCCAAGTCTCAACAATTGCTTATTTCGAGGCCCAGTTCTCACACCACTGGCGCTCGGATTAATGCTTCGCTTCAGAGCCGGAAAAGTGGTGTTATTAGCAGACATTGAGAAAGCATTTTTACAAATTGCTCTTCACCCAAAATCACGCGCTTTCACAAAATTTTATTGGCTGCGTGATGACACTATTCCGACTCACAAAGACAATATTCAAATGATGCAATTCACAAGGGTGCTGTTTGGTCTCACATGCAGTCCATCCATTTTGTCAACTGTTATCAAATATCACCTAGAAGCGGAATTAGCTCACATGCATCCCGCTGAGACACATGAACGATCGAAACTGGAGCTGTTGCTCAACAGCATTTACGTTGATAATTTAGTTATCAGCGTAGATGATGAAAAATATGCAATACAGCTCTATCGCTTAATTAAAGCTGTTTTTGCCAGAGCAAATTTCAACATGCGCGAATGGATGACAAATTCGCGTATTGTTTCGGAGAAAATCAAACCTGATGATCTCAACCCGAAACAGTCACAATATATCAAAGTAATGGGTCTTGTTTACGATCACATCGAAGACACCATTGCGGTGCCAGCTCCCAAGAAAGATTTCACGCTCATTGTCACAGCTACACGCCGCAATTTGAACAAATTGCTGGCTTCAACATACGATCCTATTGGCATCACAGCACCCGCGTTATTTCGGTTGAAATTTCGCGTGTCACAAATAATTCAAAGGTGCAATATCACAACCTGGGACGAACTCATCGAAGACCCAGAGGCGGATGACTTACTGGACGATTTAAAACGACATCTCTCGTCCATAAGTCAAATCAAATTCCCACGCTCATTTCATTCTTTTGGCATCGATGTCAAAGCCGAAACACGGCCATTAGAATTACATGTGTTTTGTGATGCCTCAAAAGATGGATACGCCGTTTGCGCTTATTTGCGTCAAAAAGCGATTTCACCTGACGAATACGGCTATGAAGATGACCGATATTTTAGTGGTTTTCTCACAGCTCGCACAAAACTAGCCCCACTTCTGTCAAAACAAGGTCAACCCCTCACAATCACACGCTTGGAATTGCTAGGTGTCACAATTGGTGCACAGCTCATCAATTATTTACATCATGAACTCGCTGAGCTGGGTGGATGGAAAATTCACAGTAATTTCCTCTGGACCGATAGTACAGTTGTCATCGGCTGGCTATACACAGCAAAGCCGCTGGCCACTTCTGTCAACAATCGGGTCACAAAAATCCATTCACTAATGTCAAAACATTGCATTCAAATTTGCAAAGTTGCTACAAAAGACAATCCAGCTGACATTGCGTCACGAGGATGTACTTTTGATCAACTAATGATCGAAACAATGTGGTTTACCGGACCCACATTTTTCGCTGAACCCCTCACATCAACCATGCTTGACATTTCGCAATATCAAGCGCAACCTGTCACCGAAGAGCTTGCGAAAGGCGACACTCACATCAGTCGACCTTTATATGCTGGAGCAGTAACTTCACAGCCTGTTTCACAACCAGCTAATGCTCATGCACAGCAAGTGCCTGTCAATTTGGACCCCAATTTGTCACAGAATGTCACTCCTCAAAATCTGTTTGTCGAAAGTCGACAACGTCACATCCCTTCAAATCCATTCGAAATCGACATTCAACGATTTTCAACACTGTCAAAATTGTTGCGCACTGTCGTGTATCTACTTCGTGTCAAAACATATTGGCTAAATCGCTCTATGCATAAAGCTGCAAAGCGCGAAAGCGAATATTTATCAAAACCCATCACACAAGCTGATCTAAACGAAGCATTTAGACATGTATTGCGCATTTCACAAGCGGAGGAATGTGCCGGTTGCATTTCACAAGCGCAACTTGGCAAACACCACATGCTCAAATGGGACGCGTGGAATAATTTATTATATTGTGTCACGCGTGTGTCTCACAAAGAACACCGAAACCCTTCGTTGTTTTACTACCTGCCAAAGACCGGGTGGTTAACAATGCTAGTAGTTACTCATTTTCATGAGCTTGCTGGTCACAGTGGCATGCTTCACACTTTAGCAGATTTACGCGAACACTGCTGGTTGTCAAGTGCCAAGCAGGTAGTTGCAAAAATTCTGCGAAAATGTGTCACATGCCGCAAAGCGGAAGGAGGTCCATTCACATTACCTGATTTTCACACATTACCTGTCACTCGAACTCAATCACAAATCAAACCATTTCAACATATTGGTATTGATTATATGGGACCGTTAATTTATTCACAAAACGGTACCCGTCACAGTCAACACATTTTGTTGCTAACATGCTTCAGCACACGCGCCATTCATTTAGAGTCAACTAATAGTGTCTCAACAGCTGACACAGTTATGGCGCTAAATCGTTTTATTTCGCGCCGGGGCATGGCGGACACAATTTGGTCCGACAATGCCCCCGCGTTCAAAAATTGTGTCAAATTGCTGCCGGACGTAAAATGGCATTTTATCACAGCCAACAGTCCTTGGCAAGGCGGCGTGTACGAACGCATGGTAGGATTAGTCAAACGCTTACTCAAAAAAGCATGCGGACGACGTTGTCTCACATGGCATGAATTTCTCACAGTCATGCTTGACGTCGAATTCTCCGTCAATACACGACCATTGTCATACTTGTCAAACACAGACATTGGTGCAGCGATACTGCGCCCAATACATTTTCTTTGGGGCACCCCACCACCATGTTACATGGATGAAAAACGTGAGATGGAACTCGATTCCACCACGATTGAACCCATGCGAAAAATTCCAAAAGAGGAATGGGATAAGTTAACGGATGGATCTTTCAATCTCACACCCTCACAAATCTCAAAATCCTACACACTCACACCCCCACGTGTCAATGACGTCAACTGCATTGATGAAATTGCACTCACTTCTGTACCTGAAAAGGACAGAGATGATATCATACTACTTTGGGACCAAATTCGTCACAATCGTGAAGTGCTTTGGTATGAGTGGTCACGTCAATACATTGACCTACTCAAAGATCGAGCTAAAAATCAACGCTTGAAAAAAGGTACAATCAACGAAGCTCACAAATGTGGCCAAGTGGTGTTAATCACAGATGATAAACAGCCACGCGGCATGTGGCAAATGGGCCGCGTTCACGAAATACACGTGTCAAGCGATGGCAAAATACGTGCAGTCACAGTATTGTCAAGCAACGGCCGTCGCACACGTAGATCTCCATCTAACCTAGTGCCTCTTGAAATCGACACAGAGGACGGTGTTGAATATAAAATCGACACTGAGGTAAAAGATGATGATAATTCACAACCTCCACCTGATAAGGGTGATGATTCACAAACAGATCAATCACATCAACAATCACAATCTTCACAACAAGATGCAAGACGCGCAAACCCACGTCGAACATGTCGCTACACTGGCACATATTCGTTCTGGGGAAACGTGTCGCATTTAATGGCACTCACGTTGCTAATACAATCAAAATTAGCCAACGCGCTCACATGGACAGATCAATATCACAAAACTTTCAATCTGTGCCATAATACACGTACTGGTCACGCAATTCAACTTCCGGAAAAAGTAACATGTCACTTTCCTCAAGTTACAGCCATAGAGGATATTGTGGTATCCATATGGACGTTGCGTGTCCAGCCGCAAACGACACCAATTTATAGATGCTTTCAACAAGAGCATACTATAGTCACGTATATGAGTCTGGTGGGCGGAAAAGCTATGCTGCCACCAGAAATCATAAAAAACCACAGAGTCACAACTTACGATTGCATGATCGCCTACCAAAACAAAACTTGGAAAGGCGAACCCTTAATAAAAATTGGTCATGCACTGTGGAGCACCAACAAATCACTTCACATCGATTATTGTTACTTTTGTCACAATCTGAGTAACACAGTAATGAACTTTCACATAGAGGAAGGTGTGGTCGCAAGTCTTGACGGAAAGAAAATTGTTTCCGAAATTCAAGATCTGTCACATTGCAACCCACAAGCCGGCTATTGTTATGACAGCGACAATGGCGTTTCTTTATGGAATGCTACTGCCTTTAACAAGCAGTGTGCATTCCAAGAGATTGGTCAATTCGATGCGCAATATTCACAAAATCATTACATAGTGGAAAAATTGCAAGCTGCATTTTCTGTCACATGGAGATCACAACAATTTCCAAATAATGCAGAATGCGTGCCAAAAGACGCAAAATATATTGACCAGGGTTCGGCATTCATTCAATTTCTTCGATATCAACTTAAGAAATTGAAAAAACCTGAAACCGAAAAAGCTCCTCTTCACTTCAAACTCGCACCAAATCTTGATGTTGGCGTGTTTCACTTACTCACAGCCCGTCAACAATATGAAGTTGACAAAATTGCACATCTAGAACAAAAACAATTTGGATCAATCTGGCAACAATTATGTCACATCCGTCAGACCCAGCTAGATATAATTCATGCAATTGTCACATTCAATCCCACGCTTGGCTTGCGAGCATTGCTAGGACGTCAAAATCTCTATGCTGAATGGCATGGAGATATATTAATGTTCTGGGATTGTAAACCTGTCACAGCAGAAATTATTTATTTTCAACATGAATATAACAATACTTGTTATAAATTTCTGCCGGTCAAAGTCACAAATCACCCACATATTATGTTCGTTGCTCCTGGTACCAATGATCTGATCACACATTCACCAATAGATCATTGTCTCATGAAAGATCACAAATATTATCAATTAAATGATAATTCATGGGCTAACGAAAACGGACCAACGAATTTGCACGTCACAAAACTCCCAATCGAATTAATTTGGGCTGGCTCGTGGAAACCATTCACACTAAATGTTTCCGGGTCACCAGGTGTAAGCATGACTGACATTGCATTCAGTATCATGGCTGCACATCATCACTTTCAAAATTTGCAACGACTCGAACAACAAGTCACACGTTCAGTCGATTATATTGCAACAAAATCCAACGATCCTAAAGCAGTGCAAGCATATATTGCTGGCATTGGCCAAGGGGTTGGTGCATATTTTGAAGGTGTAGGAAAAGAATTGGGACACATCATTCACGGTAGTGTCACAGGTGGTGCGTCTGCGTTAGACACGTTACTTACTGGGCCACTTCAAACAGCTGTGAACATCATACTCATTATTATCACAATTGCTTGTATTGGGTATATTGGTTATGTTTACATGCAGTGGCGGCTCGTAACCGGCAGGGGTATGCTGCCAGACATCAAGGGCTTTTTCCGAAGAAAGGGCAGAAGGGACAGAAGCCCAAACAAATGGGAACCCCGTCCGTTCAGCAAGGAAAAATCGGTAAGCGACGGCGACGTAACCGCCAGAAGAAACCGAAAAGCGGCTTCAACAAACCCGCTTTGTCAAATCAAACCGTCACACAATCGTCAAGTTCGTCACAGTTACCTTCAAAGTTTGTCACACCCCTCAAACGAGTTTCTCCATTCAAACGGCTTTCAGGACGCCCGGTACAGCCTAGATCGGATCCCCCGGTCAGTTATAGTACCGAACGCGCCGAAGAAATCGAAATGGAGACGGGTGCACGCCGGGTCACAAAACCTGCACCCCCCTGCGAGTCACAACCGCAGAGCTCGTCACCAAACGCCAGACTCACAGTCACCGAGCCTGTCACAACGGAAGTCACAATGGAAGACGCGATCCCTGACCGCGAGCCCTTGCAAAAGCGACTCAAGAGATTCGCTGGAGTCGCAGGGCTCCCAGGTGAGCAGCAATCGTCACACCAGACATTTTCCTTTATTCCCCAAACTTTTCACAAATTCAATAACATCAATAAAAAACTGGTCAAATCAAAAGTTAAACGATCTAAAAAGATCAGTGACCTTCCTCAAACAAACACCTTCACAATCCGACATAGAGCTCGGAGAGATGGAAGAAAGTCACGATCAAGATCTAGAACCCCCTCCGTACCATTTGACCAATTCAACTCAGTCACTTCACAATGTACGACCTCATTCACAACCTCCCATGTCCCCTTGCTATCAAGCCAACCGCTTGCAGCATCGGAGCAATGGCAGCCCACCGAGCCGTCGAAGACGATCGTCGACGAGACCGACACGCTCCGACAAGCCTTCGAGAGGCTTGCCAAGGAATCTGAGAAGCTCCCCAACTGGCCAGGCAGACCAGCGGGGGCCCCAGAAGACCAGGCGCCCGGACACGGGGAAGGCAGCCAACCTGAGAAGGATGCCGTCGAACCCATGGACGAGCATCATGAGGAGGGCCGGGAAAATGCCGGCGTCGAAGACGCCGACGATCTGCTACCACAGGAGTGATGAGAGTATCACAGGCGTTTGATTTTGATTTGTTTCACATCAATTTGCCGAGATTGGCTGAGATAAAATTAAATTAAATTTAATTTTTATTCTAGTTTCGGGAGTGTGTAACATTATCGTAAAATGTAAAAACCTTTAATATTTAAGTTGACGTTCTTATGTTCGCTTTTATATTTAGTTAATTCAATTTATTACAATTTCATTTTATTCACATTCCAACTTTAACATCTTCACATTCGTCATTTAATATCTCAAGCGAAGTTGTTTACAACGTGCGCTTCACATTCGCTCACATATTTAGATCTTAGTCATTGCTCACATTCCGCCACATTTCCTTGACAAGCAGCACGCAAATACGCCGTCATGTTTATGTTAAGCGGCGGGCTCGCCCCATGCGGGGGGCCGAGCCCGCGCGCCATTTCAAATGCTGTCTGGCTTGTCTCACATTTTCACTATCTTGTCAGTTTAGCTCGCTTTTCATCGGAGAAGCGAGCGGGCAAGGATTGAACTTTCACAATTGGAAATGTTGGGTAAAAATCGGAGATTAGAGCCGACCGATTGGCGCCAAACCAATCGCCATCGGTCTGGCCCTTAAAAGCCGATTTCACAGCTAAAATCGGCAGTGTCTGCAACCTCGTCAACTTCACACGAATCTCTTCCTAGGATCTAAATAAGCGCCGTAGTCACTTTATTAAGTCGCTTGTTTTTGGTGCTAAGTTTAACTCTTGGTGCTTTAAGTCACCTCAGTGCTTTATTTCACATCAGCACTGTTTAAGGTGCCTGTTCTCACAACCGCGCCACTTAATTGTCGCCTTTTGTCGTAATTAAGTGCCTTCTTTAAATTGCCTTATTTCTCCGGTAATTCGAGCTTCTCTTGCGTTTTAATTAAGTAATTAATTTAGTTGTAAATTAATTCCTTTGTTTACGTATATTTTTATATATATTTTATTTACACTTATTTCTTTGTATTTAATTGTCTAAATAAAAACGTTCATCAAAACCTTTGGTAAACAATCTAAATTTGCTTCACACTAACTCACGTCAATTCACTTCAACTCAACTAATCACATTTGATAAAATAACGGAACGTCAACTAGAGACGACGCTTCACGTCAACTTTCATACGTTCACATTTGTCCTCTTCCTCGGTTAGGAATAGGAGCTGGTTCACAAGTCATTTCAACAAGTTCCGTATTATTTTACACATGCAGGCCGCAATTAGTTGCAGGGAGAGTTTACTTGCACAGCGGTACAGGGTCCTTGCATGGAAGGCCTCCAAACGCCAATGGAACCATTGCATCACTACTCTCAGGTCCAATTGACTGGTGCAAATTCGGTGCGCTACATAGCAGCCGCGTCTCCGTTCAGTGCTGACACTGCCGTCGATTTTTGGCGGGTAGTGTGGCATAATAATGTTCCTCTGGTCGTTCATCTGTGCCAGGTGACCTTTGACCGACGCTTTTTGCACTTTTTTCTCAAAATTCAACACCAGTTAACGCTAGTGTGGTGCCCGATAACGATGATCGGAACCGACTTTGACAATTTTCTACTGATTTGGAATTTGTTATAGTTTTGGTTTTGGTATTTAAGATCGCCCTTCAGAGCGGTTCTTCAAAATCATAATTTAAACACTCTTTTTAATCCTTTGTAGTGGCGATTGTTCAGGATAAAATAAACCGCTGCTCTTTTTAACGCACATTTTATAACATTTGGATGCCACTTTTCTTTCGCAGGACAAAGGCGATCTATGTCAAAAGTATTGCCCATCAGAAGTTGGGCCTTGTGCCAAGATGAAATTGAATGAATTTTCGGTCGTGTGCACGTTTCTCGACACGAGGTAAGTTAATTAGTAGACGTAGAGTTTTGTTATTTGAAGTTTAATTGAATGTAGAAATCAAGTTGAACAATGATTTCGCTGAACCGCAGAAAAAGTCACTCGATTTCGCGGTTCACCGTGAAATGTGGCCAACTTCCGAGTGAGAAGCGCTCTGTATATTTATTGAAATTCCACGAATGGACCGCTGGAAAGGTGCCGGATAATTTGGATGATTTCCTAGGTTAGTCCGGTGTTGACAAATTTGTTGATGCTTTTTTTCGAAAATACACTACGTAAATGTCGTTGTCGTCGTGCAAATTTGCACTGAGCGCAGATGTCCACTGGCCGTTATTCCCCAATTCACACAAATAATAATTGGGTTTCTTCACAAATACACATTTTTAAACCCTTCAATCTCTACCTATCTTTGTTAAAAATAACTCTCAAATCATCGGGGGGAGGGGGTGGCGTTTTTTAAAAACAATTAAAATATTAACAATCTTCTGTGCGCACAGGCTTCGTGGACGAGGTCGCCAGTGTGCGGCGCACGGTGATGCAGCGCGCTGACAGTTCGCAAATTTCTGCCGGCTCGCCCGCCGCCGCGCCCAGTCAACTTCACGCTAAAAGTGCAATTCAATCGGTTAGTGCACGCGTCCCATAGTCCCATACTATACGCAGATATCGCAATTATGCCTCCGGGATGGATAGATAGCTAGGCGATTTAGGGGGGTTTAACTAGATAGCTAGACCCCCGATGTCAAGTGACAAGTAAACTTCCATGTGCCAAGTATTTTCCTCTACAAATTTATGCCGCATCCGCTCGCAGCCGAGAGACGCGCGGGCGCCGGCGCCGAACGCAGTGACGCTGGTGCACAGCGCCCGGGGCGCGGGCAGGACCGGCCTATACGTACTTCTGGAATTGATGCTCAAATGCGTCCAGATGAACTTGGTTGGTTCGACCGTGGGGCAAGATTTGAGTGGGATGCAAGACGGCCTAGACACTGGTAGACGCACGAAATTTATCCGTAATACTGGATTTTATTCGTCAGATTACGGTAAGATTCCATGCAAAGCGCGCGGTTCGTATATTGTAACAACCTATATCATATGTTCGAATTGCATAGAATTGCATTTATGGGCGCTGTAGCTGTATATGGGTCGTCTACTTCTAAAAATCAACAGGGGGCAGTCCCGAGCCCTGTAAAGTGGGGTAGTAGTGATTCGGGAATATGGTAAATATTCACACACAATGCTCGTGCCGTGCCGTCACACAGAACCCCCCCCCCCACTTTAGGAGCTGTCCCCTGGAAACCTGCTGTCGCTGCTGCGAACCCAGAGAATGGGCCTGGTGGCCGCCAGCGAACAATACATTTTCGCGCACAAATGCTTGCTGGCATATTTGCAACGGGACAGACTTATCTGAGTGGATACTTAAAAATGTGTTATTTTTCTCTCTTCACATTGCGAGCTTTAGCCTCAGGAAGTGGTGCTGTTTGTTGCTGATGATTCTTTTTTCTAAATTTTTATATTTTTTAGATTTAAATTTTTATTTTTTTTGTTAGTTGTGTATTTACGGTGGCTGGGAGCTTTTTACTGTGTAAAATGCTATCACGTTACAATCTGTCTGTTCGTTTACTAAATACCGTTCTTAAAAGTCTGTTCTGTTATTAAAACCCTCAAATAACCTTCTGAATAACTCTGTTCAGTAACCGAAGTGTGGACAATAAACATGTTTGAATACCCCCGCTCTGAGATGACTGTACAGCGCACAAATACATCGTCATAATAGAAAAAATCATCTGCGTAGGGATCGGACAATGATTTATTGAACCTGGCTGGTTTTCTAATAAAAAAAATATTCAATTTTGCTCAAAAAGTCCCAAACAAATTATCTAAATAAGCGTGGCGCAAAACGTATTGCATGAACAGTCAATGGCAAGTTTAGATATTCCAGTCATTTATCATCAATCTCAATTGAAAAATCCTTTTTTCTAAACTCGTTCATACACATGTATATCGGCATGTATAAAATATTCGCAGCTTTGGTAAAGCTAATTGGTCATCATGTCGCTTTGTCCCCAATTTTCTTATTTTAAAGTGTTCTAATGGGAAATATTTTACTCATATCGTTCTTGTTGGGCATAAGTTCACTTTTCTTGGCCTTCACTAAGGGCATAACTTTTCACTTCTCACTTATAAATTTACATTACTTTTAACTTTTTACTTGCAATTTCACTTCGCATACCTTTACTTTTTTCACTTCTCATTCATGTTTTTCACTTTACCACTTGCGGAATTGGCCCCTTCTAGGGTTCAAACGGGATTGACTTTTCGGGATCGGGATCGGGATTAACTTTTTGAGATTTCGGGATCGGGATCGGGATTGGGGTTTCCGGGTTTGGGATTGTTTTTTTTTGAGATTTCGGGATCGGGATTGGCCGGGATTGAGGTCACGGGATCGGGATTGGGATTGGCATTTTTCCGGGATCGGGATTGGGTTCTAGGGATAAAGATTTTGGCCATTTTTCTGGCATTCACAATTGCTCATAAAGGTCTCAAAACACTGTTGGATGCCAGAAAAGTGGCATAAAATTGATCCACTTGGGGGTTTGCATCCACTTTTTTGCATGCAAAAACGTCATTATTTCACTTTTTATAATTTCCACTAATTTTTCCGGGATCGGGATCCCGGACTTGGGAGTTTCTAGGGATCGGGATCGGGATTTGAAAATTTTCGGGATCGGGATCGGGATCCCGTTTGAACCCTAGCCCCTTCTTTTTGGATCACTTGGTGGCGGTTTCAACAACTCCATTGATAAACTTTTCAATCGAAAAAAACCACAGAAATGAACGAACTGGTTGCCAATCGGAATCACATTGAATCGGGCCGACACATGTACCATTGCGTATACATTTAGACATACCTATTACCCACTGACCATAGTGTGAGGGGGCGTCTTTCTAATTTTGTGTTATTCCACCACTAACGATGAAAAGGTGCCTTCAGCGCCGGTAGTGGCATGGATCCCGTGCCGTATTTACCTCTCTACAAGTAAACTCCATCTGCAAGTAGTAGTGGCTTGCATATTTATGACCCTATGCCATTTGATTTTCATGCTTTATTTTCAGCTCGATTCAAACGCTGCTTCAGTCCACCTAACGACTTTTGTCTATCACTGTTGTGTTCCCGGACAGACGCCAGACTTGCGACGACAGAATTCACTTAGGTGAGTGCTGCTCGGTCTTGGCCTGGGGGCACTCCCAGACCCTGTAAAATGTCAAATGTCATGCGAAGTGTCAAAAGTCATGGAAAATGCCCTGCTAATGCAAACGTACGTTGGCCTGTTGAATGCTGGCCTTGGATTCCAATGGTGGATTGTGAGTGTTTGGGGCTGGGCTTTTGAGGTGGGGGCGAGGTGGCACAGCTTATTCTGCGATACTGTAATTAGGCTTTAAATTGGAAGAGTGTTTCGGAACGGCACCAGAAATTTTTTCACAGGACCGGGACTGAGGTGTCGAGACCAGGACGCTTGCGTGCAAAATTTTTGTCCAGGTACCTAAAAATCGCTTTATAAAAGTGCAATTGCTGGCATCTTCCCCCCTCCCCCGCCCCCTGTCTACATCCTTGCATACAGTCGCATTAAGAACACACTTCAACACTTTGGACTAAAAAGCTATTTTAATGGACTGCATTCAGTAATTCAGCTTAATCTTTCTCTTTGACAGGACTACATAGATATATTTATTTTGTTTACAAAACACCATATTTCCTGGAAATCCCCCCCCCCACCCCTTCGAAATCCCCCCTCGAAATCCCGCCTCGAAGTACCCCCCCCCTCGATATACCCCCCAATTTAGTGTATAGAGAACGTAATTGACAAAAGCTGCGGTTTGTGATCTGGGAAACGCAGAACACACGTAAAAACAAAGACTGTGTTATGTTAGAACAGGGTTTATAACGTCTACGTACTTATATAGAGTCTTATATGTACATGGCTGTTTTTGAGGCATTTTTCCAGAGTTGTTAGAATTACTGAACTTTTTTAAAAGTATATGTAAATGTAAAGTATTTTTTTTTACTCACCACAAAGTATAGAAAACGTAAAATACTTTTTTTTTACTCGTACGTACGCGTAAATGTGGGGACTTTTTTGTCAGTGTAGAAACAACTACTTTTCTTCATAGAATGTGTAAAAGTGGGCACTTTTTCATACGTGTACAGCACAACGTAAACAGGGTGCAGGCCAGGTCCGCCACCCAAATTCTGAGTCGGTGCCGGACGCCATATCTCCAGTTGTAGTGGGGGGATTTATTCGAAATCTTGAGGGCATATACTAGAAGCCCACCCACTACTATACACGGGCTGGGGAAGGTCGGCGACCCACCTGAGTGTGGGTCGCCGTATACATGAATAGTTTTTTTGAAAAAATCGCTGTCCACGCGAGGTCCGCCACCCGTTGTTTTTTTATATAACGGGCTGCCAAACTAAAACTGTTGGGGGGAATTGATCGAAATTTTGAGGGGGTGTCGTGTACAACCCCTCAAAATTTCGATCAATTCCCCCCGACAGATTTAGTTTGGCAGCCCGTTATATAAAAAAACAACGGGTGGCAGACCTCGCGTGGACAGCGATTTTTTCAAAAAAAACTATTCATTTATACGGCGACCCACACTCAGGTGGGTCGCCGACCTTCCCCAGCCCGC
>OZ038455.1:13978570-14445423 GCA_964036195.1 Sphaerolaimus hirsutus | reverse complement strand
CATATCGAATATCGATATCGAAAATTTTGAAAAAATATCAAATATCGATATCGAAAATTTTGAAAAAATATCGAATATCGATATCGAATATCGACCATTTTCTCGATATATCGAACCTGTATTGTGTCCCTAAATTAAGTTTTCATTTTCATTTTGAGATATTTATGATTGATCTGATTTGCTTATAGTATTGTATTTGATGAGTAAAAGTCAGAGTTGGAAAAACGTATTTACGTTTACCCGAAATACCCGGTTATTCGGGTATTTATACTTACGTTTACGTTTACGTTTTCAAAAAATACCGTTACGTTTTGTTACGTTTTCCTGACCAAAGTACCCGGGTACTAGTGAAAACGTAAAAAACTCGTGATCGTTCACAGGTGCACATGTTCAAATGGGCCGCACCACCTGCAGTCAACAATATTCTTATGTTTTTGCATAAACGTAACTTGTATAGGTACATACAAAAAGCGGTGTATAAAAAAGTGAATCATGCTTGCAATTAATACACATGGAATACTTGGTACATATTCATGAATGTGTTCAAATGCTGAACACAGAACCCTCTTTGTTTATTTGTGGAGTCTTGCGTTTATAATTTTGTTGTGATGAATTCGACGACGCCACTTGCAACAACTTTGAGTAGCACACGTTTTGAAACTGGCAGGGCGAGTGCAGCTCTGGTGCCAATACCAGACACTGTAGGATGCCCTGTAAAATGTAAAATTTCATGCAAATGTCAAAACTCATGTAAAATGCCCAGCAAAATGGCAAAGATTTGCCACCTTCCAGGGCATTTTGCATGACTTTAGACACTTTGCACGCCATTTGACATTTTTAAGGCATTTCACAGGGTCTGGGACTCCCCTAGAATCACCAGCGTAGTTGGACTTGGCCACACTTACAACGGAAACTGGTGCAGATGGAGCGATTGATTCATCTGAAGGTAAAAATAATGGTATTTCCCAAATCACAATGGCAAATACTGTGTGTAAAATTTTTTACGTTTATGTTTTTTTTTACGTATTCCTTGGTATTTTAAAAATACCTTACGTTTTAGTATTTATACTTTTGATTTGGAAAAGGTATTTACGTTTACGTTTACGTTTTCCAAAAATACCAGTATTTGCACAACTCTGGTAAAAGTACAGTATTTATAATGTGATTTTTGTTGAAGTGTTAAAATTGAAGCTAGAAAATGATGATATGCTATTTTTTGCAACATGCCCTTAAGCAATTAGGTTATAAGTATAAACTGAAATATCTACCAATTTTTTAGTTGTCTGATACACTTTGATTCATCATGTTTCTCTGCCATGTTCTTCTTTTGAGTGATGTAAACCTTGTTAAAATCACTTGTACCATTCACATTTCAGTAACGAGATGATTAACCATGTGTGCAACCACATGGAAATACAATATGCAACTTGAAATATGCCTTGCTATTAGGGTTCAAACGGGATCCCGATCCCGATCCCGGATCCCGTGAAATTCCGGGATTTACCAGTCCCAATCCCGATCCCGATCCCAAAACCCCAATCCCGATCCCGATCCCGATCCCGAAATCTCAAAAAGACCAATCCCGATCCCGATCCCGATCCCGAAAATTTTCAAATCCCGATCCCGATCCCGAGAAACTCCCAAGTCCGGGATCCCGATCCCGGAAAAATTAGTGGAAATTATAAAAAGTGAAATAATGAGGTTTTTGCATGCAAAAAAGTGGATGCAAACCCCCAGCGTCAATTTTATGCACTTTTCTGGCATCCAACAGTGTTTTGAGACCTTTATGAACAACTGTGAATGCCAGAAAAATGGCCAAAATCTCTATCCCTAGAACCCAATCCCGATCCCGGAAAAATGCCTATCCCAATCCCGATCCCGATCCCGTGACCCCAATCCCGGCCAATCCCGATCCCGATCCCGATCCCGAAATCTCAAAAAACCAATCCCGATCCCGATCCCGATCCCGAAACCCCAATCCCAATCCCGATCCCGAAATCTCAAAAAGTGAATCCCGATCCCGATCCCGATCCCGAAAAGTCAATCCCGTTTGAACCCTACTTGCTATACCAACAGCAAATCGCAATATAGAATATCGAAAATATTGAAATATCGAATATCGAATATTGACCATTTTTCAATATAGAATATCGAATATCGATATCGAGGTTCCATATCGTATCGATATCGAATATCGAGTTTCAGAAAAAAATATCGAATATCGAATATTGATATCGAAAAGTCATATCGTTCGAACCCTAGATAGTAAGAAGGAAAATAAAAGTGTGCTGTTCTTAACGCACTCGTTTACTCCATTTTTTTGTGCTGATTGGTGTTGCAATTTTTGATTATACGTTTACCTATGTTTAATTTAATTCATGTTTAGAAAAATTACATGCTATCGATTCATTTTGAAGAGAATTTGTTAGGTTCAAAATTTTGAATTCGGAACACGTTCCCGCTTTGTATTTTTTAGATGCTGTCCATCCAGACGACGCTTGGATGGCATCATGCCAAAAAACTCTATTACACTTTGACGGGGGTTTGAATTGTGCGGGCACAATTGAATAGTTTCATTCCGTATATGCATAAGCACCAGTCACCAAAACAGAGTTCCACGGGTTGGATACAGCGTGCATGATATGACGTCATGCGATGGTTTGTAGAGTATTACGTCCGCCGACTATACCTTATCTTCTAAGCTTATTTGAGCTTGGATTTGATTAACTTTGTACACTATTCCTATTATTAAAGGTGGAATTAATAAAGAGTTGTTGATTTGTCAGAATATTCATTTATTGCATTAACGAGGTCAGATTTGATGGACTTCATACATTATTCATAATATTCAAATAAAAACACCATTGTGCAGCACATATAAATGTACAGGCCAAGAGGGCACGTCAGCAAATTCATTTACCGTATTTTCTCGAAATATCACCTCGAAATATCATCCCTCCCTCGTTTAACCCCCCTCAAAATGATAAACCCCCTTGAAATACCCCCCCTCGAAATACCACAGCCTCTCGAAATACCCCCCGCCTCAAAATGGCTACTATGAATTAATAACCCCCTCAAAATACCCCCGTGTGGAATGATGTACACCCCAGGGGTCTCGAATGGGGGGGGGGGGTTACCCCCCCCCCCAAACCGCCCAGCTATCTATCTATCCTGGAGCCCGCTCAGCTATCTATCTATCCCGGAGGCAAAAGTTTGGGCTACTACCCCCTAACCCCCCCCCCCCCAAATCGCTCAGCTATCTACCTATCTGGAACGATTTTTGAGAAACTATACCCCAATTTTCGCTCTAAATCGCCATTTTTATACCTTTTTATAGATTTTCACCTGCAAAATACTAGTTTTTGTTCCTATTTTACATATTTTCAGCGATTTTAGTACTATATGCTCTTGTATACCCATTTTGAGATATTGTCAACCTACTTTTAGCGATTTTTCTACCTTTTCTTCCTTCTACACCCTGAAATAGTCTATATATCGAACCACCACAACCCCCCCCCCCCCACCCCCCGCATATTTTCGCGCGATGGGAGAGGTGCCGGTGCAGTGCGGTGCCATTTTTCCCGGTGCCTAAAACATCACTAGTCCTGATCCCGACGCCGCGCGAAGGCTGGCATGAAAAAAATGAAAATTCAGAATTTGAAGACTAAAAAAAATTCTAGAGTCATGTTGGGGAAAAAAACGATCCAAAGAAAATATGGACAATTTTCGAAGAAATGTAGCAGTGAGTGCCACAGATTGCTGATAAAAGCACAGTAGCTTTACGCGTGCGCTGCAGGATTATGTTTACGTGGAATCTGTGTCATTGTAAATTTTCCAAATACGTAACTCCACATGTTATTTATGTATTTTACCGTCAACTCAATGAACTTATGGAAAGGATCATGTGCGCCGGAAATACAACTCGAACATTCTGATGTGATCATAGATGAATGTTTGAATGCAATGCGTGCGGTAATAAACGATCGTTTGCAACCGCCGCAGTGCTGAACTCGCCTCGATTTGTGGCTAGGGTTCAATCAAACGATAGTGGCTTTTCGATGCCAGGAAGTGTTAACATTTTGTCGTAAATAATACCGATATTGTTTGAACACAACTAAATTGAGTGGTTTCTGGGCTGAAAAATGCAGCGCACCGCACCAGCACCGGTGCTATTCTGATAAGAGTGTCATCGGCACCAGAGGGGCACCTCTGAAACGTGCAAGGGCACTGCACCAGCACCGGTGCGGGTTAGTGATGGAAAAACGCCAGAAAAAAGGGCGCAATGGCGCCATTCGGAAACAGGACGCCACAGGAAAATGGCGCCATGGCGCCATTCCATCACTACGTAGTGCTAGGGCACTTCGGTGTCAAGACTACACTTTGTTAAAGACCTTCGATCGAAATTAATATTGACAAATCCAGTGTGCGGTGCGTCAATAGGTAATTGTTTGCCGTTAGCCTCACACGCCGTTTGCCTCGCACGCCGTTTGCCGTACAGGCGTACACAGGTTTTGAAAGCCAACTTGAACATAAATAATTACATTTTTATCTCATTCTATCCTGGCGGCAGACAGCTTCTTTTTCAATATTGAATGACGGTACCATATTTGATGTTGCCACTAACGATGGCAAACCTCCCTGAAAAAAAGTATTAAAATTTTTAAGTGTTTTCATGTTTGGATCCCCTTTTAACGTTGATTTTACTGTAATTAGTATGACAAATGGTGGAAACACATATGTGAACCAGTTTGCCACTTCTTCACTTCATTCACGCTGGGCCTAAAAAGGGTCGATTAAATATTATGGTAACATTGATGGGGCGGAGTGCGGCGATGCTTTTGAAGTTGCGTGTCGGCCACGGAACTTGACTTAATGCGAGTTAATGAGTATAATCTGCTGCCGGAAATCTGAAAATAGTGCATGGCAACACGCGCGCAGCTATGAACATGAAAAATGTGAAAAATGTCATTTGTGCATTTGAAAAAAAACGAAATGCCACCCGTTTCCCAGCTATACGTTGATGGGAATGGGCAGGCTGTCAACTGCTATTTAGAAAAAAATCAAAAGCATCGTAATATAAATCGCAATTTCGCAGCATCCCAACTAACTGGATTTGCTGTTATTGTGCCTACCCCGGATGGTATTAATTGCCGGCGATTCAATAGACAAATGAATGCAACAGCTGGCAGGGATCGATTCAAATGCCGTGGCTGCCTTCAACTTCTCAATGGTATGTTGACATTTATGATTTCTTCTTTTCACTTTCTGTGATGTTTTTTTTTGTGTTTGCTGTTGCGGTTTTGATGATTCATGTGTTGAGCATGATTAGTGCAGGCATCTGCTTTCTATTTGCAGCGCCGCAGACGCAAGTACAGGGTGCGCCACGCTGCATTGTTGTCACTCACGCTCATGGTTGGTTTTAGTAAAATTCTTTTTACTAAAATTGTATTTTATTTTTATTAAAATTGTATTTTATTTTAATTTTATTCATGTTTCAGTTTATTTTTTTATATTTTATTCTGAAATGTCATTAATAAAATAAAATGAAACCATTTTACAAAAATTGTACAAATATTTTACAAAATTTTTACAAAAAATCGGAAATATTGGATGCAAGGACATAAAACAATGTGCATGCTAGAAGCATGCAGATGAATACAACAAAAAATTTTATGTAAACTTTTGACACAAGTTGTGAGGTAGGCATTTTGTATTTTGACCCTCAGGAGGTCCTGGATATATGCATCTAATTGCTCCTCCCAAGGGAAGATACCTAAAATTTGGTTGTTTTTTTGGGTGGGGGGAGGGCTTGCGAGGTTCAATATATAGGCTTTTTCGAGGTATGGAACGAAGAAAATGGGAAACAAATCACATAAATTAGTGATCTTTAAGGTGAAAATATTCTAAAAAATGTGAAAATTTGCAATTTTGAGCAACAATATGTTTCAATCACAACAATGAAAGATACAACAAGGCACTAGTTCTGCAAATTGGCAGCTAGGAACTTAAGCAACATGATAGAAAACTTTCTATAGAATTAAACAGACACTCGAGTTTTTGTAAAATTTTACTAAAATTGTACAAAAATTCGAATTATTGTACAATTTTACTAAAATTTTACAAAAATTCAAATTTTAGTAAAATTGTATTTTTATTTTATTAATTTTCCATTTTATTTTATTTTATTTTATTCTCTAATTTTCCATTTTATTTTTATTTTATTTTTATTTTTTTCTGAGATTTTGCCAACCCTGCTCACGCTGCGCCACATAATGTATACAGCATAGGGGGTGGCCCACATGATGGGCATGTACCGGGTTGCGTGCCAGTACCGCGCACATCTCAAGTGACAAGAAGAATTTGTGTTGAGGTATCAGAACAGTTGAATTGAGAACCAAATACGAATATATCATTAGTGTGTTCCTTTCTTATTTGTTGCACTTTATACAACTTTATTTGAATGCTCAAAAATGTCTCATGAAATATCATAAATGTTTCATGTACAGTTGTTGCATGTTCATGTACAGATACAACACAAACTGGCACGTATGTACGCGTACTTTAGGAAGCAGTGGCTTGGCTTCCGTCGCAGCACTAATGTACAAGGGCGGCTGGAGTATCGTCGCACGTGGACGCATTTTGGCAGCACTGCACCGAAAACAACAAATGCGCTGGTGTGTCTGAATTTTAAAACTGTAAATATCAGTGAATAAAATGTTGCAAACAAACAATTTTATAAATACAGGAGGGCAAGCACCGTGTTTACAAAGCATCATATGGGCGCGCAGGTAAAGGGAACATTTCACACATTGTGTCATGGCTGCAGAGTATGGAAATGAAAGCATTTACCGAAATCAAGACACTTGACAATCCGCTGACAGTGGTTTGTGGTTGAAAATTGATGCAAATTTAGCAAAAAGTTTCAAAATTTTGTCAAAAATAAAAAAAATTTAGGGAAAGCCACGCAACGCGGTCTATGTGCGGCTGGAACGTACACTGCACAACGCCGGTCAAGTTTTGCAGCAAATGCTTCCACCAGTGCTTAAACAAAACGGTTGATTTTATATGAATTTTTATCTGCCGAAAATAAATAAATTCAATAAAAAATCCAATTTTGCACTTTAAAATATTTTGAAAATTTTGACAACATCTACAGGACGTACTGTACACGATGACAAAAAAAATTGCATGAACAATGCTCTGTTCTTCCACAATTAAAGAAAATAAAAATTAACGTTTACAGAGTAAATTCACAGCACTGGCAAACTTGAAAAAATAAAGATGGCAGCCTAAACTCCGCCCACTTTTACAATGCGTGAATTTAGCCGGTAAACTAAAAAATTGAGTTTACTGCCAGTAAACTGAAAACGCCAGTAAACTAGTGTGGGAGGGGCCAATGTGACACGATCCATAGCAGATGTACGCGGAAATGGTGCACAAATCATATGTGCAAACAAAAACGCTCATTGGCTGGGGAAAATTACCATAATTTTTAATCGACCCTTTTTTCCCCCAACCTTCATTCACACATTGATTTGATGAAAACATAGCATTCACAAAAATAACTATTTAAAAATCAGCATCAACTTGCACAAATCTTCAACAATTACTGAGTACACTTTTTACTGAGTTGTTTGCACATTACGCCTGCACACACTAGTTTATTGCCAGATCTTGGTAAGCTTATAAATCAGCTTTGAATGCATTTGAGTTTACTGGAATGAGTTATTCTTAATCGCCACGAACATCAGTTGACAGACACCTCAATCTGGTAAACTCAAATACATTCAGAGCTGATTTATGAGTTTATCAAAATCTCGTAGTAAACTAGCAGGAGCAGTACCATTGCAGCGCCATTTTCCCTGGGGCTGAATGCCTTTGCCTTCGGGATGGATATTTTGATAGTTGAGCTGGCCTCCGGGATAGATAGATAGCTGGCGGCTGACGTTAGCAGGCTGACCAAGTAGGGTGAATATATTTACAGACAAAGCTGGGGTCGCATCGCACAGATATTAGCATGTTTCAGCCCGGATTTTCACGTACATCTTGGTAACCTAGCTTCCTGTTCAGACAACCAATTCATTTGGAATTGTATGATGCCTATCAATCAATTTTTGAACGTGCAATGAACATGTCAACATGATCGCTACTTCGTCAATGAAAAGTTGTAGACCTGTATCAGATTTATTTATCGACTTTTATGTAATCAATTTTGCGGTGGAATTTTACGCTTTAAGATGGATTTACAGCGTAACGACAAAAAAAGTTGAAGCGACAAATTCACTGTCCACAAATGACAAATACGCAATAACGCTAAGAGATACCAATCCCTAAATTGACATGTTGGAAGCACTAACCCATATTTACATCGTGTATAAAAAGCTCCAGTGGTTCTCGAGATATAAATTTTAAATAAAAATTTCACTATTTGTTGGCAAATGCTGCCGAGCCGACAAAATGCGAAATTTTGATTTTAATTTTATATCTCGAGAACCACTGGAGATTTTTGGATGATTTTTGAACACGATGTAGATGTCGGTTAGTGCTTTCAACTGGTCAGTTTAGGAAGCCGGCGGCGACGCTGTATTTGTCGCTTCAGCCCCTATGCGTCTTTATGCTGTAAATCCACCTTTAATTTTACATCGAGCTGTAATCACAGCTTTAGCGGGCCACAGGCAGCAATCGTCGCTTGTCCTTAAGAGAAAAAGATTTGAAATTTGAAAGAAGATTTGAAACATCACAGAACTGGAAAAATCATCTTGGAAAAGAAGTCACTGAAATTGCGAATACTTTTCAGATAGCGCAAGTGTGATTACCACGGATATTTATCATGTCCACGAGTCTGCATGCAGCAGCGCACAAAATGGAAGGAAGTCAAATTGCTGGAGCGAGGAAGCCAAGGCACGCATCACAGCCACTAACGATGGCAAACAAAAAGTTGACAAATTCGTAAATGTTTTTTCGAATTTTTGAGTATTTGACTTTTCAAATTTTTTCTTCACCTCTAGAAAAACACTCAAAAATCGATCTTTTCCAGTATTTTTGCCTGAAAATATGTAAGAAACGCGGAAACACGATTTAAAACACCAATTTCAAATGTATCTGCAAACAAATCTAAAAGTAATAACAATAATAGTAAGGTCAGAATTTGAAAAATACTATAAAAGATCAGAAAATTCGAAAATTTCGAACCCTGCCACCATCATCAAAAATACCCTGTCTACTGAAAAGGGTCGAAACAGGGTACAGGTTTGGAGACACTAAGGGAGTGCATCAAGTGATATTTCCAAGCTTTTTTGGATTATCTCTACTCTTCAACAGGTTTGTTTTTCTATTTTATATCAAAAATTTGAAAACTACAGTATTACCTCGAAATACCCCCATGGGGGTTTATTATTTCGCCAGCAAAATTTGAGGGGGGGTTAATTCGAGGGGGGGTTTTATTATTTCGTCAGAAAGTTTCGTAAGGATCGTAGTAAATAGTAGGCATGTGCATACCCAAAACAGGTAATAAATGTGTCCAAACAGGATATATTTGGACATAAAAACGTAGATAGCTACACAAACTAGTCTATGTGTAGCTGCAATGCAAATTAACAGTAATATACATCATGTACATTGCATACATGATGTATTTATTATGTACATGACGTACATCATTCCGAAGGGGGGGGGGTTTCGAGGGGGGGTTTATTATTTCCCCAGCCCATTTTGAGGGGGGGGTTAATTCGAGGGGGGGTTAATTCAAGGGGGGGGGGGATAATTCGAGGTAATACGGTAAATTCGAAAAACTGTTTGGGAAAAATCTTATTTCGATAACTCGTTTTAAAAAAAAACATCAAAATTCCCGAGGGTTTGCCATCGGTAGCGGCCACAGGGTGCAGCAGTGCGTATGTTGGTGGACATCTGTGATATTATCAGAGGCATAACTTAGTAGACGACAGTGACGAAAAATGTGGCGGTGACGCAGTGATTGTCACCGCCTGCTTTGTCGATGTCACCGCGAGAAAATGAAGTGTCATCGCGGTGACAATCACCGCCACATTTTTAGAACCGCCACATTGAGAATTCCGTAAATAGGTAGAAGCGCAAGGTGGCGCAAATAGCGTGGCGCCAAATTAGCATTTGACACACATAAAAACGGCGCGCCAGCCGCTTTGCACACAGCCAGTGGGAGTACAAATTCAAATCGTATTTTTGATGTACACAAACACACGGAGAGGTGAGCATTGCAGGGAATGTAAAAGCATTTTCACATAGCTTGGGATTTCGTTTTTCACTTCCTTCAGCTGTGTATTTGTGAGAATGATAATTTTTCAGTGCGCAAAATTGTGTGACATCGATCATTAATGCAGTTGTAACCAATTTGTGACATCGATCATTAATTAATCGACCAAAAACTGCAGTTTGCGATCTGTATATTGCAGAACACACATTAAATGCAATGACTTAGTTATGTTAGGCGGGGGTCTCCTAGATTTCGACCCTCCGGGGGTTGGATAGATAGCAAATCGCTCCTCAAGAGGGATAGATAGTTGAAAATTTTTCTGGAGGGGTGGGGGGGGGGTTGGGGCCTGGGGGAGGGTTTCGCGGGGGTTCAATATACCTATACGCTTTTTTGAGGTGCAGAAGAAATAAAAGGGTGAAGTAGGTGAAAAAGGCTAAAAATAAGCACATATGGTAGCCAAAAGAGCTGAAAATAGGCAATAATGAACATGAACTAGCGATTTTTGGTGGTAAAAATTTACATAAATGCATGAAAAGTAGTGATTTTGAGCAATGATTGGGGTAAAATTTATCAAAAATCGCTCTGGATAGGTGGGTAACTGGGCGATTTAAGGGGGGTGGGGGTTACGGGATAGTAACCAAATAATTTGCCTCCTGGATAGATAGATAGCTGGGCGGTTTGTAGAGGGGGAGTAATACCCCCCCCCCATTGGAGACCCCTGATGTTAGGACAGGGCGTATACCATCTACCGTATTTCCTCGAAATACCCCCCGGGGGGTGATTGTTTCATAGTGGTCCCGAGAAGGGGGGGGGGGTTAAACGAGGGGGGGGGGTATTTCGAGGGGGGGGTTATTATTTCACAAGAAAATTTTTGAAAATTAAGTACGAAATTGTCGTCTGAAACGTACGCAGACGTCGAAAAATGCAACAAAAACTGCCATTTATAAGGTTCTGTAGACTAATATTAGTACGTAGATGGTATAAACACTGTTCTAACGTGATTCCGACATTGTTTTAACGTGTGTTCTGCACTACGCAGAACATAAACTGCCGTATTTGTCATGTACATTCTCTTTACACTCAATTTGGGGGGGGGTATTTCGAGGGGGGGTGATTGTTTCATAGTGGTCTCGAAAGGGGGGGGGGTCAAACGAGGGGGGGTATTTCAAGGGGGGGGGTATTTCGAGGAAATACGGTATATATGGTGCAGGAACAGTGCACAAGAAACCCAGTGTGCAAGTTGCCCCAGTGCACAAGTTCTGTGCACCAGGGGTCTCCAAGGTTTTGGCCCTCGCAGGGGCTGGATAGATAGCAAATTTTTTTTGATCTTTTTTTTGATTTTGGTGCTTTCCTTAATTTTTAATCTTAGGGTAGAGCGGATCAATGTACAAGTAATTTAAAAAAATTTACTCATACATAAGGGACAGCCAAGATAAGGTCTGGTCCTTCCACACAGGATACAGTATATAGGATATATATATTCCATGTCAACACAAGAATGAACAAAATTCCAATGTCAACAAAAACATGAAGAACATCACCTAACATCAAGCAACTTGCCAATGGCACACCACCCAAATCCAAAGTGATTTATGACCCGGAAAATGACATTCATACCATTATCTGAAAAAAATGTGCTGCACCCAATATTATTTATCAAGGTCTTACGCATGATCACATGGAAAACACCGTTGGAATTAATCAAAGATTTGTTCAAAATATTTAGTTTGGGCAGAATAGCATTGTTAGGAATTTGATCAATCTGCCCCCAAAAGTGTGTATTTCCACATCTAATGCAATTTTAGCATATGACAGTGTAAAAATTGTGTTTTGATTCTGTAAATCTTTTTGATCTACATCCTCTTTACACTCAATTTTGGGGGGGGGGGGGGTATTTCGAGGGGGTGGGTAATTATTTCATAGTGACCATTCGGAGGGGGGGGGGTATTTCGAGACAGGGGTACTGCGAGGGGGGGGGGGGTATTTGGAGGAAATACGGAACATATATTGGTGTCACTGCCTCAAAAAAGCCTGTCACTCACTGTCACCGCCAGAATTTTGGACCTTTTTTCGTCTATGGTAGACGATAACTAAACAAAAAAAAGCAGCGACATAAAATATATCGATTTCAAACTCCACAAACCACAACAACAATAAATACAACAACAAAAACAACAACAGCAATAAATACAACAACAACAATAAATACAACAACAACAGCAATAAATGCGACAACAAAACAACAACAACAACAGTGATGATCACTATCACTATCACGTATTGAAAGATCCATCGCATAATTTTTCTATATTCAGCGACAATCACGAAATGTCTGAGTAAATCAGTTTATTTTACCTAGTTCCCCTGATTGCTGGAATGTGAATTAATCCGAGGGGTAATAAAATTTCAGTTTGCATATACCGTATTACCTCGAAATACCCCCAGGGGGGTTATTATTTCGCCAGCAAAATTTGAGGGGGGGATAATTCGAGGTAATACGGTACCTACAATTTGGTTTGCAGACAACTTGCCCAAAGCATATGAAGGGTGTGCTTCTAAAAGTACCGATCTACAAATTTTTCAAATTTGAGTTAGGACCATTTTTGGGGTCCCCATAAAAATGCGCTTCAAAAATATATATAATATGTGGGTAACGATGGCAAAAAAAGATTCGAAAATTCGAAAACATTTTCGAATTTTCGAATTTTTTCAGAATTTTCGAATTTTTATTTCACCCCTAGAAAAAACACTTAAAAATCGATTTATTTTTCAAAAAATTCGAAAATTCAAAAATTCAAAAATACTTTTCGAATTTTTCAGGGAATTCAAGGCAACAGTAAGCACTCTTAGGTTCGACGTGCTACAAAAATTGGCAATTGATACGCGGCGCGTATGAAAAAGCGAAATGTAACATAAAAAAAATCAAAAAATGTAGAATTGTCGAAGAGGCGGACAACGACTAGTGATGGAAAAAGTGCCATGGCGCCAAACACCAAAAGCGCCATGGCACTTTTCCATCACTAACCCCGACACATCCTTTGAGGAATGCAGTGTGCCAACCGAACTATCCCAACCGCTGCGCTCTACTTCCACAGAGACAGACGCTACATCAAAAAAATCATTCAAGGGTCGTCCAAAGGGCATTTTTTGGAAGGCATTCAGCCCCAGGCCCAGGGAAAATAGCGTCGCAATGTGCAAACACACAATGCAACACATGACTCATTCCATTATTTTTTATGCTAAATTATGGAGAAAATAACATTAAAAAGTGATCACAACATGAAAACAGTCCAAATTCTGTGTTTAAAGCTTCGGAGTCAACATTTTTCTGAAAAAAATTCGAAATTTATCTGAAAAAATTCGAAAAATAGCCAAAAAAATTCAAAAATTGCAAAAAAAGATTCGAAAATTCGAAATTCGAAAATTAAATTTGAAATTCGAAAATTATTTTGGAGAAAAATTCGAAAATTCGAAAATTCACTTCAGAAAAAAACACTTAAAAATTTAAATACTTTTTTTTCAACTGTTTGCCATCGTTATATGTGGGGGGTGCGAAATTCAATTTTGAGATATGGGGGGTCGAAAAAAGCAAAAAAATCGCAAAATACAGTTTTTGAAATTTTAAAAGTACCGATCTACAAGCTTTTTCAGCTTTTGTGTCTTTAAAAGTACCGATCTACACACTTTTTTCAAAATTGTTCTTTTAAATGTACTGATCTGCACATTATTTTTTGTGCTTTTAAAAGTACGGATGTCAGATCGGTGTCCGATTGCGCAAAAACTCATTTTGTGCTTTTTTATTATGGGTATAAGTACCGATCTACAGCTTTCTGATTTTGTGCTTTAAAAATACCGATCTACACGCTATTACCAATTTGTTCCTTTTAAATGTACTGTACTACAAAAATACAATTCCCTAAATTTTATAAAGCTAGTGTTATGTGTATAATCAATGATTATACCCATGCATGTGGATACCCAACAATATGGCTGAAATACCCTTACCCAAAATTCCCATACCCAATACCCATGTATGGGTATTGCATGCTCCAAACTTTCAATCGCGATTATCTCAAAATCGATTTTTTGTAGATCGGTACTTTTAGAAGCACACCCTTCATATGATGACCTAAATACATGATGTACAGTTTTCCTATTGGTGCCCTAAATGTCACGTATGCCATAAAAAGCCAACATAAAGTACTCCCACCCACGCCGCCTCTTGTCTTCCCTTAATGAAACCATTTTCACTGCAAAGTGCAATTGCGGTTTGATCCATATGCGGCGGCATCTGCTATCACTGCCGCCTTCTACCGTGAATAAATAATGCATTTCACCCCTAGATTCCGCCGCGTGCGATGCAATAACTATACTCTGGTTACTTTACACCCTGCACGCGTGGTTCCCGCTGGAAGTGTGCCAACAATGGTTAGCGCGCGCGAGTTTCATAAAAAGATGACAAAATTGATTGTTGTTATAATGTTTTTCATTAACATATTCACATCGATGAATTTTTTTCATCTTTTTACGGAAATCGCATGACTTAACAATCATTGGCACGCTTCCAACACGAGACATAAATCAGTGCGAGGGCAGAGTATCATGTACGCCAAGTATACCCGACAATGAATTATTAAGTATTTGACTGACTGAAGCATTCAATTTGTACGTCTTCTGGACGCTGTCAATTGATATTGGTCATGGACTTAATTGTATACATTTATAGACCCAAGCGTTTGAATCGTCACAATTTTGCTTCCCAGGGGTAATCACTGAAACAGTTAAAAATCTCTAAAAGTAACTTTTTGAACCAGCTGATAGAGGATAGAGGTGATTGTGTGAATAAGGGAAAGCCACAGGCAAACCCCCCACCCCATAAAACGGATAAAACGGATATAACTGTAACTTAACAAATTCTCCTACACAAAGTAAATCTAATCTACCGATGAAACACATGAAGGTGGGATATGAAAATGATATGGAAAAAAAACAGAACAGGGGGTTTCATAATTTCAGTTTCATATTGAGTTTCAGAATCGAACTCTTAAATTGTACAATATTATTTATCAATTGTAAATCGAACCAGGCTGGATGAGCACGAAGCAACCACAATCGTTAATGCGCATTTACGTTTACTCAAAAAGTACGCATACTCGAATATCGAGTAAATACGCATACACATACTTCAAAAAAGTATCTGTACTCGCTTGTATGCTTACTTTTTGAGTACACGAGTACAGCAGAGTAATTTTTGCAAGTTCAGAAAGAGTATTTTTTACCATTCGAGACCCCTGCTTTTCATAACGAATACTTTGTAATAAAAAGAAAACACCTTTTTGTTGTCCCGGGTAAACATTCATATTGCTCCGTTCTACATTTTCCAGAAAGAAAAGGCGATTGTACTCGCTTTTACATTTTCCTGAGAAAAAATACTCACATTTACGCTTTCTCGGGAAAAAGGTATTTAACTCTCATTTACTCACGAGTAAAGGTAAAAAAACTTACTTTACGCTTTCTGTACTAAGGGGTGAGTAAAAACAAAATACTTTACGCATGCGCATACTTTGAAAAAAGTATAGTACTTTTAACAACTCTGGAAGCAGCCTCTGTGAAGACACTTTGGCACGCTTCCACATGCTTCATCAGATTTGAGGTGAATACCAGAGTTGTTAAAATACCGGTATTTTTGGAAAGTGTAAGTGTAAGTGTAAATACACTTTCCAAATTTTGAGTATGGATACCAAAAGTGTAAGGTATTTTAAAAATACCTAGGAAAGTGTAAAAAAAAGTGTAAGTGTAAAAATTTTTTTAGAAAGAGCTCTCACTGTTGAGTGAGACTGTATTCTGTATTCTGTCGAGTGAGACTGTACATAGTACACTTTATTTGTCATTTTCATGCATTAGTTCACATTTTACTGCATTTTATAAAATATTTCAGACTGTAACAAATACTGTAGTGGTATGAAGTTCCCGTAATAATAGCACTTTTTCAGTGTTGATATTTTACTGATTAAGCAATGCGATACACACTGTTTAAATGCAAGAATGGATATGCAGCAAATGTCAATGCAAAAGCCAGTTGACTTAATGTCCAGCTGGTGAATTTCCATTGATCTTGTCGTTTTTTACAAAAGTATGATGAACTGTAGAATACCATAAGTACTGATCAAAGGGTGGATATCAAAGGCTAGTTTGTACATTTGTCATATTTTCAACATTCAATGCATAACTGCATGTGTGCACTGTGCAGTTTTTTTTTGTACATGACCCTATTTTATGCTTTCTCAAAAGCATAAAACAGGGCCATCTGAAAGAGAAAAAAATACACTTTCGGTACCCGGGTATTTTGCTCAGGAAAGTGTAAAAAAAGTGTATGGGTATTTTATGAAAGTGTAAGTGTAAGTGTAAATATAAATACCCATTTACCCGGGTATTTCGGGTAAGTGTAAATACACTTTCGCAACTCGGGTGAATACCTGGTCATCAATATCATCAAAACAGTCTAAGTCTTCAAACTTCACAAAATTAAACTCACAAAATTACTGCTCACAATAGCCTGAATCCAATATTACATACTGCCAATATTACAGTCTGTATCCCTATACATACACAGGTGGCAATATCACAGTCTGTTACCCTATACATACACAAATGCACTCTTACCAGTCAAGGAGGTGCGATATACATACATGCGGGCGGTGTTGCGACATTCCGTGCACATGCATCCAAACAGATAATTAGTATGAAATGACTATCAGTAATCACAACCCTGATAGGCAACGTGGAATGCGCGACTGGCGCCAACCATGATTTTTTTTTTGGGGGGGGAGGGTATTTAGAGGGGGGGGGGGTATTTCGAGGAAATACGGTATATTTACATTTATTGAAACACTTCCAGAAAATGCAATGTTTTTTTCGAAAACGAATGGAATTTCACCGCAACGTGTTTCACATTTTCCGTGAAACGTGTCCAAACAATGCACCAGGAAACGCAATGAAACCTATGTTTGATACATCTATTGATGTTGTCTTTGGTTGTTTCTTCCTATTTATACCTATTTGTTATTTAATTACTTTACGTAAGTGGGAATGATTGCAGCGTGACAGAACTGTTGCCACTCAACTCGTTGAGTTGATAGCTATTCTCACGTAGCAACGGTGAAATGTCTTCACTTTTGTAAGTGTTTTTTTGCCAATTAGCTAATTCTGCCTGACATCATTGAAGTACAAGTTTGTTTGAACTGTGATGATGTCATAACTACGTGACATTATCATGTTCAGCCCCATCAAAGTTCCTTAGTGGGACATTTTAAGAGTACTGTTGTTTCTGCCATTTTACACATTATACCCTCCCATCCTAAACCAACTTTTCAAGTGTCAAAGAAAACATAGATTTAAAGTATTTTTTGTATGCCACTGGAGTTCCTGTTCATCGGTGCTGAAAACCTACCTAATTTCATGGCATGCTAAATATGGTGTCGTACAGTAATTGGGGAAAACAGGTTCTTGGACCCCTATTTAAACATTAATGGGTGAAAATGCAGCACTTCATCTGTTTGCAAAAAAACGTTACCATTTCAAACTAGGTACGTCACTCGTCACTTGCAGTTACCCGTTACTCGACCTTATGTTTACAGTACTGACCACGTGTCCCCCCACCAAATTTGAGGTTTCTAATCCCCCCAATAGCTGAAGCTGGAGGTACAGGCTAGGGTTGTGACGATATATCGTATCGAATATCGGATATCGACAATTTTTCCATATCGAATATCGATATCTCAAATTTTGAAAAATATCGAATATCAACTATTTTTTTCGATATTTTTAGATATTCTTATCCTTTTTTGGCCTACTTGTGAGTGACATGTATAGTATTTTCTGTATTGTATTGAATGCTTATTCAGTTGCGCTGGGCATATTTATGACCACCGAACATAAAATTTGAAACAACAAAATCCTGATATGCTGCTGTTTCGCAAAATGCCCTTAAGCATATGGGCTACAAGTAGGGATGCAAAGAAATTTTTTCAATGCATCCATTTAGACATTGTTGTGCCAGCGGCACTCGAGCCTTCACTTATAGTCAGAGCAGTGCCGCAGCCGCACATAAGCCTCTACATCGCTAGTGCAAAGTGTGCGTCTGATAGCTCAGTTGGTAAGAGCATTCACGCGTCAAGTGAAGGTCCCGAGTTCGATTCCCGGTCAGACGGCACAAACATTGTGCACTTAGTGTCCTAGCTGGAAAATACTGCTCTCCCAACTTTATTCAGCTTGTGCACCACAAGTGAACTGCCACATTCACCGCATGCCCACTGCCACCACATTCAGAGCCTCAACGAGCAAGTGTTGAGCTCTGCCAATGCTGCTATTCTCAGCGTGTGAAGGAAAGTGATCGTGGTTCAATTCTTTTTGGATGGGGGCAGTCTCACATCAAGGTTTCCACATCTCTATAACATCACAAATTCATGGCGTATAGGCAGGGAATGATATTCTGAACACCTGGGGAATAGATCTGTAAATGAGTCAGAATTGACTACTAATAACAACTTACTGCATCCTTATATATGAACCCTGAAATTTGACCTTCACGGGTTTCAGCACAACAGAGGAAACACTACAAAATAAACAGCATTTTTACAATGACCACATTTTAAAAAATACATTGAGAGTAATGTTTCAGACTGTGGAAGAATGTGGAAGCACATCAGCTGAAAAAAGCTTACTACATTAACATATTGTGGCTAGGGTGTCAAAAAATTTTTTTTACGGAAAACGGAAATGGAAAAAAAATTTCAGCGGCCGGAAAACGGAATGGAAAACGGAAAAAAATTTGCACTTGGCGGAAAACGGAAACGGAAACGGGAAAAAAATTTCAGTGGCCGGAAAACGGAAAAAAGGGGCCGGAAAAACGGAAACGGAAAAATGGAATTCGCATGGAAATGGAAAAATTTGCTGAAATTTTGCCAAAAAAACAATAAAATTCACTGAAATTTTGCTGGAAACAGAATTTTTTTATACATAATTGACAATCTGCATGACTGTTTACCAGTTTGGCTGGAACAGAAAGCCGAAAGTTGAGCCAGAAAAGGGTAAAATGAGGCGGAAAGCAGAAAATTGAGGCGGAAAACGGAAAAAAGGCGGAAAAACTGGAAATTGAGCCGGAAAACGGAAAAAAGGCGGAAAAACTGAAAATTAAACCGGAAAACGGAAAATGAGCCGGAAAAACGGAAACGGAAAAAAAGGTGGCCGGAAAACGGAACGGAAAACAGAAAAAAAAATTTCACTGGCCGGAAAACGGAACGGAAAACGGAAAAAATGTGCCTGCGGAAAACGGAAACGGAAAACGGAAATTTGACACCCTAATTGTGGCGCACTTTTACATGGTAGCCACCAGAAATGGAAGCTTTGACACTAAAAATGAAACACTGCTATGAAAACAACCACCAATGTCAATTGCATCTAAAATTGCCTATCCTGCCCTGGTGTCATGCCTACCCTGTTATAAATACAATAAATTCCATGCTGTACCAAAAACAGAAATCGAAATATCGATATCAAATATTGAGCTATTTTCATATTGATATCGAATATCAAGGTTTATATTGTATCGATATTGAATATGGAGTTTCAGAAAAATATCAAATATCACATATCGATATCAAAAAGTCATATCGTGCTAACCCTAGGTACAGCGCCTGATTGGTGGAAATCCGCAGATTTGTGAAATCTCCCGTGGACACCAAAAATGTTTCAAAAATTATTTGCATCTGCAGCAGCCCTCACATAGGGGGTTGCTAGTGCACCCTCTCAGTGTATAGTTAAGGAGTGTCACCAATATTCCCAAAAATAACTGTTGGATGTCCCACTACAGCAGGAGATCTGGCATTACTAGTCAATTTGTAAACTGACTGCCAGTCTTGATGTGAATGCAGTTTACAAAAGGATGAATTTGCAGAATTTTATAGCTAGGTAAATATATCTGGATATTTGTGCGTTGCCAATGAATAGACACATGCATGTTTATCCCTAACACTATACCTTGAATAACCATACCCAAAATACCCACACCATGTATTGGTATTACATACATCAAACTTCCAACATTGGTTGCCATTGATTGTCATAATCCATTTTTTTGTCAATCAGCACTTTTGGAAGCACACTCTTCATCAAGATCTGAATACTTTTGGATTTGAATCTGAAACAAACATTCATTTGGTTACTGTGGGACTGAAATATATGGACCCAAGTCCCAAACCATTGGACTTGAATTGGCTATGAACAAGCCAACTGAGCATCTTCCGTTGAGTGGTTGCACACTTGTCAAAAAACATTTCTAATAGTCAAAGCACGTGTCTTTACACTTGTTATAACAACACTCATTGTTCATTAGAAAAATGTGTACTTAGCATGTCATTCGGTGTCTCTTAGCATACCACTTAAACGGGGATCCGCTTGACAAGAAACCTTTCTAATGCTGCGATTACAGCTCGGGCGTAAAATTGCTGGGCATAAATTGATTTTTGGGCGTAAAACTCATTACACGTGAATGGATTACAATGGGCCTACACACACTAGTTTTCCGCGTGACTTTCGTGGGAAAACTCAATTTAGTTTTCCCATTGTGCAGGCAACAGATGCAAGAGGCCGCCATTTGCAATTTTTTTATGATGATCCCTTTGTGTCATCCATTTGGGAAAACTGTGAAAAAATGGTGAAAGTTTAATGAGTTTTGCACCATAAAAAAATTGATTTCCGGAATGTTATTTATGTTGCATGTTATACACTATGTGAAACTGTATATATATGTACATTTTTGTGCTTCCAGTTACTCTTGTTCTTTTTTAAATAATTTTTGAAAATCATGAATATAATAATTTTTATAAAATCATTGGTTACTTTGTAATACTTGTAAATTTAGAGCAACATACAGTTTTTTTTCTCTTTTATTTGATACTAATCACACACTGTCAATACCACAGCTTGAAAAATGAATGAATTTAACATGTTTGACATATAAAAATCAATAAAATTTTAATCACTTAGCAATCAGCTGCAATTTTTTCACACGAGGCACAGCATGTATTCTGTATATCATCAAAAAAAGGTGATATATCTACACCATAAAAAAAACAAAAAAATTTTTTTTCAATTTCTTTTACTTAAACATGTCCTAAAAATCGAATTTTTTACCCTGGGCGCTCATTAGACTTTTATCGAAAGACAAAAAAATGTGGGAACACATGACATCCAAATCAAGCATTAATCACGAACTCAACTAATTGTATAGTTGAAAAGCTAAAATATTTAGTTTTCCCACGTTGCATGCAGAAGGTGAAAAATAATTTACACTTGGTAGTAAAATTTTCATTCAGCTTTTCACTTATCACCAATTCATGCAGCACACACATGAACAATCAAAACCTGTCATAAACAATTATAAAAATTCAACAATTTTGCCAATTTATCCACGGCAGAACCCCCTCTGGAGTCTTCATCCACTCCTTCAGTTTCTCTCTCAATCCTCTGTGGTCACGCTCGCATCGTTGATCACCATGTTGCACGTTATCCAGCCCATCATACGCATCTCTCCAGTCCAACTGCATTATTTAGCATACATTCTTTGTAATAAAAACATGTCAAAACAGTGATAAATGTAAAACAAAAACAAAACAAACTGTGCGGTCGCAAAGCATTTGTTCATCTGGAGCGCGCAGCGGTGCTTTCTCATTCCCCATCTGGTGGCAGTCACAAACTGTGTAAAATCACCATGTAAAATGGCAAGTGTCATGCAAGGTGTCAAAACTAGGGTGTCAACTTTCCATTTTCCGTTTATGCTTTCCACAGGCAAATTTTTTTCCATTTCCGCTTCCATTTTCTGGCTCACTTGTCTGCTTTAAAAAAAAAATTCATTTTCCAGCTCAATTTTCTCTTTCTTAAGTATTTCTGTTTCAGTGAAACTGGTAAACATGCATGCAAGTTCTCAATTTTGTAAATTTTTGTATTTCCAGCATAATTACAGCAAATTTTTCAATTTTCATTCCCGTTTTCCGCCAAAAAGTTTTTGTTGACACCCTAAGTATCAATGAATAAAATCCTTTGAAGTTGTAGTAACATGTGCCACTGTCTGAAATGTACGAGTTTTACAAAAAATGCCAAAAATATCATGTCAAAGTTCAGTTGAGTTTTCCTAACATGACATTATTTGTGCTAAACTACTATTTCTTTACTGTCGCCATGGTTGTCACCATGAAAACCATGTGAAAACTCAAAAATTTGAAAAAATTATTACTCATTTAATTCATATCGTTAAGTGCACATCTCTCTACACAAAATAGAGGAAAAAATTCTGCATAAGACCTCCAAATTTCACATCTCTGGTCCATTCATGTCTCGTTTAAAGATACTTTTTCAAAGTGGCCACCAGTGTGAAAACTCACCGATAAGGCGACAAAAATGGCAACATTTTGACACCATTTTTGTCACCATGGCGACAGTTTTCCACAGTGGCTTGCATGTTGTGAAAACTGCCGACACTTGTGGCGACATTTCTTGTTGCCACCTGTCGCCACCTGTCGCCATGTGTCGCCAGTTTTCACAACGTGTATGCATACTGTTCCCATAATGACAGACAAAGTGGAAAACTGCTTCATGCATTGCAAAAACTGCTATTGAGCCAAGGAATATTGTCAACATGCTGGCACATTGTGAAAACTCTACATGCAATTTTTTAAACAGTGCAAACAGTGTTATTTGTAATTACTGGTGTATGAGAATAGCAGTGTTTACTTTTGAAGTCATTTTATTTGAGTTTGTTTAATTCATTTGGAAATTGGTTTAGCAACTATTTTGTGAAGTACTTAGTTAAGTACCGGGTGGCCCACATCAGGCACATGGTTTTGATTGGCCCCCAACACATCAATTCTGAATGAAAACTGCTCGAATTTGGTATGGGGGTAAACAAATGTACCCCATTTGTTGTGTTAAGTGCACGGTTTCATATCGCAAGATTTTGTGTCAGAACGTGAAAGAGTTTCATATTTACGTTTTTGAATGTGTCCCATTGTAGATGGTCCTGTGGAGTGACATTGTTTTGCATATGATGTGATAAATGTGAAAATTTAGTGATATTTATGTGTGTGCTTAACATAATAAATATGGGACATTTATCTACTGTCATGCCAAATTTGCACTATTTTTCTGAATAATTGGTGCTTTGGTAGACGAATGCCTGACATGCGCCACGCTCAAACATGTATTAAACTTTGCTTCATTTTCCGACATGAATTTTCGTGATGTGGAACCGTGCACTTAACACAACAAATGGGGTACATTTATCTACCCCCATACCAAATTTGAGCAGTTTTCATTCAAAATTGACGTGTTGGGAGCCAATTGAAACCGTGCGCCTGACGTGGGCCACCCTATAGTTAAATGTTGTGCAATTAGTGAGTAAGTAGTTCCTATCTTGTTACAACATCGATATAGTTTCATACACACTTGCAAATTTCCAATACAGTCACTTATTCAATCTCATTCACTTTTTGAAGTTTGTGCAATACAATTACAGCTATGAAAAGCTCAAGAAATATGGTCAAAATACAATAATCATGTTTGTTTGTAATGTTTGTGTTCCCATTACATTTTTCAAAATTTTGATCCTAATGCATGATTCCATTTACTAAGGCATTATTCACATACCATATTTCCTCAAAATACGCCCAGGGGGTTTATTTTTTCAGAGTGGAAATTTTGAGGGGGGGTATTTCGAGGGGGATGGGGCTTATTCAAGGGGGGGTATTATTTCGTCAGAAATTTTCAGGAAATTCATAGTAAACAGTATGCTTTTTCATACCCAAAACTGGTAATAAACATGGGTAAATAGGATATATCGGGACATATCGGGTATTTAGACGTACATCTGTACACATATTAACATATATGTGTATCTGCGATGCAAATTGGCATCAATAAATACATCATGTACATTGCATACATGATGTATATCATTCCAGACAGGGGGTACTTTGAGGGGGGGGGGGGGGTATTTTTTCCTCAGCTCAAAAACACCTGGGGGTATTTCGAGGGGGGGTTTATTCAAGGGGGGGTGTAATTCGAGGAAATACGGTACATTATTCTCAAAAACATTCATTGCTGTCTTTTTACAATTGTATTGTCTGTAATATTTCTCTCATATGTAAAAAGTAAAATGGAAGACAACAGGTGTGTACATGATATTTTTCTTAAAAATATACAATGAAAAACAGTAACAAATATCAAGCATGAAAAATTAACAAAATCAAAAACAAATGTATCACATGTAAAGCACAAAAATAGTAAATATGTATCTGATAAAGCATGATTTCAGTACTTTCACAGATTAAACTGTGTTGATACAACATCACATTTGTTTGCATTGCCCTCCTCCTCCTCATTGCCCTCCTCCTCCTCCTTCTCCTCCTCTGTCTGCATGTCAAAAATGGCTGTGGTTTATTGCTAGTTCAACAGAGTTGCTTACACAGCAAAGTTTGTCAGTTTTCACTTATTGCATTCACATGTCGAAAATTGGATTATAGTTGTCCATGGTGACAATGGCGACAATGGCGACATGTTGCCATGTGGTATGGCGACATTCAAGAAGTGTTGCCATACCACAAGGCGACATTTTCCATTCAGTTTTCCACTATTGCATTCATGTTGGGAAAAATTGTGACTTGCCGAAACCAACACACACTTTTTTCCACCTCTAAATTTTATTTCATGCAAGATGGGAAAACTGAATGGCGACATGTCGCCATTTGAGTTTTCACAAGCGTCACACGGAAAACTAGTGTGTGTAGGCACAATATGGCGTTGTAATTTCAGTCAAACAAAGCGCACATGCAGATGTTGCTTGTGTCCAAAGCTCATCAGTTTACTTTATTGTACTAAAAGTTATGAATTTTGGCACATTTTTTTTTAATTTTACGCCCTAATTTCACGCAACTTACAGCGGATAATTGAAAAAATTGTGCTAAAATTCATAACTCCCAGTACGATTAAAATAAACTCATGAGCTTTGGACACAAGAAACGTCTGCGTCTAAGCTTTCTTTGAAATAACAATGTTGTATCTTTATCCATTCATCTGTAATTAATTTTACGCCCAAAATCAATTTTACACCTGGTCAATTTTACGCCCGAGCTGTAATCGCAGCATAATAGTCAATGCACGTGTCTTTACACTTGTTATGACAACACTCATTGTTCATTAGAAAAATGTGTACTTAGCATGTCATTAGGTGTCTCTTAGCATAACACTTAGAAGCGGTCATCCACTTGACAAAAAAGAAACAACACGTGTCTTGGACATAACAACACTCGGTTGGCAAAATTGGTACTTGTAAAGTGTCAGCTCATGTGATTTAGTATAACAGTTCTTCGGTGAAGTGGTCGCCCACTAGAAAAAAGCCCGAAATCAGAAACAGCACGTGTTTTCGTACTTGTCATAAAAACACTCACCGTTGATTAAAAAATCGGTAGCTCACGTGTTCGGTTAGCAAAGATGTTCTTCAATTGATTGGTTGCTATGGATGAACTGCACCTATTTTTGTCAACTGATTTTATTAGAAAAGATGCGTATTTTTTTCGATAACGCGTATCATGAGTTGGTGAACAGATTGTTAAAAATATCACTAGTGGTAAAAACAACAATATACCGTATTTCCTCGAAATACCCCCCCCCCTTGAAATACCCCCCCCCCCCTCGTTTGACCCCCCCCCTCTCGAGACCACTATGAAACAATCACCCCCCCCTCGAAATACCCCCCCCCCCAAATTGAGTGTAAAGGGAACGTACATGACAATAACTGTAGTTTGTGTTCAGTGTATTGCAGAACACATGTTAAAACAATGTCGGTGTCACGTTAGAACAGTGTACATACCATCTACATACTAATATTAGTCTACAGAACGTTATAAATGGCGGTTTTTGTTGCATTTTTCGACGTCTGCGTACGTTTCAGACGACAATTTCGTACTTGATTTTCAAAAATTTTCTTGTGAAACAATACCCCCCCCCCTCGAAATACCCCCCCCCTCGTTTAACCCCCCCCCCCTCTCGGGACCACTATGAAACAATCACCCCCCGGGGGGTATTTCGAGGAAATACGGTAAATATAATAGTCTGAAATGGTGACTTTAATGGAGTCTTTAATTTAATAAAAATAGGTAGTAGTCCTTGGTCCTTGAATTTTTCTGTGAGCAGGCATGACGATTCACACCGAAATACACCAATAGTGGCAGTCATATTAATCGGTTTTGTGGGGTCTCCAGTGGCAAACCATCCATATGTGCATGGTTGCATGCTTTTAGGTAATAAAAGCTTATGACCAAGCAGTGCTTCCACACGCTTCAAAGTATAAAACATCAATTTCTATGTACCTATAAACACTACCTTCTAACCAGATTTCGTTACTTAACGCCGAATTCCCGGCGCTTTTTCCATCGCTAATCATCGCCAACCCAAAAATATCTATCGCTGACAACTGTAAAGTGGACAAAGTCCAGAGCCTTCGGCGAGCGAGCGGCCCGACCATAATTACGATTGCCTAGCGGATAATTGCCCACTTGAAATTATTTCTCATTAGAACATTTCTCCAGTGGCCACTCTAGAGTGGTTTTTCTCGATGACGGCGTAAATAACTCGGAGACTAAATACCTATATAAGTTGGATAGCATAGCTGCTGGTAGTTAACATTTTCCATTTGCATATTTCCGCCTGACATTGTCTCGTTCTCACGATGGGTGGTATCGAGGCGCGGCTCGGAGGCGATGTTTCGGCTTTCAGTAGATGGGGTTGTGTTTCTGATGATGTCCCTAAACGGTGTCAGAATTCTGCTCAAAATTGATCAACTTCGTGGACATTTTGCTTTCGTTAATCGAAAAGTTCTGAAAAAATTAAAGAGGACATCGTTTTATTTGAAAACAATATCCCAATTTTTTATTGCTCGGAAAGAATCGGCTTAGAGGATATTTTTCGGCGTCTAGCATTCAGTTTATGTCGGTGAACATAAGGCACGACTCTTTTGCACTGAGCAATGTTTGCAATCACAACAAAATAGAATGGATGTTCAATACACTTCCCGGTAGTGGATTACTATAAAAAACGACAACTTTTTCCTCAGGTCTTCAAATATATTAACCCGTTCTATTCAAACAGCTGTAAAAAAATAACATTGGCAAGTAAATACTTCGTAAAATCTAAACCTCACTATTTCCAAAACAAAAAAATCAAAATTTGTGCGAAATGTACACTACGGCGACTATTGTGTTGATGCAGTTTGTCATAGCGACTGCCCTGTGCAGCACCGTCCGAATGCAGGTGAGCAGCAGTCATCCCCGACCTACTGTTTTGTGAGCATTCGTTGTCCATCTTATATCATTTAGGCAGTTATACAAAAATGTGGCTGCAAACTGCAGCGTAAAAATGATTCCCCTCCTCTAAAATGGCTGCCATTTGAATTTTATTGTTCATAATACACCATCAGATACTGATCGTTTCCGTTGATATGCTGTGAAATGATGTAGAAGTTTCATGGCACCAGCGCTTGGCGTAACACCATGGGCGATAAGTTTACAAAAAGCACACAGGTTTTTTTGCTGGGTGGGACCCAGTACCAAACCACTAGGTGCGCTAGCGCTTTAAAAGGTGATATTTACGAGCCTTAGACAGGCAGCTCGGAATTTCGGATTATAGTAATTTGTGACGTTTCATTACGTAAATTTTAAAAAAGCATCTGAAAATTCGTAGAAAAAATATAGGAAAATGCACCTTCTACGGCAAGCTTTTGTAATTCTGGTGTAGGCAATTAATTAAAAAACCCACAAAATATCCCAGTATATTACCCTAAAACAATGCACACCCTTTCCACCCCCTACCATAACCCCCCTCTGGCACGCAGCCAACACGAGCGCAGAGGTCGGCCAGCCCCAACGCCTTCCTGTTCAGTGCCGAGCTAGCATTCGTTGTCAAGCCGCCGTCCGGCCCCCTGGCGCACAAGGCTGGCGACCAAGTAGAGTTGATCTGCGCCGCCAAGGGAATCCCCCCGCCCGAGGTGGTATGGATGCGCGATGGAAAGCTAGTGGTGCAGGTGAGAGATTGTGTTGTGCGGTACTTTTACGCTTGTTTTTACGTTTTCTCTGGTATGTTGGTAGATAGATAGGTAGGTACCTTACATTTTTTAGAAATGCTCAAAATTTGGAGAAAACGTTATGTTTTTCTAAAGCGTTGTTTTACAACCCAGCTACGTAAACACCTTCCCGGACAAGTTCACCACCCATTTTTTTATTTCACTTCGAACGCAATATCTCCGTCCTTGGGGGTGTTATAAGGCTGAAACTTTGTATATATAAAGTTTTAAGACCCCCTTACTCCCCAACAATGGGGGGAGGTGCGGCGACTCACTACAGTGTGGGTCGCCCTATATGCAACAATTTTTGTGGCGTTTTTTGTGTCCCAAGCAAGTTCACCACCCACTTGATTAGCTACACTTTGAAGGCTATATCTCCAGCTGTGAGGGCGGTAGAAAGCTGAAATTTGGGGGATGTCTTGCCAACACCCCCCTCACAATACACCAGTGGGGCGGCTGCCGACGACCCACTGAAGCATGGGTCACTGCATATAAAGTTGATAATTTTTTTAAGAACAGCCCAAGTGTCAGAAACAAGTTCGCCACCCAACTGCATTACAAAAAAATGTTGTGAGAACATACCTGATATAAAATTGAATCAGATTTGAACCCTAGTTCTGCTCATAAAATTTTTTCAGTAGGGCACCCACCCTGTCCCATAAACAGCAGACTGAAAATTTCACTTTAAACCAATTTTTTGTTTCACACTTAAAAAGTTGGTTTACAAAGTTCACTAGGGAAGGGTTAAAGGTTCAAAGTTATGTAAACAACATAACCTCTAAAATGCTTCCATAAGGAAATTTATTTGGGGTGAATGAAAAAGTGAAAAGTGTGTCAAATTTTGTTCCTGAAATGACATCATTTTGACATCATAGAATTCACCCTAAGTAAATTTCCTTATGGAGGCATTTTAGAGGTTATGTTGTTTACATAACTTTGAACCTTAGACCATTCTCTAGTGAACTTTGTAAACCAACTTTGTAAGTGTGAAACAAAAAAATGGTTAAAAGTGAAATTTTCATTCTACCGTTTATGGGACAGGGTGCCCTACTGAAAAAAATTTTTTTGGCTGAAATAGTGTTCCAACCCGATTCAGTTTTAAGTTAGGCAACATTTTTTCAATGCAGCTGGGTGATAAACTTGTTTTGGGACACTTGGGCTGTTTTTAGAAAATGGTCAACTTAATATGCAGTGACCCATGCTTTAGTGGGTCGTTGGCAGCCGCCCCACTGGTGTATTGTGAGGGGGGTTGTTGGCAAGACATCCCCCAAATTTCAGCTTTATACCGTCATCACAGCTGTTGATATGGCTCTCGTAGTGTAGCCAATCAAGTGGGTGGTGAACTTGTCTGGGACACCAGAAACACCAAAAAAATTGTTGCATATAGGGCGACCCACCCTGTAGTGAGTCGCCACACCTCCCCCATTGTTGGGACGTAGAGGGGTCTTACAACTTTATATATACAAAGTTTCAGCTTTATAACACCCCCATGGACGGAGATATTGCATTCAAAGTGAAATAAAAAAATGGGTGGTGAACTTGTCCGGGAAGGTGTTTATATTCAGAGTGAATTCTAATGAGATCGCTCCGTGTACTCAAGCCAAATGAGAGCAGGTTGTAAAAATGTAGAGCTGGCTGCACAATGTAAATAAAACAAATATTTACTTGAACTTGAAACATGCTGTGGAACCAACTGCAAATGACCTACCTATTTACGTTTTAGGGAGTTCGACACCAACATAAAGATATGATTTACTAGAAACTTGGGAAGATAATGTAAACCAATTTGGCCGTTTGAAAAAAGGAACGGCTTTAAGCAGAGTTGTTAAAAGTACTGAATTTTTTTAAAGTAAACACATTTTTTTTACTCATCACAGTTTCATTAATTCGTTTGAGTAAGTTTTCGTTTTAATGCACCCCATAAATTTTTTAAATAACGTTTTCTGTGCTCGCGTACTTAAAAATACGCGCAAAAAGTACGCGTAAAGGTGAGTACAGATATTTTTTCCAGAGAAACGTAAACGTATCTACTCCGTACTCGAGTATAATAATTTTGCGAGTGAACATAAACACGTCTCAACAACCCCGCTTCACAGGACCCGAGCCTGCTGTCGGCGGAGCGGCCGGGCGCCGTGCCGTCTCCCAAGCCCGAGGTGCAGTCGGCCGTGCACTACAACAAGCTGAGCATTCCCTGCGCGGGCGCCAGCGACGCCGGCAAGTACTCGTGCGTGGCCGTGGGCGGCGAGCGCAACATCGTCGCTGATACACAGCTGTTTGTTAGTGGTGAGTCGATAGAGAGTTTGTATTTACCATCTTGACCGTGTTTTGAACGCGGAGATTCTCTCGACTGACGACTGTCTAAGGGGGAGTTATTTTTTTCCTCACCCAGCCAACAGGGGTTATTATTCAATGGGCTGTTTGGTCAAGGGGGATCTTATTCAAGGATAGGTATACAGTAACAAAATGGGATTCATTGCCCCCCACCCAGACACATCTGAGCCCACCAGCTGCAACCCCACGCCCGTGCCCTCGGCTGACAACCCCAGCGCCCCCAAAATCTACACGTGGACGTCCGGTCGCTTCGAAATGGTGGGAAACGAAGTTCTACTGCGCTGCCGCGCCACCGGCTGGCCCGCGCCCCAGATCAGCTGGGTGAAAACTGATGACCCGCAGAGAGCGTTGAATGATGATAGTGATAACTTTCAGGTTGGCATTTGGGTGGGGACTTTGGGTGTGTAGATTCTGTGCAGATTCTTTCAAGAATTGTTAAAAGTACTGAGTATTTTTCAAAGTACCTAAACGTAAATGTGCAGTATTTTTTTATACTCATCCCTGAGTGCACAAAATGTGAAGTAAATTTTTTAAAATTGTACTTTTGGTGAATTTGAAGTGAAAAATACTTTTTCCAGAAAAAAAGTTAAAACGCAAATTTCACTTTTTCTCGTGGAAAAGTTAAAGTGGAATGTTAAAGTTAGCATTTTTCCGATTTTTTTTGAAAACATTTTTCAAAGTATGTATTTTTCTCTTCATAAGATATGATATGCAATTCTTCAAGATTTCTTCGAGCCTTCGACATTCGAGTTGACAGTGCGTATTTACCCTTACCTGAATACACATAAAAATGCATACAGCGTAAATACGCATGGGTACAATACTTTATTATTTTATTTAAATAAAAATTAAAGAATAAAAAAACCTGTTATTATTTCTATTTTCTACTTGATTTCCGGGAGATTTAATTATATTTTATTCTTGAAAAATAAAATATAGAAAAGATCTTCAGGTTTTTCTAGAAAGGAGAAGGTGTTTCCTGGAGAAAACCCAGGTTTTTCCAGAAAGATTTAGTGATATTTTATTGGTGAGAAGACAATATAAAAAATATCTCACTCATATTTTCTATGCGTTTTCCAGAGGGATCTAATTCTATTTTTTTGTGAGATTATATTTAATTAAATTTCCTCAAAATCCCAATTTTTTCATTTCCAGGATGGGGGGGGGGGCAGGGGGGGGGGTGCACAGAAATTATGCATCAGTCTGCAACATAGGTCATTTATATTATCCTTTCAGATCCAATCAAATGGTGATTTGTTAATCAAAAGCACGCCCGACTACGACCCCACTGGCAACTACATGTGCGTAGCTAGCAATGACTTTGGCGAAGATACGGTGGAGGCATTCTTTTACAGGACAGCCGTAAGTTGAATCCTGTTAAAGATCCTGAAGCATCGTGCTGTGTTAAAACGAGGTGGAAAGAAAAGAACGAGAAATAGACTCGCTCTCGAAATATTTGCCCACTTTCAAATTGTGTCGAGTCGGTGAGCAAGCGTACAAAAATATTCGACGAGGCACACTCGTCAAAAGTAATTATAAATAGGAAAGCTAAGCCTTTGACTGAGCTGACTTATTCAATATGAATCCTTTTATAAATATAATACAAACTGAGTATATCTATACAAAGAAATAGTGTATGACGTTCATCACATTCATTGCAGTTCTATTTTTAAATAGGTAGTTTCATTCCAAAAGTGCATAAGCACGAAATCCATAAAAATCGAGTTGAGCGTGAATTTGGCATCCACATACAATTAGTGTCATAGTCCATTTCATTCCTGAAATACATTGGTACAGATTTTAAAAAAACTGATGAATTTCACATCAAAAGTGTATAAAGCGAACACCACGAAAAATGGGACTTTCACGTCGAAAATGTCCATCTCAGACAGCCTGAATTTCATTTCACTCATTTCAGAATGACTCCCCCTCGAATAAGTCCCCATCAAAAAATAACTCCCCCGGGAACTTCGAATTATTCGAGGATATACGGTAGTTAACTTCGATTATATCTGATGTGCGACAAAATTTTAGCTACAAAAGTGTCTACAGTTTAAGGTATCTGAAAGGTGTGGGGCGGCAAACACTATTTGCAACGTGCCACACAATAAATTGATGGTAAAGCAAGTTTTTAACATTTAATATACCACCGATTGCAAAACAGCATACCTATTTGTAACCAGTTTGAATCATATCAATATTTGTTATTAATTTCAGCTCGAGAAGTTGCTGTGATACGATCATCCTATTGGAGTCATTTGTCTGTATATTTATGGTGCATTTCTGGTGAAGCTTCAGCTTGTTGTGTTCAAGTGTAACGACCACCTGATTTTGTGATTGTAGTTGAATGTATTTATTTATACAATGTTTTGAATACTCCGCGGACAGCACGGTATGCATCCGCACCAGGCTGTCCGGGAGGGGCACATACGTATGTGCCCCTGCATGTGCCCCGTATGTATGTTCCCCATATTTGGGAACATGCATGCGATAAAAAGAATGTATGTTTCCAGCTTTGGGCACATGCAACTTTTGAAAAAATGCATGTGCCCGCGCCTGGAAACATACACGCGTGTATGTGCCCCATGATTTCGGGCACATACATTTCAGAAAAACGTGTATGTGCCCAGTTTCGGGAACATACATACTTTAAAAAAATTGTATGTGCCCATGTTTGGGAACATGCTAATTTTGTACCGCTGAAAATTTATTCAGCTCAGCGGCGCCTATCATTTAATTTCCGGGTGCCGGCAGTTTCCTTTTGTGCATGGCGCCCTCCCGGACAGCCTGATCCGCACATACTCGTTTTGCGCGCCAACTTCCGCGGAGTGTACCTAAATAACTCATAATTAGGTACGCTTACGGCGGGTAATCAATCGGGTAAATAATAACCCCCCTTGAATAAGTCCCCATCTTTGATGGGTGGGAATGTAAGAGATGTATAAAAACTTTTTAGGTGTGTTCTTTTAAAATATTTATTATCTTACAGCTGATGTTCACTGAGATTTATTTCATTGCCTGAATTATGGTATTTTGTATTCTGACTTAAAGGTCTATTGGATCAATATATTTATTGACCCCATTCATACAATAAATCCTTTTTCTGTTTTGTTATGTACCTATTTACTATTTTGTTTTTGATAATGTTTTTGTAATATAATTTGTAAAATGGAAAAGATCAAAACTGTGCTATAGAAATATCCTACATTCTTCAAAATCCGCATTTTTTTCGCTATTTGTTGTCTAATTTGATTTAAATTGCTGTTTATCATGAAAATTTATGTTTAAATAAAATTTCCTGTTTGAAGCACTTGCATTTTTACATGTTTCAAACGATTTAAAAGGGTTAGAAATGCATTTACACATTAGATTAGCAAAGAATAAAGACTTTGGTTTTGTCAAATAATAGCATTCCTACTTTCTTACTTCCTACTCCTTTATCCTCCCACAAAACTGGTAAACTGGGAAAAATAGGCCAAAACTAGTAATAAATGAGATCAAACAGGATATATTTGTACATACCGTATTTGCTTGATTAGTTCCCCCTTGAATAATTCCTCACCCCCCTCAAATAATTCCCCCTATAAGACTGGTGAGGAAATAATAATTCCCACCTTGAATAATTCCCCATAAGAGATTTGGTCAATTATTTGTACCCAATATCAACAAAAATGACACGTTCTTGCATTAAAAAAGCATATTTCATTAAATGAGTTGGTAGAAACATGTCTGAAAATTTTGACAAAATAATTTCCCCCGCGAATAATTCTCCCCCTCGAATAGTTCCCCCACAAAAAAAACGGATGAAATAATAATCCCGCAGGGGGATTATTCAAGCAGATACGGTATATGGATATTGAGTAAAAAATACATGTGTGGCTGCGATACAATTTGGAAGCACTAAAAACATCACGTACATTTGCATACATGATGTACATCATTCAAGATGGTTGGGGTATTTTGAGGGGGGTTTATCGTTTTCACAGGTCACTCAAACCTGGGTAACGATGGCAAACCCTCTCGAAAAAAGTATTTAAATTTTTAAGTATATTTTCCAAAAAGAGTTTTCGAATTTTCAAATATAGTTTTCGAATTTTCGAATCTTTTTCACTACTTTTCGAATTTTCGAATCTTTTTGTTACTTTTCGAATTTTATTTGCATCAATTTATTGCATTTTCGAATTTTTTTCTGACCTCTGAGTACATCTTTATGTTTTACAGCCTTACCGCTGTCACCGCATAAGTATTTTGCTTCTGCTGCTACAAAAAAAATTCATGTGAATATGATATTTTTAGTTAAGTTGCTTCATTTTTACTCATTTTGAAGAAAAATCATCAAAAAAATTCGAAAACGTTTTGTACATAGGTTTTATGATTTTATCAGGAGATTTTGAGGGGGTTGATTCAAGGGGTCTTATTTAAGCGGAGTCTATCATTTCACCAGAACATTTGTAAAATTATATTAGTTATCTATTCATTGCTTTTGTAACATACTCATTTTTACAGTCAGATGGAGTAAAATTCAACAATAACAGAGATGCATTTAGACATACCATATTTGCTCGAATAATTCGTCCCTTAGACAGTTCCTCCCCCCATAAGGTCTGACAAAAAATAATTCCTGAGAGGAATTATTCAAGGAAATATGGTATAAGCAGATAGGTATTGCAAATACGGTCCCGCCTCTTCCTAAGGTAACTACCGCGGTTCCTCAGAAAAACCCCTACGAATTCGAAATACAGCCAGGTCTCAGCGAGCGGGGGCTTTTAACGAATAACCCCCCCCCCCCCCCCGAGAGTAATTCGAGGAAATACGGTGCATTGTATATAGATAACCAATGATGTAAGGGCTCGGAAAAATTATTGGCATTTTTGTAATTGTTGGTAATATTTGAAGATTTGCAGTTTATGTAGCATAAAACCATCAACTTGAACCCAAACTTGCAATGCTAGCAAAAAAAATCTGATGTGTTGACCATAGCCAAAATAATATAATTCAGTAGATAAGGCAGTTGAATAAGTAAAAATATAACCGTTCATTCCAGCACCTTGGCGCCTTTTCCGGCGCCATCCAAAACAATGGCGCCATGCGCCAAATTGGCGCCAGCGATAATGGCGCCAAGCGCCAAGATCGCCATGGCGCCATTCGAAATAATGGCGCCAGGCGCCAGATGGCGCCACAGAACAGGGCGCCAAGCGCCAATGGCGCCATGGCGCTGGCGCCCTTTGGCGCCATTAAAGGGTAAGCTGGATTTAAATAAATGAAAGTTAAAATTTTTAAAACTATAACACATAGCATACAAAAAGAGTGAGCTGGATGTCGCCATGTCGCCATTTCAGTTTTTACATCAGTCACAGTGAAAACTACAGGGTGCGGCAATTTAGACCTGCGCTCTAGATTTCGAATAACTTGTCACTGGGTGGTTGGATTAATGTCAAATTTTAGGTCAACATTAACAACTTAATAGGAGCGGACCCCTGAAAATATGGCTGCGATAGCTCCACTCGTTCTCAAGTTATTCATGGAAACGTGTAATTGTCACTTTTCCACCACCTAGCTTTACGATCAATTACGCAAGTGCCCGCCGATTTCCTTATGGGCATAGCGAATTGGTGGCGGTCGTGCACGCATTTAGGCATGTAGCTTCGAAAAGAAAATCAGAATAAAACCTGCGAAAAAAACAATCCGATCCCGATACTGGTCCCGAGAAGTCAATCCCGTTTGAACGATATCACAAGGTGGTGGAAAAGTGACAATTACGCGTTCGCATGAATAACTTGAGAACGAGTAAAGCTATCGCAGCCATATTTTCAGGGATCATTTCCTATTTCGTTGTTAATGTTGACCTGAAATTTGACATTAATTCGACCACCCAGTGACAAGTTATTCGATATCTATAGCGCAGGTCTAAATTGCCGCACCCTGTATGTAGTGTGTGCAGGGCTGCCATGCAACCAAAAAACTTTTCATGTGGCACGAGTCATCTATCGTACCCCAGTTTCTCCTTACATTGCGCTTGCATTACTTGAGTTTCCAGGTGCCGATAAACCTTTTTGATGTGATGCAAGCGTTATTCTTCCATCACAATGGTACCATAAGGCAACAAATTTTGTTGACGCCTTTAACTTCAAGCGTGGGCTGGACGCCGCCGGTATGAGCAGGCGTCCGTTAGTTGAGTTGCAGCGGCAGAAAAGTAACTGACTGCGACAGAAAATGTTTACCGTAAATGCTCTATTAGGACGACCCCCCTCCAATAAAGCGACCTCTCCAATAGTACGACCCCCTTTGGCACGTTGTGTTAGTATAATGCGACCCTCACCAATAATGCGACCCCCTCCAATAATCCGACCCCCTCCAATAATCCGACCCCCACAGAAAAAAAATAAACAAAAAACGGACGTAAGAAAATGATGTCGCAATCTTCAGACGCTGCTAATTCAGCAAATTTTGTGGCTTTGTGGTGATTTTTGCTTTACAATATTGTTTTACGACGCCATGCTCATATTTACGAGTTACATGAACAGTTGAGTTGTTGAGGTGTCGAAAAATACAATGCGACCCTCTCCAATAAAGCGACCCCTCCAATAATGCGACCCCCAAAAATGTGCTGAAAACAATAAACCGACAGTCGCCTTATTGGAGCATTTACGGTACTTGTGCCAGCTATCATGTTAGCTAAATACCGCATTTCCTCGAAATACCCCCAGGGGGTCTATTTTTCAGAGTGAAAATTTTGAGGGGGTTAAATGAGGGATGTACATTTCGAGGTGGGCAGTTAATTTTTACCCGCTGATGAATTATTATTTCCTCAGACGTTTTAAGGGGGACTATTCGAGGGGGGAGTTATTCATGTTTCATCAAAAAATTTGAGCACTTTTCCGTCAACTCATCATGTTTTCTGCATGAAAATGTGATATAAATATTTCAGTATAAACGGCATGCGAAAACATGGCAACGAGTTTTTAACAAAAAAAATCACTGTCAGATGTCTCGAAGTCTTCTAGACGTTTAAACCTGATCATATTAGGGCAGATGGCTAATATAAAATATCAAAAACTGTAACAAAATGATTTTTAAAACTCTGCTTCTGTCGCTGGCGCTTGCACATCTGTGCTTAAAACCGTGCTTTCGAGTTGTAGGTTAGAACGTCATTTTAATTTGTCTCGTTTTTCATTTTGTTGAATACTGACGCCTCAGTGTAACACTTGACGCTCCACAGGGGTGAGGCGTCAATAGCGCTGAATAAGCAGTTTTTGAATAAATCTCCTTAAATAACCCCCAGGTAACGATGGCAATCCCTCCTGAAGAAGTAATTGAATTTTTATATGATTTTTCTATCAGGCTGTAAACTCCGTTTCTTATATTTTTTTGCGATCTCATAGAAATACACATTGCTGCGTCCCATTCTGTTGTACATTGGCCGATTTTGATACCGTTCGAGTACGTTGAGGTTTGGGTCTTGGCTATGACGAATTGTTTTGGTTTGCTCGAATAATGCCCCAGTCCCGAGATAAGGGGGGTCTATAAAACGGTGGTGATTTTGCACGGATGATCTGCACATTGACTTTGAAGCTTAATAACTCGGTCATTTCTGGGCCAATTTGGATCGTTCAAAACTTAAAATGATCAGGACAACCTACAGATTCAATTTTGATTGTCGGATTAGTAATGTCCAAATTCCGTATGCCGATTTGACCTGGTTTTTGAACACACAAAAATATTTTTTGAACATGCTATCATATTGCCAGCACACACACTAGTTTACCAACACGAAATGCTCGACCATTTTGGTAAACTGTTTTGACAAAACAGTACGAAACACCGTAAATCCGTCTAAATCCAACACAAGTGAACAGTGAACGCCATTTTGCAACACTGTTCCGCGATTTTTTTGATTTTTTTGCAATATTTTGTTTTGGATACGTTATTTTCAAATGTCATGCATTCAACATTGGTACCATGCCAGCGAACAGGGGTATCGATACCACTTTCACATTTTTATCTAGTTTTTTATTATTTTACCACCATTTTCCACTTGTCTCTCAACTGTCAACTCTTAACTCAACTCTTAACATTTAAATCAACTTTTAACTCAACTCTTAAATTTTAACTATTCTCTTAAACTTTAACTTTTTTCTTAAACTTTAACTTTACTCTTAACTCGCCATTTGTAATTTTACTCAACTCTTAACTTTTAACTCTTAACTTGTCCACTTGCGGAACCGGCACCTGATCATTTAAAGTGTTGAACGATCCGAATCGGCCCAGAAATGACCGAGTTATTAAGCTTCAAAGTCAATGTGCAGATCATCCGTGCAAAATCACCACCGTTTTATAGACTCCCCTTATCTCGGGACTGGGGCATTATTCGAGCAAACCAAAACAATTCATCATAGCCAAGACACCAAACCTCAACGTACTCGAACGGTATCAAAATCTGAAGGGGTGAGTAAAAAATAAATACTTTACGTTTACGTGTATTTTTACTTTGAAAAAAGTAGTGTACTTTTAACACCTCTGGTGGGGCGTTTCAAGACTTGTATGCTATTTATTAAGCGCAGATTTTTTTGACATTTTTGAATTCCTCACGGCAGCACAAAAAACGTGGAACCAGTACACATTCGGCGACATCAAAGCCTGCGTCTACCGTACCGAACCGCTTATTTGGCTCGACGTTCTCGCCACCTGCAGGGACATGTCGTCTGATTTGATATCGGTACACAATGATCTAGAGTTGCGAGTCCTGAATGGTGAGTCAAGTATCCTAAATCCTCGAATAAGACCCAAGGGGAGTTATTTTTCGTCAGAAGTTTTTGAGGTGGGAGTTATTCATGGGTGAGAGTTATTCGAGGGGGGAATTTATCCTCGGAAACTGGAACTAAATTCATTGTATGGATGCAGTATGTAAACTACCATATTTCCTCGAATTACCCCCCCGGGGGTTTATTTTTTCAGAGTGAAAATTTTGAAAGAAAAACGTGAAAAATGCAACAATAACCACCATTTATAAGTTTTTACAGCGTTATATAAGGATGTAGATGGTATAAACGATGTTCTAACGTAACACAGTAAGTGTTTTGAACGTCTGTTATGCATTTCCTGGACCACAAATTCAAAGTGCCCATTTTGAGGGGGGTATTTCGAGGGGGGGGGGGGTTTCGAGGAAATACGGTAATGTAATTAAGGTATTTAACTGTCCAACAACAACAAAAATATGTGCATACACTGCATACACATCGTGTATCCGCTATGGCTGCCATAGGCTAATATTCTTTTACTAGCAGGATTCTCTCTGACCTTTGGTCGGGTTTTGTGGTTCTCTACAATTAATACCATTGGACAAAATATGATACTTTAGTTAAGTTTGCCCACATGCTAGGCATGTTTTGAAATGCGGTATGTAATGTACCAACAATAACAAGACTAATACAAAAGATGCAATGTTTTGGAATGGATTTTTGTAAACTTCCATAAAATGGTTGGGCATGAAACTCAGTAGTAAAATGTGGACAGTTTGCGATTTGGTATGATGGTGTGCAGTATGCATTCTGTGTGGTATATGTTTTGTGATATGATAGTGTGGTTTATGCAAGGTGTCAAACTTTGTTGTAATCTTAAATTGGTTACATTTGTGCTTTGCTGTTCTTTTTGTGTTTGTAAATCCTTGTGGTATTAATTGTAGAGAATCACAAAACCCAACTGAAGGTTGGAGAGAATCCTGCTATGGGTACCCACTACTCAGAGGCTTGCAAAAACTGACACCCCAGTGGGGACCCCCCTCCAAATGGCACCCCCTGGGGAACCCCCCAAAAATGGCACCCCCTGGGAACCACCCAAAAATGGGACCCCTAGGGCTCCACAAATATGGCACCCCCTTAGGACCACCAAAAAATGGCACCCCCTAGGGACCCCCCAAAAATGGCACCCCCTCGGGACCCCCCAAAAATGGCACCCCCCTGGGGACCCCCCAAAATGGCACTCCCTATGGACCCCCTGCAAAAAAGCACCCCCCCCTGAGGACCACCAAAAAGTGGCACCCCTGGGGACCACCCAAAAAATGGCGTCCCATGGGGACCCCCTTGAAATGGCACCCCCATATGTACCTCCAAAAAATGGCACCCCCGGGAGACCCCCCAAAATTGGCACCCCATGGGGACCCCTTCTAAATCCTGTAAACACAGCCCCTAGTTTGGAAACTCCTGTAAACTCAGCCCCTAATTTGGAAACTCCTATAAACTCAGCCCCTAATTTGGAAACTTCTGTAAACTCAACCCATAATTTGGAAACTGCTGTAAACTCAGCCCTAATTTGGAAACTCCCATAAACTCAGCCCCTAATTTGGAAACCCCCATAAACTCAGTCCCTAATTTGGAAACTCCCGTAAACTCATTTTCAGGTTTATGGTAATGTAGTGTCAAAATGGAATGAATATTTCAAATAAGCGCTATCATCAATCCACAAATGCATCAATTCACAATTTTCAATTTTTTAGCCCCGAGGGTTAGACTTAAAGGTTATGGTAATGTAGAGTAGGAATGTAGTGCACATCTCAAATGACTGCAATAAAAAACCCACAAATGCATCACTTCACAAATTGAAAGTTTTTGGCCCAGGGGTTCCTTATCAGGGTTTCAGTAATGTGGTGTCAAAATGGGGTCATATTTGAAATCGCTACAGTCAGAAACCCACAAACACATCATTTTATGATTTGAAATTTTTTGGCCCTGGGGTTCATTTTCAGGGTTATGGTAATGTAGTGTCAAAATGAATTGCATATTTCAAATCAAGGCAATCAAAAAGCCACAGATGCATCATTTCACAATTTCTAATTTATTAGCCCCAGGGGTTCAATTTAAGGCTTACAGTAATGTAGAGTTGAAATTAAATTTTTCAAATCAGTGCAATTAGAAACACGCAAAATGCATCATTTCACAATTTGAAATTTTTGGGTCTAGGTTTTCAATTTCAGGGTTTTAGTAATGTAGCGTCAAAATGGAGTGCATATTTGAAATCGCTACAATCAGAAGATTTGAAAGTTTTTGGCCCAGGGGGTTCATTTTTAGGGTTATGGTAATGTAGTGTCAAAATGAAGTGCATATTTCGAATGAGTGCAATCAGAAACCCGAAAATGCATCATTTCTCACATTGAAAGTATTTGGCCCCATGGGTTCATTTTTAGGGTTATGGTAATGTAGTGCCAAAATGGAGTGCATATATCAAATCAGTGCAATTGGAAACCCAAAAATGAATGATTTCACAAATTGAAAGTTTTTGGCTCCAGAGGTTCATTTTCAGGGTTATGGTTTTGTAGTTTCCAGGGTTATGTAGTGTCAAAATGGAGTGCATATTTCAAATCAGTGCAAGTAGAAACCCATATTGAATCATCTCACAATGTCTAATTTTTTAAGCCCTGGGCATATTTGAAATCGCTACACTCAGAAACCCACAAATCCATCATTTTATGATTTGAAAGTTTTTGGCCCAGGGGGTTCATTTTTAGGGCTATGGTAATGTAGTGTCAAAATGAAGTGCATATTTCAAATGAGTGCTATCAGAAACCCGAAAATGCATCATTTCTCAAGTTGAAAGTATTTGGCCCCATGGGTTCATTTGTAGGGTTATGGTAATGTAGTGTCAAAATGGAGTGTATATATCAAATCAGTGCAATCAGAAATCCAAATTTGAAATCAGTGCAATCAGAAACCCAAAAATGAATGATTTCACAAATTGAAAGTTTTTGGCCCCAGTGGTTCATTTTCAGGGTTATGGTAATGTAGTGTCAAAATGAATTGCATATTTCAAATGAGTGCAATCAGAAACCCGAAAATGCATCATCTCTCAAATTGAAAGTATTTAGCCCCATGGGTTCATTTTTAGGGTTATGGTAATGTAGTGTCAAAATGGAGTGCTTGTATCCAATAAGTGAAATCAGAAACCCAAATTTGAAATCAGTGCAATCAGAAACCCAAAAATGCATCATTTCACAAATTTAAAGTTTTTGGCTCCAGTGGTTCATTTTCAGGGTTATGATAATGTAGTGTCAAAATGGAGTGCATGATATATCAAATCAGTGCAATTAGAAACCCACAATGCATAATTTCACAATTTGAAAGTTTTGGCTCCAGGGGTTCAATTTCAGGGTTATGGTAATGTACTGTCAGAATGGAGTGCATATTTCAAATCATTGTAATCAGTAACCCACAAATGCATCATATCACAATTTATATTTTTTAGCCCCGGGGGCCTCACTTAAGGATTATGGTAATGTTATAGTTAACTCCCATAAACTCAGCCCCTAATTTGGCAAACAGCCATGAACTCAACTCCCATAAACTCAGCCTCTAATTTGTAAACTTGTGTCAACAGCCCCTTATTTTTAAACTTCTGTCAACTCAACCCTAATTTATAAACACCCATCAACTCAACCCTGAATTGTAAACTCAGCCCCTAAAAACTCAAGTCAACCCCCTATACATGTGCAATTGCATTCTTGGGAAGCAACTTTGCCATCTACTAACCCTGTTTGTCAAGATTGTAAAGGGATCGTGTTTGTAAAGGGCATTTTGTGCTGATAAAAAATGTCCACTTTGTGTGTAAAAACACACACGAATCGGGACGAAGCAGAAACGTCCTATCTTTTACGTTGGAGCATACTTTCCACACAAATAAATAGTGGCTTTATAATATGGTATTGATAGTTTTGTATTGTGTCCTTTTCATCCAGAGGGAAGGAGTTATTCGAGAGGGAGGGAGCTATTCGAGGGGAGAAGTCACTTTTTCCTCACCTCGTAAGCAGGGGGGAGTTATTCAGGGGGGTGTTATTGGAGGGTGTCTTATTCGAGGATTCGCAGTATTTTGTTATCCTTTCAATGGTGATGTATAATAAGATGGAAACGACACTGTTAACTCATAGAGAAACATTTTTAGGTCTAGCTCCTTTTCGAACATAAAAAGTGATTTTGTCAAAAAGTGCTTTATTCGCTTCTCCGTAAATGCAGAGGAGATAGAGAAGGGTGGAGAGGTTTCGACATGGATCGGTGTGCATGAGTTGAATGTCGAACAAGTCTGGGAGAATAGCGACGGAACACCTTTTGACTTTGATCAATGGGCTCCAGGTAAGTGGTTCACGAACGCTAAAGCTAGACTGATACCTTGGATTTTCTAAAATACTCTGAAGTACCCAGTACTCATAAACAGTATGCATATGATGGGTTCAATAAAATATGTACAATCAAGTACAATAAAAGTATTCTCTGTACCCATGTGTAGTGATGGAAAAGCGCCATGGTGCTGGCGCCTGGCGCTAGCGCCAAAGCAAAAAGCGCCATGGCGCTTGGCGCTAAAACGCTCTGGCGCCATTGGCGCTTGGCGCCGCGATCTCAGAAAGCGCCGTGGCGCTTTTGGCGCTTGGCGCTATTTTCTGGTGGCGCTATTGGCGCTTGGCGCCAGCATTTTAAATGGCGCCAAAAAAGCGCCAACCAGAATGATAAAAATGATGAAAATACAGGTAAATACATTGGTACTCCACTCTTCAGTTGCAACAATTTTGAGGACAATTCAATATTGTCTAATATTTAGATTTTTATTGGACTTAACATACTGATACTGACTTAGAATGATACAATACAAAGAATATGGATAAATAAATATTAGCAGAGGCGCTGAAATGTGTTCATTGTACTTACTTAATTGATTTTGAAAAACATTTCTGACTTAACTGTGTTGCCAATGTGTCCAGTCGTTACTCGCTCATTATCCTTCACTTTACTATTTTCTTAAGTTTTACTTAAAATTTTATCGGTACAGAAAATTACAGAGCTGTGAAAAACACAATACCGTATTTCCTCGAATTACCCCCCAGGGTTTTTTTTTCAGAGTGAAAATTTTGAGAGAAAAACGTGAAAAATGCAAAAATAACCACCATTTATAAGTTTTTACAGCCTTATATAAGGATGTAGATGGTATAAACAATGTTCTAACGTAACACAGTCAACGATGGGTAAGTTCTCAAATAAAAAACACTTTCTGTGTTTTGAGTTTTTCAAAAATGAATACCTGTGTTTTGAGTTTTTTTCATGAAAAAAACTTGAGTTTCCGTGTTTTATTTCAGTGTTTTTTGAAAAAACTCAAGTTTTTTTGGTAAAAACTCAAGTTTTTTTGGTAAAAACTCAAGTTTTTTTAGTAAACACTCAAGTTTTTTTTGGTAAAAACTCAAGTTTTCTTACAAAACGTTGCATTTTACAGCATTTTGATGTGAAAACAGGGGTTTTCTTATCATATATAGGTTTTGCTATACGTTTTGCTGATATAGATGTTCCACATATTGAGGATCTGCATTGTTCATGTGTCAAAAAGTCCAGAAAAATGTCCAATACAGTCCACAAAATCAAAAAATAAGCATGTCCACTCCACAGCATAAGCATCAACAAAATGTCAAGAAAACGACAATTCACACTGTACAATAAAATACTTCAATGGATGTGCACTGTATGTTGTACTGTGTGATTAAACTGCAACTATACTTGAACAAGCACATCCGTTGAAGCCTTCAACGTATCTGAACTACCGTATTTCCTCGAAATACCCCCCGGGGGGTGATTGTTTCATAGTGGTCCCGAGAGGGGGGGGGGTTAAACGAGGGGGGGTATTTCGAGGGGGGGGGGGGGTTATTATTTCACAAGAAAATTTTTTAATCCCAGTACGAAATTGTCTTCTGAAACGTACGCAGACGTCGAAAAATACAACAAAAACCGCCATTTATAAGGTTATGTAGACTAATATTAGTACGTAGATGGTAGAGACACTGTTCTAACGTGATTCCGACATTGTTTTAACGTGTGTTCTGGACTACGCAGAACACAAACTGCAGTATTTGGCATGTACGTTCTCTTTACACTCAATCTTGGGGGGGTATTTCGAGGGGGGGGTGATTGTTTCATAGTGGTCTCAAGAGGGGGGGGGGTCAAACGAGGGGGGGGGGGGTATTTCGAGGGGGGTATTTCGAGGAAATACGGTACTTACCGGTCCCAAAACACCTCATATTAAATTTCAACAAAAAATAATGTTCAAGAGAAAATGGGTTCATATGGAGATGCCTAGCACCCAATATCCTGGGCACTGGCTTAAGGGACCCTCCACACTGTCAGTGGACACTGGCATGCTAAGTACACCGCCTTGTCTCCAAAACCTCACCAAAACTTGACAGCAGCAAAATCTTTTTTCTTCATCAACTCAGCACATTCTTTTGCAAAGACCATGTCAGCTCATCAGAAACATGTTTATTTAGAGCCTGATTAACTGACTCATGTAAATACATATAAAAATACTTTACACACATAAATACATTATGTATGTTCATACTCACATTGTTCAGTTCAAATCATGTGCCTGAAAAAAACTCAAAAAACATTTCCGTATTTTCTGTGTTTCCGTGTTTCCGTGTTCTCTGAAAAAAAACTCATTTGAGTTTCCGTGTTTTTCAAAATTGCTGAGTTTCCGTGTTTCCGTGTTAAACAAAAACACGGAAACTCATTGAGTTTCCGTATTTAATATGTGTGTTTTTGCCATCGTTGAACACAGTAAGTGTTTTGAACATCTGTTATGCATTTCCCGGACCACAAATTCATAGTGCCCATTTTGAGAGGGGTATTTCGAGGAAATATGGTAAATTCTGAAACAATTCCTCTCACTTTAATAGCTGACCTTTAAGCCAAGTGAGGAACAAATCATTCCCATTGATAACTCCCCTGGTTAGCTACGTGGGGAACAAATTACCGCCCCCTTGAATAGCTCCCCACACATAAAATCTGATTAAAAAATCTCTGGGAATGAGTTGATATGCTACAATACAAAGTAAGCCACATTATAATGGTTGATTGAACATTTCCTACAACTATATCTTGTCGATGCATACACTAGTTTATTAATGAAATTTGAATAATTTAGTAAACTCATAGCAGCCTTGAATGTATTTGATTCTTCTGAATGAGTCAATGAAATCATATGATTCCAATATTCAATACTGTTCAGAGTTTATTTATGAGTTTGCTAAATTAATAATTAGCAAACTTAATTTATAAGTGAACTGTCAGTAAACTAGTGTGTGTAGTGCTTTTTTCAGTTAAAGTTCTATCAATTAAACACTACAACATTGGGAGTATTTACGGGTACCCATTTATGTCACATTAATGTTCTCATTATTCTGCAAACAAATTGCCGAACAATTTTTTGGCGCTGGCGCTATTGGCGTATGGCGCCATCATCGTCTGGCGCCATTGGCGCTTGGCGCCGAGGTCCAAAAAAGCGCCACGGCGCTTTTGGCGCTTGGCGCCATTTTGCTCTGGCGCCATTGGCGCTTGGCGCTGGGGGACGGAAAAGCGCCATGGCGCTTTTGGCGCTTGGCGCCAAAACCTTGGCGCTTTTTCCATCACTACCCATGTGTATTCACGCTATATGCAGTTTTACACGCATTTTCGAGTAAACATAAATAAACTTGGGAGTAGTGACGGAAAGGCGTTCTGTTCCTGGCGCCATGCAAAAGTAACGCCAAGCGCCAAATGCGCCATGGTGCTTTTCATGGGTGTAGCGCCAAGCGCCAATGGCACCACAGCAAAATAGGGCTAAGCACCAAAGGCAAAGTAGCACCAAGCGCCAAAAGTGCGCATCCCTCCAAAAATAGGAGGGAATTCCGATCGGTAAGCCAAAGTATGTCGATCGGTAAGCCAAAGTGTGTCGATGGGTAAGCCGCAGGCAATTTTTATTTTTGATACGATCGGTAAGCCACAGTGTATCGATTGTTAACCCGACTATCTCGATTGGTAAGCCGCGAGCGTACATACGTGTAATACATGGAATAATTACTGAGGTAAATAAATATGTACAAACAATACATGAGGCAATTATGACTGGGCGCCTTTCATCAAATGTACAAACTGCGAAGAAAGAAGTAAAAATATGCGGCGCCAATGTGTACATAAGCATTTTTAATAATCACGTGTGCGCAAATATACTAAAAAAGTTTATAAATATGTAGATGTAGTGTAAAAATGATGTATTTATACCTGTAAAATGTCATGCAAAGTGTCAAAGTCATGTAAAATGCCATGGTCACTAATCGAGCTCAATAGACACATTGTGCTGAAGGCGCTGGTGCAGCGCATCGACGCCACTCTGCCAAGGCACAAGCTGCGGTGCAGCAAGTACACTGTGGGTGCCATACTGTGGTGGAGCGGTGGGCGCCAGTTGGACGGCAGGCTGGAAGTTTGTAGTAGTGCTGCGGGTGACGCTAACTTCTGATAAAAAGGATTGGCTTGTTTTGTGTTGACAGGCCATGGATGATGTGCTCATCGGTTATTTTACCAAAAGTTGCAGCAGCCATAGCTGCTGAAATGGGGGGGGGGGTAAATAGATTAAATAGATTCAACAAAAATATGTAACAAATGCAAAACACAATAAAAATGATGCAACTAGCTATTGAATAACAAATGAATAACAAACCTGCTTTTTTCATGCATTAGATGTCCCCACGTCTGTTACCCTACATCCCTTCATAAGACCGAAATATCCTTGATCCACTTCATTTCTCCATCCAGAGTGTCCACATGTGCGTGTGGACACATCGCCGAAAAGTCTACTATCTTGCCGCCGCATCTAATTACTCCATACGTATGTATGTATGTATAGTCGGCAGACATGATATTATACAGGTTTGGTCCACTTATGTTTCGCTTCGCTGAGCGTCAATGAAATTCAACATCTTACTGAACAGCGAAGTGCGATACATCTTAAATACAGTAGAAAAACGGTGCACAGTGGGTCGTAAATATGTCAATATGTATAGTCGACGGACATATCATTCTACAAAATTGGAAAGTTATATTTTGTTCTTGTAGAGCGAACGAGAAAGGAATTTAGTAAAAAAGAAAATATAAAGATAGTAAGAAGGAAAATAAAAATGTGCTGTTCTTTACGCACTCGTTTACTCCAATTTTTGTGCCGATAGGTGCTGCAAATTTTTGATTATACGTTTACCTACGTTTAATCTAATTCATATTTAGAAAAGTTACACGCTATCGATTCATTTTGACGAAAACTTGTTACGTTCAAAATTTTGAATTCAGAAAACGTTCCCGCTTTGTATTTATTCAGATCCAGACGACGCTTGGATGGCATCATGCCAAAAAACTCAACTACACTTTGATGGGGGTTTGAATTGTGCGGGCACAATTGAATAGTTTCATTCCGTATATGCGTAAGCACGAGTCACCAAAACAGAGTTCTACGGGTTGGATACAGCGTGCATGATATGACATCATGCAACTCATTGTATACCTAGTATCATGTCTGCCGAGTATATGCGTGTGGTATGTTTGTATTGCGGCTTACCGATCGAGACATTGGCTTTACAATCGATATACCATGGGTTACCAATCGAGATACTTTGTTAGACTTTGTGTGGCTTACCCATCGACACACTTTGGCTTACCGATCGAGAGCTTACCGATCGGGAAGGTTACCGATCGCTATACTCTCAAAAATAGCTGTACCTCCAATAAGAGGCACAGCTGGCAGCTATCCAGAAACGCACAAAATTGGAAAACAGTGACCAAACTTGCTGCTGCTGGACAATGATGAAAATGGTACTGTAGTGAAACCAGACAACCCTGTGTGTCAACTTGTATTAAGCCATGTTACAATCGGTAGTAGTACGGTACTATGCTGTGACAACACTGTTGCCCTGATAAATATCGTATTTCTTCTAATAGAAGGGCGCCCTTCTATTTTTTCGTCAACTTTTTTACCCGCCCTTCTATTGGAGACTGCCCTTCCATTTTTTCGCCATTTTTTCAGCAAATTTTTTCATGTTCTGCCAAGGTTTTTCAAAGTGTTATGTCAGGGACAGTTCATAGAATGATGATTTATAGAGCTCATTCAACATTTGATGTTAAAATCCTCCAAATCGATGGACAAAAGCCACTAAAGTACAGTGTCCGCTGATATTTTTTTATTTTTTCATGCATTTGGCACAATTCCTCCAGCACTTTGTGTACCTTCTATGGGAGATTTATTTCGTGGCCCAAATTAAGTCGAAAAAGTGTACCTTCTATTGGAGTCGCCCTTCTATTGGAGACCCGCCGTTCTATTAGATGAAATACGGTATTTTGCATTCAGGAGAGCCCGATCAACCACTAGGCATTTTTGAGTGTGTCCGCGTCTATTCCGTGAACAAATTATGGTACACGCCGTGGTGTGAGGGCGGTCATATCACGGGTCTGTGTCTGGCGCCCCTGTGTGCCGATCTCGACTGCGACAGGACCTGTGAAGGTCGGTTCGGATTGAATTAGAGATTTTAGTGCTGCTAAATTTTTTGATCGAAATCGAATTAAAATGGTAGAAACAGAGAGCAAATCGTTGCAAAAAGGCCCTGTTTGGCGAAACCGTGCACCTATTCGGATGCCGGAGCTACTTGCAAAGATGACATAGTGAATTTTGATTACACCTGCACATGCAGCGATAACTTTACCGACCCGCATTGTATCATGGGTAAGTGTTCGTAATAACGATGGCAAAAAAAATTCGAAATTTCGAAAAATTTTTTTCGCATTTTCGAATTTTTTCGTATCTTTCAAATTTTTATTTCACCCTTGGCAAAAACACTTACCGTATTTCCTCGAAATACCCCCGGGGGTGATTGTTTCATAGTGGTCCCGAGAGGGGGGGGGGTAAAACGAGAGGGGGGGTATTTCGAGGGGGGGGGGGGTTATTATTTCGCCAGAAATTTTTTCAAATCCTAGTACAAAATCGTCGTTTGTGATGTACACTGGGGTAGAAAAATGCATCAATAACTGACATGTATAGACTCCTGTAGACTAATAGTAGTACGTAGATGGTATAAACACTGTTCTAACGTGATTACGACATTGTTTTAACGTGTGTTCTGCACTACGCAGAACACAAACTGCAGTATTTGTCATGTACGTTCTCTTTACAGTCAATCTGGGGGGGGTATTTCGAGGGGGGTGATTGTTTCATAGTGGTCTCGAGAGGGGGGGGGGTCAAACGGGGGGGGGGGGGTATTTCGAGGGGAGGGGGTATTTTCGAGGAAAACGGTAAAAATCGATTTCATTTTCAAAAAATTCGAAAATTCATTTGTGAAAGAACACTTAAAAATTTAAATACTTTTTCCAGGTGGTTTGCCATCGTTAGTTCGTAACAGCTTGTCATTTTGCCAATGCTGATTCGAATTGATAAAGATTATTATCAATATTTGCCTTTTCAAACGCGTAGATAAATCAATGGAGGGTCCAATCACCAAGGTTCTAAATGCCATGCAGATCGATCCATCGGTTGCGTCACGACTGAACACCTTGAACACATTTTTGTCAAAACTTAACTCAAAATTTCCCTCATTCTTATCAGAAAAGTGACGTCTCAGCGATGGAGTGTCCTACGCCGACGCGGTAGCCTTCAAAGTGGCGACGCAAGTTTCGGAACGGGAAAGGATCGAAATCAGTTGGGCTATGGACGATTATTTGTGGTGGGAATCGATCCATGGTGATGCCAGCGCAGACGTGGGCGCGCGTGTCCACCCTGCTTGGTGCTACTACGAAGGGAGCCACTGCGCGGTCACGTGCGTGTTCACTTCATCTCATTGCAGTGCAGAGTTGTTAAAAGTACAGAACTTTTTTCAAAGTATACGTAAACGTAAAGTATTTATTTTTTACTCACCCCCTGAGTACAGAAAACGTAAAGTAATTTTTTTTACTTTTACTCATGAGTAAACATGCGTAAACGTACTTTTCCCATCAAATGTAAATGTGAGTACTTTTGAGAAATGTCGCCAAACTTTTCGCTCAAAATCACAATTTTTCGTAATCTTTGGCCTATTTTACGCAATTATTGACTCTACTTGGTTCTACCTATACCCATTTTCGACTAGTTTCCCATATTTTAGCATATTTTCTCCCTTTTTTCCTACTATGCCTTGCAAAATCTATATAAAATACGATCTGATATACGTTTTCTGTACTCGAGTACTTTCAAAAAGTATACGTAAAAGCGAGTACCGAAACTTTTTTCAGAGGAAACGTAAACATATTTACTCTGTACTAGAGTATACGTATTTATCGAGTAAAAGTAAATACGTTTTAACAACGATGTTGCAGTGTAGCTTAAGAAATTGTGCTTAATGCCAGCATTGCAATATCGGCACAGCGATACTGCGCTGTATCACGAGACGGTCCTCGGCAACTGCATTCAATTCAACCCAAACAATTCCGCGCAACATGATGTCAGCTGGATAGGAAATAATGGAGGTATACATTGCCATCTAATCTGCAGAGTTGTTAAAAGTACTGAACTTTTTCCAAAGTGAACATAAGTGTTAAGTATTTTTCTTTCACTCACTGCTGAGTACTGTAATTTGTTTTTACCAAGTAAGTAAAGTACTGTAATTTGTTTTTACTTTTACACTGTGTAAAAGGAGAGTAAATTACTTTCCTTTATGCTGTGATTACAGCTCAGGCGTAAAATTGACCAGGCATAAAATTGATTTAGGGTGTAAAATTAATTACAGATGAATGGATAAAGTTACAACATTGTTATTTCAGTCAAAGAAAGCTTAGATGCAGACGTTTCTTGTGTCCAAAGCTCATGAGTTTATTTTAATCGTACTGGGAGTTTTAGCACAATTTTTTCAATGATGTGCTGTAAGTTGCATAAAATTAGGGCTTTAATTAAAAAAATTTGCGCCAAAAATTCATAACTTTTAGTACAATTGAAATAAACTGATGAGCTCTGGACACAATCAACATCTGCATGTGCGCTTTCTTTGACTGAAATTACAACGCCATATCTCTATCCATTCACCTGTAATTAATTTTACGCGCAAAAATCAATTTTATGCCTGGTCAATTTTACGCCCGAGCTGTAATCGCAGCATTAAGGGAAAATGTAAAGGCTAGTATTTTCTCACAGAAAACATAGAAGTGAGTATTTTATCACAGAAAATGTCAAAGTGCGTATTTCTTCAATTTTTACTCTTGAAGACACCAAAGATGTGTTTTTCTGGGGTTTTTCATAGGGATATGATATGCTATTATCAAGGTTTCCTTTTGCGAGTTAAGGGACATGCTCGTAGATACCTATAAAAGTACGTTTTCTGTACTTGATTACTTTCTAAAAACTCGAGTTAAGATGAGTACCGTTTTTTTTCTTGAGGAAACTTAAACGTATTTATTCAGTAGGCGAGTATAAGTATTTTTCGAGTAAACGTAAATACATTTTAACAACTATGCTAATCTGCCCAGGAACAATACCCTTCTACAATCGCAATAACTCAGTGATACATATTCAGGTCTTACACTCGCCTTGCGAATAGTGTCAGAGGATTATTCTAGCTGGGCCGCAAGTTCCGGGCTAAGGGTGTTCGTTCACAATCAGAATGACATCGTGCTCGGCGATATGCAACACGTCGCCGTGACCACTGGAGAAGTGACGCAGATTGGGCTCAAATTCGTAAAAATATCTTTTATCATTTTTCTTTGATGAATCTTCGTTTTCGTTTCATTCGATAGACATTAATCTACTTTCTAGTCGGAAATGCATAAACTCGGTGGAGTCTATGGTGACTGCGTGAACGGGCCCGAGGAAGTACAAAGCTATTATTATGCGGGCACCTACAATCCAGAGGTACATAAGTATTTGAAACGCTCCTCTGGAACTCCTTTTGAAAAAATGCTTTCAAAGACAGCTGGCGTATTCCCCAAACAAGCACCCCTAGTGAAAAAGTAACCGACTTCCCACAGGGCTGCTATAGGGCATGCCATCAGGATCGCATGATGGTCGAGTGCGGCTGTGCCGACCCCAGATATCCGAAAGGACAAGGTGCCATTTCCGCAAGTGGAGAAGTGAGAAGTTTAATGGCAAAAGCAAAGTAAAATGACAAGAGGAATGAAATGGCAGGTAAATTGTGGAAAAACAAAGTAAAAACATAATACAAAAAGTAGTTTCTCTTCGTTTTTGCCACTTTACTTCTCAATGCACTTCGCATTTGCCATTTCACTTCGCGTTGGCCACTTTACTTCTCACTTCTCCACTTGCGGAACTGGCCGCAGATATGCCTTACTGCACATTGGACGAAAGAAGGTGTGCTGAGGACTTTTCTAAGGCTGCAACTCCCGAAAGCTGGTACGACTGCGTTTGCCCGCCAAATTGCAAGTGGGTTGATTCGCAATATTGCGATTATGCTGCGATTACAGCTCGGACGTAAAATTCCAGCGTAAAATTCCATCACAAAATTGATTACATGAAAGTGGATGATGATTCAGGTCTGCAATTTTTCATGGACAATATGTTTATCGACAAAAGCGCCATCACCAAGCGCGAATGGCGCCAGAGCAAAATGGCGCTTGTGTCGCTTTTCCTTCAATCATTAGTCACACTAGGGTGTCAACAAATTTTTTTACGGAAAACCGAAACGGAAATTTTTTGCCACTTGCCGGAAAACGGAAACGGAAAAAAATTTGCACTTGCCGGAAAACGGAAAAAAAATTGCCTGCGGAAAGCGCAAACGGAAAACGGAAATTTGTCACCCTAGTCATCACTACAAATGACACCTAGATAAACCTAACGTTTTTTTTCTGAGCGCAGGCAGCGGCAATACATCTTCGCCGTGACGCATGCTCAATATCCGCAACAGGTTGATGGGAACTTACGCAGCAGAGTCGTTGTATGCAGGGTTGGCAAAATCTCAGAAAACATAACAATAAAATGAAATGAAACATGAATAAGATTTAAAAAACTTTCATTTTTCCCATACTCAAAAAATACTTAAATAAGACTTTACCCTTTTTTAGGCATACTTCAGATTAAATGTAGCGTATATTCTCGAATAAGTCCTCGGTGAGTTTTTTTCGCCACAAGGGGGGGAGTTATTCGAGGATATACGGCAATATCAACTCTGTATCAACAATAACCCAATATCAACTCTGTTTCGCAGGGCTCATCTGAAATCGGAGTACCTAATTATTATACTAATTATTATTAGTAAACGCAGCATCAAACGTTCAACCATTCTCATTCACAGAAGACTATCTGTATGGGTGAAATTTCTCCGGAAATGGCATCGGAATGCCAATACAACAAAACCGTAAATTACGCCACAATTCATGTGTATCTGGAGGACACAATTTATTTCGTCTACAAAGAGACGCCCGCATTCACGGTCGAACTTTTTCGCATTTTACGGTCGCATAAGTTTTTATTTTAACATTTTCTTCTTTAAACCACGCAGTTCCTATCTCTGTTATCCTACTTTGGTGGAATGTTGGGAATTCTGATGGGCATTTCGATATTCTCACTGTTCGAATTGATGTATTTCTCGATACAAATCGTGATAGTATTGACATGTGATAAAATGTTTTTGTAGGTGATTTTAGATTCAAGATTTTTGACGCAATTTTGGGAAAAATTTGGTTTCTGCATCCGATACGTGGTTTTACAAAATTTAGTTTACACATTACTCAAAATTTTTGAAAAACTTAAAACTCAAATGAGTTTTTTTATGGGAGAACACGGAAAGACAGAAAAGTTTTTTTGAGTTTTTTTTTTGAAAATCAAATAATATTGCATGTTTAAATTATATGTCAAAGAGTGATGCACACATAAGGCTTCCAAATAAAACCGCAAGAAACGTACAACACACGTAGCATTGAAAAAAATGTCCGATTTTGTAAAAATATAATTACCGCAAATCCTCGAATAACACCCCCCCCCCTCGAATAACTCCCCCCTTGAATAACTCCCCCTGTTGGCGAGGTGAGGAAAAAACTCCCCCCTTGAATAACTCCCCCCTCCTGAAATACTCCCCATGTGTATGAATAGGACACAATAGAAAATACAAAAGAATATTATCCAACGGCAGCGACAGCAGTAGGGTTGGGACGATATATCGTATCGAATATCGAATATCGGATATCGACTATTTTTTCATATCGAATATCGAATATCGATATCGAAAATTTTGAAAAAATATCGAATATCGATATCGAATATCGACCATTTTTTCGATATTTTCGATATTCTATACTCCCTGGGCCTGACTTCAAATAAGCCAGGAATGGCACTATTAGAAGGCGATTTCATAAGCAATTTTAACAAATTTTGCGCGCAAGCGCGCACTTTGTTCTCACATGACAGGTATTTTTGTTTCAGCACTTGCGGCAGCATCAAATCTTGTGCAAATGCTCTCTCAGATGTTCACATAAGAGTATATGTATGTTTAATAGCTACTTACACCATGGAAACATCAATGGCACCATGACATGGCACCTATAAATGGAGCTGGCACCTTTTCCTTACCACATCTGTCACACTTTAAAATCATTTTGTCATTTTGATCATTGTGTGCCATTTAAATTTGTATCATCTACTTTTGAGATGATCAGTTGGGTTTGTGATCAAATGGAAAGGCAATATGCCAAATGAGATATGCCCTGCTATACCAAAAGCAAAATATCGAAATATCGAAAATATCGAAATATCGATATCGAATATCGAGCATTTTTTAATATCGAATATCGAATATCGATATCGAGGGTCCATATCGTATCGATATCGAATATCGAGTTTCAGAAAAAAATATCGAATATCGAATATCGATATCGAAAAGTCATATCGTCCCAACCCTAGACAGCAGATAAATAAACTGCGTTCGGATCAGGTCCGGCAGTCAGTTTCTGACCTGACTGCTGACGCCATAACTCCCGCTATGGGGGGAATTACGAAATAAAATTTGGGTGGGACGTAGCCGACATTCCCCCCCCTACTATACACTAAAGCGGGGGTACGGCGACCCACTTAAGTGTGGGTCGCCGTAACACGCAACAATTTTTTGCTGTTTTCGCTGTCCGCGTCAAGTCCGGCACCCAGTGGTTTTTCACCACTTCGGGTGCCGTCACTCCAGAAACGCGGACAGGACAAAGCTGACACTGGGGGGGATATTACCGACACCCCCCCCTACTGTATACTAAATGGCGGGTGCCAGCGACCCACCAAAAGTGTTGCTCGCTGGTACAATGCGTCTTTTAATAGATGTGCGGTCCACATCCGGTCCGGCGCCTGATAATTTTTTTTCAAAACTGCTCAATGGGCTCTATGCAGTCATGTAATGCAGATTAACAATTCTACAGACCCATGCCATACTGTACAATGCAGTGAAATAACCTGTTAAGCGATGTTTAACAGGAACTTTGCAATGCCCCTACAGTTGCATCCTTTAAATTCACTTTAAATCAATTTTTTGTTAGACACATCAAAACTTGGTTTAGGATGCCCACTTGGGGAGGGTTCAAGGTAAAAAGTTGCGTAAAAGACCTTACCCGAAAAATGCTCCACTAATGAATTTTAATGGGGTTGAATGTAATGAAGTCACTTATGACATCATCACCATACAAATTTGTACTGCAATGATGTCATAGGTGATGTCAGAACATTCACCCCCATCAAAATTGCTTAGTGGGGCATTTTTGGGTAAGGTCTTTTATGCAATTTTATACCTTAAACCCTCCCCTAGAGGGCATCCTAAACCAACTTTTAAAGTGTCTAACGAAAAATAGATTTAAATTGAATTTTTCTGGGTTAAACGCAAGTGGGTGCTGAACCTGATGCGTACACTGCATATGTAAAGAAACCACGCGGTATACGCAGTGAGCAACACTTTTAGTGGGTCGATGACGCCACAGTATATTGGCGATAACCCCCCAAAATTTCTGCTGTCTGGTGTCCGCGTTTCTGGAGTTAAGGCAGCCAAAGTGGTCGTAATTCACTGGGTGCCGGACTTGACGCGGACAGCGAAATTCTTTCAATTTTTTTTCTCGTATTCAGCGACCCAAACTTAGAAGGGTCGCCGTCGCCCCCGCGTTGGAGTATAGTAGGGGGGGGGGAATGTCGGCTACGTCCCACCCAAATTTCATCACTTAATTCCCCCATAGCGGCGGTTATGGCGTCAGCGGTCAGGTCAGAAACTGACTGCCGGACCTGATCCGAACGCAGTTTACATGATGTGTATGCAGTGTATACTGTATACACATCTTTTATGTTGTTGTGTACAGTTCAATATCTGAATAACATGAGTTGACAGGCTGCATCTGCCATGATTTGAGTCAAAGTTTTCTGAGGAAAAAAAACTCCCCCCTCGAATAACTCCACACCCCCCCCCCCTTGAATAAGTCCCCCCTCCAAAACATCTGATGAAAAAATAACTCCCCTTGGGCCAGATTTAATTCTCCCGACAGATTTGTAGGGTAGGGCGTATGCCCGACAGATTTTTTTAAGTTTAGCCGCATCGACGCACATTTATTTATTTATTTAACACTCATACCACTGCTGGCTCTACAAGTCACGGGCGTACACTAACAGCAATTAAACGAAAAAGAAAAACGAGTATCAAAATACGTCGAACAGACGGCAATAGATGAGAACCATAGTTTGTTTTTAAATACCGGTAATACATGTTTGAATACAGTCGAATTGTAAGGCATCTTACCACGGTACCACTGCACAAAATAAACAGAGCTATATAGGACTGAAGAATTAAAAGGAGCAAATTTCTAATCCCTACACTCGTTCAACATACTAGCAACATAGAGATATAAAACAACTAGATAACACATTCTATAACAAGATATAAATGAGAGAGTCTAGGCTACCAGGGCCCTGGCTTTACTAAGAGAGAGTACAGTGAATACTAGGTATATTAAATATTAGTATTCACTTTCGAGCTGTTGAGTCCAGAGAGTATTTCACTAAATGGAACTTATCGAGCTGCATGTGGAAGTTAAAATCCCATGCGTTGTCCGATAATAAGTGAATACGCTGTCCTCGAGCTCACATTGTATATAATATAATATTTTAATCTACTTCTTGTCATATGGATATACATATATTAGCAATATCAGAGACGCTGGATAAAACAGTAATCATTAAGGTATGTATATGTACCTATACTAGATCATGATCAAAGGCCAGTAATATACATATCTAATGCTGTGATATGGGCAGATATTAGTTTTCGCGATTTTGCACAGACTGCTCGTGACATCTGCGCAAAGCGCCATATCGGATCCACAGAGCATATCTCTTGAGTACATTTTTCTTCACAGCAGTCAGAAGCTAGCTCCTTTAGTAGCTTCTCGCGCCAATAGATAATGCTCATATCCTGGCACCCGTACAAATAGTGAGGTAACGTTGGCCAAAAATCGAGGCCATATTTTTTGCACAATTTGCATGAGGTCCACAGTTTTCTCCCTGTCCTACTTAATTTGAATTGTTGTGCATTTTGCAACAAACCGTGTCAGCTAAAAACCCATGGTAGATTGTCAGTATATATTTTGTAGGTGTTTAGGGGTGTTGGGCATGTGCCCTGATAGCGTTCTACCCGTGTTCGAGACAACTTTACTGTGCCTAACGATGCATCCTTCCAGGCATGTTGTTTAGCCAGCTGTTTAATGCTCTTTACACCTAACATAGGATCAATATTTGCTTCAGTAAGCAGAGCAGCAGCTCGCCCGGCAGGGCTGAAACGCCGTGGTTGGTTCGACCTAGTCTTACCCCAGAGTTTAAATGCTACCTTAGTGGTAGAACTTACTTTATCACTCTCCAAGTAGCGACAGTGACCAACAACTATGTTAGTATACCAAGCTTTCATTGTTGTGACGTCACCATTGATGGCAAGGCACCTGTTTGAGAGGTGCACCGGTGAGTGACATACCTTTCTGTAAACAGACATTTGTATGCCAACTAGTTTTGCCAAAGTTTGCTTTGGCAGGCCAAAGATCTCTACACCATAGAATACTTTTGTCATTGCATACAGCGTCCACAATCTGTTCACTGCCCAAAAAGGGCGCAATGACAGTTTTCCTAATTCTCCTACCATTATAGCAGCAGTCTGTGCTCGCTGGAGCAACAGCTGACGCTGCTTGATAAACATATCCCTTTCTGATGTCAATGTAATACCTAAGTACTTTATCTCGTCAACCTCAGATATGTATTGGAGACTACTGTTCTTATCCTTCCCTAACGCCCAACGGCGTGTCGGATTGGATTTGCAGCGGAAGTGCATAATCTTACTCTTATCTGGATGTATTGCTACCCCCCATCTCCAAGACCATTCTGTAAATTTATCCATTATGGTCTGGAGATCGGGTGCACTATTTGCTAACAAAGCAATATCATCAACAAAGAACACAGCGGGTACTTTTAAAGTGCCCAGCTGTGCTCCTATGTTCAGACTTTCTAGATCAGTATGCAAATCTGCTAAATAGAGAACGTACAGACTAGGTGATAGGCAGCAGCCCTGACGCACTCCGAGTGGGTACGTGAACTCAGGACTATAAGTAGAACCGTATTGTATCATGCACCTCAGATCATTGTACGTACTTGATATCGATTTCACAAACTTTACTGGATATCCATAATCAAGCAGTTTCGGCCACAGCTTGGTACGTGGTACCCTGTCAAAGGCCTTTACCGCATCTACGAAGCAAGCGGAAACAGAAGCGTTTCCGTTTACACAACCCTGTATGATGACATGGTTGTCCGTTGTGTGGCGTTTTTTCCTAAACCCCCCCTGCATACCTCCGAAGCCATCAACGGTTTCAAATGCAGATAGTAACCTATTGTTCAGAACAGAACAATATAACTTTAATAAGTTACATTGCAGGCCAATGGATCGGTAATTATCAATACATGATTCTGAGCCCTTCTTATGCAATAGTGACAGCTTGCATGTTTTAGCCGCATGAGGTATAGGATTTCCATCAAACCAACCATTAAATAGGATTGTGAGCACTCTAACTAAGTGTGCAGCACTACCACGCAACATTTCGTGGTAGACTCCCGTAGTACCTGGAGATTTTCCCAGTTTCAGTCTCTTAATAGCTTGTTTTATTTCTACTGGGGTTATCCCCTCATTGAGACTGGTAGCAAGGCTACCTGAGATAATACCAGAAAGAGACGTTGTGCATGAGTCTGGGTCTAAGCTCATTGGATTTGCCGTTTGAACTTTCTCCCAGAACCCCCGCAAAACACTACATATTCTTTCTTTTGTATCTGCCAAGCCTATATTTGATCTTAGCATCGGATATAAGATGCCAGCCTCTCTGTATCTTCAACCCAGGCTGTAAAGATCCGTCTTAGTACTACTTGATTGTAGTTCTATATCAAGTCGTTTGCGCTTGATTTCTCTCTTGTAGTCTTGTTCACAGGAACGTATATCGTCCCGTAGAACCAACACCCGTGTTTTATATTCAGAATATACGATGGCATTCAGATGTAGTTGCCGCCGCAATTTCTGTATTTCAGCTTTCATGCGCCGTATATTCACCGCCACGCATGTCGGCTGAATAGTACTAGCTTTTAATCGATAGCGTCTAGAGGCAACATCTTGTAAGTGACCTAAAATAGATTCATATGTACAATCTTGATCACTTAACATTGACAAAGATTCTTCAAGCCAATTTGAAAATGGCTCTATGACATCTTCCCCCTTCACCACCCATTTATGTGAATACTTATCGCCAGATGGCTGTACACAATATAAGGGCAGTGTAGACAATTTTAGGTGCAGCGAGCAGTGATCTGAATTAATTTAGTTATCACTGGTTGGGCTATAATGTGAAATTTCACTTACCCACTCCGCGTTTGAGTCGAATAAAGCTATATCTAATAATGAGCGCGTCGCACCCGCTTCATACGACCACCATATATCAGTGACAGAAGTGCCGACATATAGGTCATTCAATTTGATAAATGAATTCACAAGTCTCCCTGTGTCATTTACAGCAGAACTATTTTGCTCCAGCCCTGGGTGAGAATTCCCAATATGGCCGTTAAAATCACCTATAAGTAAGGTAGGACTGCCTTGTTTAGTATTTTCAGATATCTGGGTTGATAAATGGGATAGGATGAGTCCATTTTGCTGTAGGTAAACACGATTCCTGGATACTTTACCTGAATCGAAAAGATATACCACTGCAAGTATAATGAATGTTGATGTTTTTTGGCACCAAAGTGTGAGCCATAAAACATTTTCACAACTTTCCCAATACTCACCTCCCAAGACGGAACATTCTAAATGCCCTTTGGTATACACAGCTATACCCCCATTGCCTTCAATCGGCTTCATGATGGCATTTAGCATGTATCCTGGGATATCCGGCAAATGCACTTTATGTACAGCGTTAGTTTCGCAAAGAGCAATGCAATCGTAACCCATATTCCCAATATTATGGAGCTGTGCGTGCTTATGCCTAATCGAGTTTACATTTTGGTAAAAAACTGTGAGATTAGAGGTGCACCTGACACTCGCTGTCGGGGCGGGGACAGAGTTTATGACCAACCCTGTACCCTGATTAGAGATATCAACACCTGTTTGTAGAGTATTGGCATTTAATGTATTTGCACTTTGCAGAATGCCCTTAGCACTTGGTGTTTTATTACGTCCGGTGTAGGGTTCAAACGGGATTGACTTTTCGGGATCGGGATCGGGATCGGGATTCACTTTTTGAGATTTCGGGATCGGGATCGGGATCGGGATTGGGGTTTCGGGATCGGGATCGGGATCGGGATTGGTTTTTTGAGATTTCGGGATCGGGATCGGGATCGGGATTGGCCGGGATTGGGGTCACGGGATCGGGATCGGGATTGGGATAGGCATTTTTCCGGGATCGGGATTGGGTTCTAGAGATAGAGATTTTGGCCATTTTTCTGGCATTCACAGTTGTTCATAAAGGTCTCAAAACACTGTTGGATGCCAGAAAAGTGGCATAAGATTGACGCTGGGGGTTTGCATCCACTTTTTTGCATGCAAAAACGTCATTGTTTCACTTTTTATAATTTCCACTAATTTTTCCGGGATCGGGATCCCGGACTTGGGAGTTTCTCAGGATCGGGATCGGGATTTGAAAACTTTCGGGATCGGGATCGGGATCGGGATTGGTATTTTTGAGATTTCGGGATCGGGATCGGGATCGGGATTGGGGTTTCGGGATTGGGATCGGGATCGGGACTGGTAAATCCCGGAATTTCACGGGATCCGGGATCGGGATCGGGATCCTGTTTGAACCCTAGTCCGGTGTCGCCAGCATGATCTATATTTACTGGCCTTTTCGTACTACATAAAAAAATGCAATTCGCCCGGAGGTAATTATATAATGTCATAAATGAAAATGCCGACATTCGGTAAAGCACTATATAACATGCGAGATCCCGAATCTCATTGAATGTATGGCATAATTTACAAAACCGGTACGTTTTTGTAATTAAGTTACAAAACCGGAGATGCAGTAAAAGACATAAAATACATAAAAATATGTCCAAAACATAGGGCAAATCTGTCTATCTGCAAATTCAATAGGTTTTCCCCCTTCAGTATAACACTTTGTGCTATTCTACACTGTTTTCTGCCGATTGACGCGCACAGTGCCATGTATTTTGGACATAAGAACAGAACACAGAATGGGGTCTCCTCACAGAGTACTGCCAGTGTCAACATATTATCCACGAATACCGTAAGTTCAACTCTTGGGAGTCCCAAATTGTATCCAATTGCGATACCTTGTGAAGTTACCCCATATGTAAACTTATTGCTAATTAAGCAAAACAGTAATACAGTGCCGCAGCTGATGCAAAAATAATTCAGGATGTCACATCTTCTGAAACAGAGACGCGCACGCTGAAACATCCTAAAAAACAGTTCACTTTGCAGCCGAGCTACTAGTTCCCCTTTCACTCGCGGTAGACATACCACAAGCCCTTGCCGCTGCCGCCCGGCGGAACTCCTGGTGGCACATGCACCGAGAGCAAGGCGGTTTGTAAAATATACGAAACCATCCCTTAAGGTCGCCGATATTGCAATCTAATGTATATCACTGCGATTTTGGCACGGAAATCATGATTTCGTCATTTCTTGGCTGTCTGCCAATTCGTTTTTTATTTTGTCGGGCGGATTACTCGCATAAGTCACGCTTTTGTGTAGTCAGGTGGTCACTTTTTTAGTGTTCACTGCCTACAACCAAAACCATGAGGGCAGCGACAAGAAAGAAATGTGTGCACGAGCGTACAAAAGCGCGACTTATGCGAGTAACCCGCCCGACAAAATAAAATAAAAAACGAATTGGCAGACCGCCAAGAAATGACGAAATCGTGATTTCCGGGCCAAAATCGAAGCGATATACGTCATGTTGCAATATCGGCGACCTTAAGGGATAGTTTCGTGTATTTTCCGAACCGCCTTGCTCTCGGTGCATGTGCATTGATGCGGCTGAACTTTAAAAAATCTATCGGGCATACGCCCTACCCTACAAATGTGTAGGGAGAATTAAATCTGGCCCCTGGGGTCTTATTCGAGGATTGAGGGTAAATATTATCTCAGAAAATCTCTCAAGAAAAAAATACAATTAAATCTCTTGGGTCATTTTCGAAAATATAATTAAATCTCAGAGAAAATCTCTTGCTGTTCAAAAAATCTCAGAAAACCTCTCAACTTAAATTACCTATGATTTAATCGATAGGTATCTCAAGGTGTTTGAGCCAGAGACGTTTGTTTGAGTAGATATTAAGCACCTTATGTGTTGTTTCAGTTTTTACTACCACATACTACCACCTAGTATCTAAATAATCAACAACAATATAAATTAGGTACATTTTTCCTCAATAGAATACATTACTTTTACGTGTGAAGATTGGAAGAGACTTTTTTATCAGATGACTTTTTTCACCAAATTTTGGTAACTGTATTTACAAAGCATGCAGTCAACTTTATAGTTGTTAAAACATATTTACATTGAGTAATCCTCTGAAAAAGTACCAGTACTCTCTTTTATGTATTCGTTTTGAAAGTACTCGAGTACAGCGAATGTATTTCAGATAGGTAGACCTATTATAGGCTCTTTCATGTTATAGAACAGAAAAAAGAGAGAAAATAAACTTAAAATAGGTGCAAAAATAGCCAAAAATGGGTTTATTAGTATATATATAGTTAAAAATAGCTGAAAATAAGCAAAAAAGTACATGAACTAGTGAATTTGAAGGTGAAAATGGACAACTATAGAGATTTTCTCAATCAGGAGAAAATATTATTAAATCTCTTTGGAAAATCGTGGAAAAAATATAAATCTCAGAAAATCATAGATTTTATGAGATTTTTTAAATATAAATCTCCCAGAGATTTTTTCAATGCTAAACACACGTGAAAAACAATTACCTACTGTGTTATGTTAGAACAGGGTTTATATCGTCTACGTACATAAATATGTAAGTCTATATAGAGTCTTATACATGGCAGTTTTTGTAGCATTTTTCGGCGTCTGTGTACGTTACAGACAACAATTAAGTACTGGAATTTCAAAAAATTTCTGGCGAAATAATACCCCCCCTCGAAATACCCCCTCCCCGTCGTTTAACCCCCCTCAAAAATCTCACTCTGAAAAAATAAACCCCCTGGGGGTATTTCGAGGAAATACGGTATATAGCCATTTACCTACATTAGGTACATGGCACGTTACATGGAATTTATTGTTATATTTATTTTTCTATGTCTACGTACACTATAAACAACAAATTAGTACTGGCGGTTCATGAAATTTCTGTGAAATAATCAACCCCCCTCGAAATCTTTACACTCTGAAAAAACCCCTTGGGGGAATTCAAGAACATATGGCAGACGAACATGTTAAAACAGGTAATTATATTGACTGTTGGTGCCGTGAGCTATTGTTTGCAGCATGTTTCTCATCACCAGGGTTGGCAAAATCTCAGAAAAAATAATAAAATAAAAATAAAATGGAAAATTGAAGAATAAAATAAAATGGAAAATTAATAAAATAAAAATACAATTTTACTAAAATTCGAATTTTAGTAAAATTTTAGTAAAATTGAACAAAAATTCCAATTTTTGTACAATTTTAGTAAATTTTTTACATAAACTCAAGTGTCTGCAAAATTCCAAAAAAACAGTTTTTTATCCTGTTGCTTAGATTCTAGCTGCCAATTTGCATAACTGGTGCCTTGTTATTGCTTTCATTGTTGTGATTGAAAAATATCTTTACTCAAAATTTCAAATTTTCACATTTTTAGCATATTTTCACCTTAAAACTCACTAATTTATGTGATTTCCCCCCCCCCATTTTTTTCGTTTCATACCTTGAAAAAGCCTATATATTGAACCCCGCAAGCCCCATCCCCCCTCCCCAAAAAAACAATTTTTTTAGCTAAATTTCCCTCGGGAGGAGCAATTAGCTACAAATCTATCCGGCCTCTGCGAGGGTCAAAATTAAAGATACCCGTTTCACATACCCAAGATCGCAACCCGTTTCACAAGTCTAAATTTATTTTTTTTGTATTCATCTGCATGCTTCTAGCGTACACATCGTTTTATGGCCTTGCATCCAAGATTATGATTTTTTGTAAAATTTTTGTAAAATGGTTTCATTTTTTTTATTAATGACATTTCAGAATAAAATAAAATAACATGAAACATGAATAAAATTAAAATAAAATATAATTTTAATAAAAAGAATTTTACTAAAACCAACCATGCTCATCACTACCTAGAAATATCATTTGAAAAATACCTACCTAACTGTTGCGCAAAATTTTACACAAATGAAACTGATGAATCAGTTGAAAAATATCAGGTCTGCTTCTTAATTCAGATGATATATGGTATATTTCTGTAGAAAGTGTGCATTGTTGCATTGTATCATGTAAAATCATGACAACTGGGAACTCTAAAATAATTCACAGGACATCCATCTGAACAAAATGATGAAATAAATAAAAATGACCACTCTCCAATTCATAATTGGTGGCTATCAATTTGTCCGTGTTACGTTGACTAATTGGCTTAGGTCCAAGTGACACTCGTACATCCTTCCAGAGAAACACCAAAGTCACCAAAACACTCTGACCTAAGCCTAAACCAAAGCAGAGCCTAAAATGTTGTGAAAATATCACAAATTTGTGTGTAACGTATGTGTATGCGAAGTACAAACAGACCCCAAATCAAAAATACAAAGAGGATACAAATCGAATTTTTGGCACATTATCAAAAAAAATCGTAAAAAGAACCCCGATGAATTCAATCACGAGAAGGGATATGGTCACCCGAGAAACATGGGTAGAGATAACGATTTTCTGAAAATTCACGAAAAACTGATCGTATTTGCCGATTTCCACAATGAAAAGCGAGACTATCACATCGAACGTGCATAAGTCCATCTCAGACAACTGGAATTCAAATTGGCCTAACAAAAACGCTCTCACATAAACGCGAACAAAAATGAGTCTTTTTCGTGCGGAGACACCCCTCCCTCATGACAACTTGGCCGCCGTCCAAAATTCCGAAATCACTATAAATATAAGTGAAAAATGAGTAAAAAATAGCTGTATTCCGTATTCTACCGTATTTCCCGCTGTTATACCCAGACTGAGACCTCACAATCCAGGACCATCTGTTATGAGACTGACACGATTCTGAAACGGCAAAAATTTATGCGACAAGTAAATATGTGATTTATGTGTACAAACGGTTACATCCAAACGGCCGTTTTGGCCGGCTGTGAATCTCACATCCGTGGTCCGATCCATTCGGAACGCTGTATCTGTGGAACCTGGCAGCCGGCCAAAAAATTTCGAAATCGCTATAAATAAGGTGATAAAAACAGGTATATTACCACGTATATAGACGAAAATAACGATGCTGGAGGTAAAAATAACAAAATAGAGCAGATTTTAACGATTGTGAGCAAAAATTTGGTGACGCGATCCTTTTTGTTTCTCAATGCATCGTATCCAAAACCACAGTGCGACAAAAAAAGGAAAAGAACAGCGAGAGCCGAAGCAGACTTTGATTTGTTTTTGTTAACAATGGAAGCTGGCTTCGATGATCATAATGACTCGCAGGTATTGTGTTCTTTTGTAGACGTTTTATCACGTATTAAATTGAATTCATGTAACGTGTATTTGCTCAGTAGCAAGATTTGGCAATTCGCGTTTATCGCAGCATTTCGGCGGCGCCAGGGTTGGCGCGATTCCAGAAGAGGTAAGCGAGTTTTTGGATTGGTAAAATTATGAGAAATAGACTTACATTTAGACTAAAACTTCAAAAAATAAGATAATTGTGACATACTTAGCATCCTTTGATTGTCCAGTTCAGTTCTTTCAAACGTGCAATGTACATCGTCGGGCTGAAAAGTCCCCGGGCAGTGCTCGCCATTCGGGCTAGGGGTGAGCTACGGTCATAACATTTTAACACGTTAATATATAAGGTGTTTTGAGTTTTCACCCAAAATTTCACCCCTCTAGCTAGGGATGGCCAGCGCTTTTTTTCAAGCGCTTTTTTTAAAAAAAACGCCGCTTTTTTTTAAAAAAAAAGCGCAAGGGTCCCAGCGCTTTTTTTTAAAAAAAAGCGCTGGCAAAATTTTTTGTACTTGTGCACTAGGTATTTTGTAATTTTTTCGCGCGCGAGCGCGTAATTTCACATGCAAATTGCCATTGGTGGTTGTTTTCATTGGTTTTGTGGCATTTTTAGTGCCATTGCTTCTATTCCTCCATGGTATCATGTAATAATAAGTTGTGATGTGTCAGTCTAGTATATAATATCCAGCCAATGTGCTCCCACATACTTCTACAGAGTGTAACATCACTGTCATGCATTAGCCTTCTCTTACAACGTTATTTAAGCACTATTCCATGCCTAACTTCACTAGAAGTCATGAAACATACACAAACAGCGATATACATAATGAGTCAACATAAAATTGGATTTTTGTGGCAGAAATTAGGACTTATAATGCTATCTCATGATTACACAGCCATTCTATGGCTATATATCATCACAAGTACTACCACTTGTCTGATATACCTGTATATATTGACTCAGAACCCTATTTGGGAACTTTTTAGGTACCGTCTTGACATTTTTTGAAAAAAAGTGAAAAAAGCGCGTTTTTTTAAAAAAAAGCGCTTTTTTTTAAAAAAAAGCGGGGTCGTTGAAAAAAAGCGCTTTTTTTCCATCCCTACCTCTAGCTCCACCCACTGCGGAACTGTGGGGGTTACAATTTCGGTCATTTTGTACTGATGTACAAATGGTGCTCTAGCTGAATGCTGCTTTAAGTTGTGATCATGAAAATTTGGCTAGTGTAAGCCACCAGTGTTGGCAATGTGCCAGCGCTAACCAACATTAGCTATGATATCATAAGTCTAGTTCATATTGTCATTACTGTCACTACTCTCACTACCAAATTCATCATTCTGTCTCTCCTTCTCAAAAAGTGGTTAATACAGGATGAATTTTGCATGCACACTGTTGTTGAACACAGGTAATGTGTCCACTACAGATTAGTAATGAAACATAGGGAAATTTTAAACACATAACTCACTTACTGCACATTTCAAAACAACATTCAAATCATTGCATTACAACATGATCTCAGATGATCACCAAAAACATCCATCACAGTTCCACGTTTCTTGCACATCACCCTGATCTGCATATTAATTTTACCTTAATAGCAACAATGTTGATGAAAGTGTTGAATACTATCAGCACATTGACAACACTGGTGGCTTACACTAGCCAAAGTTTCATGATCACAACTTAAAGCAGCATTCAGCTAAAGCACCATTTGTATATCAGTACAAAATGACCGAAATTGTAACCCCCACAGTCCCACAGTGAGTGGAGCTAGAGGGGTGAAATTTTGGGTGAAAGCTCAATACACCTGATATATTAACGTGTTAAGGTTTTATGACCGTAGCTTACCCCTAGCGCGAATGGCGAGCACTGCCCGGGGATTTTTCAGCCGGACCAAGGACGTATCCAGGGGGGGGGCGGGGGGGGCTGCAGCCCCCCCCCCTTCCCGGGGTGAGACCTAAAAAGTCCCTGAAAATGCAACTTTTCCTATATATTTTTCGATGTTTCTTTAAAAATTTTGCGCGCAAGCGCGCAATTTGTCCCCATGCATTGTAATTTCAGCGGATCGGCCCCTGTAAACCAATATCCTTGAAAAAGAACAGATTTTAGCACAATTTCGCTGTATATGCATGCATTTTTACATACAGATAAAGCGATTCCTGGCGCTGGCGCCAACGCCAATAGCGCCATGGCGTGACGTTTTTGTATGGCGCTGGTGCCAAAATGCCTTTTCGTCCCTATATAGGGAAAAATTTTAGGGGGGGGGGGCTGAGCCCCCCCCGCTCGCCGGCCCCCGTAAACAAGCAGCCCCCCCCGCTCCAACATCCTGTATACGTCCCTGAGCCGGACCATGTAATTAGTGGGGACAGTTCTGCAAGTTGTAAAGTAAAAATTGATGAGAAGTGAAAAGTAAAGGGACAAAAACAACGATAATTAATGAAAAATTCAAAAACATTTTTTTCAACATTTTATCGTCATTTTTTATTTGTCCCTTTACTCTTTCCTTTTAATTTTTACTTTCTTTTCACTTTTCAATTTACTCAATTTCAATTCTTTACCTAACTCTTCAAATTTTACTTTACTATTCAAATTCTACTTTACTATTCAACTTTTTTTACTCTTCAACTTTTTTTACTCTTCATCTTTTTTTACTCTTCAACTTTTTTTACTCTTCAACTTTTTCTACTCCTCAACTTTTTTTACTCTTCATCTTTTTTTACTCTTCAACTTTTTTTACTCTTCAACTTTTTCTACTCCTCAACTTTTTTTACTCTTCATATCTAATTTTACTATACTCTTCAATTTTTACTTTACTCTTTGCTTTAACACTTGCTGAACTGGCCTCCGCTGCAGGTGCGGCAGTACCTGATCTACTTCAGCAAGTGCATCCGCGACGGCATGGTGCGCGACATCCGCCTGCTGTACGAGACCGCCTTCGCCGAGCTCACTGAGAAGTATTTCAAGGACAAATTGTGGCCGAAGGCGGAGCTAGTCGCCGAAGTGGTCCAGAAAGCTGACAGGCCCGGTGAGTTTACTAGTGGTTGGGAGGCGATTTTTTATAAGCGATTTGAAAGAATTTGGTTTGAACAAATTACAGCAGCACATGATCCGATTTGAATAAAAATCGCTAGCAACAATGTTGGCACTTATGCACCAGGTAAAATACAAAAATTGAAAATACATTGAGAAAAAGAGAATAGAAGTGTCACATGAAATACTTTCCTTTCGTGTTTGCATGTCGTGCTGAAGTGGGAGCCCTTTCTGTATGCTATAAGCATCTATGGTGAGCTATAAATCATTGGTGAAGTGTAAATACGTAGTTCTGCTTTTCATATCAAACATTGATGCAAGTGCATACACATCGCTTCTAAAATGATTTAGCTAGGGTGTACAGCAACTCAATTTTGTTTGCCAACAACACCCCCCCACACACATTCAGGTGAAACTCAAGACCTGACATTGTTTCTCACACTTTACAAGGAAATGTACTTCCGCTATTTGTATTCCGTTCGCCAGAGGGGACCCATACTTCGGTTAGTGTCTGCAGGGGTCAGGGTTTGGACGAAGGTGTGCCTCAGTGCATCTCTCAGTAAGCTCTCAGGACATCTAAAATTGCTCCGAGTGCATCTAAACTCTCAGTGCATCTGAAACCGTAAATACAACCATCTTCCCAAAAAGTAGTCCTACACAAATTTCTATTCGCAGCGACCGCGTGGCTTCTTACGAAAATTACAACGAACTTTTCGTGGCAATTTTGAACAATGAGGCGCCCGTACCGATCGATCTGCCTCATGTTTGGGCGTGGGATATAATCGACGAATTTATTTATCAGGTTATTTTTTTTTCTGGTTCCAATATCGCAAGTGGAGAATAAAAAAGTAAAATTAAAGAAGTATAAAAATACATTTGTGAGGTGAAATGGAAAGTAAAAAGTTAAAAACTAAGCAAACTTTTGACGTTTCTTATAACTTCTTATTTTTAAAATTACTTAGCTTTTCCCTTTTTACTTGCTGTTTCGCTACTTCAAAAAATGAGATTCCCGTAAACTTATTCTTTTGACACCCGGCCCCGATGTGTAAAATACCTTAGTAGTTTTATTCTACTTTAAACAGCGTAATTTTAAAAGTCAGAGTTCTCAATTGATTACCGTATTTCCTTGAAATACCCCCCTCGAAATACCCCCCCCCCTCGTTTAACCCCCTCAAAATTATCACCCTGAAACAATCACGCCCGGGGGGTATTTCGAGGAAATACTGTATATAAAATGTTAAAATCTGATGCTCTTCATCGATTTTTCACCATACTTAACCGCATAACTTTATTTTTCAGTTCCAATCGTTCTGTCTGTACAAGGTGAATCCGGCCAAGCGGCATAATGAGGAAAACGATGACTTCAGCTACGATGACGTGCGTTTTTGTATTTTCTTTGTTTTTGAATTTGTCGCGTCAAGTTTTGCCGTTTGGGCAACAGCTTTTTACAGGTCGACAGTCAGAACCATTTTGCCCGACTAAATTATAGCTCAAGTTTTGTTGCGGATTTTCAATTTCGTGATTGAAATCGCTTTTCAAAAACAATCGTATGCGATACGTCGACCGACATTAAGTGTCTCTTCACTAGGTTAATCTCAATGCTATCATTTTTGTTTTTTTGCAGACAGTTGATTCTCTCTCAGTTGATTCTGTGTTGATTCAGCTAGACCTCAGTCGTAATGTAAACCACAGTTGTTAAAATGTACGTACATTTACTCGAAAAATACGCGTACGCTAGTACGCGGTAAATACATTTACATATACTTGTACTCACTATGTACTCACTTTTACTTTAAAAGTACATGCATACATAGAAAATGTATTTTTGTTGCTTAAATCACACTTTTATGTTGCTAAAATAAGCAAATTTTGAAGAAACCATATCATTTAAAAAAATACTAAATAATCACTAAAAAGGACATCTATTATGTCTTCCAGTGTAAAACTCACTTTTACATGTAGAAAAGTAGTAGCTTTTACGTTTTCCAGGGGAAAGGTACTAGCTTTTACATTTTCCCGGGGAAAAAGTATTTTACTCACATTTACTCATGCGTACGAGTAAAAAAAAATATTTTACATTTTCTATACTTTGTGGTGAGTAAAAAATACTTACATTTACATATACTTTTTTTAAAGTTCAGTAATTCTAACAACTCTGATGTAAACCTGCCGTAATGTGGGTCATTTTGTCTCAAATTTTGTCATCGTGAAAAAATTTAAAAATATTTTTTTATATTTAAAAAAAATAAAAACAGTATCTCGCTTGAAAACAGGCGTGGAACCTGTACCCGGTGTCGAACATCCTCTACCAGCTGGTGGAAGTGTCCCAGATCGACGCGCAATTGGAAGCGATGGCGCGCGGCTCCGACGCCCTGCTCGAGTTGCAGCAGAATTTGAACGATTTCGCACAGAGCAAATTGTACCAGAAATTGGGTTATTACAGTTTGATAGGACTGTTGAGGCTGCACGTGCTGCTCGGGGATTATACGCAGGCTCTGAAGGTGCGTTCTTCGCTTTACGACAGTAATTGGCCCTGCACACACTGGTTGACTAAATACCCTTGTCTGAGTTACCTGAGGAAATAATAAGCCCCCCTCGAAATACCCCCACCGGAAGTGTGAAGAGGGTGTATATGGCAAAAACAACAGTTTGTGATGTGTGTAATGCAGAGCATTAGTAAAAAACATTGAGTTAGTTGCATTAGGACAGGGCTTGTACAATATCTATAAACCTATATAAACACCGCATTAGCCCCAACTGTAGGCACACATCAAATAAAAGGTACTCTCTAATTGAAGGTAAAACTTTTTACATTTTTACATACTTTTTCATATTTACCATACTTTTAGCTATCTTACCCTTTTTTATGCACATTGAATGAGTCCATATATCGAACTCCCGCAAACTTGTCTCATAAATCTGCACATGTCGGCATTTGTCCACTTTTGGTAGCTATTGAAAAAACAATACCGGTTCTGTTGTTCAGAACAATTTGAGCAAATCCAGTTTCAACGATCCTTCGAATTCCAGGTAGTGTCTCACATTCGGCTGCATCCATCCGGCATGTACAACAACGTCCCGTCTTGTTTGGTCACGCTGCACTACTTGCTGGCGTACGTGCACTTGATGAAACGGGACTATGTGGAGGCTACGAGGCTCATTGTGAATTGTTTGCTATATATTCAGAGGTCGAAAGCGACGTCGGCGAAAAGTACTTATCGATATGATGTGGTGCGCTTTGTTTTTGTTGATGTTTTTGGGGTCTTTTGGATGATTTCTGTTAAAAACTTTTAGAAGCGGGTGGGTTGGTGTCTTCAATGGAGGTGTGGGTTACCCCCAAATCGGCCAACCATGGCTTCAGTAGGGGTAGGGGTCAGAGTTGCGAAAACGTATTTACGTTTACCCGAAATACCCGGTTATTCGGGTATTTATACTTACGTTTACGTTTACGCTTTCCAAAAATACCTTACGTTTTAGTATTTATACTTTTGATTTGGAAAAGGTATTTACGTTTACGTTTACGTTTTCCAAAAATACCAGTATTTGTACAACTCTGGTAGGGGTTGGGGGTTACTAAATAATACGGGTTAGTAAATACATTTAAATAAAAAGGTTGTTTTCAATGAAAACCGCATTCAAAAACAACTTTCACCTACCGGTGAGAACACTTCGTGTCCATAATATCATTCCCACAATTGGCAGATATCCAAAACGCAAGACCAACTGTACCACCTGCTGGCAATATGCCAAGTGCTGCAGCCGACGCGCGTCGACGAGGCGGTCATGTCGCTCTTGGTGGAAAAGCACGGCGAGAGGATGCAGCGCATGCGCAGGGGCGAATTGCACGATTTCGAAGCCGCTTTCAGCGCCGGCTGTCCCAAGTTTATAATGCCTTTGGCACCGTTGGAGCCGGACGTAAATAATAGCAAGGTGAGTTTCAAGGTAATTTTTTTGGATACTGTTTGGAAAGGCTTTTTAAAACGATCTTTGAGAAATTTTGCAGAAAAATCGCTCAGTATTGCTGAGTTTTTCACTGAAATCATAACCATATATCCTCGAATAAGTACCCAGGGGAGTTATTTTTCGTCAGACTTTTTAGAGTTATTCGAGGGGATGTTTTTTCTGTCAGTTTTTTCTTCAAAAATGCATGGTCAATTTACTGTGTAAATGTGGTCAAATAAGTTTCATAAATCATAAGTTGGAATACAAATTCTACAATTGAAGCACAATGTTAGTGGGCACCAACTGCAAAATATTTACTGATATTTGACAGAAAACGTGCATAAAAGATTTTCATACGTGTGACGTCTTTCCTATGGGGGAGTTATTCGAGAGTACGGTACATGTTTTTTACTACGGTATGGTGTTGCACACAATTTGTCACACGGAAGCTTGCGATCACACTGAGTGAAAATTATGCGCTGTGATCCTAACATATCGTGCTGCACACTGCAGGAAGCGGTGCGCGCCCAGCTGCAAGTGTTCATGGACGAGATGCTGCAGCTGGTGGTGGTGCCCAACGTGCGCGGCTACTTGAAGCTGTACTCTAGCATGCCCTCCGCCAAGTTGGCCCAGTTCATGGACATTTCGCCCACCAAATTGGTCTCGCAAATGCTCTGCTTTAAGGTCGGTTTATTTTTTATTTTTTTGAGCTTAGTGTGACGTTTTTTAGTTGGCTATTTTCTGGAGGGTTTTTCAAATTTTAAATCCAAGAAAACCAATGAATACTACTCGATGTTTGCAAACTTTTTACTTTTTTAGTTGACTTTTCTAAGTATACGTAAAAGGTAAATAAATACATTTGTATGTTAAATTGCGCCTTTAATTTTCGATACTTGCATTGTTTTCAAAACAAACATGTTTTTAAACACATCGTAAAATGATATCTCCAGGTTATTCCGACCATTATAGATTTTCATTGGTCAAAGTCGACTGAAAAATGACAAAGAATATTTGCTTTTGAATTTGCATGCATAGTTGTTCGTTTCACATTTTTTCACTTGTAATGTTTTCTTAAAATTGACCACCAAATTGCGAACTTTGTTTATTTGCAATCAAAACGCTGTCATACACAAGTTCGACAACACATCAAAAGTACATTTGGGGAGCAAAAGCATTCGTCAACACATGTTGTTGTAAGGTAGCCCTGAATCACAGTTGGTGAATTACTTGCTCGGCGAAAAATGGGACAAAAAGAGAAAAGTACCAAGAAAGGAGAAATTTTATAGGTTTTAAGATAATTGAAAAAAGTCCTAGATGGTTTGTGATGTGTGTGATTGTTGCAACCAATCGAATTGAAATTACAAAAGAGACATACTGATTCACAATTGATTGCTGGCAACAACCGCGTGATTGGCGCGCGTACACTTTACGCCTGGTGCATGGTCTTGCACGTTTCGGGCACCAAGCAGTCCAGGTTCAGCTCGGTTGTCATGCTGTTGCTGAACTCGTTGATCATGGTCGCCATGTCGCGGATCACCCTGCCGTGCTTGGGGTCGCCGCACTGCGCCTCGGACACGTGCTCCATGCAGCCCAGCGCGCAGTGCAGCAAGCTGCGACGTGTTTTTTGGATAATTGGCTTTGATTTTGTTGTGTGATGCCATCGCTAATCGCGGTAGGTTTTTACTGCGGTTCAAACGGGACCACGGTGCTGGTATACTATGCGAACCATGCATTTTTCTCAAGGAAACACTCCTTCACGAATAAAGTGAAATTTGTTCAACAAATTGTTGTTTTTTTTAAACGAGAAAAAATCATCAGGAATGAGATATTGTTGGTTTGGTTAGTAACTATTATACTCGACTCCGCCCGTATCTCCAAATTTTTGTGGAAGTGCGCATTCTTATGCTTATGGTAATTTTGGGCGCATTCTTTGCCGTTCGGAAAATGTCCGGCAAATTTCGTAATTTCCGGTGACTGTGCCAACTTCGCGCTCACCCGCACGCTTTGCCAATGGGTCCGTCATTTCCGTTGACCATGCCGACGACGTCCTTGAGCGATTTGCTCTCCCAGTAGGTCTCCTCTTGGAGTTGGCTCGGCAATTGACGCAGCTCCATGAACTGCTCCTTGCACGGGCTGCGCGGAAATTTTTACTATTAACTTTGTTAGCAATATTTGATCCAATTGTTTAAATTTAAAATTTAAAAGCGATGGACAATGTGTCAGTCATAGAGGCAGCCGTGGTGTTGAAAATCCAGGCTCCGGTCACACAATCGCAGTTGACGGTGATGTTGACAAAAAAATGATGTCACCTCAGCTCGAAAACACCTGGGGTATTTCGAGTGGCTGGGGTATCCTAGGGGGGGGGGGGGGCTGCCCCCCCCCAATCGCTCAGCTATCTATCTATCTGGACCGATTTTTGGGAAATTTTGCCCCAATTTTCGCTCAAAATCGGTAATTTCTGCTCCGATTTATAGTTTTTCACCTTCAAAATTTTCATTTTCCGCTATATACATGGTTATATATCTATTTTTAGCCGTTTTCAACCTGTTTTTTTTTGCTACTTCTAACCTATTTCCAGCGATTTTTCGCCCTTTCTGCATTCTATACCTTGAAATAGCCTATATATTTAGCCCCCGCCAGCCCCCACCCAGCCCCACCCAGAAAATTTTTTCCGGCTATCTATCCCTCCGGTGTAGCGATTTGCTATCTATCCAACCCCCGGGTCAAAATCTTGGAAACCCCTGGCTGGGGTTAATTCAAGGGGGCTATTTCGAGGAAATACGGTACAAACTTACAAACCTGCACTGAGGCGCCTCCAGATTTTGCAGACCGTCCTCGCTTTTCATGACTTGTTTGAAGCAAGTGATCGCTTCCTTGATATCTGCGTATGCCATTATAAAGTAATATTTAAAAAGACCCTACCCAAAGCCAAAAAGTGGCCAAAAAAGACCTTGTTTTCTGTCGGTGCACATGAACTGGTCGAGGTCGTTGCCCAACGCGACCAGGCTGCCGTCGGCGGGGGTGTCCGGGCACGATTCCATGCACTCTGCCCGTTTCACGGCTACCCTTTAGGGGGGGGGGGTTGCGCACAAAAGCTGTCGGTTAGAGACTTCAGAATCATCATCGCGAATTATTGCAAATGTACACATTTTTGGTCATTTTTCAGCTGTTTATCTCCCCTTTTTTCTTCCACACCTTAAACAGTCTTGTATATCTATGCCCCAAGGTTCTCCAAATCAAGATCCCAATTTATCGAAAATTCATTTCATTAACGTTTTCAACTCACTTGCATAGGTCATCTACAAATTCGTTCTCGGCACCATCCTGCATCAGTTTGCCTCCCCTGCTGTAGCTTTTCATCACCTGCGATTTTGAACAGATTTTATCCTATCCACATTTATCATTTTTTCATACTAGCGGTCTAAACACACAAGCCATGCTTCATAACTTTTTCTATAGATTCTGTGCTGTTAGTACATCAGTGTCAAAATCTTTGTTAGTGTAGTAGTTCATTGAACTTTAGTTTAACTTAAGTGAGGTTTTTTTAAGTTTAAAAAATGTAAAATTGCTTGAAAAGATGGGGTGCCGTTACGAAGCCCGTACTCGGGAGCATAGGGGTCGGGTTGGAGGCTACCAGGTGCCATTCCCAGACCCTGTAAAAATGCCATGTAAAATGTCATGCAAAGTGTCAAAAGTCACGTAAAATGCCCTGCAAAATGGCAACTCGGTTGCCATTTTGCAGGGCATTTTCCATGACTTTTCACATTTCGCAGTGAATTTGCATTACATTCGACGCTTTCCATGACACTTCACACAGTCTATTCACTACCCCCACATGGTTCGCACCTGCTCGCTTTCCTTCTGCACATCGCGCATGCAGTCCAACGCGGCCGGGCACGTGCCCATCAGGCTGGCCACCATGCGCTTGATGTGCTCGGGGGGGTCGCGGAATGTGCGCATTGGGCTGGTGGGCGAGCACTGCGGGGGGGGGGGGGGTGTCGTGGGTTGTTTATTTATTTGTTTGGATGGAACTCATTTGAAAATTAACGTATTAATGCCATCACGGTAACGTGTCTATGGCTAATATTTTCTAACAAAGAATCCTCTGACAGTGCTGTTGTATTGCGCAAACATTTTCTGATAAAATGTTTATTTTATCACATAATTGCTAAATTCTTGTAATGAATTGACATTTTACATACTGTGATATCTAGTTGCCATATATGAGTTAATGAACTTAGCGTTTTCAAGCGATAGATCGTTGCAATACTTTTTGTTACTCTGTGACTTTTTGACCCATTGCGGGACACTTTTTGTGACGTTTGTAACATCGACATTTAGTATTGAAAGTAGTATTTTTGTAGTAAAACAGCGACATTAGCGGTCGTGGATCGATAAGTTTGAAAAATATAAGAATATCTCACCAAGCACAGGGGCACGATGGCCAACAAAAGCACGATTTTGATAGACATCGCGGGGCACTTTGTGGTTGTTTGAACTGGTGGTCGATTCCCTGAATGCAAAGGAAATGTGAAGTTTTGAAATGTTGCAACGATCGGCCGCTTTTGAACGTTTCGATTGTTTATGTAAAGTTAGCCCTTTGTTAGGAAAAAGGTGTCTGTGTCTGCGTGTTTCGCCGTTTCTAAACATCCACCGCTTTGAGCTCGCATTGTTTGGCGCCATATCAATTACACAATGGGAATTGTTTAATTGAGGTGGTAAACTATTTGTGCGCATATTTAGAACAAAGTTATGATTGCCAGCAAAAGTTCTCAATCGACCACTTTTAGGTTGGCATTGAAAATTTATGAGGTGGGGGGCTGCCGCCAGTTAAGCCTCAATAACTCGGCCAATTCTTTGCCAATTTGCACTGTTCAACACCTAAAATAATTGAGATGACCTGGAGATTTCATTTTATTTATGTGACGGAATATGGTTGGGAAATCATGAATTTCCCGTATTCAAATATCACATGGGATCAGAAAATTAAAAGTATTTAAAAATACTTGCCCTTAAAAACAATATTTGCCATCATCTTGGCCGATCGAGTCACACCGGCAGGCCATTCTTGTTTAATCATCATAATGATATATCCGAATGTGTAATTTTCTTTTGTCCCTGAATGGGGAGCTGGAACAATGACGTAGACTCATAGTCAAAAATCTTACAATGGCTATCGAGTAGCCCAAGTTTACATTCATTGGTTTACTGTAAATGGTAGGTACATGTAGGGTTCAAACGGGATTGACTTTTCGGGATCGGGATTCACTTTTTGAGATTTCGGGATCGGGATCGGGATTGGGGTTTCGGGATCAGGATCGGGATTGGTTTTTTGAGATTTCGGGATCGGGATTGGCCGGGATTGGGGTCACGGGATCGGGATCGGGATTGGGATTGGCATTTTTCCGGGATCGGGATTGGGTTCTAGGGATAGAGATTTTGGCCATTTTTCTGGCATTCACAGTTGTTCATAAAGGTCTCAAAACACTGTTGGATGCCAGATAAGTGGCATAAAATTGACACTGGGGGTTTGCATCCACTTTTTTGCATGCAAAAACGTCATTATTTCACTTTTTTTTATTTCCACAAAAATTTTCCGGGATCGGGATCCCGGACTTGGGAGTTTCTCGGGATCGGGATCGGGATTTGAAAATTTTCGGGATCGGGATCGGGATTGGTATTTATAGATTTCGGGATCGGGATCGGGATTGGGGTTTCGGGATCGGGATCGGGACTGGTAAATCCCGGAATTTCACGGGATCCGGGATCGGGATCGGGATCCCGTTTGAACCCTAGGTACATGGAACGTTTTCCAAGCAGAATCTTCATCACTTTTCATGATACTTAGAATATAAATACCTGAACAAACCTGCCTAGTCAATATCTCACATTATTGAATAGTGTATAGTAGGGGAGTGGTGTTGGTAACACAACCCCAAGATTTTAGATTGCTACCTCTCCCACAGCTCAGAAATCAGCGTGTGCCGGACCTGCTGTGGGACACCAAAAAAGCTGAAAAAAATTTTGCACTTGGGGCGACCCACCCTGAGAGGGGTCGCCGCGACCCCCCAAATTTATGCGAAGTAGAGGGGGGTTGCGCCAATATCTCCCTCAAGTTTCAGCCTCTGGGGCGCCCTAGAACTGGGGATAGGATGTAAGAAGTAAAATCAAAAAATAGGTGCCGGACGTGACCGGGAAGGTGTTTAGAACCGTACACTTCGCTAGCAAATTCAGCCAACCAAATTCCCCACCAAAATCTCCCCACAACCCGCAGCACAAGCTGTGCAACGTGTCCGACACGTTGCCCGGCGACGGGTCCGGCCAGGCCGACTCGGAGCCGGCCGACGAGAGCACGGTTGCGGTGGCCGACTTGGACTTCTACGTGGACAAAGACATGGTGCACATCGCCGACACCAAGGTCGATCGCAGGGTCGGCGAGTACTTTCTCAAGCACATCTCCAAGTTGAGCGAGGTTGGTTCGATTGCGTGAGATTTCTTGCGCTTGCTATCGCTGTTGCGTCTGCATGCTCGTTCAGATAAATCGCCGAAGACATTCATGTTTAGCGCCCCCCCCCATGAGATGTGAAACATGTTAGAATGTTACAAAAAACATGCCTAGCGAGATGTTCTAAATATCTTTTATCCAGCGGGATCGGTCCTGTTACTGGTACGCAGTAAACGGCCAATGAAATTTTCAGCCCCAGAAACCGAAAATCACAGCACAATGAAAGCATGGGTCAGAAAAACCACTTTTATTTGGGGTACCCTCCTATTTAATACCAGTGTAAATACTAAATCTGATGAGGGAACCACTATCGCATTGAAATTTTCACTTTTTTTTAAATAAACACCTTCCCGGTCACGTCCGGCACCCATCGTTTGGTTTTACTTCTTACATCCTATCCCCAGTTCTAGGGCGCCCCAGAGGCTGAAACTTGGGGGAGATATTGGCACAACCCCCCTCTACTTCGCATGAATCTGGGGAGTCGCGGCGACCCCTCTCAGGGTGGGTCTCCCTAAGTGCAAATTTTTTTTGGTGTCCCACAGCAGGTCCGGCACCCGCTGATTTCTGAGCTGTGGGAGGGGTACAAATCTCAAATTTTGGGGTTGTGTTACCAACACCACTCCCCTACTATACACTATTCGATAATGTGAGAAAAATTTGAAAAATTTCTCAAAGTTTCACTTATTCTCTAAAAAAACACCACTCCCGAATAGATGGATGACAAAAAATTCACGTTTTGAACTTTTTTATTAGACACTTGAAGAGATGGTTTACAATACTTTGAAGGGAAGGGTTTGAAGTTATGTAAAGAACCATACCTCTAAAATGCCTGCATTGCAAAATTTACTTAGGGTGAATTTTATGACATCACAATGGCATCATTGCTGGAACAAAAATTTACAAAATTTACACTTTGAAATTCCTCCAAGTAAATTTTGCAATGCATGCATTTTAGAGGTATGGTTCTTTACATAACTTTAAACATCAAACCATTCCCTTTAAAGTATCGTAAACCAGCTCTTCAAGTGTCTAATAAAAAAGTTCCAAAAAGTGAATTTTTTGTCATCCATCTATTGGGGGTGGTGTTTTTTAGAGAATAAAAGAATTTTTTAGAAATTTTTCACATTTATCCCACATTATTGAGTAGTGTATAGTAGGGGAGTGGTGTTGGTAACACATACCCAAAATTTTAGATTTATACCCCTCCCACAGCTCAGAAATCAGTGGGTGCCGGACCTGCTGTGGGGCACCATAAAAGCCAAAAAAAAATTTGCACTTGGGGCGACCCACCCTGAGAGGGGTTGCCGCGACCCCCCAATTTCATGCAAAGTAGAGGGGGTTGCACCAATACCTCCTCCAAGTTTCAGCTTCTGGCGCGCCCCAGAACTGGAGATAGGGTGTCACAAGTGAGATCAAAAATAGGGTGCCGGACGTGACCGGGAAGGTGTTTACTAAAACATTGAACTATTGAAAACAGCTGGAGCGTCAACTGAAACGTGTCACTCCCCCGGCGGCAATACGCGCGGCGCAGACATCCGCAGAGCAAAAGAGGGCCTGAGCACTTGAAATAGAACTTTTTGCCTCGTGGAACACGATTTCTTATTTTCTGCTTCTGTAGAGCTGTGGACGTTTTAATTGCGTCCCTAAATTGTTTTGGTGCGACATCACCCGGTATCTGCTGATAATCATAAACGTCAATGAAAATTTTGCGGATGCGATCGTTTAACTTTGCACGCATCGTATATCGTGTTTGATTTGTTTGTTTGATCCTGTAGTAGTTGATCTATCGTCAAACAACTACTTTTTTCTACATTGGTTCTGTTTTGGGTTCTGATTTCTACCAGCATTATATGGGTGAATAATGTTTTGTTGATTTTTTGAATGTTGTCTATTGGTCAAGCACAAGTTAACTGATGTTGTTGCAAGAATAAAACGTGTATTTGGGTTTTGAAACGATTTAGCATTAAGCATGGCATTTTTATTAACGTCTTTAAACATTTATTCAAAACCATAACAAAATATTTGTACTGGCATTTACAATTTTGATTTTTGTAGAGGCAGTTTCAGCTTATTTCAAAGATCAAATTTGAATGTTTGGAGCCTCATTCCGCCAATTATAAATGCCAGTGCAAACTGTGCTGATTTGCACTCCTATAAAAAGCATAACCATCTGCTCAGCAAAAAAACCCAGGCAAGTAAAGGCATCACGTGGTTTATTTTGAGAAGTTGTTTTCAAGCTGACTATGTAGTGATCTCTATTTTTGCCTCTGAATGGTTCACTATTTGAATGTGCAGACAAGAAAAAAGCATACAAAATATACTTACCATTAGTGAGTGACCAGCCAAGACGTAAAATACACTTTTGAATGTAGAGAAAGTATAAATATTTACTCAGTGTTGATTGAGAAAACACCTTCCAGTGGATGTCATGCATCTTTGGTAAACCAGCATACAACTTTGTAATAAAATTACATACAATTTTGCAGACACACATGTGTTTTACTTATATTTACATTCAAAAACAACTACCAAAACAACAATATAAATGTTATGCAAAAATAGAGGCAATGTGTTTTACTTATATTCACATGCAAAAAAAACAACTACCAAAACAACAAAATTAATAAATATTATGCATAAATAGAGACAATGTAGTTGAACCAAAATATTTAAAAGCGGTTGACTAGGCTAATTTATCCGCTCTAGCTCACAATAAAATTGGTGAAAAACTAAACTAAATATCTGTATAAAACTGTGAAACATTGGTAATATACATACCCATTTATTTAAGATACTTTTGCTTTTTATACCTATACTGACATAAGAAAACCTTAAAGCTGCAGAGAAAAACCTGGCAGTAAAAAATAAAAACCAATAATTACTGAGAAAAAGCACCAGGAATCAAATTCACCCTCCCCAGTGTTTTGCCATTCTGATTTACTGACATCAACCATTGGCTCATCAAATTTGGGGCAGGGGGTGTCCAGGTATTTTTCATGGGGTATGGATTGTATACCATGCCTGACAGATCAATGGTGATTTCAGTCAATACCATGATATTGTTATTGACAGTTATCTCAGCACCTGATCTCAGTAAATGTCTCAGAAAATTTGTCAATATCAGTGTTGGTGTTGGTACTAGGGTGTCAAATTTCCGTTTTCCGTTTCTGTTTTCCGCAGGCAAATTTTTTCCGTTTTCCGGCTGCTGAAATTTTTTTCCCGTTTTCCGGCAACTTTTTTTTCCGTTTCCGTTTTTCCGGCTCATTTTCCGTTTTCCGGCTAAATTTTCAGTTTTTCCGCCTTTTTTCCGTTTTCCACCTCAATTTCCAGTTTTTCCACCTTTTTCCATTTTCCGTCTCAATTTTCCATTTTTCCGCCTCATTTTACCCTTTTCTGGCTAAACTTTCTGTTTTCTGATCAGCCAAACTGGTAAAAATTCATGCAGATTGTCAATGATGTGAAAAATTTTCTGTTTACAGCAAAATTACTGGAAATTTTTTCCACTTCTAGCAAAATTTCAGCAAATTTTATCCATTTTCCAGCAAAATTTCAGCAAGTTTTTCCATTTCCGTGCAAATTTGATTTTTCCGTTTCCGTTTTTCCGGCCTCTTTTTTCGTTTTCCGGCCGCTGAATTTTTTTTTCCGTTTCCGTTTTCCGCCAAGTGCAAATTTTTTTCCGTTTTCTGTTCCGTTTTCCGGCCGCTTAAAATTTTTTCCGTTTCCGTTTCCGTTTTCCGTAAAAAAAATTTTTTGACACCCTAGTTGGTACCCAAATTAAAATGGTGTTTTAGTCTCAGCAAATAAAAGTTGCAGACATGTCACAGTTTTGATTCTGGTAACTCTTGAACCCTGATCTGGCCAACAAAAATAATGATTTGAAAAATTGTCAGTATCATTATCATTTGAACTACAGCTCCCCCAGCTAAAATTTTACCTATGATGCTTCCATGATGCTCTTTTAAGTGGTGCCTTGAAACAATGATTGGCATTAGTTGCTTACTAAAAGAGATTGTTGCATCTAGAAAGGCTAGCATTGTTTTGGTTATTTTCATATCAGTCCATATTCATGTCACCACATGCCAATAGTAATGCCAGATAATGGTAATCAGTAGTACCAGATGATGCTAATCACCACTCAAATCAGAGATTTTCAGTTCCAGGATTATGTCAACTCATCAATTAACCCTACTGAAGGGCATCCCTACTAGAAACAGCTTGCCAGCTTTCCTTCTCTGCAAACTGCCAGTAGCCAATGTGCGGCTTCTCTTCTGGTTCAGAGACATCCTGCAAATGTGTAGAAATGTATGGAAGAAAAGAGGGGTATGTTTTGATGCATAGATGCATAGATGAAAAAGTTGTTGTAAATATGGGGGGAAAAATCTTTAAAAAATGTAGTTATTCATCACAGTAAAATCCAGGGACTGGTGTGAAACTGACTGGAACATATAGTTTTACTGTAATGAAAAAGTATGGGTTTTTTCAGATTTTAGATGTTTTGTAAATTCACACCCACCGCACCACATGAGAGATGCAGATCTTTATCCTCTACAGCAACTTTTTCATTTATGCATATTCTTTGAAGGCTGAGTCTGAATGGCTGAACCGCTATGACTATCAGCAAACGATCCCAGGAAGTAAACATTTGTTCCCAGCGAACAAACTTTACAGCGCGGTTTTTTTTGTTTGGGCAAGTCACAACAGGGGTATGTAAGAAGCTAGGGGGCTGAAATTTTACACGTAGGTAGACAAATGTATGGGGTATATTTTGATACCCATGTCAGCCCCCTAGCACATCATGATCATGAATCACAATTAAAATTAGAGAAAAATTGCTTGGCAAACTTTCTTTTCAACTGGAGTGTACTTGTCTTCTATCTTGCAGTCCCTTTGAAGTATTTATTGATTCAGGACTCATGAGTCAAAATTTCATTCAACCTACCCACTACCAAACAAGTTAGACATGAAAATGCCATCTACTCTTCTCTTCCATCCAACCTGAAATGGTTGCTGTTCCATTTTTGCCAAATTCGTGCCATGTTCCTTATTCATTCTCAAATGACTAGCATTGTGAACATCCTCCTCGATCAGATGGGCGGCCCACGCGCAATGAAACAGCCAATAACCGATCCATAAAAGCAGGATTGAGATCGGGAAGATTATGGTCCATCTGTGGGGATTTGCGGGTTTCGGTTTTTGTCTGTGCAATTGCTCTGGCAATGTGATAGGGGACACTCAATTTTTATAAAAAAAATCCGCAAGCAGAGTACCTAATAGCATGTGGGCTACTTAGGATACAGCCAATGAGTGCTGTAAACTGGAAAATAAAGATTTGGGAAATAACCTCAAACATCAGGAATCCTCTGAAACATGTTTCATGGTATTTTCTAAGCTTTTTACATCAATATCACTGCTGGCTTTTTGCAAATTTAAAATGCATAGGCACCTTTGTGCACTGCATTTACACAAAAGCAGGGGTCTCCAGATTTTCACCCTACAGGGATTGGATAGAGAGCAAATCGCTCCTCTGGTGGGATAGATAGCGAGGAACTTACGCAGGATTATCGAGCAGGGGTGGATTGTATACGGAGCCTAGCGAACGCCCCCCCTAATATTTTGCCCCTGTAAATACTATGGAGTCATTTGTAGGCTCCGGGCCATGGCGGGATTGACGTTGGCATTGGCGCCAAGTCTACTAAAAATGTACTTAGCGATACCCCCCCCCCCTCAAAATTTGTATTTGTGGTCCTATCCTATGTATTTGTGGTCCGGAAAATGTATAACAGATGTTCAAAACACTTAGGTACTGTGTTACGTTAGAACATTTAGAACGTTTATACCATCTACATCCTTATATAAGGCTGTAAAAACTTATAAATGGTGGTTATTGTTGCATTTTTCACGTTTTTCTCTCAAAATTGCCACTCTGAAAAAGTAAACCCCCTGGGGGTATTTCGAGCAAATACGGTATCTTTGCATAAATATGGTATTGGGAACCCCCACCCTCCATTGGCGACCCCAGACAAAAAGTTTGGTGGGAAGTGAGAAGTAAAAAGCTAAAAGCTTCTCTTTTCACTTCTTACTTATCATTTTAGCTCGCTTTTTGCTACACTTCACTTCTTTCTTCTTATGTTACTCCACTTTCAATTTAACTTTTTATTCTCACTTCTAAGACGGCTTTTTACTTCTCCACTGTCGGAATTGACCCCAATGTGCCTGCGCACACTAGTTTTCAACCAATATTTCGAAAACTCATACATTAGATTTGAACGCATTTTAGTTGAAAAAAAGTGGTGTCTGTCCAGGTCCAGTTGACGGATGTTAAACGTTACTCATTATAGTAAACTCAAACACGTTCAAAACTGATCTATGAGTTTTTGGAATTTCGGTTGAAAACTAGTGTCTGATACTGCTCACTTTATGTATTTTAGCACCAAAAAAATCAAGGAAAAAGTAAAATCCCATCAAACCAACGCCCAGCCACAATGGATAGAAAGACACAGGAGTATAATGCCAATGAATAAAATGATGCCGATAATGAACATGGCCACGCTCAGGAACAGACACGGTCTCCTGCGAAAAAAATGCCAATTTGAGGGGTTCTTTCGGTTTTGCAAATTCTAAACTTGAGAAATTTGGTTGGTTCTGTATCGCTGGTGGATCGGTATTGGCCCAAATTTGGAGATGCCAAACCACACCGCAAGTAGTGGATGTTGCAAATACTGGTGGAAAGTTTGTACCATTCAATCTATCATTTCCTGACACGTTTTCCTTTTCCTCCGCTTTCTGTTTCCATCATTTTTCCGGCCCACAAGTATTTTTTTTGTTTTTTACTCCAACTCGAATGCGCTATAGAACACTAGTCTGTGCTGGGCCTGGCATCATATTTTTCAGTTTTCTAGGTTTTTGAACCCCATTCGAATGCAAAAAAAAAACATTTTTGTTAGGGGCCGTTTACATGGGTTTTTTTGTGACACAAAAATTGCGATTTTGTCAACCATATTTTGGGGTGAAAACCAATCAGTAGAAAGATCGGACGCCTCAATTGATCATTATTTGATCAACCCCATTGCATGTAACAATGTTTAATTTTTATAGATAACGCAATAATGCACAGTAGATAATGTATTTTTCATGTTGTCGGAGGTTGTCGCCGCATCTGTTCTACGCGTAGAACAAATGTAGCGACAACCTCTGACAACATGAAAAAGTGTGATCTAGTGTGTGTGATTACGGAAATTATGGAAGTGAAGTTGGCACAATCATGATCCATAGAGGTATCACACATGTAATATAGTTCACGTTGATTCCGCAAGAATAGTTGAAAAATTGCATGTTTTGTCGTCACAGAAAATCCGTGTAAACGCCGCCTTATATTTATTGTTTCCATATGTGTTTTTTTAAATAACTGTACACAAATTTTAAATAACTGTACACAAACACATAATTTTTGTCATCAATTAAAAATCAATTTGGAATTTAATAAAAACACGCCAACCTCCAATGATACATGCCCGTGTAGCAGGGTAGGCAGCAAGCGCAAAACACCGGGGGCCGCTGCCGCAAGTACCACGGGTCATACTGGTAATTCACTGGCATTTTGCCAGGTTTTTGTTGTATTTATAGAATAGAAAATTAATGGGTATGTAGAATGTCTGCGAGATATTTCGATATTTTTGGAGGATATTTGATGTTTTTAGAGGATTGAATTGACAATGCGCAGCCGAAACACATTTGCGTCTTGCCAACAATACGTTACACGCAGATGAAATATTGACATATTTACAAACGGCCTTGAAATTTGTGTATAAAAAATAGAATCTACTGCCTGCCTGTGTGTGTACCAGTCACATTTAAATATTCTGTGCCTGCGTGCAATTTGTAGGCGTATTTAGGCGGTATTTGATGGCCAAATTTATGTACACGATCGAAATTTGTACAAGACATTAGGTATTTGTGTACATTTGGGGTGATTTGAAGGCAGCATTTCCGAATGTTCACCTTTTTGCCAGTCGCACATTTTAGTCATTTGATGCCGTTCCAATGTGTTTTAGATTTTAGGTTGTGTGGGTGACTAAATTACATTCCAGGATGCATTAAACAAATGAAATTTATATCACGAAGAAAAGCTCCACTCAAAATATGAAAAAATCTACTATGAAAGAAATGAAATGAAAAATCTATTTATATGAAAGTGGATCATGTCGTCGATTGATCTGAATACATAGATATCTTTTTTAATCTTATTGAAACACAAGTAATTAGTTGTAAGAAAAGTGGTGAGTGATAAGTCGAGGTACATCACATGTAAATCTCCATCGTGTTAAAAAAATCAGCATAAATGGCGCACGTTGTGCCGATATGTGAATTTTTCAGTAATTTCAATCAATTTTACATCGTGAATTAAGGGCAACGTCGTAAAATCAAGACGTAAAATTGATTGAAAAAAATCATATGTCCGTGAAACCTGGGCTATTTATGCTTATTTTGGATAATTTTATAAATGATGAATTTCAGGGTCACACCTATATCTGCTCTAATGTTATCAATTTCAAGGCGAATTTCAATTTTCTGTTTGAGCGTTATTTTATGTTAAGCAGTAACTTGCGCTAAATGAGTCTTAATTGTCACATAGTAAATATGCGGTGATGCAAAAGAACCATGGCGTGTTCTGTGTCATTTTCTGGTGTTGTTATTGGCACCTCCACCTGGCACCAGCATTTTTTAGGACGCCAGAAAGATCTAGCTTGGTGCTTTTTGCACCACTACACATCTAAGGTATCACTTAATTCGTGACTTATCACTTAGTCTTGCTTATCCGCTATCACTTTTATTGTCACTTGTCCAGAGTTGTTAAAAGCACTGAACTTTTTTAAAAGTAAACGTAAACGTAAAGTATTTTTATTCTACTCACACATGAGTACAGAAAACGTAAAGTATTTAATTTTGTCTTTTACGCTGTGTAAAAGGTGAGTAAAATACTTTTTTCCAGAGAAAACTTAAAAATGAGCATTTTTTCCAGGGAAAACGTAAAAATGGTTTTTTTTTTATCAAGAAAACGTAAAAGTGGGTATTTTTCTCACAAAATTAATGTAAAAATTGGTGTTTTTACAATTTTTACACTGAAATACACCAAAGATGTGTGTTTTTCTCTCCTGATAAGTATTTTTTTAGGAAGATGTCCTATGTTTGTCAGTTTCTGTCTGGCAAAACGACATTTTCTGTCCTCTTAAAACACGTTTTCTGTACTCGCGTACTCGCGTACTTATCGAGTAAACGTAAATACGTTTTAACAACTATGCACTTGTCTAACTGCCAAGTCTCTACATCCAACCTAAAACATAAACATCTAAATATACACTACCTATATATACCTATACTCTCTTTCAGTCGTTGTAGTCTCTGTTCGTTCTTTCGTTAAGCATCGTCACCGCAAAAATACAAACGCAAAACAGAAATTGACTTCCAAACTGGCGCCTATTTTAAGCAAAAATGGCAAGCCACATGTGGTAAATTTCAGAACCCAGACAATATCTAAATGGCTTCTAAAAAAGGCCTGGATCGATAAACGTGGGGGGAGGGGACAGTGAAGCAAAGCAAGCGTACTTAGTGCGCGCATACATAGATACCTTTTATGTGTATACGCTGAACCAGTGAAGTCCCAAGAGTATTGCTGCCAGCTGTATTATACCGCAGTATGACACATTGTGTGTCATGTTAAAGCTGTTACATAGGAACTTACGCGGTAAATTACAGTGTACGAGAAAGGACTTCAAGTTTGAATGTTGTTGGAAACTTTACAATTTGTTTAGTCTACGATTTAACTGTACACTCACAAAAAATATGCATAAACATATTTAGTATGGAACTGTGGGAAAAACATTATGTTAAAAAACAAATATTGGCAAATTGGCAGAGCATACTGGGTTGGTCGAACCTGGTAAAATGTCATAAAAATGAAAATGGTATACAAATTTTCCAAGGGACAAGTAAAATGTAATTTTCTCAGTAATTTTTTAAATATTGGACTTGGCCTGGCCCTTGAGAGGTGGGTGTGGTGGATTTTTGACTATTTGCAATGATTTATGACTGCATCATTGGAATTTACATATGAAGGAAACTTTGAACTAAAAAAAGCATATTCTGTATTCGCTCCCTGGGAATTATTATTTTGTGAAACTTTTTGCGGGGGAACTTTTCAAGGAGGGATTTTTCAAGTGGAGAAATACCATTTCACCAAACTTTTCAAGTATATTTATATCAATTTATACCATGAAATATGCATTATTAACAAAAACAAAATATTTGTTCAAGTCAGACACAAACAACAAATTTATCATATGCCTAAATTTCATGTTTGTTGGCATTAATGGAGGAATTATTCAAGTGTGGGTATTATTCAAGGGGCAGGAATTATTTTAGTAAATATGGTATAAATATAAAATAGATGAATAAAATGAAAATGTATAATTTGAAAAGATTCAATACTATTTTTGGGAGTAGAGATTATTGTATATTTAATTTTAAACTCTACCATTTGCCCGCATTAATGATTTAAGCTGAAAAGTCATAAAATTCAATTCAATTCAATTCTCTTGACAAGACACATTCTTCAGGAAGACTGTTTTAGGTAGTAAATATTTGACCTAAAGTGGATGGACACACAGTAAAGAAATCATAGGCCTTAAGCTGGCAGCTTGAATAGTTGGTTCAGTTACACTGAAGCATTTATAAAGACAGCTGTGTGGCTGGGTGTTCCAGAGCAATATTGAAATGAAATGTATACTGATTGGACTGAATGTATGCTATATGAGGAATGTTTCCGTGTTTCGATAGATAATGCCACATTATAAATACACAAAAATCACACGCAGTAAGACTGAGAGCCATGTAAATAATGGACAGAGAAAACATTGTTTTTTTATTCAACATGAATAGTGTTGATTTCATTGTAAAGTTCGTGGTCTGGCCGCAATGGTAGATTCCTGTAAGGAATCTGCATGTAAGGAATCTGTACTGTAAAGAACCCAATTAGGATTCCTATCTGTACATGATGGGTTCTTTACAGTACACACATTAATTAGTGCAAAAAAGAATTTCCGGTTGCGTATCCACCAGACACACACCTCACACACTCACAAATGTCAAGTTCGCGTCTGTTCCACTGTGTCATAACACTATGAAACATAATACTCTATCAGTGGCACAAGAATTTGTGCAACAATGGTATGCGATTCCGGGTCCAGTTGCGGATCACGTTCTGTGTTGTAAGGCAATAAAAAATTATATATATATATATTTTTTTTCAATTTCATATATTGTCTGTAAACCGGAATGCGATCCTGAATTGAAATGTATAATTCTGGGTCTAATTGCGGGTTGCAGTCCGGGTAGGCAATTGAAAAAATTATTTATAATATTTTTTTAAATTTCATTTCAATATTCATTTGAAAACATGGTGCTAGAACATTTGAAAACATTAGAACTTTCTAATCCCACATAAATTTGATCTAACCACGTGCACACTTCTGGTTCAGGTTACACACATCGAGGTAGGATACGCATAGGTACATTCAAGATTCTTATGGCTACCGTATTTCCTCGAAATACCCCCCGGGGGGTGATTGTTTCATAGTGGTCCCGAGAGGGGGGGGGTTAAACGAGGGGGGGGGTATTTCGAGGGGGGGGGGGTTATTGTTTCACAAGAAAATTTTTGAAAACCAAGTACGAAATTGTCGTCTGAAACGTACGCAGACGTCGAAAAATGCAACAAAAACCGCCATTTATAACGTTCTGTAGACTAATATTAGTATGTAGATGGTATGTACACTGTTCTAACGTGACACCGACATTGTTTTAACGTGTGTTCTGCAATACACTGAACACAAACTACAGTTATTGTCATGTACGTTCCCTTTACACTCAATTTGGGGGGGGTATTTCGAGGGGGGGGGTGATTGTTTCATAGTGGTCTCGAGAGGGGGGGGGTCAAACGAGGGGGGGGGTATTTCAAGGGGGGGGGTATTTCGAGGAAATACGGTACATTGAAAGTTTTCCGTATCCTGCAAAGTGGATACGGATAGGTACATGAATAAAGATACGCTACGCGGAGATTCCTTACAGTATTTTCCCGCCGCAATAGACACGCTTTTGCTGCGTCCCTATCATTTGGCGAATAAGTGTCGGATGACATTTTATTCAGTTTTATTTTTCAGGTCCATAATGTAAAGTCGGCAGACTTATCGCCCTACAAACATTTGCGTCAATCTCTCCAGTGGAGAGTGCATGACGGCATTAGGAATTGTGACGCAATATTTTAACGATTGGAATAGATCGGGTCACTTATGAAAACTGGGCCCTTATCCCAGTTACCAGTTGCGTATTATACAAATGAGAGTGAAAACTGAAAGTTAGCTAAAAATCGTTAAAATTTGCTCCGCTTTGCCAATTTCCACCTTCATAATCGCTATTTTTGTTTATATAAATGGTTAAATAGCTATTGTGAGCCTATTTTATTCATATTTATAGCGGATTTCGAAATTATCTTCTGTTGGAACAGACCCAGCGAATGAAAAAATAATATAAAAACAAAAACGGTAGTTTGAACGGTAAAACGATAGTTTGAACGGTCAAATTCGTTCACTTTCAACGAGCAACGTTGAAAATGTAGATAACTAGGGCGTGGCACGCACGGACGCCGCGAAATGTCCATTTTTCTTTTAATATGATATTCGTTTTCAATTTCTAGCGTCCGCGTGGGACACAAGTTTCGTTGTTCGCTCTATACACGAGCGAATTCTAACTCTCCGATTTTGTAGGATGAAATGTCCGCCGACTTAGTAAAATAGTTGATTGACTTACTACAAGTTTCTTGTAGTAAGTCAATTAACTACTACAAAAAGAATGGACCTATTTACTGTGGGACTAAAATACACTACCGTGCAGAATAGTTGAAACTTCTCACCATAGAGAAATGGGAGGTTTGGGGTCCACCACAAATTTGTTGCTTCCCATTCGTTACGTTACGTGATCTTGATGCTGTTCAAGTATGTCAAGGTTTGGGGATGGGGCTACAACCAAAAAAAACTTTGCATCAAATTTCCTAGTCCCAAGATAACGGCATCTAGGTATAAGAACGCATGATTTTACACGGCAAATCTGGCCAGTTGTTTGAAACCTAATAACTCGGCCATTTCTGGGGCCAATTTGAACCATTCAACACAATTTTTTTTGTAGTAAGTTCAATCACCTACTACAATTGTGTGTTGCAGTTGCATATTGCGTTTTGCTTTGGAAAAAGCATTAAATGCTCAAGTGTTTTCCTAAAAACGACTTTTCAAATTTTTTAATTTGTCTGAAAATTGTTTTCGAAATTTCAAATTTGTTTTCACTCAATTGTAGCATTTTCAATTTTCGCTGGTGCAAATTTCCCTTTTCTTCAAATACCGTATTACCTCGAATTATCCCCCCTTGAATTAACCCCCCTCAATTAACCCCCCTCAAAATGGGCTGGGGAAGTAATACCCCCCTCGAAATACCACCCCCTTTGAATGATGTACATGATGTATGCAATGTACATGATGTATTTATTACTGTTAATTTGCATTGCAGCTACACATAGACTAGTTTGTGTATGCTATCTACGCTTTTATGTCCAAATATATCCTGTTTGGACACATTTATTACCTTTTTTGGGTACGCAAATTCCTACACTACGATCCTTTCAAAAATTTCTGACGAAATAATAAATCCCCCTCGAATAGGCCCCCCTCGAATCAACCCCGCCTCAAATTTTGCTGGCGAAATAATAAACCCCCATGGGGGTATTTCGAGGTAATACTGTAGTCGCCTTAGTACAAATCGATCCACTGAAAAATTGATCCATTGACAAATTGATAAAATGTGAAATTGATGTTTTGAATTGTATTTCTCCATGTTATACACTTTTTTATCAAAAACATTGGAGAAAATTCATGTTCATTCAGAAACGTTCATGAATCTCGAATTTCTGTTTGCCATCGTGGTTAGTGTCTTCTAAGTTCTTGGACGGGTCATGCCTTCTGGGATGGTCTAGATGTGCGATGGGTTTAGATGTGGGCTGTGGTTTAGATGTTGGCTGGCACGGGCCCTTCTGACACAACTCCATAGCCCATCGATACATCTAAATTTAATCAAAATTGTCCAGAAAAGTGAAAATTCGGAATATGTTGTGGAAAAAGCACACATTTTTGGCTTCGATTCATTAGTCAAGTTTAGACGATTGAGCTAAGGTTTCAGGTCGGGTGTCAAGTATACGCTTATACTGAATGGATGTTGTCTTTTATGCCAGGTGCCTGCTGAATGAATGCTATTTTAGTATTTATTTATTTACATGTGCATTCTATGTGCCCAAGATTCTCCCAAAGCTATAAAATGGGCCGTCTTTAGTGCGGTTATTAGTATTAGTGGTCTGGCTGTCGGCAAATTAGCAATCCACGAAAATTATAAGCATTCGTCATCGGCGAAAAATGACTCTGGCTTTGACATTTTCATTGTTGGCTTGTTTTGTCATCAACAGCCAGGTTCTTCAGTGGATTTTTGCACTATTGCTGCAATCGCAGATTGCAAGTACTCAAACAAATATGTACCGTAAATCCTCGAATAAGTCCCCCCTCGAATAACCCCCTCTTTAATAACTCCCCCTGTCGGTGGGGTGAGGAAAAAATAACTTGATTAACTCCCCCTCTGGATTAAAAGGATACACTATTTTTTTGTTGTTGTTGCTGGACAGTCGAATACCTTAATTGCATGAGTTGACAAGCTACACCCATATACTCTGGTTACTTTACACCCTGCACGCGTGGTTCCCGCTGGAAGTGTGCCAAAGATGGTTAGCGCATGCGAGTTTCATAAAAAGATGACCAAATTGATTGTTGTTATAATGTTATTCATTAACATATTCACATCGATGAATTTTTTCATCTTTTTACAGGAATCGCATGACTTAACAATCATTGGCACGCTTCCAACACGAGACATAAATCAGTGCGACGGCAGAGTATCATGTACGCCGAGTATACAATGAATTAATTTCAAGTTTTCTGAGGAAAAAATAAATCCCATTTCGAATACCCCCCTTGAATCACTCCCCCCTCAAAAACTTCTGATGAAAAATAACTCCCCTTGGGACTTATTCGCGGATTTAGGGCATTTAGCTCTTCAAAAAACCCATCTACTCGCAGTCAAAACCTTTGAGCGTATCGGATGAGGAAGCAGCCGAATTGTGCCGGTGAGATAATTTTGGACAATCTTTTTCTCTTATTAAACGGTCATCCAGAAATATCGAAAGCTTCTAGTCATCAATGATTTTCTGTTCTTAGGTATATAGTGTAAAATGCATATATGCGATCAACCGATTGATTATTATTGGTAAATAATGATAATTTGCGATTTGTGCCGGTGCATTTTTGTTGGACAACAAACACTTCAGCCTGCGCGTCTGTCCAATTTTAAATAATCAGCTGTAAAACTAAAGTGCGGATGACGATCGTATTCAAAATAAATATTAACAGTTCATACTAAAACTACCTCTACTATAAGTCTGTGAAATTGAGCAAATTCAAAAACATCATCAAATTAATCCACCAACAATCGCAAGCAAATGCGACGCTGGCGACGAGAAAGTGTGCAAACGCGTGGAGGAGCTGGACGCGCTGCACGGCGTGAATATCTGCAACTTGCACCGGGGCGACACCAGCGCGCCCAGCGCAGAGTATAATTTGGGTGCGGAGTTTGTTGAAGGTTTGGCATTTTGTGTGCGGTTTATAATATTCTATGCAGTGGTTATATTATTGTTGCCGCACACAGTAGTTTATGGCTGAAATTTCCGAAAGTGATCAATCGGTTTTAGACGCATCTGAGTTCACCGGAATGAATCATTTTCGATCTCCGTCAGCAGGTGACGTACTGCATCTGCACTGCTCATTCCGGTAAATTCAAATGCATCCAAAGCTGATCTATCAGTTTCCAAAATTCCGGCCGTCAACTAAATACTAGTGCCATCAAGTAAAATAGAATGGTGTGATTGTTTTGGAAAACTCAGGTGACATTATAAAACCGCGTTCCACGGAGAGGGGTGGCGTCAGCAATGCAGACAGACGTTGGGCTGGTGGCATTGTTCCTTACCATGTTTGTTCGCAGTTTTCCACTTTATTTGTTCCAGTTAACTTGGAAATCTATGAGTTACTGATTGGAAGTGCATTCGGCTGAAACCGACACTCAAACCACACTCAAATGAGCTCCCACACAAAAACGATCGTTGGATGGAGTTGGTAAACTTTATCTCCTTGAAATACCCCCTTAAATTGACACCCCTCGAAATACCCTGGGGAACTATTCAAATCGGAGAATAATAGTTTCCGCACTGAGGGGCAATGATATAGAGGACCTTTTCTAGGGAAAGAAACTACCGTATATCCTCGAATAAGACCCCTCAAATAACTCCTCCCCATTGATTAACTCCCCCCTCAAAACCTCTGACGAAATAATAACTCCCCTTGAATAACTCCCCCTCTTGAATAACTTCCCCCTCTGGGTGAAAAATACGGTACAAAATTGACAAAAATGATCGATGAAAATACAAAAGAATGTTAATGTATGGCAGCGAAAGCAGATACATAATGTGTTTGCGGTGTTTACACACCTTTCAGTATCTGTAGAACTGTGAAATACTTGAATTACATGAGTTGACAGAATGACTTCATACAATGAATCAAGTCCAAGTTTTCTGAGGAAAAAACAACTCCCCCCTTGAATAACTCCTCCCCCCTCGAATAACTCCCCCCTCAAAAACGCTGACGAAAAAATAACTCCCCTGGGGACTTATTCGAGGATATACGGTAATCAAATATTTAAGGTACCTATACATCTTGCATATCAGAGGCCAGTTCCGCATAATGAGAAGTGAGAAGTGAAATGGCAAAGGCGAAGTAAAAGCGCAAAGGCGAAGTGAAACGGCAAGTGAATTGGCAAAAGCGAAGTAAAAAATAAGAATAAAAAGTAAATTTTCTTCGCTTTTGCCATTTCACTTGCCAATTCACTTGCCATTTCACTTCGCCTTTGCCATTTCACTTCTCATTTTGCGGAACTGACACCAGATATACACAATCTTGTCAATCATTCCCCCAATGAAAATGATGTTGCGAAAAATGACTGAAGAATGGTATGGTTTATTTTCAGATTTCCAGCAAATACACACACACTGAAAGGGCTACAATTTTGGCTGCGATGGACCACATCATGGCAAACACGTGCATTAAATTTAAGCAGAGAACATCTGAGAGTGTTTATCTCAACATAATGAGTGTTCGTTATACTTATTTTTTATAAACAGTTGGGTAAACCTACTATCATGTGAGCAGTTTGTTGTGAGCTTATGATCAAGTTGTTACATGAGATGAGAGATGTAACTTCCTCCTAAATTGAATGAGAAATGTATGATGGAAAATGTGTAAAATTCAATTATTTTTCTTCAAGAAATTGATGTGAAGATGTGACTGCAGCAAGCTGACAGCTCACTGAGAATAGCAGCAGCAACCTTCACACAAATGCTGCCAGTGCCAGCTCACTGATATAGGTATGCTGACAACTGACTGCCAACTGTAAACAACTGCTTGTCAGCTTGTTGTCTCTCAGCTGGGAGTTATTTGTCACTGACATGCATTTCCCTATGTTTCTAAAACATCAATACTATGGTTATTTTATTAAAAATACCTGTTACATAGGTAGGGTTGGAAAAAAATCGATTTTTTTTAACGACCCCGATTTTTTTAAAAAAAAAGCGATTTTTTTTAAAAAAAATCGATTTTTTTAAATAAAAATCGCTGGGGTTGAAATTAGCCCCAATTCTCTCTAAAATCGCCTCTAAAGGTAAGAAAAGCCATATAAATTGATAGGGAGTGCAAACTTATGCTTTCTGTTGTAATACAAGTACTGTAGAGCTTTAGAAAAGCTTGAAAGTCAGTGATTTTTAAGTTTCAGAGTAAGTATCTAGTTATATTTGCAGCGTGAATTACACCTCATCAATCATTTGCGATTTTGTTTGCAGAAATTGCACGTTCTTGCTGAGAACAAAGTAAAAATCATCTTGGGAGTGAACATGGATGCATTTGCATAAATGTTTGATGTTAAAACACATAGCATACCAATGAATACTTTCCGAAATGATTCATGGCCTACCTTACATGCTTAAAAGCACACAGAAATGGGTGCTACACCACCAAATTAGTTGAAAAAGTAATTAAAAAAGCAAATGATGGATTGCTTGCATGAAAATGCGCGCTTGCGCGCAAAAATTTTTGCATTTTACCTAGTGCAAGAGTACCAAAAATTTTTGCCAGCGATTTTTTTTTAAAAAAATCGGTACAGGTGCTGCGATTTTTTTTAATAAAAATCGGAATTTTTTTAAAAAAAATCGCTTAAAAAAATCGCTTGCCAACCCTATACATAGGTATTTATGAGCTCCTAAAACGCAGTATGTCGGTGGAAGATGCTTCACATATTTGGGTGTGCAACCAAAATCAATGCAACCACATTTGGTCAATTTGGCATCAGAATGCATTGCTTACCAGATTGGCACCGCTGTGCATGAACTCTTACATGCCCTGGGCTTTATTCATGAGCAGAGCAGGCCAGACAGGGATTACAATATCTATGTATGAACTTTTTGCTTAAATTAATGTTTTGACATTGGTATTTTGATAATTTTGAGGATTTTAAACAAGGCATTAGTTTTCAGATTGCTAAGGAGAACTTATTGCAAGGGGCATATTCACAGTTTGAGAAGAATTCTTACAATACCATTGACACATCAAACACATACTATGACTTCGGCTCTGTGATGCATTACAGTTTGTACTTTTTCCTTAAAAGTCGTTCTACATATTTTATATGTTCATCCGTTCTAACTGTCATTTTCACAATCTTTTCAGGCACACACGCTTTCAGCAAAAATGACCAGCCAACAATCATCCCAAGAATTCAAGTTCCTTCAAATGTAGTGATTGGGCAGCGTGAGAAAATGAGTGTGAACGACATCAAAGAAGTGAATGCGTTGTATAGGTGCAATCTTGGTTGATTGGGATACATTCAGGGTTATTGTTGAATTCAGTGATAGGTAAAATCATAATGGAGGATGTAATGAACAATGTTTGATTTAGGAGTACCGTATTTCCTCAATTTATTCTCTCTTGAATAACCCCCACCTCCCTAGACATACCCCCACCAAATTTACATGCCCAAAATTTCTGCAACATGGTTACACACACCCATGCATATTTTTTGGGGGTGTGTGTAAATTTATTTTGATTTGGCCCAAATTTGGCATGTGTGTACTCCTTCGCTTAGTGAGTTTGCATGCAAAATTTCAGCTCAGGGCGATTAGTGAATCCTATTTTATTTACACTTTTATTTTCATCGATCACTGTATTTTTGTATAGTGATCGAAATCCTGCCGGGGACCGGTCCCCGGCAATGTCGAAATGGCCCCGACCTGGGGTCAAACGTCCCCGGTGAGAAATTTTTTTTTCAGTAAACAAAGAATTTTGCTCCCCGACCAGAGATGTTTGTCACACGGTGATCACACGGTAAAACCAATAGCTGAGTTACTTTAGGAAATAAGGGATTATAAATATGTACCGTATATAAACTCAGATATACCCGGGCAACATTACACCCCACATTTTTCTGGAGGTAACACTCTATCATGACGTTATAACCGCAGTCCGGACTGAACTGCGGCTGACTTGTGGTAATCCCAAGCCCTGTAAAGTGTCAAGTAAAATGTTAAATGTCAAGTCAAATGCGAAGTTTGACATGACAAGTGAAGTCTGTCAGTCTGTAATGTGAAGTGTCAATTGTGTATCCAATTTTTTTTTCTTCCTATCCACACCTTCCTATCCACACCTATTATTGGATACAAAAACATAAGATTCGGATACGAAAAATAAGATTTGCATACGCAATTGACACTTTACTTTACATTTGACTTCACATTTGACACTTTACTTTACAGGACTTGGGATAGCCCCCTGAACCGGTTCGGGATGAACTGGAGTGGGTTGGGGAGTCAGTTCATAAGTTTTTGGTTAAATGTCTGCCAGCCGAAGACATAAATCAGATCTTTTTGTAGAGTATCATGTCTGCCGAGTATATATATGTCTAAAGACACCTTACATCTCCGTCATTGTTTGATTTTTCTAGTCACTATAATTGAGCAATCAAAATCAAAACCCCGGACCAAGGCCCCTTGAATTAACCCCTTCAAACTTTTCATGAAATGATGAACCCCATGCTTGGCGGATTTCGAGGAAATACGTATACTGGTGATGAAATGCGCATGCAAAAAAGCACGCGGCAGCGTAATTTACCGGTATGGTGATCACCTGAACGTGGAGAATTTAACCGTGGAGAATAAAAAAATCGTTTCATAAAATTCGTTGAATCAACAGTGATCGCATATTCAAAAGAGCATTTTACGGGGTGCCAGTTGTCAGATAAACACGCAGTTCGGTCGGGTCTCCAGCCTGCAATGATCATCGTAACATTGATTTTAAGGCGGACATCTCGCGCATAAATTTTTTTTTGTAAAAAAAAAGTTTTTAACATGATTTTTTCTCAAAAAAAACATTTGCTTTTTCTAGGTAAAGAAGGGAAAATGGGAGAAAAACACAAAAATAAAAAATAAATAGCCAAATATGAGTACCGTATTTCCTCGAAATACCCCCCGGGGGGTGATTGTTTCATAGTGGTCCCGAGAGGGGGGGGGGGGTTAAACGAGGGGGGGGGGTATTTCGAGGGGGGGGGGTTATTACTTCACAAGAAAATTTTTGAAAACCAAGTACGAAATTGACGTCTGAAACGTACGCAGACGTCGAAAAATGCAACAAAAACCGCCATTTATAAGGTTCTGTAGACTAATATTAGTATGTAGATGGTTGTTTTAACGTGTGTTCTGCAGTACACAGAACACAAACTAAAGTTATTGTCATGTACGTTCCCTTTACACTCAATTTGGGGGGGGGTATTTCGAGGGGGGGTGATTGTTTCATATTGGTCCCGAGAGGGGGGGGGGGGGTCAAACGAGGGGGGGTATTTCGAGGGGGGGTATTTCGAGGAAATACGGTATATATTTATGTAAGCAAATAAAGGTATATAGCCTTAATAGCTGAAAATTCAAATTAGCTAGTGAATAGGCACTTATAAAGCTAACAATGAGCAAAGGCTGTGAAAATAATTTATTTTGAGTGAAAATTGGAACCAAGTTCTCAAAAATACTCACTTTTACGTTTTCCGAGAAGAAAGTATTGTACTCATGTTTGCTCATAGTCATAAGTAAAAGTTTTCACATCAAAGTTTTCTGTATTCACGGGATGAGTAAAAAGAAATACTTTACATTTACCTACATGTACTTTGAAAACAGCTTTGGTACTTTGGACAATTCTGATTCATATCTATAAAGCATTCTTGTGTATTTGTAATTTGTTGAGGCTGTCGTTGAATTTGACGTTTCAGTTGTTATTTCTCATCATGCTGTAAATTGGGCTTTGACTGTGGATGATGACTCTCGGACACAATGAAGGTATTGATAAACATATTCTCCATAAAAAATTGCAGACCTGTATCATCATCCACTTTTATGTAATCAATTTTGCGATGGAATTTTACGCTGGAATTTTACGCCCGAGCTGTAATCGTAGCATTAGGGGCACCTGCACCATTGTACAATTCCATCCCCAAAACAGGTACTTTTTAGGCTTACCTAATTACATAAACGAATCAATTTACAAATAACGATTTCATCACTGACTCACTGGCAATGTTAAGGCAACTAAATCACATTGTGTATTCACTTCTTGCGGCCGAAAAGCGAAGCGAAGTTGGGCAACCCTCCACCGCTACCGCCGAGAATCGAGCTGGGGTCGGGCAACCCTCCGCTGCCACCGCTGCCCAGAATCGAGCTGGGGTCGGGCAACCCTCCGCTGCCACTGCTGCCCAGAATCGAGCTGAAGTCGGGCAACCCGCCGCCGAGAAGCGAGGAGAAGTCGGGCAACCCGCCACCACCGCCGAGGTTTGGCTGAAAAAATATACCACCGACTCACTGATAGTCAGATTATTATTTCGTCAAAAATTTTAAGCATTTTTCTATCAACTGATTTCGTGAAATATGCATTATTTACTAAATAACATGCAACTTTTGTCCAAATTGGATGCTAAAACTTTATCATATGCTTAAAGGGGGGTATTCGAGGGGGGGATTATTTTTTCCTCACTCCTCTAAGAGGGGGGAATTATTTGAGGGGGGATTGTTCAAGGCAGGGGAATTATTTGAGTATACCGTATTACCTCGAAATACCCCCATGGGGGTTTATTATTTCGCCAGCAAAATTTGAGGGTGGGTTTATTCGAGGGGAGGTTTATTCAAGGGGGGTTTTATTATTTCGTCAGAAATTTTCGTGAAATTCATAGTAGAGAATACGCTTTTTCACACACAAAAATGGTAATAAACGCGAGAAAATAGGTAGTATTGGGGCTATAGATGTACATCTGTACACAAATGAGCGTATAAGTGTATCTGCAATGCAAATTACCGTAAATTCTCTATTAGGACAACACACCTCCAATCATAGGCGGCGCAAGCTCCCAATTTGCGCTTGTGACATTCACATTAGCCAAATTTTCACCTTGTTACACCTTTTTATGGGAGCCCTTATGTTAAGTTGGCAGGCAGCCAAAAAAAATTGAAATTGCTATAAATACAAATAAAAATGGCTAAAAATAGGTATACAACCATGTATTTAGATGAACATAGTGATTATAAAGGAGAAAATTGGCAAAATGAAGCAAATTTTTAGCATTTTGAGCTAATTTTGAGCTTTCACTCTCATTTGCAAAATACAGGCTTGTGAATGTCACAATGTGACAGTGAAATTTGTGCGTGTGACACCAAAAATTTTGCTTGTGACATTCACAAGCGCACAAGCACTTACGCCGCCTATGCCTAGGGTTGGGACGATATGACTTTTCGATATCGATATTCGATATTCGATATTTTTTTCTGAAACTCGATATTTGATATCGATACGATATGGACCCTCGATATCGATATTCGATATTCGATATTAAAAAATGCTCGATATTCGATACTGATATTTTCTATATTTCGATATTTTGCTTTTGGTATAGCAGGGCATATCTCATTTGGCATATTGCATTTCCATTTGATCACAAACCCAGCTGATCATCTCTACTGAAAAGTAGATGATACAAATTTAAATGGCACACAATGATCAAAATGAGAAAATGATTTTAAAATGTGACAGATGTGGTAAGGAAAAAGGTGCCAGCCCCATTTATAGGTGCCATTGATGTTTCCATGGTGTAAGTAGCTATTAAACATACATACATATACTCTTATGTAAACATCTGAGAGAGCATTTGCACAAGATTTGATGCTGCCGCAAGTGCTGAAACAAAAATACCTGTCATGTGAGAAGAAAGTGCGCGCTTGCGCGCAAAATTTGTTAAAATTGCTTATGAAATCGCCTTCTAATAGTGCCATTCCTGGCTTATTTGAAGTCAGGCCCAGGGAGTATAGAATATCGAAAATATCGAAAAAATGGTTGATATTCGATATCGATATTCGATATTTTTTCAAAAGTTTCGATATCGATATTCGATATTCGATATGAAAAAATAGTCGATATCCGATATTCAATATTCGATACGATATATCGTCCCAACCCTACCTATGCCTCCAATGAAGCGACCTCTCCAATAGTACGACCCCCTTTGGCACGTTGTGTAAGTATAAAGCGACCCTCTCCAATAATCCGACCCCCTCCAATAATCCGACCCCCAAAGAAAAATTAAAAAAAGAAAAACAGTGTCGCAATCTTCGGACGCCGCTAATGTGACGGACAATTCAAAAGAGCTGGCGGGCAGTTTGCAAGAGCGCAAAAAGCTGCACCATCACCACTATTCACTGGAGGAGAAGCTGCGGCTGGTTGAAGAAACCAAATGCACATCAAAGCGTGCGGTGGCGCGACGTCACAAGATTCCCCGTTCATGCAATGATGTGATTACTTATTGCTTTACGGTGCCATGCTCATATGCGTTAAATGAAAAGTTGAGTTGTTGAGTTTTTGAAAAATACAATACGACCCTCTCCAATAACGCGACCTCTCCAATAATGTGACCCCCAAAAATGTGCTGAAAACAATAAACTGACCGTTGCCTTATTGTACCTACACACACTAGTTTTCACCGTGACTTTGTGTGAAAACTGAAATTTTTTCAAATGCAAATTAATGAACACGGTTGAATGATTTAATTTTATTAAATTTGAATTAAAATTAATGAAGGTTAAAGTTTCAAAATTTGAAAACTAAAACACATATAGCATACAAAGAGAGTAGGCTGGATGTCGCCATGTCGCCATTTCAGTTTTCACATCCGTCACGGTGAAAACTAGTGTGTGTAGGCACATTGTGGCCACACAAGCTGGTTTTCAATGTTCCTTTTTGAAAACTCTCCTAGGCGATGCATCGCTGTACGGAATTCAAAAGTGTGCAATTTGCACTTTTATTTTTCAAAAAGTGACAGCATATGTGAATATTGGTTTCGGCAAGTCACATTTGCCGTTCAAAGTTCACATTTGCAGAACATTTTTGAAAACTGTAGGGCGACGCGCGTCGCCAACAAAATACTCTGAAGACAATTTTGAAAACTTAAAATTGAATAATGTAGTTTTCAAAAATGTACATTCTAGTTTTCAAATTTGCAGAACATTTGTGAAAAGTGCGACGTACAGCGACGTCGCTGTACGTCGCTGTACGTGCCAGTTTTCAATATCTGTGCAACATATGTGAAAATGTGTCGCTGTACACACAAAAAGTAGCAAAATCGTCGCCAGGCGTCGCTAGTTTATGGATTTTCGCCAACTTACTCCAAAATCCTTTAAAAAACACTGGATGGATGGGTTAATGTAAAATTAAGAGTGTACATGCAGTATTTTATGCTGCATGTACTGATGGGGTTGTAGAAAACTTGGGATGCATATAAAATAAAATAATTTTTTTTTTAAAAAACGTCACTGTGGCGACGTTTCAGGTGACAACTGTATATGTCACCTGTTTCCATAAGTTATTACCAATCTTGAAAAGTACTTATAACATGACAGAATTCATAAATTTATCAACAACACCGAATCTGGGACTTGGTACTACTGTTAATTAAATCAATCTTTCTGAAATTTGTGTGTACCATGCAATTGTTAGTCATGATCTTGCATTAAAATATAAATATATATATAATTTTTCATTTCATTAATTGATAAATATTTGTGAAAGTGATTTATACATGCAGTTAGGTTGGCACTCTGTACAATGGGCTAAATGAAATTTCAGATGCAAATCACAGGGATGAAATTCAAGATGCCATCACAGAGAAAATGAAAGACTGGTTTTGATGTACTCATGGCAGACTTAGATACTGCTCAATTGCCAGTCATTGGTGAATTAATCCAGTATGACCAACTGCTTGCACAATCTTTGGGTCAATACCAGCATCAACACTCCAAGGTGACCAAACAACTAAACAGTATCTGGCTAGCTGCCAAACCTGATTTTATGCATATAACATATGTCTTATTTTGTGCACTTTCACCTTGCATCACATTTACTAAGCTGAGTTTTCCTGAGCACTGCTTGGCTCAGCTGGACTGGAGTTTTTGGAGTTTTTGCTGCAGGCTGGAGTGTTGTAATGGCCTCCACTGGGTGCTTGGCAGTTAATTTATACCCTTTGCACTGACACTTGGAAGTTGTGCACATACAGTAAATAATTTTGAAAAAATCTCTGGAAACATAAAAAGACTATGTGATTTTTCCAAGCCTTTTTTTGCATCTTTACATTTCTTTTTCAAGACTTTCACTCATTTCCTCAATTCCATGGATAGATCCAGATAACTTTTGAGTTTTCAAAAAGGTTCATGTTTATGTTAAATTTTGTGACAGATCGTAATATTAAATGAAAACATTTCTGAAAACAATACAATAAAATTGTTTTTATTTTTTTTGTGCTAGTGTATTGAATGTGACATTGTCTCAGTCAGTGTTCACTTGTTGTTCATTTTTTTGGCTTTCATTTACATACAAAATCAGCTGTTTCAATTGCACTTGTGATTTTTAAAAAAATTATAAAGTGGATTGTATAAAAATATCATTACTTGTTTTGCAGAAATGTTATTGAATTCAGGTTTTTTTTGTTTGATGTGAAAAAATAAGGGCTTTTTACTGTGATAATGCAATAATTACAGATACACAGATGTAATTTTAAAAAATTATTTAATGTTTTAAGCATAACCACAATTTCTTCATCATCTTTGAACTTCTATTGTGAAACATGGTATCAAATGAAAGAGAAAAAAAAACTGGATATATATCTGAGACGGATATCATATACAATGTAAAACTGAATTTTTAAAAATATTTATAGTTAGAAAACGAATTAATTTTTAAAAATATGTATAACAGTGCTAAAAATATACAATACAGTCCCAAAAATCAAGCATAATTTTCTGCATCACATGCCGCTTACAGCTTGTCCTACAAATTCGTACTTATTCAACAAAAAAATATTTTGTCTGCAGCATTTTACCAGAGTTTTCAAATATGTGTTCTTCCGGAGGAAAAATAGAAAAAAAACAAAGATGGCGGCCATTTGGCTCATTACACAGACTGTTTAAATGAATTTGAAAACAAAATAATGGGTTTTCACAGAGGGAACCTTGAAAACCAGCTTGTGTGGGGCCATTGACGCTGAACATTGTTTGGTGGGACGGAAATAAAATTGACTGACCTACTAAATGAAATGATCCGCTGTTTGAAATAAAACCAGCGTAAAAACTACTGGCGCCAATTCCGCGAGTGAGGAAGTAAAGAAACCATTTTCGAAGTGAGAACTAAATTTAGATTTAGAAAGTTTAGATCGTTTTTATTTTTTACTTCTCATTTCACTTCTCACTTCTCATTTTATTTCTCACTTCCAGAGTTGTTAGAATTACTTAACTTGTTAAAAGTATTGTAAGTAGTTATGTACATGTAAGTATTTTTTACTCACCACAAAGTATAGAAAATGTAAAATACTTTTTTACTCGTACTCATGCGTAAATGTGTACTTAATGTAAACTTAATGAATTCGGTTGAATAATTTAATTTTAATTAAATTTGAATTTAAATAAATGAAAGTTAAAGTTTGAATATTTGAAAACTAAAACACATAGCATACGATAAGAGTAGGTTGAATGTCGCCATGTCGCCATTTCAGTTTTCACACGTGTCATGGTGAAAACTAGTGTGTGTAGGGCCATTGGCCCTACACACACTAGTTTACTGCGTGACTTTCATGGGAAAACTCAATTTAGTTTTCCCATTGTGCAGGCAACAGATGCAAAAGGCCGCCATTTGCAATTTTTTTATGATGATCCCTTTGTGACACCCATTTGAGAAAACTGGTCAAAAATGGTGAAAGTTTAATGAGTTGTGCACCATTAAAAAATTGATTTCTGGAACATTATTTATGTTGCATGTGATACACTATGTGAAACTGTACATATATGTACATTTTTCTGCTTCCAGTTACTTTTGTTCTTTTTTTAAATAATTTTGGAATATCAACAACATAATAATTTTTATAAAAACATTGGTTAGTTTGTAATACTTGTAAACTTACAGCCACATACAGTTTGTTTTTCTCTATCATTTGCTACTAATTGCACACTGTCATTACCACAGTTTGAAGAATGAATAAATTTAATGTGTATAACATATAAAAATCAATAAAATTTTAATCACTCAATAAGTAGCTGCAATTTTTTCACACAAGACACAGCAGGTATTCAGTATATCGTTAAAAAAATATGGAATATATCTACACAATAAAAAAATGACTAAAATTTTTTTCATATCCTAAAAATAAAACATGTCCTAAAAATTGAATTTTTCACCCTGTCATCTCATGATACTTTTAAAGAAAGACAAAAATATGTGGCAACAGATGAAATTCAAATGTTTTTCCACATTGCATGCAGAAGCTGAAAACTGATTTTGACTTGTACTGAAACTGCATTCAGTTTTTCAATTATTACCAAATCATGTGACACACACATGAAGAACCAAAATCAAGCAAATCAATCATCCAAAACCTCTCATCAAAAATCATCAAAATTTATGAAACTTCAACAATTTCGCCAATTTATCCAGGGCACAATGCCCTCTGCAGTCTTCATCCACTCCTTAAGTTTCTCTCTCAATGCTCCATGGTCACGCAATTCACTCTTGCGGCACTGATCAGCACGTTGCATGTCATCCAGCCACTCATACACATCCCTCCAGTCCAACTGCAGTATTTAGCGAACATAAATTGAACAGAAAAATAAATGTCAAAACAGTGATAAATTTCCCCCAAAAAAACCCGTGTGGTTGCGAAGCGTTTGTTCATCTGGAGCACGCAGCGGTGCTTTCTCATTCCCCATCTGGTGGCAGTCACAAACTGTATAAAATCACCTTGTAAAATGGCAAGCTTTCCGCAGGCAAATTTTTTTCTATTTCCGCTTCCATTTTCTGGCTCACTTGTCTGCTTTTCAAAAAAAATTCATTATCCAGCTCAATTTTCTGTTTTTCTGTTTCAGTGAAACTGGTAAACATGCATGCGAGTTCTCAATTTTGTAAATTTTTGTATTTCCAGCATAATTACAGCAAAGTTTTTCATTTTCATTTCCGTTTTCTGCCAAAAAGTTTTTGTTGACACCCTAAGTATCAATGAATAAAATCCTTTGAAGTTGTAGTAATGTGTGCCACTGTCTGAAATGTACAATTTTTACAAAAAATGCCAAAAATATCATGTTATAGTTCAGTTGAGTTTTCCTAACATGACATTATTTGTGTCAAACTACTATTTCTTTACTGTCGCCATGGTTGTCACCATGAAAACCATGTGAAAACTCAAAAATTTGAAAAACTTATTACTCATTTAATACATATTGCCAAGTGCCCATCTCCCTACACAAAATAGAGGAAAAAATTCTGCATAAGACCTCCAAATTTCACATCTCTGGTCCATACATGTCTCATTTAAAGATACTTTTTCAAAGTGGCCACGCGTGTGAAAACTCACCGATATGGCGACAAAAATGGTGACATTTTGACACCATTTTTGTCGCCATGGCGACAGTTTTCCACAGTGGCTTGCATATTGTGAAAACTGCCGACACATGTGGCGACCTTTCTTGTAGCCACCTGTCGCCACATGTCGCCATGTGTCGCCAGTTTTCACAACATGTATGCATATTGTTCCCATAATGACAGACAAAGTGGAAAACTGCTGCATGCATTGCAAAAACTGCTATTGAGCCAAGGAATATTGTCAACATGCTCGCACATTGTGAAAACTCAACATGCATTTTTTTAAACAGTGCAAACAGTATTATTTGTAATTGCTGGTGAATAAGAATAGCAGTGTTTACTTTTGAAGTCATTTTATTTGACTTTGTTTAATTCATTTGGAAATTGGTTTAGCAAGTAGTTTGTGACATACTTAGTTAAGTAGTTAAATGTTGTGCAATTAGTGAGTAACTAGTTCCTATCTTGTTACAACATCAATATAGTTTCATACACACTTGCAAATTTCCAATACAGTCACTTATTCAATCTCATTCACTTTTTTGAAGTTTGTGCAATACAATTACAGCTATGAAAAGCTCAAGAAATATGGTCAAAATACAATAATCATGTTTTTGTTTGTAATGTTTGTGTTCCCATTACATTTTTCAAAATTCTGATCCTAATGCATGATTCCATTTACTAAGGCATTATTCACATACCATATTTCCTCAAAATACCCCCAGGGGGTTTATTTTTTCAGAGTGGAAATTTTGAGGGGGGTATTTCGAAGGGAGGTTATTATTTTGTCAGAAATTTTCAGGAAATTCATAGTAAACAGTATGCTTTTTCATACCCAAAACCAGTAATAAACGTGGGTAAATAGGATATATCAGGACATATCGGGTATTTAGACGTACATCTGTACACATATTAAAGTATATGTGTATCTGCGATGCAAATTGGCATCAATAAATACATCATGTACATTGCATACATGATGTATATCATTCCAGACAGGGGGGTATTTCGAGGGGGGGTTATTTTTTCCTCAGCTCAAAAACACCTGCGGGTATTTCGAGGGGGGGTTAATTCAAGGGGGGGTGTAATTCAAGGAAATATGGTACATTATTCTCAAAAACATTCATTGCTGTCTTTTTACAATTGTATTGTCTGTAATATTTCTCTCATATGTAAAAAGTAAAATGGAAAACAACAGTTGTGTATATGATATTTTTCTTAAAAATATACAACGAAAAACAGTAACAAATATCAAGCATGAAAAATGAGCAAAATCAAAGACAAGTGTATCACATGTAAAACACAAAAATACTAAATATGTATCTGATAAAGCATGATTTCAGTACTTTCACAGATTAAACTGTGTTGATACAACATCACATTTGTTCACATTGCCCTCCTCCTCCTCCTCCTCCTCCTCTGTCTGGATGTCAAAAATGGCTGTGGTTAATTGCTAGTTCAACAGAGTTGCTTACACAGCAAAGTTTTCCAGTTTTCACTTATTGCATTTACATGTCGAAAATTGAATTATAGTTGTCCATGGTGCAGGCTAGCCGCGAGTGTTCCGCGCGTGAAAAACATCGTGCTAAAACAAACGCGCAGAACCAGTTTTTGTTGTGCACGTGGGGAATGCAACAGCGCGCTTATGTGTTGATCGGGTCTATGGGCACAGAAACCAAACGTGTCAACGCGTGCGGACTTAGAGGTCAAATTGACCAGGCGCACGGAAATTTTTGTTTTAGCACACGCACAGATTCTATGTGTTCGCAAAACGAACACGTAATGAGCACTAAGTCATTATCGCGAATTTTTTAGTGGCTGCACAGTTGGAACTGCATATTTCCATGAATTATCTACCGATTTTGATGGCAGAGCACTTAAAATGATCAGAATGGTGTGGCGATCACTTGAATAAAGCAATTATATAAAAATATATCAATATAATTTATGCTTTTGCGATAATCTTGTGTGTGTCGAAATGTTTTGTTCCACACACAGACTTTGCCTGTTACGCGCGCACCATTTTTGTGCGCGCGCAGGGGCTGCAGAGTTGTGTGTGTGCGCGCGCGTCAGACGACTTCTGTTATTGTCTTTGCGTGGAACACGTGTCCACCCAACGTTTTTTTCTGTGATTGTGTGCGGAAACGCAGCCAGCCTGCCATGGTGACAATGGCGACAATGGCGACATGTCGCGATCTGGTATGGCGACATTCAAGAAGTGTCGCCATACCACATGGCGACATTCTCCATTCAGTTTTCCACTATTGCATTCATGTTGGGAAAAATTGTGGTTTGCCGAAACCAACACACATGTTTTTCCACCACTAAATTTTACTTCATGCAAGATGGGAAAACTGAATGGCAACATGTCGCCATTTGAGTTTTCACAAGCGTCATGCGGAAAACTAGTGTGTGTAGGCACATTGGAGCATTTATGGTAGTAGTAATCAGTACATCATGTACATCGCATCAAGGACGTAGCCAGAGGGGGCGGGGGGGGGCGGAAAATATACCCCCTCCCACTTCCCGGGCCGGACAAGAAAATATACCCGAAATGGTGCTTCCGTAAAGCGATTTTGTCGCCAGTCCGGAAAAATTTTGCGCGCAAGCGCGCATTTCGGCGCCACACAGTATATTTTAGTTATACCTGTGGTTGAGGACCAAAAAAGCACTGAAAATTCACCCCCGTCGCTGTATATGTATGTAAAATACATACAAGTACAGCACTATTTGGCACCAATGCCAACGCCAATGGCGCCATGGCGTCGCGCCTACGAATGGCGCTGGCGCCAAGGCGCCATTCCTTTACCACAGGGATCAAATTTAGGGGGGGGGGGCGCCCCCCCATGCTCAAAAATTCTGGCTACGTCCCTGCATCGCATAGATGATGTACATCATTCTGGAGGGAGGGGGTATTTCGAGGGGGGGTTTATTATTTCCCCAGCCCATTTTGAGGGGGGGGTGGGTTAATTCGAGGGGGGTTAATTCAAGGGGGGATAATTCGAGATAATACGGTATACGGTATAAGCCCATCTTTATTACGAAAATTTCTGGGGAAGTAATAAAACCCCCTCGAATAAGCCCCTTCGAAATACCCCCCCCCCCTCAAAATTTGCGCTCTGAAAAATAAACCCCCTGGGGGTATTTCGAGGAAATACGGTAAACACAATTTCTTGTGGAATTTGATGTTAATTATATGAAAGGCACTGGTCCCCATGAAATTTTTGGGATAGGTACCTAAAATTTTATCCATGATAAAATGAGTTTGTGGCTTTATTTATTTCTGTGACATGAAATGACACTTTCTTGATGACACCGTATTTCTTCTCATAGAAGGGCGCCCTTCCATTCTTTTCGTCAACTTTTAACCCACTCATCTGTTGTAGATCCGCCCTTCTATTGGAAGAAATGCGGTCCATACACATAAATACCGTAAATCCTCGAATAAGTCCTCCCCTTCGAATAACTCCCCCCTGTTAGCAGACTGAGGAAAAAATAACTCCCCCCTCGATTAACCACCCCCTACTCTATGGGTGGGAAAGTCGTGTATGTATGGGAAACTGCTGTAAATATTTATGTGTACATAAAAAGTATGTATTCTTTTGCAAATGATGTTTACTACCATTGATTTGATTGCATTAAATACAGATACATGCATTTTAATAAATATTCTGACGAAAAAATAACTCCTCCCCTCGAATAAGTCCCCCCTCAAAAAATTCGGACGAAAAAATAACTCCCACGGGGAGTTATTCGAGGATTTACGGTATACAGAGTAACTTTTGATTGTTGGCGCCATTTTCTCTGGCGCCCGGCCAATTTTTTTGAATGATCAATCAACGCGCTCTTCTATCAACACCGTGCGGTGCATATGTTCCAGAAAATATTGACGATAAAACGAGGGGAATTGGCTACCATCAAAAACAACCGATTTGAGAAAAATCCGGAATCCAGGTAGTGAACTTGAAAATTCATAATTTTTCAAAAATTATTTATACCTACCTATTCGGAAAAAGTAGCCATTATCAAAAACCCCTTCGGACGAGAAAAACAACACTCAAATCTAAAACACATTTACGGGGTCTTTGCATTCAATACACGAGACGCACCAGGCCGCCGCCGCCGCCGCCGCCCATCAAGCTGCCGAAGTCGAGCGGCGCGGGCGCGCATTGCGGCAGCGACACGATCACCGCCACGCAAATGACCAATGTCAGATGCATTATATTGGTCATTTTTGTTCGATTGATAGTTGCACTGATCTGTGAGACGTGTTGAAGACTAAATATTTACCGCCTGTATTTGTATTGACACAAAAACTTTATTTACTGCTGATCAAAAAACGGAAAAGTGTTTTGACTGGTTGGTTGCTCGCGTCGCGCAGACGTCACACGAACAGAACTACAAATCAAATCAAATTGTTTACTCGGCGCGGACTATTCAAGTCAAATGCAAGTAAAAATAACAACGTACACCCGTCGGCCACCCTTAAATGCGGTCCTAATAGGTGAGATTGTAGCAGTTATTAAAATGTATTTGAGGTGTCTAATTCTAAAAGTCGACAAGTCCACAAAATGCGTAAATGAGTAAATTGCATTTTAAGTTTCATTTCCAATTCCAGGTCCGTGGTGCATGTCCAATGGGACTCTCTCATGCTCAACATTAAGTTCCAAATGTTAACAATAAAGTGTCAAATTTTCAGCCACTGCTCTGCACTTGAGGAAAATGCACTTGTCAACTTCTTTCACTCAAGAACATTTTTGTTCCCGCCCGCGTTGCGCTTGCCTTATGGGAAATTTATGGACTTTTAGAAATCGGTGTCCATGATCGACTTCGACTTATCACATTTCTTGCATTTTTTCCCATACAGAAAGTTTTTTCCCCTGCGGAAGGTGGACTTGTCGACTTTTAGCCCAAAACTAAGTGGACTTGTCGACTTCTTGCCCAAATTTTTTGCATTTTTCCCCAAAAATGTCAAATTTGGCACTTTGCCATATGGGCATGTGAGGTCAAAAAAATTATGGAAAATTATGAAAAATGTGCGGGAGTAACCCCAGATGACGTTTCCGGGCCTAACTCAAAATTTTCATATTTTGGACTTGTCGACTTTTAGAATTGGACGCCTCAATTTTTTTTACTCGAAAAACTTTTACTCGAGTACTGGATAGATACATTTACATTTCCCATGAAAAAGTACCTGTACGTACCCGTACAGGTACATACCGTATTTCCTCGAAATACCCCCCCCCCCTCGTTTGACCCCCCCCCCCCCCCTCTCGAGACCACTATGAAACAATCACCCCCCCCCCCTCGAAATACCCCCCCCCAAATTGAGTGTAAAGGGAACGTACATGACAATAACTGTAGTTTGTGTTCAGTGTACTGCAGAACACACATTAAAACAATGTCGGTGTCACGTTAGAACAGTGTACATACCATCTACATACTAATATTAGTCTACAGAACCTTATAAATGGCGGTTTTTGTTGCATTTTTCGACGTCTGCGTACGTTTCAGACGACAATTTCGTACTTGGTTTTCAAAAATTTTCTTGTGAAATAATAACCCCCCCCCTCGAAATACCCCCCCCCCTCGTTTGACCCCCCCCCCTCTCTCGGGACCACTATGAAACAATCACCCCCCGGGGGGTATTTCGAGGAAATACGGTACCTACTAAGTACATTTATATGCCAGAAATTGCAATATGATGGGACACAAAAAGTGACAACCTAGGTGCATTGTGAGGTATTTACAGAACTCACCGAAATTGAATACCGTATTACCTCGAATTATCCCCCCCTTGAATTAACCCCCCCCCCCTCGAATTAACCCCCCCTCAAAATGGGCTGGGGAAATAATAAACCCCCCCCTCGAAATACCCCCCCCCCTTCCGAATGATGTACGTCATGTACATAATAAATGTGTCATGTATAGTGATGGAAAAAGCGCCAGACTTTTGGCGCCAAGCGCCAAAAGCGCCATGGCGCTTTTCTGACCCCCAGCGCCAAGCGCCAATGGCGCCAGAGCAAAAAAGCGCCAAGCGCCAAAAGCGCCATGGCGCTTTTCTGAACCCCAGCGCCAAGCGCCAATGGCGCCAGAGGGTAATGGCGCCAAGCGCCAATAGCGCCAGCGCCAAAATTTTTTGCTACAATTCGTTTGTAGAATAATAAATTCATAGCTGTGACATACCACTGATGTCGCAGTAGTCAATTTAACTTTTGCAATAAAAGTTCAATCAACCACTACAATGTTTCATACATCGTTACAATCCCAAGGGATACACCTATTTTTCAGCCAAACAGCCCTACGTTTATAGGTCCAAAATATTATATCCCATTTAGTCATGTTTATTACCATTTATGGGTATGTAACTACCTCTTCTTTACACGATCCTTCACGATAACTCCTGGCGAAATAATCAACCCCTCCCTCAAAATACCCCCTCAAAATTTGCACTCTGAAAAAACCCCTGAGGGGCTGAGGCTATTTCGAGGAAATATGGCATATACATTTTCCCCAAATATTACCTAATCAATATGTTTTTCATATAAATGTTCCCTTACTCCCTTATATTTATCAATATTCATTCAGTCATTCTCAAAATTGATCAACTGGCTTGTCTATTTTCACTGAATCATAAAAATTTTATAATCATGGTTGGCGCTTTTTTGGCGCTATTTAAAATGCCGGCGCCAGGCGCCAATAGCGCCACCAGAAAATGGCGCCAAGCGCCAAAAGCGCCATGGCGCTTTCTCAGATCCCGGCGCCAAGCGCCAATGGCGCCAGAGCGTTTTAGCGACAAGCGCCAAAAGCGCCATGGCGCTTTTTGCTTTGGCACTAGCGCCAGGCGCCAGCGCCATGGCGCTTTTCCATCACTAGTCATGTATGCAATGTACATGATGTATATTACTGTTAATTTGCATTGCAGCTACACATAGACTAGTTTCTGTAGTTATCTATCTGTAGTAGTAAAAGACATCAATCAAAACGGCTGTGGAAATCATTGAAGAGGAAATCAGTAGAAGAACTTCGAAGAAGTAATTTAACAACGCTGCACACAGCTCAAACACTGCTAGTGATGTAAAAGCGCCGTGGCGCTAGCGCCAAAGCAAAAAGCGCCATGGCGCTTTTGGCGCTATTTTTGCCCGGCGCCAGGAACGAAATGTCTGGCACTGGTACTTGGCACTGGCGCCAAAGCAAAAAGTGCCGTGGCGCTTGGCACCATTTTGCTCTTGCGCCATTGGCGCTTGGGCTAGGGGTCGGAAATACACCACGGCGCTTGGCGCAAAAGTCCTGGCGCTTTTTACATCACTACTCACTGCACAAGGCCTCAACTCGTATTTGGTTTGATCAAATCGTGCCTTATTTTTTACCATTACACTCCATTAAGTGGCAGGAAAATTTCAATGCGATCGAAGAAGTAAACGATGCCTCATTATTTTATTATACTTGGCGGACCGCAAAGTAATTGCAGAATACTTGTAAGAGTTTTTACGATGGGAAAACACCACCCCACAAATTTTTAGACAACCAAATGCAATAATAATTCACAGAACGTAAAATGCAATGTATTTCTGTAAACTGAAACTCGAATAAACCCCCTCAGGTATTTTGGTGACTTTTCGTAGTCAACAGGGCCTGCATGGCACTGCGCAGCAGTTTTCCAAGCTGCGCTATGCCCCGATAAAGCACTGCACTGCAAGATCGACGCCGCTGCACTGGCAGACGAGTTTACCATGTTTCTAGCGGTTGTAGTGCTCTGCACAATTACGTTTCCTTATCCCCCATTAACTATTCACATCAACGTGCGCTAATTCAATTTAACTAAATTTAGCTAAGTTATTTCTAGCCTAAATATAAACTACATTCCACGTGGCACAAGGTGAGAGGGGAATTTCACATTTTCACTTTAAAATGCCCCGGCGCGGCGTGTGGACGCCTTTGAAGTTGTCGGCGCAGTGTTGTGACTTTCTGGGCGGCGGCCGAATGCACATTCTACCCTTTACTTATCTTTGGGCAGAGGCGGAGACTGTGACTGATAGGTAGGTGGCAACCGGAAGCCAGGAACAATGAATTTCACTGAAAGCGTATCAAAATAAATACAGTTCTGAGTTCCTCCCCATGTTGACTAGATTGTCGTGCGTCATCTAGTATCGGTGGGTGGTAGTAACAGCTTCTGATAGCGCCCCAAGTGACAAGTCACAGTCCAAAAAAATACATTTTCCGCCGCCCCAGTACAAATATTCCATCACGCTCAGAAGGGCGAGGCCATTGGGCTGAAACCTTTCTCACGGGCGCGAGCTGACCAGATAGTCACAATAAATGTGTCGCAACGTTGAGGGTGATAAGCATTTGTGCCTGCGAGCATTCCGCTAGCTACCGTAACTCAGGAATACAAACCCCCCGTAAAAAGTTTCCACGTGACATGTAGAAAATGCTGTAAATATTGTTTCACGCCAATGTCTTTCATATCCATGAGCTTATTTAATCGCATTTAGTAGATCCATTTATTAGCATTAGTTGCAAGCTTGTATTAATTAAACTAATTACCTGTTAGCTTGATTTCCTATGATAATTCATGACACTGTGTTTGTTTTAGTCATATTTCTTTCATTCCCGCTTTTGTAAATATGCATTGCACTGCGCTGTTGACTATTTTAGATTGTATTAGATTAAGTAGGGATTTGTAGGTAATTATGGAAGTGGTTAATTGTTTCTTGAATAGCTATTAACTATTAGATTAAGCCCCATGTCGCATGAAGCTATTATTTGATGCTATAAATTGTATTTAATTGTTACCACACAATTTATTAATCTAATTAGTTACGCTTTTATCATCGTTTGTTACCTTACGATTTTATTAAGTGCTTACATCAGAGCATCTGGGGATAATGAAAACTTTTGAGTGATTGCAGGGATTCGCGTGGTTCCCAAATATGCAGCCAGAAAGCGCGCATTGGGTCGCAACGTGCCCTTTGTGTTGTGCACAAAAAGGACTTCGGCAGTCGATGCAAACATTGATGGCATGCCGGAAAATCGCGCGATCTCCCGGCGATGTCATTGCAGTCGACGCCGTTGGCCCGCTGCCACGCACGCGGCGCGGTCATAAACACGTGTTGGTTTTTGTGGACCAGTGTACGCAGTTCGGTATCGCGGTACCGGTACCTGATATCTGACAGGATACTGTAGCATTCGCATTCTTGCTACACATTCTTCCCATATTCAGTGTGCCCGGCGTCATTTAGAGCAATAACGCTCCAAGCTTCGTTGAAGGGGCATTCAAAAGATTGTTATTGTATTTCAATACCCTTCAGCATCGCTCATTTGCTTACATGCCAAAGGGCAACGGAATGGTGGAACGCAGAAACGGTGTTCTGATGAAAATTGTGTCCCACTACGTAAATCAAACCCATTCCGATTGGGATTACCATTCAGGTGCTGCGGTGCACGCATACAATACCTCAAAACACCCGGCAATGGGCACCATGCCGTACACACTTTTGTTTGGGCGCCCAGCTGCGGGGCTGTGGGAAAGAATGTTGACGCCCCCGCGCCGGATGCATTGCTACCCGAGTCGACAGATAAGCAAGGCGAGTTGACCGAGCTAGCGCAACGCCTTACGGCGGCACGCAATGCGGCGCACACCGCGCTTAGGAATGCTCAATTGAAAGAGCAATACTACACCAATCGCCGCGCCCGCCATTTGAATTTGAAGCCCGGCCAAGCAGTTCACATTTTCACCCTGCACTTAACAGAGCACACCGGCCCTTTAAGTAAGAAATTTGCTGCATTTTTCCTAGGCCCCTATGAATGCATTTGCTATGCCCATCAGGCTGTCCGGGAGGGGCACATACAAACTGGGGTACACTGGGCACATACAAATTTGCATGTGCCCAAACTTGGAAACATACATTTGTGTTACAGTATGCATGTGCCTGAACCATGGGGCACATGCACATTAGTATGTTCCCGCGGCTGGGCACATACATGCGCGTGCGCGCGTGTATGTTTCCCAAACGCGGGCACATACAATTTTATGGAAGTCTGTATGTTCCCGTTACTGGGCACATACATATTTATGATTTTCCAGGTGCATATATTTTAAAATATGGTAATGCATTACATGTAAAAAGCATGTCATCAAAAAGTTCTTAAATGTCTAAGTAAATATAATCACTTAATTACCAATTACAAACAGCAGTTTTTGTGCCTCAATTATCACTTCCACAAATTAGCTGAGATAATTAGTGTACTAATTGTTGGTACAAAAAGTCGGTAAACTGATTATAATCATGGCAATTAGCAATAATTATTATACACACTTTGATGTGCCCGCCGCGAACACAGAATTATGAAAGTTAATTAAATGTCTAAACGAATGACATTTGACAGGGCATTTTTTATTACATACCATATTTCTTCTAATAGAATGGCATATTTCTGATAGAACGGCGGGTTTTGGCTGTTTTTCCACTCAAAAAGAATGGAATGGCAGCCTCCAATAGAATGGCAGGTAAATAGATATGGTGTTCGGAGAGTGCCAAAACATTATTGTGAAAACATTCATGGCATTCTAATTGATGCACTGATATTAAAATGTTGCTCAATTTCCATAGAAAATGCGCTCAAATGAAAAAAAAAACGCTTTTCTATTTCAATATCACCACTGTATTTCTTCTAATAGAACAGCATGCACATCTCCAATAGAACAGCATTTTACATTTTTGCATTCATGAAAACAAAAGAATGGCGGCAGCCTCCAATAGAATGGCACCTCCAATAGAACGACAGGTAAAAACTTGAAATAAAAATAGAACAGCACTCTATTAGAAGAAATATGAAAGTGCATCGCCGCAAACACACGCTGCATTTCTACACGGTAAGCATTTTTGAACAGCCAACAATGTGCCATGTTAAGCATTGTGCAATGGTATTCCACAGTTCCAGCTTCAAAGCCACATGCCGCCCCACGCGTAATTAACTTATTATTGCGCATGGAGTTCTCAGCTGGCAAAATTTATGGCTGGCTTATGGCATCAACAACATGGGATTTGGGGAGATTCAGTAGTAGACATTAACTACAGGCCACAAATTTGCAAATAAATTCCGTATCCGTTGTCTGAGCAAGCGCTGACCGTTTTATTTTTTAATTTAAATTTGATGGAAACACACACTCGTACCAGAGCCGTAGAAAATCCAAGGTGATATTTATGTATTAGGGGTTTTAGTGATTTCAATCGAGAAGACACCTCAATGAGTTTCTGAGGTCATTTGGTGACCCCAAACCAACTTTTTTAGCCAAATCGGCTTTTTTCTCGATGAAATGTTTAAAAAAACCCAATATCATACTTATCAAGTATCCTGCTTCCAGGAGTTCCTTAAAAGTATATTTAGCTACTGCTAGGAATTTGACACTAGATGTACTTGTTCTTGCTATTCTGATAAATGCTCCAAATATTGTTTTTTTCTGCAATAGATGCGACACATTAGAGTCTGGCTGGATGCATTTAACCACCTTAAAATTAAAAAGTCTACGTTTATCATAATTTTTGTATGTCATTTTATTTCCACCAAACATTAAATCCAAATCCAGAAAGGGGTAAGTGCCAGTGCTTGGGTCCGATGCCATTTCAAGGGATAATGTAGAGGGGTAAATGTTTATCAGTGTGTCATCAATAAAAGTTGGATAATTAACAGCGAGACAGTCGTCTACGTACCTAAATATATTATTCACTTTCATTATATCCGCGGCATTCCTATTCTCTCTTACGAACTTGTATTCCAGAATCGCAAGTGTCAAATTTGCTAGCGCTGGGGAATGTGCACCCCCTGCAGGGATACCACATTTTTGCTGAAATATCAAGCCTGCAAACTCTCCATAATTCTCTGTAATACTTAAATCTATACATTCCAACAATTCTTGCCTGGACAAAGTGATAATTGCTCGTTTTTTGCCACCTGTATCAACTGAAATATGATTCTTAAAAACATTGACAAAATCTGTTTTAACCAACATATCAATGGCAAACTTTATCGAGACAATCATCACTCTAAATGGCAATTTTGGAGAAAGGGTGGTAAAATCCGCGGTGTATGCTACATCTACATGTGAGTGATGCCATTTATCCAGCCAGGTTAACGCTTCCATGGTGCTTTCCACCATCCAGAAGTGCTTAACTCCTGTTCTTTCCTACACAACCATACAATAGCTACGCAACATATGTAAAAGGGATTGTAAAATATTAGACGCTAATAAACATAGGGGCTTAGTACTGGATTTTTTAGCTCCACTCACAAATCTATATTTGAAAGGAGTTTTATGTAACTTAGCTGTCCAGAACAACAATGGAATAGTTTCTGAGAAGCTACCCTCTGAGTATTTATAATGAAGTGTAATATTCCGATGCCTACACAGCAACTCTGTGAGTTTGGTGCATTTATCTCCCAAAAACTTATATGTGGTGCTATCGGAAAACTTCACCTCATTTACATTATAGCCAAGCTCATCTCCTAATATCTTAAAATAAAAATGGTCACACACAAACACATAATTTGACGCCGCTTTATCCACTGGGACCATAATTAGGTTTTTGTGAATTTTATCTGCAGTGTTTACACATTCTAAATAGACTTTCTTATCAGTATTCACTTCCCTATCCATCGATAGGCGAAACACATGTTTTATACATGCATTTTTTGCTGCAGTTATAAAATTATTAACAAAACTTCTATCACCATTTTTCTTAACTAGATATGCTGTCAGTGGCCCTAGCGCCATTACCAACTCATGAAAAACATCCATTTTATTGGCAGGCTTAGGTACTCTATATTTTGTTCCTTTGTCCAAAAGTTCTGTGAGCTTTGCATTACCCACTACACATGTATCTCATGTGTACACATGCTTGTGTACATCATGTACATATTTCTGGCCAAATTTTGGCCCACATTTACACTCCTCCTCCAGGAACCTTCTAAACTCAACAAATGTCAGAAATCTCAGGCGTTTTGTGTAGTTACAGAATTTCAAAATGGTTGGGGTTTCATACCGAAAAGTCAAACTGACATTGTCAACCACCTCCCACAATGGTTCCGGCAACGTTTCACGTACTTCCTTGCAACATAAAATACGTTTTAAATTTACCTTATCAAAGAGCTTATTTTTAAAAACCACTACCATGTGATAACCTACTTTCTTCTTGGGTGTACTCAATTTATTGCGACTGAATGTAACAATTTTCACAAAGTTATCAATAAAGTCAGTAAGTGTTGGACCTAGCTCTTGCATCGCACGCTCCCACACAGACAATCGAGTACACGAAAAGAGTGTGTGGAGATAGCGATAAACTAAATATGTTGTGCAATTGGTTATACCTCTCAACTTTTCTGCCACTTTTTCCATGTTAAGTGGCATACAGTTTGTCTTATTCCCATGCGAGCGCCCACGCCTGGGCACTGGGTACATAAAATATGGACTACACTTACAAGATTCAGGTGCTGGAAATTTATTCACTAAGTTGCCCACACCAGATACATTGTCATTAAGTCCAAGTGGATAAACAGTATTTATTGTCAACATGTATATTTTCTCCACTACACGAAGTTTATCCTCAGGACCATGCCACAGTATTTGACACAAAACATCATGTAAAGTGCACTTACTATTAAAGTGGTTGTATAAATACTGACACTTATTGTTGCATATATTTCTTAAATGTTCCCCCAAACTCTGCCGTAAACTACGTTTTGTTTCGCCAACATACTGTGCCTAGGGTGTCAACTTTCCGTTTTCCGTTTTCCGTTTCCGCTTTCCGCAGGCAAATTTTTTTCTGTTTCCGTTTCCGTTTTCCGGCTGAAAATTTTTTTTTCCATTTCCGTTTTTCCGGCTCATTTTCCGTTTTCCGGCTAAAATTTCAGTTTTTCCGCCTTTTTTCCGTTTTCCGGCTCAATTGTCTGTTTTTCCAACTTTTTTCCATTTTCTGACTCAATTCTCTGTTTTCTGTTTCAGCCAAACTGGTGAACATGCATGCAGGTTCTCAATTATGTGAATTGTTTCTATTTCTAGCAAGATTTCTGCAAATTTTTTTATTTCTGGATAAATTTCTGCAATTTTTTTTCCATTTCCGGCAAAATTTCAGCAAATTTTTTCCATTTCCGGCATAACTTCAGCAAATTTTTTCCGTTTCCGGCATAATTTCGGCAAATTTTGCCGTTTCCGTTTCCGTTTTCCGGCCTTTCATTTTTCCGTTTTCCGTTTTCCGGCAGGTGCAAATTTTTTTCCATTTCCGTTTCCGTTTTCCGGCAAGTGTAAATTTTTTTCCGTTTCCGTTTCCGTTTTCCGCCAAAAAGTTTTTGTTGACACCCTAACTGTGCCAGGCATTTCCTACAAGTTAAAATATATACAACACATTTAGTGTCGCACGTAAACGTAGAAACACCAGTATCCGATGTGCATCCAAATATACAACCAGTCACTGTACTTTCAATCACATTAGAATTTGACATATGCATGCACATGTCGCATTGTTTTCTGCCGCATTTCTTTATCAACATATTATTGAAATCACTACTTTTATACTCAAAAAACGGCTTGTCATACCCACAAAGTCGAAGATTTTTTGTCGCAGGTGATTTACAAGGTAGGCCCCACCCATGGCTACTACCTCGAGTGCAAGTACCTACTGCCCTGGGGCTGCCAGGGTTTATCGCGGCCGCACAATCTAAATAGATTTGCCACGTTTTCTATGCTCTCTATTTTCATTCATATTTGCACTATGGTATACAAATAATAGATAACACTTGTATAATGAGCGAGTTACCTAATGACACACCTATAAAAAGTTCACTAAATAACCTGAACTTAACAGAAACCCGAAAAACCGACCACACATACCCGAAAAAATGAATGGTTGCATTTATTCACTAGAGCTAGAGTGACGCTGAGTGACGCTTTCAAGTGGCTTGGGTGACTCTTTTGTCACTTTGATTTTTGCCGCCACGCGAACCTACGGATCACAGCAGACGTGTGCTGTCTCCCAACCGAAAAACTCAGTCCCCCAATGTCTGCATTTATTTTGTTAATTGTAGTTCAAAGTTGGGCTGGCGGCATGGCCCTTTCATGGTTCCACGCAGGACCACGCTCACTGCGTAGCATAGATAATCCACAGCGCAGAGCGTGACCGTTTTTGCATTTGCGAAATGTCAAGTGTAGGGTGTGGGCATGTGTAAATAAACATTGCAGCACAATGACGCTGCACGCTGCATGGAAGTGATTGATTATCACACGGATATGGGGATAATCGGGTTTCCTGTGGAAAAAATGTGGAATTTAGCAATAAAAAATGCCAGTTATCAAAAATAGAATCTGTCATTAGTCAAATGGAATCTGGTAGTAAAATTTTTCTATCATTTTGTACTCTTTTCCGTATGATGTGGCTATTTTGTACTTTTGGTATGTAGTGTTTCATACTTCATGTTAAACAAATTATCACTACTTTTTGTCATGTAGATTTGCAAACATGGCTTCACGGCCTTGTTTGCTTGATAATGGCGACCCCCTTATTGCTAAATTCCACCCTAGTAAATACCACTGAAATATTACTGCGGATATGGCTGGCGGTGGCATCGGCCAGCCAAATTTTGTGGCACTTGTCGCCACCCCGGACGGAACGGCAGTGCGCCGCTTTGAACGCGTAGGCAACTTGCGTGTTGGGCCGGGCGGTTCGCGGCATTCATACCGCTGCGTTGGGTGCCACACCGCCAAAATTGGTCTGTATAGTTTCGGTATTTTTCTGTTTTTCAGATGCATCTGTTTTTTCTTTCACTATTTGATATTTTCTGCAACAGATGCATCAATACTACCGCAATGCACTTGAGATTCATCTTTCTGATGCCTGTTCTGATATTATTTGTGGCCGCCACACGTTTTTGTAAGTTGTTACCGCGCATCCATAATCCACATCTATTTACCTCGCATTTGTTTTGCCGCACACCGCTATGACATCAAAATGGTGCCGCGGGTCTGAATGTAAAATATCGAATGTCAAATGTCATGCACAGTGTAAAAAGTCACGTTAATTGCCCTGTAAAATGTCATGCATAGTGTTCATAGTCACGTTTATTGCCCTGTAAAATGTAAAATGTCATGCAAAATGTAAATACCCCTGAAAATTGTCAAATGTCATGCAAAATGTAAATACCCCTGAAAATTGTTAAATGTCATGCAAAGTGTGAAAAGGTTCCTAAGCTCCGCCCATGGCTTGCCTTTCGCTATAATCCGCTGTAGTGAATAAATTGCCGCAACGGAAAAAATATCACGCGAAAAGTGGGCGTACACTGCCACGCCACTGGCGAAAATGTCTGAAATAACACAAATATCAAATTTACTAGAAAACGAACACACACAATCCTAAACACACGCCTACCTAAAATAGTAAACCCGTATACACTTGGTGCAAAAATGGCGATGTTATGAAGCTTTAAAGTCAATGTGCAGATCGGCCATGCAAAATGGCCACCTTTCTATAGACCCCCCTTATCGCAGGACTGGGATTATTCAAGCAAACAGAAAATTTTTGTCATAGCTAGTGTTCAAATGGGATCCTGATCCCGATCCTGAATCCCGAAACATTTCAGGATTTGGTGGTCCTGATCCCGATCCCGAAATCTCAAAAGCCAATCCCGATCCTGAAACTTTCAAAATCCCAATTCTGATCCTGAAAAAAATGTACAATCCCGATCCCGGAAAAATTTGTCAACTTTTTGAAATGACATTTGTGCACTCAGAAATGTTAACAGAAACCTCCAATGTCCCATTTATGCCACTTCTGTGTCATTCATTGATGTTTTTCAACTCATTTTTGCGCCAAATTAGAGAAAATCATTCTATATGAGAACTTTTTCAATAATGCCAATCCTGATCCGGATCCCGAAATCTCAAAAACCAATCCCAATCCCGAAAAGTCAATCCCGTTTGAACCCTAGTCACAGCCCAGACCCCAAATCCCAACATACTCGAATGGCATCAAAATCGGCCAAAGTACTACAGAATGGGATTCACAAGATTATATGTGTACAAGATCACAAAAAATCATTTGCAAATTGACCCATCGGCGCACCGCACACTCAAAATTTTCAAGGGCTGTTCAAACGTTTTTGAGTTCCGCCAAGGCAGAACTCCAAGGGCGGTTCGAACAGTTCACACAGTTTTAGTCCATTTGCATATCATAACAAAACGTTTCAAAAACATTGGGACACTTTCAATTCGGCCCTTGACTTAGAGATACGCCCTTTAGAGAAGGTTGTTATGAGAAACATTTATCTTACCAAACATATTTGTGAAAAAATTTTGTAGGTAGATCTAGGCTTTGTCTTCAAAAATGAATAGAGAATATTTTTTATAATATTCACTTGTTTTAAAGATATTGAAGTTCACCATATGGCATATTTGTGTAAACTTAAACTGAATTCCACCCTCTAGAAAGTGTCCCAATGTTTTCTTGCCTAGATGGCGCACTGCACACTCAAAATTGTCAAGGGCGGTTCAGACATTTTGCACTTTCCTACCTGTCTGAAATAATTCCGCCCATGCACAATCCGGGGCAATTCCGCCATTGTGCAAAGTGTTTGAATGTTTCATGTGCGGAATTGAAATTGAGGACATTATACATGGCCCGATGGATCACCGACATTATGTGAACTTGGCATTTTTCCAATAAAGTCTTATTTTGTACTTGGATACGATTACATATTGTACGAACGAGAGTGAAAGACACAAGATTACCGTACGAATCACTGATAATGTCCGCGGAATGTGATAAAGCCACCGGATATAGTCGCTAATGGCCGCCGACACACTGGCATGCAGCGCCGGTTCCCAATCGTCAGCGGCAGTATACAAACGGGATATCCATACGGGCTTTTGGAAAGTTGCCAAGTTCACATAATGTCGGGATTCGGGCCCGATCCCGTAAAGCACTTTCTCTCGTACCGGAACGAGTGTTACCCACGAGAATCGCGTCGGCCCGCGTAGCAAAATGGTTGAAAAGAAGGATGAAAAGAAGGCGCGCGCCAAGAAGGAATCCGAAAGTAGCAGCGGGTCAGTTCTCAACGTATTTCATCTGTAAATAATATGGTTTCTATGACCATCTGATTTGTGGTGTTTTTTCCTTCAAGGACAAAAGTTGGAAAAGTGCCATCCGCCGAATTGTTTACTATTTGCCGTATTTGCAGGTCTGGCTCCGGTTCCGGGTCGGGCTCTGAATCGGGTTCGGAATCCGGTTCCGATTCTGGTAGCAGTTCCGGGTCGGGTTCGGGAAGCAGTCGATCCGGGTCGGGCAGCCCGTCTCCCAAGAAGGTGGCGAAAGATAAAAAGGACGTCGCTAAGAAAGCACCCGTCGACGCGAAGAAAGCTTCGGAGCCTGTTAAGGCTAAAGCTAAGAGTCCCGAGCCCAGAAAGGTCGTTTTTCATGTGACTATGTGGGAATGTTCTGCAGACGTGGATGATATAAAACGTGTTTTTGACGACCCCCATTCATGGTTTTTCGAGTCAGTTATGGAGGAGGATTGACGGCAAATAGGACTTATTCACACCGCGGGCCGAGCTAAGATGGCCTAGCTTCTAAGTTGGGGTAATCAAATCACAGTGGAAACCAATTTAATAAATAAAAATGCCTCAACTGCTGAATCACTGAAACTTGTGCTGAATGAATCACTGCAATCTAACACATTTCATCTGATACAAACATGGACACCCCCTACAATGCTACCCATTGAATCTGGTGAACTTATTCCCCCACTCCAGGCTCGTCGTTCATCACCGACTCCGCCCAAAAATCGACCTTCTGCCAAAGACAAGGAAAAGGACAGGGAAAGGTCTCGATCCCCCGTGCCTCGCCGCCGTTCTCGCTCGCCCAAAGTCGATAAGAGCGAGTCTAAGCGCGCTAGGAAAGAGAGATCTAGGAGTGCCAGCCCGCCGAAAAAGCGTATCCACGTGGCTCAGTTGACTAGGAATGTGTCCAAGTTGGTTTTGTGGGGGGTTGGTATCTTTTGTTTTTTTTTGAGTGGGGTGCAGTGGGCATAGTGTTTAAAACGTATTTACGTTTACTCGAAAAATACGTGCACTCGTGTACTGAGTAAAAATATGTTTACGTTTCCTCTCGGAAAAATACCTGTATTGACCCTTTTGCCTACTTTTTCAAAGTACACGAGTACAGAAAATGTATGTCAGAAAAACGCATAAAAAGCAACAACTGGTTATTGGATCTCGTCGTGTCGTTTGTTTTGATGTTAAATGAAGATTTTTACAAATGAATGTTTGAACATCGTGGATTTTTGCTACATTGTGTAGTTTCATTCAGTTTCTGAAATATTTTTGTTTGAAATATGTTCAGAAATACTCCATGCTAGGGTTGGCACTTGATTTTTTGTAACTGAATTTTTTTTAAATCAAAGAGTGGAAACTGATTTGAATTTAAAAAAATCTCAAGGCAAATTTTTGGTAGACTTGCATTACGTATTCTGCAATTTGTTTGCGCGCAAGCGCGCAATTTCTCATACATATTACCATTGGTGGTGTTTTCATGGGTTTTGGGGCATTTTTCGTGTAAAAGCTTCCATTTATTGATGTTACCGTGTAATAATCAACCCTGCTATGCTAGTGTAGTGTATAATATTCAACCAATGTGCTCCCACATACTTCTACAGAGTCAGGGACGTATCCAGGATTTTTGAGCGGGGGGGCTGCTTGTTTACGGAGGCCGGCGAGGGGGGGGGGCTCAGCCCCCCCCCCCTAAAATGTTAGCTACATAGTGGTGGAATGGCGCCAATGGCGCTGGCGCAATTAGTAGGCGCCACGCCATGGCGCAATTGGCGTTGGCGTCAGCACTAGGGTGTCAAATTTCCGTTTCCGTTTTCCGCAGGCAAATTTCCGTTTTCCGTTCCGTTTTCCGGCTGCTAAAATTTTTTTTCCGTTTTCCGGCAACTTTTTTTTCCGTTTCCGTTTTTCCGGCTCATTTTCCGTTTTCCGGCTAAATTTTCAGTTTTTCCGCCTTTTTTCCGTTTTCTGCCTCAATTTCCAGTTTTTCCACTTTTTTTCCATTTTCCGCCTCAATTTTCCATTTTTCCGCCTCATTTTACCTTTTTCTGGCTCAACTTTCTGTTTTCTGATCAGCCAAACTGGTAAAAATTCATGCAGATTGTCAATGATGTAAAAAAATTTCCGTTTCCAGCAAAATTACTGCAAATTTTTTCCACTTCCAGCAAAATTTCAGCAAATTTTATCCATTTTCTGGGAAAATTTCAGCAAATTTTTCCATTTCTGTGCAAATTTCATTTTTCCGTTTCCGTTTTTCCGGCCTCTTTTTCCGTTTTCCGGCCGCTGAAATTTTTTTTCCATTTCCGTTTCCGTTTTTTGCCAAGTGCAAATTTTTTTCCATTTTCCGTTCCATTTTCCGGCCGCTGAAAAAATTTTTCCGTTTCCGTTTTCCATAAAAAAAATATTTTGACACCCTAGTCAGCACCATGGAATGCTGTATATGTATGTAAATATACATACAAAACAGCAAAAAACACAACATTAGAGTGTATTTATAATGATTTGTGGCCACATAAGGCAAATCCGATGATAATACCTAATGTCTGGTGAAGAATGCGCGCTTGCGCGCTAAATTTTTAACGCTGACGTTGAAAAAGTCGCATTTTCCGGTCACTTTTTGGTCTCGCCCCGGGAGGGGGGGGGCTGCAGCCCCCCCCCCCCCCCGCCCCCCCCCTGGATACGGCCCTGTACAGAGTGTAACATCACTGCCAATGTATAAGCCTTCTCTTACAACCTTATTCGGCCTTAAGCACTATTCCACGCTGAACTACACTTGTAGTCACAAATGTTCAACAAAAGGCGATATACGTAATAAGTCGACATAAAAATGGTTATTTTTGAAAGGATCAGTGCTTATAATGCTATTCCATGACTCCACAGTCATAATATGACCACTATAGACATAACAATACATTGTCTGACACTTAACATACACATATTTTTTCTCTATACCCCTTTTTTGGACGATTTAAAAAAATATATCTGATTTTAAAAATCAATTTAAAAAAAAAATTGATTTAAAAAAAATCAAGGTGTTTCAATTTTTTTTATTTTTCCAACCCTACTCCATGCTCTGTAAAAACACATAAGTATACTCTCCACAAAGTCCATCCACCAACCCACCCCCGTCCCCCAGGGAGCATTTGGTGGAGATCTTCTCCGTGTACGGCAACGTGCGCCACGTGGACATGCCCCCCGACAATCGACACCCGCATTTGAGCAGGGGCTACGCCTACGTGGAGTATGAGGTTGCGGACGATGCGGAGAAGGCTCTTAAGCATATGGATGGAGGTTGTGTTCTTTTGGGGTTGGCGTATTTTGTCTGTGTTCGAGTGTTTGATTTGGCGTGTTACTAACGAGGCGTCTACTTTTTTAAAGTCGATAAGTTTATAAAAACGATTTCGTGCAAGTTGCGTTTTAAGATTGAATTCTCTGTCAGTGATGAATGTGTAGTGCTATAGTGCACTGAAAATAGTGAAAATCTCTGAATATCGATGATAAGTGTGAAATTTGCGATCTCCACATCTATCGGGACAGTCATTTTCTCCGCTTAATGCGTTTGGAAAGGAGCAATAGATTCGCCAGCATTCAGTAAAGTCGACTACTCGACTCAACGGATCGTGCTCGCTACATTTTGTTGCTCCTGTCCCTGAAATTTTTTTCCTTACAGCGATTTACTGACGCATCAACTTAGAGCTATAATCCACTATCAAAATTGCAAATGTGTAAAATTAAAAATGTGCAAACATTGACGGACCAACAATTATTTCCTTATTTAACCGATTTTAGAAATATTGAACGTTGACTTTAAGAAGTGAATGCTTCAAAAACATCACACGAATGAACACTTCAATTTTTGTTCCAATATCCAATTTTTCATCAACCCCCCAGGTCAAATCGACGGGCAAGAAATCCAAGTGAACTACGTTCTACCCGCGTCGCGGCGCTCGGGTGCGACCATGGCCGGCCGAGCTAGGGGCGCATCCCCGCCGCCGCCAGTGGCAGCGTTTGCGGGTGCGGCCGGAGGGTGGGGCGATAGGAGGAGGGGTCCCGGGGGTCCCCCCATGGTGCCACCCCCGATGAGGAGGAGCCCACCTAGGAGGAGGAGGTGTGTTGTCTGGGGTCTAAAGTGGGGGACTGTCCACCCCGTCACCAAATGCTCCAACTGTCTATCTACCCCGGGACAAAATTTTGGACTACTTTCCCCATGAAACAGCGACTATCTACCTATTTGGGTTGTTTTTACATGGCACTTGACATTTTACAGGGCCTTATAAATGACTTTTGACACTTTGCATGACATTTTACCTTTTTCAGGCCTATACAAGACATTTTACAGGGTCTCGGGCTGCCCACTGACGTCCCTCATTTCTGCATTGTGTAAAATATTAGCAACTAAAAACGCAAACCTATCCAACGCTCGCAGATCGCGTACGCGTTCCCGCTCGCCGCCGCCCCGCCGCCGTCGCAGTCGCTCTTGAGCTGCGCGTTTGGCAAATTTGGCAATTTGCCAAATCTGGTTTTTGCGCGAGATGTGACTTGTAGTTGTGTAGTGTTGGGATGGTTTTTGTTGTTGTAACGCGGCGCAGTAGTTTGCGAAGTTTGTCTTCAAGTGGGGCTTGTGGGGCTTTGTATAAATAGTAAATTGCACCCCCGAGGTATACAAACCTTGAGATTTTTAATTTGGGGTTGGCGGTTAGGTGAGGTAGGGTGGCAGACGGTACGGCCTTGCGGTAAACCGTACGGTACGGTAAATTTTCTCTTTTGCGGTAAACGGTACGGTACGGTAAATCTTCAATGTTGCGGTAAACGGTACGGTACGGTAAATCTGAAAAGTGCGGTTCGCGGTACGGTACGGTAAATTTTCGCTTGTCAGAAATGTACCAATGCCGGACTACAGACAACCTTTACTTCATGAATTGACAGAAAATTGAATTATGCAATGTGTTAATGGACTTTAGAACACAATAACAGTGTAATAACATAGAATTACATTAACCACAATGCAGTGGCTCAATATATAGGTTTTTTTAAGGTTTAGAAGGAAGAAATGGAGTTAATTGCTAAAAGTGGGTGAAAAATTGCTAAGTGGGTGAAAATGGTAAAAAGTATATAAGTGCATGCATATGTACCTACAACAAATAAGTTCAAAACATTGAGGATGATGTAAAACAACTACAGTGTGATTTGAAGCACATGGCTTGATTTTAAAAACACATTATACTAATGTAAATGAAGAGTTACAGCAATATTGCATGTGGAAATGGAAGGGTTTCAAATCAGTCCAAACAATGTTGTCAAATTTGTGCGCTTGCGCGCAAAAAATTTGCAGATCACCAGATCTTAAAGTCAATTTTAAGGTGAATTTTTAAGGTCAACCTGAGTCAAATTTATTGCATTTTCTGCGGTAAATGAGTGCGGTACGCGGTACGGTACAGTAAATTTGAAAAATGCGGTACGGTACGGTAAATTTCTAAAAGTGCGGTAAACAGTACGGTACGGTACGGTAAATTTTCCAAAAATGCGGTACTGTACGGTACGGTAAATTCTGCCACCCTAAGGTGAGGGCTAGTTAGTTAGTCTGCTGGAGAAGGGTTGAGCGTTCACCCCTCCCCCCTCCAGCCTCCCCAACATTTAAGCTATCCATCCGGAGGGGCAATTTACTATCTGTGGTAGAAATCTCCAGGGCCCCTGCCCCCCAGAAAAAAGACAAAAAGAAACCCACCTCGAGATTAGGTTGGGGATTATTTTATCGTGTACCAGGATTCGGCGCAGGACCAGTGCACAAGTAAACCCGGTGCACAAGTAACAATGTCCGGTGCCAATATTGACCTAGTGCTTTGGGTGCACCGGGTTTACTTGTGCACCGACACACCCCCATAATTCCACCCTAGCGCAAATTGTCTTTGTTTTGAAGTGATTGCATGTATTTGTGTCATTCCGGATCTGTCAATGAATAATGTTCATGGCTAGCAATGCCCCTGTTTTGTGTCTGATATTGTTTGATGTTTTTTCGTGTGAAAATGTTATTTAACTCCGACCAATCAGAAGTCACGCGAGTTAGCCATTAGCAGTACTGCGAGTATCGTGTGTAACGAGTAACCTTGGAATTGTAACTTTATGATAAATGATGCCAAGTAATTTACCGTGTAACCATAATTTTTGTTTTCTTGTGTTTGACGAATAAACTGAAATATTTACTTGCTTTTGATTATTATCGGCTGTATTTGTAATATGTATTATGTACATCTGTCTAGTGCCAATGCAGATAAATTTCTGCTTACCAAAACTAGGGAATTTTAGAATCACCTACTAATCCCTGCTAAACGCCACATCTATTCGCCCACAGCTCCCCACCCATCCGGATCTTGGCATCGCTCCAAAAATGGCTGCATCCACGCAGACTAATCCGTCGACTTTGCTGCCGCTTGAATTGGTCGACAAATGCATCGGCAGCAAAATCTGGATAATAATGAAATCTGACAAAGAGATTGTCGGCACTTTGGTTGGATTTGATGACTACGTGAACATGGTTAGCTCTTTGTCGGGGCGCTAATGCAGGGGAGTCCGCGATGGGGGTTTGTTGGGTAACTGTCCTTAAATCTCTCCGTTATCTGTCCTTTTCTTGGAGGCTTGGATCCACGGAGCATTTCCGTGCAATGGTGTATCCAGGAGGCTTGCCCCGTATCCAGAGGGTGGGGGCTCTGTGCCATTGTACATCTAGAACTGGCACGTTTTTAATCGCATGCTGAAAATATGACACATGATCTGGTGATTTTAAAGGTGAAAATCTATAAAACGCAGGGGTCTTGTAGATTTGGACCCCCGCGGATGTTCAGATAGATAGTAAATCGGAGGGATAGATAGCTGAAAAAAATTTTTCGGGGGGGGGTTCAATATATAGGCTATTTTGAGGTTTAGAAGCTAAAAAGGGGAAAATCGCCAAAATAAGGTGAAACATAGCTAAAAATTGGTTAAGAGTAGGTACAAATAGGTACATAAGTACATAAATAGCCAAAAGTAGCTGAAAATGTGCGATAAGACGTACACATTGATGATTTTGACGGTGAAAATATATAAATAGGTATGAAAAGTAGCGATTTTGAGTGAAAATTAGGGTAAATTTCTCAAAAATCGCTCCAGGATAGATAGATAGCTGGCGATTGGGGGGGGGGGGTGGTTCAGGGGATAGTAGCCAAAAATTTCGCCTCGGGATAGATAGATAGCTGAGCGGCCTCCGGGATAGATAGATAGCTGGAGCGTTTGGGGGAGGGGTAACCCCCCCCCCCCCCAACCCCCCCCCCTACCAGATCCTTGATAAAACGTATGAAAATTAGCGACTTATTATTGGCGACGGGTGAAAATTATTGTAAAATTGCTCAAAAGCGCTCCAGATAGCTAGATAGCTTATCAATTTGTGGGGGGGCTGTTCAGGGGAAAGTAATGGTAAATTTGCCTCTTGTGAAGATAGATAGCTACGCGGTTTGGGGTGGGGTTTCCAGCCCCCTTGCATACCCCTGCAGGTATCATGTGTCTATAATTGGCCTAGATGTATAATGGGTTCACATGCATAATAGGCCTTACCCGCTCGCGGGGGCAAAAAATTAGGCTTTTTCAGTGCATAGAAGGGTAGGGGGGGAAAATCGCTAAAAACAGGTTGAAAGTAGCTAAAAAAAACGCCAAAAACAGGTATATAAACACGTGTATAGGTGAAAGCAGTGATTTTGAAGGTGAAAGGCACTATAAAATGGTATGCAAATTTACGATTTTGAGTGAAAATTTGGCAAAAATTTCTCAAAAATCACTCCAGGTATCTCAGGATAGATAGATAGCTGAGCGGTCTCCGGGGTTTAATAGCTGGCGGATTTGGGGGGGGGGGCAGCCCCCCAGGAGACCCATGATTTATACTAACATTGTTTTCTTCGTTTTGTACAAAATACTGGTTATTTTAACAATGCCCCAGGTGTTAGAGGATGTGGTCGAGTATGAGAACACATCAGAGGGCAAAAGAATAACAAAATTGGACCAAATTCTGCTCAATGGCAACCATATAACCATGTTGGTACCCGGTGGTGAAGGTCCAGAAGTGTGATTAATGTTTTTCAAATTTCCCGCGTTTTCTAATGAGTCTGTGGATATGCATGAACGTTTATTTGTGATCTCAATTTGAAAGTTCATTGAATATCTGATTCTACAAACGTCTGAATGAAAAATTTCTGTCATGGATGTTTTTGGAAGATGGGCAAGTGATGCTGCAAACACTGGAAGAATTTGTCCACGGAAGCCTCGTATTTAGCGTCGAAATTCTGTTGAATGGAATATTTTCTACCGTATCAATAGTATTATTTATGCCGAAACACGATGTTTGCGAACTGAAATTTAAAAATAACTGATAAATCTGTATTGCACACACTCGAGTTTACTGAGTCACTTGAGTCTGTATAAAATATATTTATCAACTTCGGGAATTTCGGTAGAAAGCTAGTTTTTATTGGGTAATTTGTGCGTGTCCCGCACGTTATTCCTTCGATCCCGGTAAAAATTCTACCAGTGTGCCGCGCATATATTACGCTTATCGCTTTCTACAGACAAATATTTATATCTGTTACATTTCACGCATTAAAAATTGTGCCTTTTCTTTATGCTGTCGATTTTATTCCACATACTTGCATGCTTCCAATACAAAAGATAGTGCTTCACTGCCGAAAGAAGCCTTAGCTTGATGTATGGCGGCCCTTAAACGTGCGTGTGATAATAGCCGAGTGCTCATGCACTATGCTCATGAACTTTTGGTATATAGCTGTCATCGATTTTTGTTAACCGCCGTTTTGCCACACTTTGTCTTTATAGTGTTTCGGTTTTTGCCTTTTTTTGTTAGACGACTCCAGCCAAACAAATTTGATTGATAAGTGTGCATAGATTTACGCAGGTATTTCTGCGGCCGCGGTTTGCCGTTCCAGCGCCCGTTTATGGCTGAGCAGACGGTCGCGTACTGGAAGGAGCTGGCAGATAGCTACAAACAAAAGTGAGATTTTTTTAATGTAAATGTCATGTTTAAAACTCCTATGTTAAGTTTCGGATGGGATCAACTTCAAGGGCTGTGTGTTGGTTTTTTTTAATTTCGGGTTTGGTAGGCTGGGATTTGAGCTTTTTCCTTATCCTTTACATAAAGCCGTAAAAACGCTCATAGCAGGGAAGTAGCTTAAAGTGCGCCCTAGGGACTTTCATCCATTCACATTTTTCAACGCGAGCCATTTTTCACCTTTGGAATTTTATGAGGGATCGTACCTGCGCTGCTCGTTTGCTGTCGTGGCCGCATAGATAACGATTGTCCCGCAATGAAATGTCACTTTTTCTGCAAAGATCTTGCATATTACTGTTTGAAACTTTACGCCAACGCTCAGTTTGCTGTCAGCGCAAGAGGAACTCCGCGAGTTCCAAGAATCCAGCCGGGAACTGGAATTGGAACTGGAACGGCAACTGGAATTGGCTGAGAAGAAAGTGAACGAGCTGAACAGCGCCAATTATGCGCTGAAGAGTGAAAGGGACACCTACAAGGTGAGATTTTGTTTGACTTTTCAAAATGTGGTGAAGTTGACGTGAATATTTCGTGAGGATTTTTCAACATGTAGATGTAAGAAAAGTGAGAGAAATAGCCCAAATATTGATATATAAAAAGGTATGCAAGCACATAAATGCAGCTGAAAAACGCTATATGTGCTTGCATACCTATTTATCCCATAAAAAATGGCTAAAGCCAACAAAAAGTGGACTCTGCAGCCAAACATGTGTATGCTTTTGAATGCACAAAAGTAATATATCATATACCATGCCATTTTCTGATTGAGCTATCAAAAGATGTATATCAAGGGAAATGTATACAAATCCTAATAATATAGGCTATCAACACAGCAAACTGCATCACAAGAAACAATTTCACCAAACTTTTGCATAGCAGCGTGAGCTTTTTGTATCTTTAATGTTTGCAGCACTTTGACACAGCTCACACTGTCATGCAAAAGTTTGGTGAAATTGTTTCTTGTGATGCAGTTTGCTGTGTTGATAGCCTATATTATTAGGATTTGTATACATTTCCCTTGATATACATCTTTTGATAGCTCAATCAGAAAATGGTATGGTATATGATATATTACTTTTGTGCATTCAAAAGCATACACATGTTTGGCTGCAGAGTCCACTTTTTGTTGGCTTTAGCCATTTTTTTGGGATATACTTCTTTTTGGGGGCCACAGGCTCAAAAATGTACAAGTTATCACAAATCAAGCAAATTCCAAATGTGTCACTGAGCATTACAATATATATGTAGTCAAACAGAAACCAAATACAAGATTCAGATGATTTTCAACTTGAATTTCACAAATTTTTAGTTTGTATTAGTATAACTACTTGATTTTATTTGAACTTGTTCATCTGAAAGTAAAGTACTTGATGTTTCACCTGACATTAAGAACTCGACATTTAGAACCTAAAAGTTATCACTTGACATTTCTTACTTGACATAAACCACTTGACAATTATTGCCTGAAAATTGTCACTTGACATATGACTTGACGTTTGATTTGACATTTGACTTGACATTTGACTTGGCATTTGACTTAACATTTGGCTTGACATCTGACTTGTCATTTTACTTCACATTCACCACTATTAGTCTATCACCTGAAACTTAACTATGACTTGACATAAACCACATGACATTTTTCACCTGATATTTATCACTTGACATTAATCACTTGACAATTATCACCTGAAAATTATCACTTGACATTCACCATTAGACATTTATCATAAACATTATCACTTGACATTCACAACTAGACATTTATCACAAACATGATCACTTGACATTTCACTTGACATTCACCACTAGACATTTATCACAAACATAATCACTTGACATGACTTGACCTTTAACTTGACATTCCCCTTGTCATTTGACTTGATGTTAACCACTCTACATTTATCACCTGAATACTATCACTTGACATTTATCACCTGAACATCATCAGTTGACATTTATGATTTGACATAAACTACATGACAATAATCACCTGAACATTATCACTTGACATACTTGACATTTGACTTGACATTTCACTTGACATTAACCACTAGACATTTATGACCTGAAAATCTGACCTGAAACCTCATTGACTCCAAGGTCACATGCTCAGTATCACATCAGGCAGTACTTTAGGCATGTCTGCGCATTTTATGCAAAATAAGCAAAGTTGAATAACTTTTGTAAATCTCAACCAAAATTGTCAAAAATGGGCTCATTTGGAAGCTCTAGTCATGGCGCACATCAACAAATTTTTGTTTTTGCCCAATTTGTATTTACATTGTCAATTTATTCATGTTTGAAAATTTCAAACAGCTACAGTTAGGGCTCGAACTCGACTTGACTCGACTCGACTCGACTCGTGACTCGAGGGTAAAATGGGGTGCCGACTCGACTCGACTGACTCGACCGGAAAAAAATGGCCCAGACTCGAGACTCGACGTTTTTGCCCGACTCGACTCGAAAATTCAGTAAATTTCGAGTCGGGGTTTCCCATTGAATCATATCAAAAATATAAATTTTAATATGACTTTTAAACATAATTTGCAAAAATTTTGCGCGCAAGCGCGCAATTGCCACTCAGGAGGTCTTCTCTGGATACCTCCCATATAGGCAAACCTATGTCAATACCCTCAATTTTCTGCCTGTTGCTGTGTAATGTATGAGTATTTAGCTACAAATACGGCAGTTTTTGGCGCTAGTGCCAACGCCAATGGCGCCATGGCGTGGCGCCTACAAATGGCGCCATGGCGTGGCGCCTACAAATGGCGCCATGGTGTGGCGCCTACAAATGGCGCCAGCGCCTAGCGCTATTTCTTTAGTCTGTGAGGGAAATTTTTAGGGGGGGGGGGTTGAGCCCCCCCCGTTCGCGGGGCTCCGTAAACAAACAGCCCCCCGCTCCAAAATCCTGGATACGTCCCTGAGTATCTGAAATTTCTGCAAGTATCATGTGAAAAAGTAACGCATCCGACTCGACTCGAGACTCGAGATTTTTGCCTGACTCGACTCGACTTTTCACCGTCTCGCCCGACTCGACTCGCCGACTCGACCGGAAAAATTTTGGGGTTGAGACTCGAACTCGAGTTTGAAAAAAATCGAGTTTCGAGCCCTAGCTACAGTCCCAAAGTGGGCGGAGCCTGTGAAAAAATTTCCCGAAATTAATAAATGGCATCATATGCTCTTTCATATGAGCCATTAAGCGTGAAGATTGGTTGTGTTACAGGGAAGTTATTGCAGTTTGCAGATTATCGGGAGAACAAGAACAACAACAACAACAACAACAACAACAACAACAACAACACGACCTAAAAAAGAAAATCTGTGATAACTTCCTCCGAACTCAACCGTTTCATCTGAAAATTTGCATGAGGGTACTTCTCGACACGGGCTTTTTAATGGTATTATTGGTTTTGTGATAGCTTATCGCATTCAAAAGTTATATAGCGTTCAATTTTGCGATTTCCGCATTTTGCCGTGTCTGACCATATTATGGGTGGGTCGCTTGCGCCCTCCCTCGGCAGCGAGGGAGGGCGCTGGCGCGCCCACCCGATATATCAATATTTGGGCTATTTCTCCCACTTTTCTTCCATCTACATGTTGAAAAATCCTATATATTCTACGCTATATTGTACAGAAACTTGTAGACCGATTATTTGGGGGGGGGGGGTGTTTCAGGCTACAGTAGCCAAAAAATCTACCTCAGCATAGATAGGTGCCCATTTCGACCCCTAGCGTGTGATTTACGCAGACTCGTTTGGAGACCATCCAAGCGGAGTCGCGCCAGCGGCAACTGGATTTGGAAAGCGAACTGGACGCGGTGTCGAACGATCGCGATTCGCTGCGGAATTATATTCGCGAATTGGAACAGTCTAATGATGATTTGGAGAGGACAAATCGGTGGGTGTTGTTTTGGTTGCGCACCACAACGTTTGAGCGTTTGCACTGTTTCCGTAAAAAGTGAAGTGAAATCGTTCTTTTCTAACATGGTGACATTTTCATTTCCAAAGTTTTGACGCAAGCGAAAAATTGGCACGTTTCCCACTGAATCATCACTACCGTGATCAAAAACAATGGTTTCTATGTCAGAATTAATCATTTATGTTGTTTTTTTCACTTCTCATTTCAATTCGCTTTTCACTTCGTTTTTCACTTCAAATATCTCATTTCTCATCTCACTTATATCACTTCACTTTTTGCGGAATTGACTCCAGAATTGACTCCGGAATTGACTTGACAAATTTAAATTGAATAAAAAGCTTGATTTCAGAAACGTCACGGCTTTACTAGATGATTTAGAGAAGAGACTTAATGATGTAATGGAAAAGAACGCCCTCCTTGAGTGTGAGATTTCAGAGAAAGAAGAACTGCATGTGAGTGTGGTATTTTTGCGCATTTCTTGCAGCTTTTTGCTAGGATGTTCATCATTGTGCCCAAACGCACGCTAGTTGACATCTCAAATTCGTGTCAACTCAATGTCAACTACCTAAATAACACAAAAAATTTAAGGCATCACACTTAAAAGAAACAATAAAAATTAAGTGTCAGTGTACTCTATCAGATATGATAGTTGAAATCATAATTCACATCATTTAGTGCAAGGACGTATCCAGGGGGGGGGGCGGGGGGGGCTGCAGCCCCCCCCCCTTCCCGGGGTGAGACCTAAAAAGTCCCGGAAAATGCATCTTTTCCTATATATTTTTCGATCTTTCTTAAAAATTTTGCGCGCAAGCGCGCAATCTTTTCCCCACGCGTGGTAATTTGAGCGGATTTAGAATTTAGGGATAGAGAAAAAATTTAGGGGGGGAGCTGAGCCCCCCCCCCGTTCGCTGGCTCCCGTAAACAAGCAGCCCCCCCCCCGCTCAAAAATCCTGGATACGTCCCTGATTTAGTGTACACGAATTCAATTGACATCCAGCGTACCTACACAGTATTCTCGTTCACAGTTCACCAGCGGTCAACTAAAAAATATAACAAGCTATCAGGTCAACTAGTTCTCACGTCAACTATAAACTCTCAGGAAAACATCCAGCGTCTAAAAGACGAAACGCGCGATTTGCGGTCGGAAATCGCCGTGCGAGAGCGCGTCCAAACGCAGCATCGATTGTCGCAGAGTCAAACGTTGCCGCGCGATCGCGATAGGGAACGAAGGGCTACCACCAGTACGAGTGTGGATAGCAGCATGGAGGTCTGTTCTGTTGGCGTTTGTAGATTTGGGGGGGGGGGCATAACGCGTTTAGACGACTATAGTATTTCTTCTGAGAGAAGAGCGCGGTGCTATTTTTTCGTCAACTTTTTTACCTGCCGTTCTATTCGAGGTATGCCGTTCTATTGGTGGTAAACATGCCGTTCTATTAGAAGAAATACCATGTACAACACTTTCGTGTTTTATATCGACATACCGTATTTCCTCGAAATACACCCCTCTTGAATAAACCCCCTTAGAAATACCCCCAGTTGTTTTTGAGCTGGGGAAAAATACCCCCCCCCCCCGTCGAATAAGCTACCCCCCCTCGAAATACCCGCCTCAAAATTTCCACTCTGAACAAATCACCCCCCTGGGGGTAGGGTTCAAACGATATGACTTTTCGATATCGATATTCGATATTCGATATTTTTTTCTGAAACTCGATATTCGATATCGATACGATATGGAACCTCGATATCGATATTCGATATTCGATATTGAAAAATGGTCGATATTCGATATTCGATATTTCGATATTTTCGATATTCGATATTGCGATTTGCTTTTGGTATAGCAAGGTATATTTCAAGTGGCATATTGTATTTTCATGTGGTTGCACACATGGTTAATCATCTCTTTACTGAAATGTGAATGTTACATGTGATTTAAAAAGGTTTACATCAGTCAAAAGTAGAACATGGAAGAAAAACATGATGAACCAAAGTGTATCAGACAAAAAACAATTGGTAGATATTACAGTTCATACTTATAACCTAATTGCTTAATGGCATGTTGCAAAAAATAGCATATCAGCATTTTCTAGCTCCAAATTTAGCACTCCAACAAAAATAACATTATAAATACTGTACTTTTACTCATCAGATACAATACTATAAGCAAATCAGATCAATCATAAATATGTCAAAATGAAAATGATAACTTAATTTAGGGACACAATACAGGTTCGATATATCGAAAAAATGGTCGATATTCGATATCGATATTCGATATTTTTTCAAAATTTTCGATATCGATATTCGATATTTTTTCAAAATTTTCGATATCGATATTCGATATTCGATATGAAAAAATGGTCGATATCCGATATTCGATATTCGATACGATATATCGTTTGAACCCTACCTGGGGGTATACGGTACATAAAATCCAAATAGTGCATCGGGCACGTATTTCATATCGAAAAATAACTATCGACAACTATCGAAAGTGCGATCGCCTGAATTCAACGCGACTTTCACCCGCCCGTTTACCGTGTGCCTGCCAGCCTGGATTAACTAAAGTTTGTCACATTGCTGGTTTTTGTCGCATGAATACACCTGTTGTAGGTTGACGCTTCTGAGTCTACGCCCAATGGCGTACCGCCCACAGCCGCCCCAGTGGCCGTGCCGCGTCACATTCGTTCGAGCAGACATAAAGGTTCGCACGTTGCCGTGTTTCCGAGCTTCGTAAGTATCTTATTACTTTATCATTTCCATTTTTTTGATTTTTCAAATTACAGATACGCAATTGAGTCGATCGGTCACCACTGATTTGTCGACACCGACCGCTCCTATAGCAGCTAGCGTACGAGGCACTCCAGTCAGCACGCAGGTATTTACATGCCCCGCCCATTTTGGCGCTGTGCCAAGATCCTTAAAACAATTTTTCTATTTTAGGGAATGTCACCGGCCTCCCGTTTGTCTGCAATGAGCATTGTGGGCGATTTGTTGCGAAGAGTGGGCGCTATAGAGACCAAACTGAAAGCGTGCCGAAAACTGCCCGCCACTCCCGAGGGACAAGGCGATAACGGATGCATGGAGCCACAGTGAGTTTGGGGTGGGAAGAGGCGTATCTTAGGTTGTCGTGAAATTTATTTGCACATTCTTTAAACATTCAACACCCCGCCGTGTTTATAAATTTTTGGCACTTCTTAATTGAAAACATGTTGAAAATTACGGTATTCTGATTTGCCGGATTCGTACAGAATTTTGCTCCTCGATGATATAGGATTAAATATTTTGCTCTGACGACCTCGGTTTGCGATGGCAAGATCCTAGACCTAATAAAAACTCTAGACCTAGTAAAAACCTCAATCCTACGCTGTGCCCCCAGTGAACATTATTGCTATTATTGCTATTATTTCAATTCGCAGACCAAAGCAGCCGCATTTGTCGCACGATGTGGACAGGAAAAAGTGATATCACGTGTAACCGTGATCTGGAGATGACCCGCAAAGTTGTGAGCTATTTGAAAAAAAACTCGCAAGTAAAAGTGTCTTGACTTGTCCGGCTTTTTGTGACAATCAATAGCAGAGCAATGCAAAACATTGAGACATTCTGTATGGCAAAACTTTTCTGCTGTATAGTCAACAATGATTAATTGAAGTCGAGTGACATTCCATCAAGTACACCTGGTCACCTATAGTTCTCGATTTTCAGATACGGCCAATTTTTCTTGGGTAATGGATCTCTTGGCCATATTTTACTTCCGCTTGAAATCAAACTCAAACTGTAGTACCTGTGAAATCAAACTGCACAGTTATATGTTTCACAAAATAAAAATTACAATTGAAACAGCATATGATTACTTAGATTATACGGAACTGTGCAGGTGACTGATAGATAATTGATGTCCATAAAAACGTCAGTTTTTGAAAATGTCCATTAAAATGTCCGTTTTTTTAAAATGTCTGTTTAAAAATGTGTTCCACTGTTTAGTGGGAACCCGAATGTTATTTTTTCTCGACTCTGGCATTGATTTCTGGTTGAAGTAAATGGTTGGAAAATTGGCCATTTTTGAAAATCAAGAATTGTTAGTTGACGAGAGCCCGTGCCATCCGACATCTAAACCCATCCCACATCTAGACTGACCGCACATCTAATTTTATGTCATTCGTGTCAACGGGGGGCGGGTAACCCCACCCCAAACCGCCCAGCGATCTATCTATCCCTGGGGCAATTTTTTTGGCTACTTTCCCCTGAAACACCCCCCACGCTAATTGCCTAGCTATCTAGCTATCTGGAGCGCTTTTGAGCAATTTTACTCTAATTTGCACCAAAAATGTGTAATTTTCATACTTCTTGTAGATTTTCACCTTCCAAATCATTAGATCATGTGTTTTATTGCCTATTCTCAGCATGCCGGGTATAATTAAATGTGTTCCGTGTCAACATGTTCGGTGTCCCAGTCTAGATGTCGGATGGGTTTAGATGTCGGTTAAGCATGGCCCGTTGACGATACTCGCGCGGCACACGAATTGTAGCGGGCCATGCTTAACCGACATCTAAACCCATCCGACATCTAGACTGGGAAACCGAACATGTTTACACGGAACACATTTAATTATACCCGGCATGCTGAGAATAGGCAGTAAGACGCATAATATAATGATTTGGAAAGTGAAAATCTATAAAAGAAGTATAAAAATTGGAGATTTTTGGTGCAATTTCGAGTAAAATTGCTCAAAGCGCTCCAGAGAGCTAGATAGCCATGCAATTGGCGCGGGGGTGGGTGTTTCAGAGGAAAGAAGCCAAAAAAGTTGCTCCAGGGATAGATAGATCGCTGGGCGGTTTGGGGTGGGGTTACCCGCCCCCCGTTGGCACGGATGACACCAAATCAGATCTGCGGTCTGTTTGGATGTGGGATGGGTTTAGATGTCGGATGGCACGGGCTCATTGTAGCTGCATGCGAAAATTACGCACATTTTTTACAAAACAATTTTTTCAATACATCCATTTAAGGTTGGTGTTCACCTGTTGTATTACGCCATCATGACTGTATTTCATTAAATTATGCGTCATGTGGATTTTGCGGTTGCATTCATATTTCCTTTTTTTCGTAAATAAAACAGTTTTGCCATTTCTGCTATCGCATTATTATCATGAGTAGACTGTTGTGGTGTGGCAGCGGTTCATTATCAGATAAGCGTGATTATTTGATGAAATACAGTATGTATTTTTGCGACCATGCGAGAAAACTCGGTGATAGGAGTATCCGAAATGACAACTTGTCAATGTTTTGTAACCGTGAAGATTTGTTGGCAACCGAAATCTCGATTGTGATATTTATTTGAGAAAAATGTTAATAGTCTTTGACGGTGTTGTAATGACTTTCATGCTTTTTGCTAGCTATTTATCAGGATGTTCGTCAGTTAGACTGTTTGTAAATAGTTCCTTCTTTTAAGAAAGTTGTTGCAGTGAATTTGTTTTGCAATTGGATGCACACATGACCCTTTGTTTACAACGTTTGCCTAATTTCAAATTAAACCGTTTGTGATGGCCGGAGTTTTGACCAAAAAACGTATGCAAAGAAATCGTTTTTTAAGCAGCAGTCGAAATTGTCATTACCGATTCAATGGGCATTTTGCAATTTTAATTGCGCTCAAATGAACATTGAGGGTGATTTTCATGGGTACTTTTGTGTCAATTTTGTTGTCAACGTCACTAGGTATCTTGGGCATGTTGGCACGTGAAAAATGTTATTGTAGTAGGTAAATGTATCCAGACATTGTGCTTCCACTTGCTTCTAATATATCTTTTATGAATTATCACTTTGACTGTGTTCCCCTTACCTTCAAAGCTTTTAAACAATTACTTTTCATTGTCGAAGACACTAACGTTCAATGAAAGGCAGTTTATATCAGTCGATGAAAATTAACGTTGTGGCAAAAATCACCACCAATAATGTTATCTCATGGCTTCGCAGCCATTGTGTTTATGGGGTACTGAGATGTGTCGCTTGTAAACTGCTTCCAACTCAAATTCAGCACCTATCTTTTTGTGAATGACATTACTCTAGCTCCGCTCACACTTTACTCATTTTTACGTCTTCCTAGGTACAAAATCGACAACAACTATTGCTTTTAAGTTTTCCCTGATTAAAAATACTGGTATTTGCGTTTATTCACCTTTTACGCAGCGTAAAGGTAAAAAATTACTTTACGTTTTCTGTAATCAGAGGTGAGTAAAAAAAGCTTTATGTTTACGTTTCCTTTGAAAAAAGTTCAGTACTTTTAACAACTCTGACCCACACTCTTTAGTATTTATACACCAGCAAGCTCGCCCGCACGAAACAAAAGTTCAGGTGTATCATCTGAGAGAGAAAAACCCGATAAAGCTTGAATCTAGTGTCCGCGCGATTCCTAGCGAAGAAAGGTGACCCTTTTTCAAAAAAAGCCAATGCCTGAGGTACGCCATTAATTTTTTGAAACACGCATTTGCATACGAACGTTCGCGTTGATGGATTCACACCCCATAAATCTTAGCGCGCTTATCCACGTGCACTTTTTGATCCATTTCCATTATTACTTCTGTGGAGCCGATGTGTAAGAGTTTGCAACAGAGTTGTTAAAATACCGGTATTTTTGGAAAGCGTAAGCGTAAGCGTAAATACACTTTCCAAATTTTGAGTGTGGATACTGTAAGCGTAAGGTATTTTTAAAATACCTAGGAAAGCGTAAAACAAAGCGTAAGCGTAAAAAATTTTTATGACGTGGTCTTGCTGTTGAGCAGTCTAGTAGGGGGATTGTGTGTTGCCCAAATAAAACGCCCAAACCCAACTTTTTATCCCAGAGGTTGCTCAGCTATCGATCCTCCTGAGTCCTGAGGCTCAGCTACCTATTGATTCCCAGAAACCCCAGACATCAGCCCACCCCCAGAAAATGCTTCACCTTCTAACTCAGACTAAGTCCTGTCGACGGTGAAAAAATCGTCGTCGTAATCCTAAATTGGCCCCAATATTCCTAATATAAAGCTACGCTTGACAGCACAAAATTTCACCAGACATTTGTGTTTCAAGACATTTTTTATATGTGCCGCTATGTTCAGTGCGTTATTGCACGCACGCAGTCATTTTTTTAGTACACCTCCTCGTTTGCTTCTCGTTCACTTTCTTTTTTGTGGTTTTACGCTTTTTCAAAAGCGTAAAACTGGACCGTGTGAAACGGATTTTACGCTTTTAGTACCCGGGTATTTCGGCCGGGAAAGCGTAATAAAGCGTATGGGTATTTTATGAAAGCGTAAGCGTAAGCGTAAATATAAATACCCATTTACCCGGGTATTTCGGGTAAGCGTAAATACGCTTTCGCAACTCTGGTTTGCAAGCGAACAAAAAGCCAGGGCACATTTGGGTACTATGAAATGGAAAGTGAAACGTGATATCCTCTAGAGGAGGGGGTTATGCACTCTGATTTTTCATCCATTTCTTGGAGGCGTCCAGTGCTAATGGCTAAGCACTGAATATGAGCACCATATCTAGAGGCTAGTAGAGTGATCACCCACACCTTCGGTCTGGTTTCGCAGTATGCTATTCTTTTACACATGTGCCACTCCCAGACCCTGTAAAATATCAAATGTCATGCAAAGTGTCAAAAATCACGGATGTATTTACGTTTAGCATTTTGCAGGGCATTTTCATGACTTTTGACACTTTGCATGACATTTGACATTTTACAGGGTTTTACAGAAAACGAAACGTTGACACCTCAGTTGGTGGTTGTCTTGAACTTCCATGACGGATTATTTCTGGTGGAAGGTTGTGTGGCAGTTAGGGTGTCAACTTTCCGTTTTTCGTTTCCGCTTTCCGAAGCCAAATTTTTTTCCGTTTTCCGGCCGCCAAATTTTTTTTCCGTTTCCGTTTTTCCGGCTCATTTTCCGTTTTCCGGCTAAATTTTGAGTTTTTCCGCCTTCTTTCTGTTTTCCGGCTCAATTGTCTGTTTTTCCAACTTTTTTCATTTTCAGAATAAATTTCCTGTTTTCTGTTTCAGCCACACTGATAAACACGCATGCAGGTTCTCAATTATGTGAATTTCTTCCGTTTCCAACAAAATTTCAGCAAATTTTTTTCCATTTCCGGCAGATGTTCAGCAAATTTTTCCGTTTCCGTTTTCTGGCTTTTCATTTTCCCATTTTCCGGCAGGTGCAAAAAATTTTTCCGTTTCCATTTTCCGGCAAGTGCAAAATTTTTCCGTTTTCCGTAAAAAAGTGTTTGTTGACACCCTAGTGGCAGTGTGACAGCTTTGTTTACTATCTATTTTTGAAGGGATAATTTATGATCGTCACTATATCATATTTAGTTGTTAGAACGTATTTACGTTTACTCAAAAAGTACGTATACTCAAGTACTGAGTAAATCGTTTACATATACTTTGAAAAAAGTACCTGTACACATACTTTTTTGAAAGTACTCAAGTACAGAAAACGTATTTCAGATAGGCTTTGTTATAGGCTTTTTCAAGACATAGTTGGTAAAAAAGAGACCGAAAAGCAAAATATATGACAAAATTTCCAAAAATAGCTTAAAATAGGCGGAGTCACACATGAAATAGTGAATTTGAAGGCTAAGATGGTCAAAAAGGTACGAACTTTAGTGATTTTGTGTGAAAATTGGACAAATTCCTACAAAAATACTCACTTTTACGTTTTCTGTGGAAAAGTATTTTACTCATGTTTACTCATGACTAAAAGTGAAAAAATTTACTTTACCTTTTTCGTACACAGCGGGTGAGTAAAAAAAAAAACTTTTCATTTACGTATACTTTGAAAAAAGTTATGTACTTTTAACAACTCTGTTTTCTGTCTGAATGCGCGGAACACTGCGAAATCCAATAAGGTGGTTTTGGGGACTTTTCAAGCAGCAAGCTGCATCGCTCCCGCTTTGTCTGCTTTTTTATCTCAGATCTAGGGTGTCAACTTTCCGTTTTCCGTTTTCCGCAGGCAAATTTTTTTCTGTTTCCGTTTTCCGGCTGCTAATTTTTTTTCTTCCGTTTCCGTTTTTCTGGCTCATTTTCCGTTTTCCGGCTAAATTTTCAGTTTTTCCGGCTTTGTTTGACTTTCCGGTTCAATTGTCTGTTTTTCAATTTCTACTTCAATTTCAGTCTGTTCCACTTTCTAGCTCAATTTTAGGTTTTCTGTAGCAGCTAAACTGGTAAACATGCATGCAGGTTCTCAATTATGTGAATTTTTCCTATTTCTAGCGAGATTTCGGCAAATGTTTTTTTTTCGGATAAATTTCAGCACATTTGTTTCTGTTTCCGGCAAAATTTCAGCAAATTTTTTCCGTTTCCGGCATAATTTCAGCAAATTTTTTCCGTTTCCGGCATACTTTCAGCAAATTTTTCCGTTTCCGTTTTCCGGACTTTCATTTTTCCGTTTTCCGGCAAGTGCCAAAATTTTTCCGTTTCCGTTTCCGTTTTCCGCCAAAAAGTTTTTGTTGACACCCTACTCAGATCACTGTGTACCCTTTCATATTCTTATTTTGGACAATGGTCATTTTTCTCTATCTATTCCTACCTGTGATGCAACTATTTACTACTTGCATTCCGCTTTCAAGGCTTATCATACAACTTCTAGTCTAGCGTGATGAATTGACCTCAAAAAGGCGATCTCGCATGCTCCCAACTAGTGATGGGAATTTGCCGCAGAGCCGCTCTTGTTCGATACCGCACAGCTATGCAACATCACCGCTAAGGCCCCACACACGCTAGTTGACATCGACCCCAAATGTCAACTGGTGCCGATCCCGATTCAAAGCTTGCGTTTGAATGTCGTTCGACGGCTCATCAGCAAGCTTTGAATCGGGATCGGAACCAGTTGACATTTAGTGTCGATGTCAACTAGCGTGTGTGGGGCCTAAGTAGGAGTGTGGTCATTCTGACATGTTGTGTACTATAACATGTTGTGGAATCTGACATGCCGCCATGGGAATGCAACATGTTGTGTAATGTAACATGCCAAAACGTGAAAGTAACATGTCCAGCGTGAAAGTAACATGTCAAAGCCAAAGGTGAATGTAACATGTGAAGCGTGAACCTAACATGCCCTGCACCAGTGGTCACAGAGCATGTTTTTTGGGAAAGTCATTTTGGAAAATATAAAGACTTTTTGTTGTGATGGTAATTTTTGCACAGATTGTTTTATTTGTTAAAACTTACTTGTTATTTTAATATCTTGCTCTGAACTTTACATTGATAGTTGTGAATGTTTGTTGTTGTTTTTTGTTATCATTTTGGTTATGTGTACTAATATATTTACTAACTTGTATGTGTGTGCTGTAGGGTTTGAAAAATCGATTTTTTTGACGACCCCAATGTTTTTTCAAATAGATTTTTATTTTTATTGCTGAGGCCATTTCTCTCGAAATTATTGCCATTTCTCTAAAAAATCACCTCTGAGGGTAATAAAAGACATGTAAATTGATAGGTAGTGCACAGTTATTCTTTCTGTGGTAATATAGGTACTGTAGAGCTGTGGAAAAGCTTAAAAGTCTTGAAGTTTAAAAGTAATCAAATTGTTGTATTTGCTGTTAGAATACAATTTCATTGATCATTTGCAATTTTGTTTGCAGAAATTGCATGTTTTTGCTGAGAACACAATAAAAATCATTTTTGAAGTGAAAATAGATGCATTTTGATTCATGTTCAGGGCCGTATCCAGGGGGGGGGCGGGGGGGGCTGCAGCCCCCCCCCCCTCCCGGGGTGAGACCTAAAAAGTGCTGGAAAATTCAATTTTTCCTATACATTTTTTGATGTTTCTTAAAAATTTTGCGCGCAAGCGCGCAATTTCATCCCGATACATTGTATTTTTAGTGGATCGGTCCCTGTAAACAAATATCCTTGAAAATGAACACATTTTTACGACTTTCGCTGCATATGTATGCATATTTACATCTATATAAAGTGGTTTCTGGCGCTGGCGCCAGCGCCAATAGCGCCATGGCGTGGCGCCTTGGTATGGCGCTAGTGCCAAAACGCCTTTCCGTCCCTATAAAGGGAAAAAATTTAGGGGGGGGGCTGAGCCCCCCCCCCGCTCGCCGGCCCCCGTAAACAAGCAGCCCCCCCCGCTCAAAAATCCTGGATACGTCCGTGTTCATGTTTGATATGAAACACATAGCAAAACAATGTATACTTCCCCCAATGATTCACAGCCTACCTTACATGCTTAAAAGCACACAGAAATGGGTGCTACAATACCAAATTGCTTGTAAAAGCCATAAAAAAAGAAACTTGTGTATTGCTTGCATGAAAATGAGCGCATGGACACAAAAATTTTGCATTTTACCTAGAGCGTGAGTACCAAAAAAGTTTTCCCCAGCAATAAAAAAAATCGCTTGCCAACCCTAGTGTGCTGTGCACTTGTCTAGTGAAATAAATTTTCATATTGATGAATAATATTCAACCCACTCCACTATAATCCTTATCATTTGCACAGCTTCACCAATAATAATATCAAAATCAATCACTATGAATACACAACGCTGTTACAAATTCACAATACTGCAATAGTCTCTTGCAACAATAGCACTGTCAAGCAAGTACTCCTGTGATACATGCATTGCGACTGCTTCTGCAGGGCATGTTACTTTCACACTTCACATGTTACATTCACCTTTAGCTTTGGCATGTTACTTTCACGCTGGACATGTTACTTTCACGTTTTGGCATGTTACATTCCACAACATGTCACATTCCCATGGCGGCATGTCAGATTCCACAACATGTTGTAGTACACAACATGTTAAAGTGGATTCACCCCTAAGTAGTGCCGTGTCGTCGCGGCGCCGTTCAGCAGTGCCGTGCGCTGTGCTATGCGTTGCTCGCGGCCGCGCTGCACGTAATGCTCATGGCAGAGTTATTGTTCTGCCCGGCAATTTTACGCGTAATTTATATTCTAGGGAAGTTTTTTGATTGCGACAGGGCAAAATGTCCTTGGAATTTTAGCAAATACAGTCAAAAACCCGATTCCATTAAACCGAATACGCTGGAAATTCGATGCTACTATGTGATAATATGACTAGGTATTTACTTCTATATTGGTTACTCCCGTGCAGAATAATTCCTTTTACTTTTTTGACCGCACGTAGTATATGTTTGCCCTTTATTTTTATTTCTGATGATGATGTTCAATGATGACGTTTCTACACCAATGGCGCATGGTGTTTGAAAGAGCTGGAATGAGTTATTTTCGCGTTATTTTGTTATTTTTTCCTCGAATGAGGAATGAGTTAGGTAATAAAAATCCTAGTTTGCTGGCGTCTGGCAGTAAATCTGTGTGCGCAGCGCCATTGGGGGTGACTTATTTTTTTTTTGTTCAAAGCTGATTTATGAGTTTTCCACATGTTTCGAATTTTCGCTGGTGTGTGTAGTCATTATTATTCCAGTATGTGTGGGCCATTCCGCCATTGTTCCGCTAAAATATCCTTGTGAATTTCATGTGCAGCTGTTTGTTGGGATTTTGGTGGTTGGGTTCCGAATAATTTTTTTGATGATGAAGTCTGGACGATATTTGGAAGAAGGTCGCTTTTTATGATGACAAATCAATTCCCAGACAAGTTTATCATATCCATATTGCTATAGGCTGTGACTGGTTGACGTTACTCAAACATTATTAAGTCTGCGTGATGATATGCAGTCGACATAAATAAATACATACATAAAATTGCCGGTGCACATGGATGATTTGCATGAAAGCCTCATTTATTTTGTACCATGCATAATGTGATGGAATGAATTTGGACTTGCAGCCTACTGCCTGGATAGCCTTGCTGATTGTTTTGAAATAAACTAATTATATGTCAGGCAGCTATGCTTCAGAGTTGATAGCGAGTATTTACATTTACTCTGAAATATGCGTAAAACTGTGTACAGAGTAAATACTCACGGGTACAATACTTTAATTGTTACAGTACCCATCTGTACGTGTACTGATTCATGAGTACTGGGTACTTCAGGGTATTTCAGAAAAGTTAAGGAATGCTGCTAGGAAGGTATCTAGTTAGCTCCAAAAAATGCAGCTTGCCAAAAATATGTTGTTAAAAACGTATGTTTTGAAAAGTATTGTCTGGATTGGCCAGTGTCTCAGTGTCATTGCATGCTAAAATCTCATTACTCATTAAACTCGGTTGGCCGCAAAGTATGTGTCCAAAATTACTGAAATATGTACTGGTCGATGACGCACAAGCAGAATACTTATGCTTGCAGTGCACTTACACAAAAAGTTTAGAAAGGAAAAGTAGTCGTGTAGAAACGGCAAATGTTTTTTCCTTTAACGTTTTTTCATTAAATTTTTTATTTTTTTATGATGACGTTATGATGGAGTGTTTCCTTCAGAAAAATGCATAGCATACGGTCCGCGGAGTATACTTATTTGAACGTTAAGGATGGCAAACCTGCTGAGGAAAAGTGCTTTTCTGAAATGAGTTTTATCAATTTTTTCCATCGTTACTAAAAGTATGCAGGATCGGGGTGGGTTTTTCTGGTACACACAATTTCTCATTTTGACACCCGTCATTTATTTTTCATGGTGCCATTATCAAATTTTATGATTCCATCTGCCTGGTGAAAGTGTGGCAGAATTGCACATGCCATGCTCATTTTTGTGTTTTGCATGGATTTTTTGGATGTTATCGCATGGCTTTTTGATACTTGTGGAATGTGGAGCCACACAATCTACGCATACGCAATTTGGATTGATGTCATTTCTTCTACACCTTAAATGCATACAGGGACGGACGTATCCAGGATTTTTGAACGGTTTTCGAGTTTTCTGTTAGCCCCTCCCCCTGACATGAAAATTAAAACTTGAGAAAGCTAAGTGGTTATAGGTTAAAATCGCGCGCTTCGGGGCGGACCCCCCTCCTTAAATGCTACCCTCCAGTGAAACGATGCCCCCAGCGCTGTCATTTTTTTCAACCATTGGTTCCGGTGTGGCCATTTATATTTATTTACTATAAATGTAAAATTGAACAAAGTGAACATTTTGATTCAAAATTTTGTGGGGTTCCTTTGTTCGGTTGAAATTATATTACAATTATTTTATGTTGTTACAAATTACCGTATTTCCTCGAAATACCCCCCCCCCCCGCCCTCGAAATACACCCCTCAAAATGGGCAGTATGAATTTGTGGTCCGGGAAATGCATAACAGACGTTCAAAACATTGCTGTGTTACATTAGAACATCGTTTATACCATCTACATCCTTATATAAGGCTGTAAAAACTTATAAATGGTGGTTATTGTTGCATTTTTCAGGTTTTTCTCTCAAAATCTTCACTCTGAAAAAATTAACCCCCGGGGGGTAATTCGAGGAAATACGGTATGTTGTTTACAAACGTTGAAATTGAATATTTATCAAAGTAAATAATGTTCATATCACGCCACTGCAGGCGTTTTCGCGCGATTATGGTTGTTATTATACCAGATAATCTATTTTCGCTCCACCAAATTGAGTTTCAAGTGTAACGTGAAATGCGTGACAATTTGGAGACAGAACCACTGACCTAAATAGAACGTCGAAAATAGCATTAGCAAATTGTCTAGGTGTATATCGTAGTTCCTCGAAATACCCACAGAGGGTTTATTTTTCGCCAGCTTACTCCGACCTGGTGCCGGTTCTGGATGTGCCAAAGTTAGAAAGTACAGAGTAAATAAAGGTCAAAGTAAAGTAAAATTATAAATGGTAAGTTAATAAAAAAGTTGAAAGTAAAATACTTGCGGAACTGGCCCCTGGGGCTGGCGGTATATCGAGGGAAGGGTTAATTGGAGGTGGGAATTATTATTTCGTCAACATTTCCATTTGTAGTAAGTTCAGTCAACTACTACACCATCACTAGTCCATCATTAATTATGTCATTAATGCTGCGATTACAGCTCCGACGTAAAATTGACCAGCGTAAAATTGATTTTTGGGCATAAAATTAATTACAGGTGAATGGATAAAAATACGACGTTGTAATTTCAGTCAAAGAAAGCGCACATGCAGATGTTGCTTGTGTCCAAAGCTCATCCGTTTATTTTAATTGTACTAGAAGTTGTGAATTGTGGCGCAAATTTTTTCAATTTTATGCCCTAATTTTACGCAACTTACAGCGCATAATCGGAAAAATTGTGCTAAAATTCATGACTCCCAGTACGATTGAAATAAACTCATGAGCTTTGGACACAAGAAACGTCTGCATCTAAGCTTTCTTTGACTGAAATAACAATGTCGTATCTTTATCCATTCACCTGTAATTAATTTTACGCCCAAAATCAATTTTATGCCCGGTCAATTTTACGCCCGAGCTGTAATCGCAGCATAAAAGCCACGGACCATGCCCTCTATTTTACAATAAATGTTATTGCTCAAAAGTGTTTAATATCAACTAGGTATATCTCGAGAACGCTACGTTTTTTAACATTGTCGGTACATGTTTATTTGATCCAGCTTAAGCTCGAATCGCATTATTTCTGGGATCACACGGATTTGCTTTGCCCGGAAAACAAATAACAAATTCACAATTCGGCTCACCTGCTCAGGGGCCAGTTCTGCATATGGTACAATGTCATGTAAAGTGTCCTATAAAACTTACCGAATATCGTGTAAGATGTAAAATCACCGGTAAAATACAAACGAAACTTTTATCGAGTACTTTTCACGTTACTTCAAGAATGATAAAAAGTTGCACAACACCTGGCGGGAATCGAACCCGCGCCTCGAATACAACACGGGCGCCCTAATCGCTAGACAACTGCGGCTGTTCTCAAGTCACTATGAGAGCTTACCTCGATGCGACTGCAATGCTCTTAACTACCTATACCATTTGACAAATTTGTGTGACGTTTTACATGGCATTTTACAGGGCGCGGTACTCGCCCCAGAACAACATAAATATGCACCTCCCAATGTTTTTTTCTCAAATGCCCCTGCCGCGAACATTTTTTCAAAACACCATCATTTTAGATGCCAAATACCTACCTAGTAGTAGTGATGGAAAAACGCCAGGAATAATGGCGCCATGGCGCCATTCAAAAAATTGGCGACGGGCGCCAAAGTGCGCCAGCGAATGTTCCATTGGCGCCATGGCGCCATTCCATCACTACGTAATAGTGAAATGCCGCGCACGCGTAGCCCGCTCGTCACTGTTCATATTTGCTTTTGTTTGAGTTAGTCATTTTTGCATTCGGACAGTTATATTTACTTTATGAAATCAACTGGGGACTGGACAGCTGGCCATACTTTTTCTCTATCTTGTAGTTCTCGCTTCATGTAGATGTAAATTCTTAAATGTGTCGTGAAAAATGGGCTGACGCCTGTCATTTGTTTTGTACCTATTTTTTTTAAACGTCGCGACAGCTTGTTTCGATATTTTGCACACAATTGACGACATTTTCAACGGGTTTTATATATATTTTAATTTTAACCTTTGCAATCGTATTTTTTTCGACACACGTTGTTCACGTGCATTTTAATTCAGTTACAGTCATTTTAAATAACCTCTATCATTAACTAGACGTGGTGATCAGCTGTAAATGGCAATGTTTTTATCCATGCGTTATATACTGATGTGAATATTCCTGTGAGTACCAAATATTTCAATCAATTTTTCTCGGCAGTTTTATAGATAAAAGTGCAACCTGGAGGTGTAATTTGTCTAGGTAAACTCATCTACGTAGACATGTGGTAATATTCTTGACATGCAAGTGTTCATTTAGTTTAAGTTTATTCCGTTTAAGTGGCCACGTTTTAGCTTATTATCGATCTGGTTTTAGAAAATGTTTCGTAAAATTTTTGTCAAGTGGCCTATTGCAATTTTGTTCATTTGTGTTTGTGCATCTTACCGGAAATTGGATGCGCACAGGTTTCTGTCTATTTTCCCTTTTTTCTTTGCAGAATTTGCACAGCTAATGACGAAATATCTAAATATTAAAATAAACATGAAGATCGTGGATAGACAATTTTATTGAAGATGTCCACCGACCAGCGCGAGATAATAGTACTGCAAGTGGGCCAGTGCGGCAGACACATCGCCGAGGAGGTTTTCACGGCTTTTTGCCACCTTTTCTATGATGCCCTGCACACACTAGTTATACTCGGCGCACATGATACTATGCCCTCGCACTGATTTATGTCTCACGTTGGAAGCGTGCCAATGATGATCAAGCATGCGATTTTTGTTAAAAAGATGAAAAATCATTGTTGCGAATAAGTTAACGTATAACGGTAACGTTAACGATGACTTTTTCAACTTTTTTTGAAAATCGCATGCGTAAAAAAATCGTTGGCACGCTTCCAGCGGGAACCACGCGTGCAGGGTGTAAAGTAACTGGAGTATAACATTGACAACGACATCCAATGTTCACTGGTTCCGTTCTCAATTCAAAGCTTGTTGACAAGTCACACTACCTACGCCTTATTGTATACACATATACATATTTACTTCATGCCGGCCTTGCAGATTGCACGTACCGCAATATTATTTTCAAACACTATAGCTTCGTTTGCAACATGAATCAAGACTTTTGCATTTGAACGTCGTTCGTCTCGTCGGCTGGGCATCAAGCTTTTTATTGGGATCAGAACCAGTTACATTTGGTGTCCTTGTCAATTAGTGTGTTTAGGACCATTCATTCCGTTCTAGCGGAAACGCACGGCGGCAACCAACTATGCACTAAGTTCACAACAGGAGTTTCCCTTCATGTGCAGTTCTGGCAGACGGTGAGTGCAGAACACAACATTGGGCAGCGCAGTGCACATGGCTGTGGCAATGATAGGGCAGATGTATACTTTCACCGGTCGAACTCTGGTCGGTTCCGGTAGACTGTTTTGCTACCGTGTTTTTTGATATTTGAGTTTTTTTTGTGGAACTGCCTATTTTAATTACCGTATTTCCTCGATTTACCCCCCCCTTGAATTAACACCCCCTCGAAATACCCCCAGGTGTTTTTTGGGCTGGTGAAAAAATAAACCCCCCCCTCGAAATACCCCCCCTCTGGAATTATATACATGATGTATGCAGTGCACATTATGCATATATTGGTCTCAGTTTGCATCGCAGCTACACATGTACTAGTTTGTGTAGCGATAGACGTTAATATGTCCAAATATACCCTACTTGGACACGTTGATTACCTGTTTTGTGTATATAAAAGCGTACCCTTTACTATGAATTTCGTGAAAATTTCTGACGAAACAATAACCCCCCCTCGAATAAGCCCCCCTCGAAATACCCCCCTCAAAATTTCCACTCTGAAAAAATAAACCCCCTGGGGGTATTTCGAGGAAAAACGGTATTTTGTTTTTGAAGCAATTTTTATGCGGTTAAAATAGATAAAATATTCATGCTGCGGTTGTAAATTTATTGGTGCGGTGCGGTAGATTTCGGTTCGATGACATATTCCGCTGGGGTCAATGCCGTTTTGTGGAAGTGACGATTTTAGTGAAAAAGTTGGGAAGTGAAATGGAAAGTAAAATGAGCTCCACGCTAAAAAAAACAGCCTGGCTAACACAGATTCCCTCACAGAAATAAGCGTACCGCGCGATTACGCGCAGACCATCCGATGCCGCGAGCACTGAGCATTGATCTCGATCCCACTGGCAGCGTGCCGAACACGGGCACGAGTAAGCAACCTGTTGTCGCATTGCCACCGGCGCAAGTGATCAGCGGTAGCTCGGGGGCGGCGAACGTGTGGGCCAGGGGCCACTCCCAGACCCTGTAAAAATGCCCTGTAAAATGTTAAATGTCATGCGAAGTGTCAAACGTCATGTAAAACTCCCAGCAACATGGCAAGTATAATTCTAAGTGTCAAAAGTTATGTAAAATACCCTGCAAAATGGCAAACTAAGCCATTTTGCAATGCATTTTACATGACTTTTGACACTTTGCATGACAATTGACATTTCCCACAGCATTTTACATAACTTTTGATACTTTGCTTGACATTTGACATTTGTCAGAGTATTTTACAGGGTCTGGGACTGCCCCAGGGGACATTACACCGACGGCGCCGAGCTGTGTTTGCAAGTGGTCGAGCAGCTGAGATTGATGGCTGAGAGGTGCGACTGTTTGCAGGGCTTTCAGGTGGGTCGGTCTGGGTTTTGGGTTTTGGGTTCGGTTTTACGGCTAGTTTTATGCTGTCAAAATCCTGGACACACTTGCGCGTTGATACATTCCAATGTCTGAAGATAGTCCCCATTCTGCTTTTTTATTACATTTAATTAGGTTTGTGACATCTGCAAGGAATGTCGTCCCTCTATCAATCCGGTGCCAATTCCGCAAGTGGATAACTTTACTTGTCCCTTACAATATTTCTCACCAGTTCCTTGTCACTTGACCACATGTGTAATCTCTCCAGCGGGCGGTCTCAGACCCTGTTAAATGCTCTGTAAAATTTCAAATTAACAATAGGAAAAGCTAGTTTTGACCCATCTTGCTATACTAGCAAACTGAGCTGGGTCATCATCAGTAGCAACTCAGTAAAACTTAAGCTAACTTAAGCTTAAAAACCAAACTTACTAAACAACACCGAAACTTAACTGCCACACGGAAAAACGTCCATCCAAAAAACCAAAAACACCAACCTTGTTATTAAATCGTTTGGCCACCACTTGTTGTCCATTTGGGCTGGAATGCAGACGTTTTTGCACGCCGCCGCCGCCATGATTCGAATTGTTGTTGTTGTAGCCACCACGCTGGCCACGGTTACTCGGACCGGCTCGGTTGCCCCATCCGCGAACTCTAGACATGTCTGCATAAAAATCAGACCTTCAGCTCAAACAAACAACAACTTCAAACATCTTTGGCACTTTTCCAACCTCAAAAAATGCTCGACGGCGCTTAAAATCACAGCTGCAAGTCGTAACGCCGGTGCCAACATTCACCACAGCGATTTCTGAGATCGTTTTATGTTGCTTTTTATAAAAGGAAACAGTTGTACCACCAAGGTACACACTCGTACCAGAGACCCGAAAGTTGAGAGTTATGTATTTACATTAGGTCAAATTATACTAAAAATTTTACAGGCCATTCTAGCTATCAAATCTAGCTTTTAAAGCCAGAGTGTCAGAGTCATTAAAGACATGATAGCTTGACAGCAGACTGGAATGTCTGCTGCAAAAAGCCAGAAAAGCCTGTAAAATAATCTTTCTATCAAAACCGTTTACTATCAAACCATCTCTCATTGTGCTAGCCAGTCTTAAAAAATCATCAACGTAAGTACATGAGCGGGCATATTGAACCAGTGCCCCCATAACTACTGCCTTACACAAGCTTCGGGATACGTTGGAAGTGCTGTGTATAAATTTGATAACTTTAAAGGGAAATAAATCCCTTTTATCAAAAGTTCGAATGTATGTAAAATCTCCCTTAAACATGATTTCCATGTCCAAAAAAGGACATTTACCACTAGCCGGATCTGAAGCTAGTTCAAGTGTAAGTTCTGAAGGATAAATATCCTTAGCCAAAATCTCAAATTCAGGGAAATTAACATATAGACAGTCATCGACATATCGATACACATGTTCAAACATTTTAGCCCTGGGTTCACGAATAATGTTTTTCATATACTTATACTCAAAAGCAGCCAGTGTCAAATCAGCAACTGGAGGACTATGCGGTCCCCCGGCCGGTATGCCACACCATTGCCGGAAAATTAAACCAGCAAAGGTGACGTAAGATTCCTCAATACTTTCTCTAATTATCTGTTTGACCTCAGAATTGCCAAGAGTGATAATTGCTTTATCATGTGCCTTTTCACTAATGTTTACTGAACGTTTACTGTTTACTTCAATACCTTGTTACCCAAAGTCAAGTCCACTATAAAGAAAATACTCTGAAAAATCAAATAAAAGGGCAAAGTCGGAAATAAGGTAGTAAAATCTGAAGTAGTGGCATGAGTAACGTGTGTACCCATCAAACTATCCAATCCTTTTTGAGCTTGGAGTGTACTGTTAACACTCCAGAAAGTCCGAATACCGCTAGTTTCAAATATAGCTTCACAGTAGGCTTGTAACTGCTTTCTAAGTAGGGCCAAGACATTTAAAACTACATAACATACAGGTTTAATAGATGAATGTCGGCCACCCGACACCATTCTAAACTTATAAGGGTTTTTGTGAAGTTTTGGGGTACAAAAAAGTACCGGAAACTTTTCACTCATATTTTCCAAGCGAAACCCGTAATAATGGCACAACTTTTGATGTTTTTTAATTAGCTCATCACCATGGTGACTGTATTCACCTACTAATTAATACGTCTCAGACCCAGAAAAGGTATTATTTTCTATATTTATACCCAGATCTCTTGCAATAACAAAAGCGTAGTACTTTTTGCATATAATGCAAAAATTAGAGGCGGCTTTATCAACCGGAGCAATAATAAAATGTCTATGTAGTGTCCGCTGCGCAACCCGGACCAAATCAGTTCCCACCTCCATGTGATCTATAGGTATAGAAAACAACTTTTTACGTAACTCATTTTTAAAGTTTCTTACAAAATCTGAGACAAAGTTGCCATTTTTGGCCTTCGTTTTTAGAAAACTTAAAAGTGGAGCCATATTCATAATGACTGACTTAAAAACAACCCCATGATTATCCTTGACAGGATTACGGTATTTGGTACCTTTTTCCATAATAGCACACAATTTATTATCACTAACTATACTCAAATCGCCAGTGACCACGTGGCCCAATGGCTCATACATAAATTTATCAAATTTACATTCACACTCACTATTTAACAGCATCATTGGCTGTTCCCTGGTAAGTTTTCTCAAGAAACTATTGTAATTACACAGCTTTAAGCCTAGTGGTTGGTCATACTTGAATGCCACTATAATATTTTTAGCGACATCTCCTATAGCATTCGGCAAAGTTCTGCGAACGTTTGGACTATTCATAATTTTCACTAAATTAATTCTATCCATCAGCTTACTTGGGAAAGGCAAAATCCATCTGAATTCCGGTTTCGGCTTATTCTCTCTAAGCCGACTAATTAAACCAATTACTGTTTGCCATTTTGCAGGGCATTTTACACTGCTTTTGACACTTTGCATGACATTTGCATTTTACAGAGTCTGGGATTGGCACCTGGCCTGATTCGTTGACAAACACCACTGTATTTATAATGAAGCCGCTCCCACAGCTGTGCCACTCGATCGCGGGCGGCACGGGCGGCGGGCTGGGCGCTTTGATCATATCCCGGCTGCGCGAGGAGTACCCCGATCGAATGACGGCTACATTTTCGGTCATGCCCACGCACGGGGTGAGTGCCCATTTGAGACAACGTTTGCGGAGGTTGTGGTGCCATGGCGCTTGGCGCTATTTTTGCCTGGCGCCAAGAACAAAACGCCTGACGCTGGCACTTGGCGCTAGCGTTAAAGCAAAAAGCGCGACGGCGCATCTAGCGCTTGGCGCCATTTTGATCTGGCGCATGGCGCATAACGCTGAGGTTAGGAAAAGCGCCATGGCGCTTTTGGCGCTTGGCGCCAAATTCCTGGCGCTTTTTCCATAACTATCCCTGATCACTTTGCAGCACATTGCAGGCTTCCAACACGGTGGTCGGCCCATACAACTCGCTACTTACAATACACCATCTGATTGAATCGGCCGATTTGGTCCACTGCATTGATAATAATGCGCTGGATGCATTGGCGCGGAGAAAATTGCACATTTTGAATGGAAAACACAAAATGGAACGGATAAAGCCGCAGATTGCGGAGAATTCATTGCCAAATGATTGTATAGAGTCTTCCAGTTACATGAGCGGGGCTAATGGATTCAGGTCAATTTTCTGAGGTGATGCTGCAATTTCGCAATTTCAATTTATAAACAGTGTATGCGAATTATGCATGGAGTTTGTAGTGTATACCGTATTTCTTCTTATAGAAGAACACCGTTCTATTTTTTCGTCAACCCTTTTACCTGCCATTCTATTAGAGGTGCTGTTCTATTGGAGGTGCCGTTCTAGTGGAGATAAGCCGTTCTCTTAGAAGAAATACGGTACTAGGGTGTCAAACAGTGTGTGACCGTACATCGGAAAACGGTAAGGGCTTTTTTGCCTGTAACAGCTCCAAGTCGCTGACGGCGGATACGAACCGGCTGGTGGCGTTGGCCATGTCGGGCGCCACTGCAGCCTTTAGATTTCCCGGCCTGCTGAATGCGGACATGAGGAAATTTGCTGTCAATATGCTTCCATTTCCTAGGTGACTTTAATGTTTAAGAATCTCGCGATATTTATATTTGTTTAAATATAAAATGTAAAGGGGGAATATAAGAAGACACCGGTGAAATATCATTATTTTTTACGACTAAGTATAAAAATATTTATATTCAGTTACATTTTTTGGGAGTTTTTCTGACATTATATTTAATCATATTATCTGAAAATAAGCCATTTTTTGAACGATATTGCACCCAACAAGTCTGAGAAATCTTTTTCACGTTCAGATTGCATTTTCTAATTCCGTCGCTATCGCCGCTTCTGCGCTCCAGTCGCTACACTAGCAAAGTATCAAATGTGGAGAATCTCATAATTGATTTGTTCGACGCCGGCTCCGCGCTGGTCGCGTGCAATCCAAAAATTGGGCGACACCTCACCGCGGGCATCGTGATGAGGGGTTTGTTTGGTTTGGCTTGATAATCATAGTGGCCATTTTATAAAATTACTGTGAAGCAGAGCAGAAATGCTGGGTGTTGTGTTGTCTTTAGGATAACAAATTAGAAAGCTGACGTGCTGAATATAAATATACTCCGCGGACCGCATGCCTTTGCATTTTTCTGGACGAAACGCTCCATCATTACTCATCATTTATATAAACAATTTTCAAGGAAAATACTTCCCGGCCCGACACATAAATATGTTGGTTAAGCCGGAATTACAGCTCAGCGGCGTTTGACGTGAAATGATGATGTTGTAAAATTGATTACATCAAAATAGACACAGGTACAGCGTTGAAATTTCAGAATTTGATAGTTCTAGTAATTGTGTGTAATGTCCTAAAAACAATTAAGAAAATAATTATTATTTAATAAGTTATTAATTTTACGTCAAAATTTACACATTCTACGTCAACATTTCACGTCAAACATTTTACGTCACCAAAAAATTTTGACGTTAAATTAATAACTACTTAAATAATGATTATTTGATAAAATTTTTTTGGGACATTACACACAAGTACTAGAACTATCTAATTCTGAAATTTCAATGCTGTACCTTTGTCTATTTTGATGTAATCAATTTTACGACGCCGTCATTTCACGTCAAACGCCGCTGAGCTGTAATTCCGGCTTTATGCTCGGCTCCACCTTCTTTAAAAAATTTTTTTGTGGAAGTGCTTACATAGCTATCCTGCTCGCGCATCATCGATTAAGCCATAAATTATTTTGGCCGCATACTTTATGGTCCGCCGAGTATAAAGTAAGCGTTTTTTTTTCATGCGACTGGAAAAAAACTTCTTGTGTAAAATAGGTAATAGATCTATGGAGAAAATCAAATTTTGTAGTAATCCACACCAATACCGTCTATTTTCTCAGGCTCAAATCTGAGCAACTACGCCGTGGAAAGGTGCATTTTCGATTTGCTAGAATCCAGGAGAAATTCATTCGCCAATTGGATACCCGATGGCATAAAAGTGGCGCTGTGCAACAAGGGGACTTTGTCCGGTGGAAATCACTGGCTGGATGTGGATGGAAAGCCCGGAGAGGAGGTGCGGCCAGTTCTCGTTTGCTAGTAATTTGAAACAAATTTTCGATAGCGATGTGAAGTAAAATAACAGATAGAAAGTTGAACATTTTGTAGTCTAGTTACTAAGGAGAATCAAATTCACTGTCTAGTGAAGTTTCAAATTCCGTTCAGCGAAATTGGAACTTTTAAAAAAATTTCGCCTTTCGCTTTGCGGGTAGGGCTCGAACTCGACTCGACTCGACTCGACTCGACTCGTGACTCGAGGGTAAAACTGGGTACCGACTCGACTCGACAGACTCGACCGGCAAAATATGGCCCAGACTCGAGACTCGAGGTTTTTGCCTGACTCGACTCGAAATTTTGGAAAATTTCGAGTCGGGGTTCCCCCTTCAATCATGTCCAAAAATATCAATTTTGACATAAATTTATAAACAAATTTTTAAAAAATTTTGCGCGCAAGCGCGCATATCCACGCCATGTGCATGATATAACATCAATCGCATTGGCATATGTATTGAATGATGTTTGAACTCAAGTTTGTTATTGCCAATGGTGCCATGTTGTGGTGCCTATGAAGGGGCCAGTGTAATGAATCCATTTGTGTATGTAAAATTTGTGTGTGTCGTAAGTGAGCCCACACCATTCACAGAAAAAATGGATTTGTGAAGCGTGTGGAAACGGGCTGGATGTGCGTGAAGCGGCGGTGCTTCCACATGCTCAATATATTGTAGACACTGCTGAACACACTTCAGCATGCTTCACCAACCATCATGCTTGGTGAAGCATGTGGAAGCGCCACCACTTCACGCGCATCCAGCCCACTACCACATGCTTCACTAATCAGTTTTTTTTCTGTGATTCATTCACAGCAACAGAGGGTAAACAAATACGCCCTTTCAAAAATACTGGTAAACAAACACGCCCTTGTTGCTTTCCAAGTTGCTTTCCAATTGGCATTGGCTTTACAAGTAATTTACCAGGTGGTTTTCATTTTTCATTTTTCAATGGTTTTTCTCAAAAATCATTGTTTTTTTTATATTATAAAAACAAGATTATAAAAAGATGTTGTATTTCCATCGCTAGGCTGGTTTTATTTTTTTCTATTTTATTTGTTGCAACATCAAGAAAGTGAACATAAAAGTTATATTTTGCTTTATTTTGATATTAAAATGAACTGTTGGCATTAGACTGAATTAAGTGTGTGTGAAAACATTGGTAGAAAAACCAGTATCTGAAATTTTTTGAAAGCCTCATATCAAAAAGTAAGGTATCCGACTCGACTCGAGACTCGAGATTTTTGCCTGACTCGACTCGACTTTTCACAGACTCGCCCGACTCGACTCGCCGACTCGACCGGAAATTTTTTTGGGTTGCGACTCGAACTCGAGTTTGAAAAAAGTCGAGTTTCGAGCCCTATTTGCGGGGCTATGTTTGCCACTGATTGTTAAACGATTTGTAAATACCGTAGTTACTCGAATAATTCCCCCAGGGAATTATTGTTCCGTCAGACTTTTTGAGGGGGGACTATTCGAGGTGGGAATTATTCTAGGGATGAAGAGTTATTCAAGGTGGGGAATTATTCGAGTAAATACGGTAGTTTAGCCGCCTGAATGATTTATCAATAATCCTGAGTACATCAAAATATGCATTTTACGCATTTAGGCAAAGGCAAAGCATATCCACTCCCAGCGAACCTCCTCGTTCGGCATACTCAACAGTTCGTCCATTTGCCAACCATTAGGCCAGCTGGCCGCCACATTTTCGGCAATGTTCCGTAGAAAGGCATTCCTGCATTGGTACACTGCCGAAGGCATGGACCCCATGGAGTTCGCCGAGGCTGAAAGTGACCTTTTGGATTTGATAGCAGAATATGATCAATTTTCGGTGAGATGAGACTGTTGGGAAGGATTTAAAGAAAGGGCCGGACGCGCTGTAGAATTGGATGGGTGTCGGGTCTACATGTGTAGCGGGTATACATGAGTAGTGGGTAGAAGTAGATGAGTGTTGGGTTGACATGTGTAGCAGGTATACATGAGTAGTGGGTGGTTTTAGTTTAGTGGGGGTCTACATTTGTAGTGGGTAGAATCAGATGAGTGGCGGTTCTACATGTGTAGTGGGTATACATGAGTGGTGGGTATAATTAGATACCTGGCACATCAACATGTGTACCAGGTATAAATGGGTAGTTGGCTAGAATTCGATGAGTGGTGGGTTTACAGGTATAGTGTGTATACATGAGTAGTGGGTAGAGTTAAATGAGTGGTGGGTCCGCGTGTGTAGGTGGGTATACATGAGTAGTAGGTAGAATCCGATGAGTGGGAAGTCTACATGAGTAGTGGGTAGAGTTAGATGAGTGGCGGCACATGGTCACACCAAGATCATGGCACGTTTCACATAACTACATGGTCGGGCTGAAAAGTTCCCGGGCAGTGCTCGCCATTCGCGCTAGGGGTAAGCTACGGTTATAATCTTTTAACACGTTAATATATCAGGTGTTTTGAGTTTTCACCCAAAATTTCACCCCTCTAGCTCCACCCACTGCGGAACTGTGGGGGTTACAAATTCGGTCATTTTGTACTGATGTACAAATGGTGCTCTAGCTCAACGCTGCTTTAAGTTGTGATCATGAAACTTTGGCTAGGGTAAGCCACCAGTGTTGGCAATGTGCCAGCACTAACCAACATCAGCTATGATATCATAAGCCTAGTCCATATTGTCATTACTGTCCCTACTCTCACTACCAAATTCATCATTCTGCCTCTATGGTTGGTCAATACAGGTTAATACAGGAGGCGTTTTTCATGCACACTGCTGTTGAATACAGGTAATGTGGCCCCTACAGATTAGTAATGAAACACAAATGAAATTTAAATGACATAATAATTTACTGAACATTTCAAAACCACATCAAAATCACTGCAATACAACATGATCTCAGATTATCACCAAAAACATCCATCACAGTTCCCACGTTTCTTGCACATCACCCTGATCTGCATATTAATTTTACCTTAATAGCAATGATGTTGATGAAAGTGTTGAATACTATCAGCACATTGCCAACACACTGGCTTACACTAGCCAAAATTTCATGATCACAACTTAAAGCAGCGTTGAGCTAGAGCACCATTTGTACATCAGTACAAAATGACCGAAATTGTAACCCCCACAGTTCCTCAGTAGGTGGAGCTAGAGGGGTGAAATTTTGGGTGAAAAGACAAAACACCTGATATATTAACGTGTTAAAATTTTATAACCGTAGCTTACTCCCAGCGCGAATGGCGAGCACTGCCCGGGGACTTTTCAGCCCGACCATGTACATCTGTCTCATTCATTAACTAAATAATTTTGAACCACATAGGATGGCGCAGATGATAGCGACAGCTCCATGGATGACAATCTGAATGAGCAGTTTCTCACATTGCCTCAAATGTCCAGAGATTATTCCAGTGGAAGTCTGATAGTGAATCATGGAAATGTGAGCAGAAGTGGCAGTCACCATGACGGAATTAATGTGCTATGAGTGTATGTTTGTGAACTTTTGTTTGCACGTTTGTGCGTGTGCACCATAGTGATGGAAAGGCACCGGGGCAAAGGTGCCCTAGTGCCACCATGCCATGCACCACAGTCCCTGGTGCAGGGCCCTTGTAATATTCAGAGGTTCCCCTACCGGTGCAGTACGATGCCCTTTTTGTTGTTGCCTTCATGTGGCAGTAAATACAAGCACTAAACCAGAAAGCATCAGAATGGTGCCAGAAGATGGGCTTTCGCATGCAATTTTTGCACATCACAAGTGTACTAAAGGGTGCCGGTGCGGTGCCATATTTTGGCCTTCTCCAGAACTGCGTAGTGATAAGAAATAATTCGAATATTCGAATTCGTTCGCAAAAGATGTGCCCCAGATGCGTTTATTACGGATTCGACCTGTTTGTTACATATGAAAGAATGTGGCTTTTCATCTGCGATTATGCTTCCTTTGTGATAAATGATTCTTGCACGCGTTCGCTTCGCTCGCTTGTGACATTTAACCATCTATGTTTTAAAATATACTATGTAATTTATTAAAGCTTGCCCTACTCACTGATGAAATCGGCGTGGCAGCTTTTTCGAATGACGGCTGATGTAAAATACTGGCGCCCATGCGTTTTTTATCCCACCAATCGTAGGTGCCTTTGGTCCCCTGCGCCAGAATTTTGTCCAGTGTCCCCCTTTTCAGAATAAGCGAATTCACACCATTTTGCATTGGCGCCAATATTTGTGCAACGCCATTTTCTTTGGCGCTTGTTTGTTCGAATATGATCCGTTTTAATTCGTTACTTCTCCGTGAGTAGCTTTACCTTGTCTCATGGGTAGTGATGTAAAAGCGCCAGACTTTTGGCGCCAAGCGCCAAAAGCGCCATGGCGCTTTTCCGGAACTAGCGCCAAGCGCCAATGGCGCCACAGCAAAATGGCGCCAAGCGCCAAAAGCGCCATGGCGCTTTTCAGGACCTTAGCGCCAAACGCCAAAGGCGCCAGGGGGACATGGCGCCAGCGCCAAAATGATATTGCCTTTAATGATACAGGTGAGACAAAGTACTATTTTCTTCACTTTCAATAACTTGTATCGCCTCCAAAAACACAAAAATGGTCAAATAATGGAAATCCATAAATTTTCTTGCTCAACATCTAACTGTAACTACCGTATTACCTCGGATTGTCCCCCCCCTTGAATTGACCCCCCCTCGAATTAACCCCCCCTCAATATGGGCTGGGGAAATAATAACCCCCCCTCGAAATACCCCCCCTCCGGAATTATGGACATCATGTATGCAATGTACATGATGTATTTACGACTATTAATTTGCATTGCAGCTACACTGATACACTCATTTGTGTACAGTTACACATCTTTAACCCCAATAAAACCTATTTTCTCACATTTATTACGTTTTTGTGTATGAAAAACCGTATTCTTTACTATGAATTTCACGAAAATTTCTGACGAAATAATATCCCCCACCCCCTCGAATAAACCCCCCTCGAATTAACCCCTCTAAAATTTTGCTGGCGAAAGAATAAACCCCCATGGGGGTATTTCGAGGTAATACGGTAAGACTGGTCCAAATAGATAGCAAATTGCCTCTCTGAAGTGGTAGAAGCTTAACGATTGTCTGGTGGTTGGGGGTTGCAGAGTTTCGATCCATTGGATATTTCAAGATTAAAAGTGAAAACTGTGAGATAACAAAGTAAAAATAGCTAAATTACATATCTGAGTAAAATAATCAAATACATGGCCAAAAATTGCTGAAAATAGGCAATAAGGCACATGAACACCGCGGCGCAATTATCACTCTCTGGCGCTTTTTTGGCGCTTTAAAAAATGGTAGCGCCAAGCGCCAATGGTGCCACTGGAAAGTAGGTCCAAGCGCCAAAAGCGCCATGGCGCTTTTCGGAAACACGGCGCCACAGCATTTTAGCGCCAAGCGCCAAAAGCGCCATGGCGCTTTTTGCTTTGGCGCCAGCGCCATGGCGCTTTCACATCACTAGTCATGGGTACATATTTATTAACAAATCCAATTACCGTATTTCCTCGAAATACCCCCCCCTCGAAATACCCCCCCCCCCCTCGAAATACCCCCCCCCCTCGTTTGACCCCCCCCCCCTCTCGAGACCACTATGAAACAATCACCCCCCCCCTCGAAATACCCCCCCCCCAAATTGAGTGTAAAGAGAACGTACATCACAAAGATGGCAGTTTGTGTTCTGCGTAGTGCAGAACACACGTTAAAACAATGTCGGAATCACGTTAGAACAGTGTACATACCATCTACATACTAATATTAGTCTACAGAACCTTATAAATGGCGGTTTTTGTTGCATTTTTCGACGTCTGCGTACGTTTCAGACGACAATTTCGTACTTGGTTTTCAAAAATTTTCCTGTGAAATAATAACCCCCCCCTCGAAATACCCCCCCCTCGTTTGACCCCCCCCCCTCTCGGGACCACTATGAAACAATCACCCCCCGGGGGGTATTTCGAGGAAATACGGTATGCAAATACGTTGGTATACTCTGCGGACAACACAGTTCACATCCGCACATGAATACTTACCTAATTATATCTTACTGTCTCACACAACAACGAACGGACCAACGCGATATTTACTAATGCACAGATAGAAAAAAGGCGGAGCCAAGTACCTATATACGAGCGACGCATGTTTCGTTCCTGCGCCCTGTAGAAACTGTTTTTCCCCATCTGTTTAACAATTTTGATTTTATTTAAGGGTGTTTTATTCACAAAAAATGTAGCATGTGGTCCACGGAGTATACCTATTGCGTGTTTTCCTTTTGATCAACTAAAATACCGGAACACAGTGTTTAATAATACAATTCTGTATCCTGGAAAAACAATTTCCGACGTAATGTATCGCACATTATATAGAAACTACGATCTCACCAGCGACCACAGCTTCTTGTCATGGGTTCACGTTTTTTATTTGTTTTCCCAATCTGCTAATTTTATTGTTTGAACGATTTGTGCCACAAATGAAACATATCATGTAATTTTTCCGTGACACGGATTGCTGACAGGAGAAAAAATGAAGCTTAACGTGCAACATTCTCGATTTCAAGTTTTTTTAGTTTTCCTCGCCTTATTCCATGCTTGAATTGACCCCCCTCGAAATACCCCCCGTCTGGCATAATGTTATGTAAATATTTACATGATGTATTTATTGATGGAAATTTGCATCGCGTCTAGGTACACATAGGTAATTACGCTAGTTTGTGTAGATATTAAAATAAGTATAGTATACCTATGTGCAAATATTCCCGTTTTGTGACATTTATCACCAGTTTTGGGTATGTAAAATCCTAATATTGACTATGATAGTTAACGAAAATGTCTGACGAAATAATAAACCCCTCGAATTAACCCCCCTCAAGATTTGTTGGCAAAATTATAAAGCGCCTGGGAGTATTTCGTGGAAAAAGGGTACGTATTTACTCGAATAATTCCCCTGCCTTGAATAATTCCCGCCCTCCCCCCTCGAATACCCCTCCCTTTAAGCAAATGGTAAAGTTATTGCATCGAATTTGAACAAAAATTACATGTTATTTAGTAAGTAAAGCATAATTCATGAAATCAGTTCATAGAAACATGCTTAAAATTTTTGACGAAATAATTATTCCCCGCTTGAATAATTCCCCCCTCGAATAGTTCCACCTCAAAAAAGTCTGACGAAAAAAGAATTCCCCGGGAGGATTATTCGAGTATATAAGGTATTGTATTTTAAAAGTAGGTATACGCCTCATTTATTACCCAGAATTTGCCAATCCTTGTCATGAAGCCGGAGTTACAGCACAACGACAAATAGGAGGGGAAACGAGAAATGCGGTCACGACAAATACGTGTCGACAAGCACTTTCACCAACAAATACCACCGACAAATTCATCAATTTTTTTAAATCTTAAATAACTCCGCAACCACTGCGAATTTTTCAAATCTGTTTTCACACGATGTAGACACGTGTCCCTACTATGCACATGCCAAATTAGGAAACCATAGCTTTTCCCGTTCTTGCGTAATTGAATTTGCGGTGCCGTTGTATTTCTCGTTTCACCTTCTATTTATCGTTATGCTGTAACTCCGGCTTTAATGGGAATCTAAATTGCATCACGGTAAATTTTAGTCCTTCTACGACACCGCAGTGCCGCTGTGATCATCTCCACAGTACCAGCCATGTTACCGTATAGATGCTGAAATTTTGTCGTTTGACGTGAAAAGTATTACGCTTAGATTATCCTTCCTGGATTTTTTGAAGCGCAACGATACCGTATTTCTTGTAATAGAAGAGAGCCGTTCTATTCACCTCGAGCATCGTCACCTTTTTAACCTGCCGTTCTATTGGAAGTGCCGCTCTATTGGAGGCTGCCGTTCTATTTTTTCACCAAATTTTTTCACACATTTTTCATTGGAACATAGTGTTTAATGAAACGCAAACCACATTTAAATATCAGAGCATCAATTCAAACAAAACCAAATGTGAGAACAGCCCTGAAGCATAGTTCTGAACAGCTAGGATACTCTCACCGCCTATGTTTCATACATTTTTGTGTTTTGGCACTCTTTCAATGTGATTTCTACCTGCCGTTCTATTGGAGGTGCCTTAAAGCCTTTCTATTGGAGGCTGCCGTTCTATTGTTGTTGTGAGTGCAAAAACGTGCCAAAACCTGCCGTTCTATTGGACGTGCCGTTCTATTGGAAGTATGCCGTTCTATTAGAAGAAATAAGGTACCTATGTTTAATTTTTCATTACTTTACAAAATCTCGACACTTATTTTTCATTGAATTTCTGAAGTCGAGTAACTAGCTTGAATAGGTAACCCGTTTGTTTGCTGAGAAACAGATTTGTTATCCCCAATGGCGCTGCCTGCCCAGTTCTGTGAATTCAGTTGACGAATATTCAAAATCAATCATTCTGGTAAACTCAAATACAGTATTCCTTCTAATAGAAGGGCGCCCTTCTATTTTTTCGTCAACTTTTTTACCTGTCCCTTTTCACCACCAAAGCATAAAACATGAAAGTAACTACCGATATGAAAGCAACAACAATCATAATAAAGATTTGCTCCACTTACCAGTGATGCACAAAAGGCATAACAAAACTGGTCCAAACAAAATTCCCACAATGAACACCGGTATATTTAGACTCTTGCGGCCAGTTCCAATCCGATTACTTCCACTGGCTTGTAACTCTGTGAAACGGTTATGTAACGTGTATATTGACAGGCAAACTTTGCCAACAAGGTATTGTGTCCATTGTAATCATGGCTAACGATGGCAAACCCTCTGGCAAAAGGTATATGAGTTTTAAGTCTTTTTTCCATAATGACTTTTTGAAGTTTGAATTTTTCCTGAAAATTGTTTTCTGGATTTTTGAATTTTTGAATTGTTTTGATCACTTTCTTTAAATTTATTTTTTGCACTAAGTGATCGCATTTTAGATGTTTTCTGGTGGATTTTGAATACATTTTTACGTTTTGTGGCGTTCCAAGCTGTTACAGAAGACAGATTTCCACAATGTTTATTCTGCTGCTATGAATAGATTTATGTGAAATTGATGTTTTGAATTGTTTTTCTGCATTTACTATGTATATCGTAATTTTGACCAAACGTCTTAGATTGACCTAACCTATCACAGAGTTATTGAAGTTATTCAAGGCAGGGAATTTTTCAAGGTGGAGGTCTTATTCGAGGATATTTTTGGCCAAAAGTACTGAAAAAAAATCAATTTTAAGTGTTTTTCTAGCGGTGAAATAAAAATTCAAAATGTTCAAAAAAAATTGAAAATTTGAAAATGTTCGAAATTAAAATAAAATTGTTTGCGTGACATGACCAAATGAGGTGTGTGCAAATCGTTTTTTCTAGAATGGTTCATGAGTAAGACTGAAAAGTAATTAAACAACTACACTGCAGCAAGCCTGGTAATATGGCAAACTGAGTATTTTTAACTTTTCTACTCATGAATATTTAGCTTTTTCTCCTAGAAACGTTTTCTGTACTCAGGTACTTTCAAAAGTATGCATCAAAGCTAATACAGATGAGTTTTTGGGACAGAATGTGAATGTATCTACTCATAATCTATCTACTCATCTACTCAAATGCACATAATTTTGAGTAAAAGGTAAATTAATAAAAACACTTTTTCTCAACTGCGTTGTCAAGCCTGTCATTTACAGAAGTGACTGCTGTCAATGGATTGTAGAATTTGACCAAAAAAGTGTCAAATAAATTTGTCAAACGTCACACAAACAAAAATAATAATGCCGAGTAAAATTTCATCATCCATTTTTGCCCGCATTTTACACAGTTGACAAATTTGGTCTGACATTTACACATTTAATACAACATTTTACTGGTTGCGGCTGCGGGACCCTGGGTTGTTTTCTCCGAGTAATTGGCCCCATGTCTCTCGCCTCCAGTTTTAGCTTTCATGGCCTCATCGGTTGTAATTACCGTTGCCTCATCTGCCGCTGTGGCGCATAGTTGTTAAAACGTATTTAAGTTTACTCGATAAATACGTATACTCTGTGTAAATACATGTACGTTTCCTCCCGAAAAAATACCGGTACTCACTTAGTCGCGTACTTTTTGAAAGTACGCGAGTACGTAAGACGCGATTAAGAAAAAAAATGGGGTGCATAAAAAGCAAAAACCACTCAAACAAATTGAAATGGCTGCAAAAGTGGCAGCGGAAATGATAGAAGTTGCGATATGTAGGGAAACGATGACTCTCGCTTGTATAATACTTTTACTGATTTTTACTGCTTTTAAGTACAAAATATAAAACAATTAACGTTTTTTACGTTTTCCCTGAGTAAGAATACTGATATTTACGTTTACTCGCCTTCTACGCAGCGTAAAAGTAAACAAAACTACTTAACGTTTTCTGTAATCGGGGGCGAGTAAAAATAAAATCATTTACGTTTACTTTGAAAAAGTTCAGTACTTTTAACAACTCTGCTGTGCCGCCTCCATCACTGTTGCCGTTGCCGCCCACGTTTACTATTGTCGGCCGAGTTGCCGGCGCCGACGGTGCCTTTTCTTCAACATTTGATGTGCATGGGTTAGTTTTGGTGACAAACAAACGTCAATAAAGTCTTGCCTAGTGATGGAAAAGCGCTATGGCGCTGACGCCTGGCGCTAGCGCCAAAGCAATACATGCCGCGGAGCTTTTGGCGCTTTGCGCTGTTTTTCTGTGGCGTCATTCCAAACTAGTCGACATGCAACTTTCAAGGTGAAAAATAGGTAGTGAATATTCAATATGATATATCACACCTATCCTACTGTTACCACCTTCATCTTTATTGGAGGTGGTAAAATAGTCGTTGCCTCATTGGTAAATAGCTTTTATCAGCGCAGCGCACCATCTCTTGTTGTGCCTCCATTATCTGTTATCCTCCAAGTTATGTTGTCGAAAGGCCTCAAAGTTGTCGTTGGCGTAGTAGACGGTGGCTGTTCTGTGGTGTTTGATTTCACTGGACCAGTTGTCACTAGGAATGTAATACTGTGATACGAACCAAAAATTTCGAATCCTCTTTCTGATTGCATTCTATAGATATTGTGGTTACGTTCCAAAAGTAAATTTACCAAAGTTTGCTTCATCAAAGTTTCACATCAAAATTTTTGCATAGAATCGTGCTGCCTTAAATTGAATACTCTTGAATTGTAAAATTTGGCAAAGTCTGCAGTTAGCTAAATTTATTGTTTGTGTGATTTTTTGCATCGCTGTCGTCAATTGACTAAATACTGTACCTAGGTATATTATAACATATATATTTCTGAGTGAACTGCGTGCAAAGTATGCCGCGTGCAAAGTATGCCCAATGCAAAAGATAGGAAGCGCGAAGTTCATAGGGTCATTGTACCCGATTTGTGAATGATTTCACACAGAATGCGGACACTTTTAATTTGCACGTGCAGTGTCCTGTGAATAAAGGTAGTTTCATAACAGCTTTGAAAGTTACACGCTACACGCTACAGCCGTGACCTACTAACTCACTCACTTTCTACTGTCTGGATTTTGCTCGTGGATTTAGCAAAATTGACGCTCGCCATAGTCAAGGCATGCAATCTTGGGTAATGTTTACCGAACCCCCCCCCGTAGGGTTGGGAATTTCAAAATTTTCGGTTCCGGTTCTCGGTTCCAAAAGATTTCGGTTCGGGTATCGGTTCTCGGTTCCTGAAAATTTTCGGTTTCGGTTCTCGGTTCGGTTCTTAAACTCGGTTCCGGTTCGGTTCTCAAATGATCAAAATTTCGGTTCTGGCTAATAAAATAACCAGGTATCGGGTAATAATCGGCTGAACAATATAAAAACAATATACAAGAAAAACAATAAAGTTTACATGTGTAAGTACATTGGTTGGATATTTCATACTACGGGAGCATATCACAGCTTATTATTTCATGGTAGAATGCAGAAATCAGAGTTGTTATAATAATACTGGTATTTAAAAAAGTGTAAAATAAAACATATATGTTTTCTGTACTCGCATACTTTTAAAAAGTACACGAGTAAATGAGTACTGGTATTTTTTTCTGGAGGAAAGGTAAATGTATTTATGTAGTACGCGAGTGAGTACGCGTATCATTTTGAGTACAAACATAAATAACTTTCGCTAACCATGGAGCAAACTGCCACAAAACCAATGAAAACTACTACCAGTGATAATGTGTATACTGCAGCGACATTACACCTTACAATGAAATCTACCATATCCCATCTGAATAAACAAACATACATAAAAAATTTCATCATCTTTATCAAAAACATTTGATAAATATGATGAACTTTTTCTATGTTTGTTCTTTTATTCAGGTGGGATATGGTAGATTTCATTGTAAGGTGCAATGTCGCTGGAGTATATGTGAAATTACACGCTCCCGCGCAATCATTTGCAAACAAATGATTTTTGCAATTCTGAACACACACCAAGATGTTCAGCTGCTGTTTAAAGGCTTAGATGTAGGTGTTGACAAAACGCTGTTTAAAAACTTTAAGATTCCTAGAAAATTTCGGTTCTTTTCGGGTATTTACTTCGGTTCCAGGTATAAGTGCCGGTTCTCGGTTCTGGTTCGGTTCTCAAGGTTGGTTCCGGTTCTCTGTTCCAAAATAGTGATCGGTTCTCGGATCAGTTTGGTTCGGGTCGGTTCGGTTCCCCAACCCTACCCTCCCCCTATTCGGACCCCTGAAAGGTGGGGTAGATATTTTGGCTCCAAAAAGCAAAAACGGAAAATTGACACTAAATAATTCCATTATCGGCTGTCATTCCTGCACCCTGTAAAATGTCAAGTGTCATGCATAGTGTGAAAAGTCATCTAAAGTGCAGTGTAGTGATGGAATGGCGCCATGGCGCTGGCGCCATTTGAGGGCGCCAAAGGGCGCCGCGCCATGGCGCCATTGGCGCTTGGCGCCCTTTTTCTGTGGCGCCCTTGGCGCCTGGCGCCCACATTCTGAAAAGCGCCATGGCGCCCTTGGCGCTTGGCGCCCTTTTTCCGTGGCGCCCTTGGCGCCTGGCGCCCTGCTTTAGAAGGGCGCCAAAAAGGCGCCAGCAAGGTTTCACGGTGAGTGCTGTGTAAACGGAAAAAAATGAAAGCCGCATCCGTGGATGATCTAAATTCGCCAGAAAAATGGACGGAGTGGTGTGAGTGGGTGGAAATCTTTCGTCCAACGGTTCATCAGATCTGTCTGACGGATCAGAAGACAAGAATGATGGACCGTCTAACTTGCAAAATCATAAATTAATGGATTTAAATCGTTGCAATTAGGAAACATTGTTTGGAAAGGTCTATTTGTAATGAATGGATTGTTGTCAAATGACAATTTCCATTACGTTTGAATTCGTCATGTATATTTTATTCAAAAAATTTTTGTTCCTAGCCTTTTTTTTGGTCATTACATCCTGGAGAACGCGCATTAAGATCTGAATGCGCGTACAATGGTGCTGCAGAAACATTTTTAGCACACGCATGGTGTTGTAGGCACTTTTTTATTTTGGCGCCCTTGGCGCCTGGCGCCCTATTTTCCAAATGGCGCCATGGCGCCCTTGGCGCTTGGCGCCCTCTTTCCGTGGCGCCCCTGGCGCCTGGCGCCCACTTTCTCAATGGCGCCATGGCGCCCTTGGCGCCTGGCGCCCTTTTTCTGTGGCGCCCCTGGCGCTTGGCGCCCACTTTCCGAATGGCGCCATGGCGCCCTTGGCGCCTGGCGCCATTTTTTCTGGCGCTTTTCCATCACTAGTGCAGTGCCCCGTAAAATGTCAAACATCCGATAAAAAATCAAAGTAAGGGCATTTTACAGGGTCTGGGAGTTTTACCGTGTTCTGTCTACACACGCCACCCAACGATGAATCGGGCGCGCGGCACATTGTGGGAAGAATGTGAGTGTGGTCATCAATACAGGTGCTGAAGATTGAACATTGTGAAAATGTTGTCAATTGAACATTATGCCAATTGAACATTATGCGAGTATTAAAACTGTTTCTTATTGGCCAATAGAAATCTTTATTAGTCTCGACTCGATAATCACAGACATAAATATTCATGTGAACTGTGTATGCAGTCATGTGACATTCCAGTCGAAAGTTGATGGAATTTTTTGTTCTGTTGTCGAGCAGTCTAGTAAAGGGGGTTGAGGTTATTTCCCCCTTCGAACTCTCCAGCTATTTATGCTGGCTGGGGTCTACAATGGAGGGGTGTGGGTTCACTTCCCCACCCCAAAAAGTGCCCAACTCTATCCATCTATCCAGCAGTAGAGTTGGAACAAACGTTGTTTTTTTCAACGACCCCAGTTTAAAAAACGGTTTGATGCTTGCATTTTTTTATACAACATTTTTTATTCAAAATTTGGTTTGATGCTTGCATTTTTTTAAACAAGGTTTTTTTATTTAAAAAACGGTTTGATGCTTGCATTTTTTCTAAACAACGTTTTTTATTTTTAAGAAACCAGAGACAATTTTTTTGTACCATCCCCTGGACCCCCCCCCCCCCTGCCCAAAACAAAAATCTCTGAGCCTTTTTTGGAGGTATTTTTGAGAAATTTTGCCCCTATATCCAATTCAATTTCACTCACCTTCTAAACCTTGAAAAGCCAATCTATTGAAACCCTGTAACCCCAAAAAATGTTCTTAGTATTTATGGAGGAGCAATTTACTATCTATATGAACCCCTGTGGGGGTCCAAATCAACAAAACCCCTGCTGCTGTCACTTGCCTATAAAATGGGGGTGCTGATGTTTGTGTAGATGGGCATAGGGATGGAAAAAATGGCGTTTTTTCAATGACCCCATTTTTCAAACTTCAGACAAGTGGCAGTACTTTATAATGCTATGTAAATAGCAATAGAATTACTGTGGAGCCATCAGTGATCTGATAAGCATAATAAGTATTGATTTCTACCAAAGAATAAATTGTTATGTCAACTTGTTACATATATTTATATCGCCTCTCATCAATTGTTCATGACTTGAAGTGAAGTTGGGCATGGAATAGTGCTTACATAATGTTACTAGCAGGATTCTCTCCGACCTTCAGTCGGGTTTATCATGTTTTACTATACTTTAACGAATACTAATGGACACTTGTTACCACATCAATTATGAATCCCTTTGAAAATAAAGCCCGCGGGGTCCGCCATCTAATTATTTGCCAGTTTTTCCCATTGCTTTCTATTTCAGCCTATGGTAATGTTGTGTCAAAACTGGTGCATTATTTACGCCACATAATAAGACCCCATTTTTTGAAATATTGTAAGCACAAGGGGTTCTTTTTAAAATTTGTGGTAATGTAGTGACATGATGCAGTGCAAATTACCATCAGCAATATCAGAAACCCCTGTAGTCACTGTATCAAAATCCCACATGGATCATGTCATGATTTGTAATTTGGTATTGTTATTGTTTGTATTGTTGGTACATTACATATTGCTTTTCTAAAAACATGGCTAGCATGCGGGCAAGCTGAACTAGTAGATATCCAACCAAGGGCTCTGTATGGGTTGGATGGAAAAGAATTGAGTGCTTTATTGACTCTGGACTTCTATACCTCCACTTTCGACTTCCATATCTTATAGTTCAGCTTGCCCGCATGCTAGCCATGTTTTTAGAAAAGCAATATGTAATGTACCAACAATACAAACAATAACAATACCAAATTACAAATCATGACGTGATCCATGTGGGATTTTGATACAGTGACTACAGGGGTTTCTGATATTGCTGATGGTAATTTGCACTGCATTGTGTCACTACATTACCATAAATTTTAATAAGAAACCCTTGTGCTTACAATATTTCAAATAATGGGGTCTTATTATGTGGCATAGAAAATGCACCAGTTTTGAGACAACATTACCATAGGCCAAAATAGAAAGCAATGGGAAAAACTGGCAAATAATTAGATGGTGGACCACGCGAGCTTTTTTTCCAAAGGGATTCATAATTGATGTGGTAACAAGTGTCCATTAGTATTTGTTAAAGTATAGTAAAACATGATAAACCCGACCAAAGGTCTGAGAGAATCCTGCTAGTTGTTGATGTTTTCATTGGTCGGCATTGTACCTACACACACTAGTTTTCACCGTGACTCTGGTGAAAACAGAATGTTTTTCAAACGCAAATTATTCAACGCGGTTGAATGATTAAATTTAATTTAAATTGATAAAAGTTTAAATTTGAAAACTAAAACACAAAAAGCAAATAAGAGTATGCTGGGTGTCGCCATGTCGCCATTTCAGTTTTCACAGAAGTCACGGTGACAACTACCTAGTGTGGGTAGGGACCCGTAGGGCCTTCATATTGTCTTGTTGCTTCAGATACATACTCAATTTGGGAGGGGGGTTCGAGGGGGGGGGGTAAATTCATAGTGGCCATTTTGAGGGGGGTATTTAGAGGGGTGTATTTCGAGAAAATACGGTAAATTGATTCACATTCATTTACCTTCATTTTTACGTTCGACGAACGGCCTCTGCCTTTTTGATCGCGATTGGCCAACTATTGTCTTGTTTGATACCAAATGGCCAGATGTGTTGTTGGATTGTAGTGTATCATCTGCTGCATTGTTTAATTGTGATAGGTCAGCTGTTGTAATTCTGGAGTGTGGTCGATCGGCTTTTATGTCTTTTGATTGTGACTGGTGTACTGCTGATTTGCTCGATAGCCATTGGACAGTTGTGATGTGTCGCGGTTTGTCATCTTTTGCGTTCTTTTGTTGTGATTGGTGCGGCACCAGTTTTGCAGCCTGTTATACACCTCAGCTCGTGACTCGTGAGTAATATCGGAGAAGGTTTAAAATACAGGAAAGTTATTAGTCTACAAGTAAGTTAATTTTCACCATTTACACACTGCTTAGTCTAAAACTGGCTACTGACAATGTCTGGGATAAGCCTCCCCACTGTTACTACAGTGTATTTCAGGTCATCATTTGATTTGAAATATGCTCGGAAAACTCACGTCACTTTGAGCGGTGCATTTTGCCCTCGTCAGCAGGAAAATCATCACCAAACTCTTTCTGACAAATCTTTCTGGGTTTCTGGGCATCTCTTGGTAGGAACACTTGAATTGATGCCCATGGCCGAGCGACTTTTCTATAAAGCACAGCCGATCCAGTCCGTGATAAAGGTTGGCAATTACCTTACGATTAAACGGTGCTTAAGGTCAGATCGAAATTGCTGCTCAATGAGCTAGGTAGCTTAGAAGTGTGAAAAGTAGAGTTTGGAATTTAACAATTTTTGGATATGGGTATCAGGTGCTAAAACGTTTGGCTCTGGTATTGGGTATTTGTTAGAAAAAATGGTTGGTATCAGCTTCAGGTTTGGGTATTGAGGCCAGGGGGCACTCCCAGACCCTGTAAAGTGTAAAATGTCCTGTAAAAAGACCCTGTAAAATGTCATGTGTCATGTAAAAGACCATGTAAAGTGTCAAATCTCATGTAAAAGACCATGTAAAGTGTCATGTGTATCCAAATCTTATTTTATCGTATCAAAATCTTATTTTCTTTTTGTATCCAAATCTTACTTCTTGACATACAAGATTTGGATACAAAACATAAGATTTGGATACAATAAGACAAGATTTGGATACACAGTGTTTTTTACATGACACATGACATTTTACAGGGTCTTTTACACTTAACAGGGTTCTGTACAGGGTCTGGGAGTGGCACCGGGTCAAGTTTTCTTACAGGTAAATATGTCCAGTTCGGATGACAGAACTGTCAGGAAATGGAAAATGTTTAAAAGCTTTAAGAGTTTAAAAATTTCAGCTGCAGAAAAATGGAAAAATGGAAAATTAAATGCTAATAACAACAGAAAATGGAAAGTAATTACCTACCTACTTTAGTATTGTGTTCAGGTCAGGTCTGGTTGGGTTATGTTCCCGATCCTAGTGAAGGCGAAGAGTAGTTTCCATCAATTGCAATAAGCAGCTTGCTTGGTTGAAGAATGTATCCTGAGCCACAGAATAAATTTACACTCCTGGAAAACTGTCTTTATCCTCCTGATTGGGAAAAAAAAAATCAATGTCTCCCCTGCTAATGTGCGATCCCTGTCGAGATATACATGGGATGAATTCATGTAGATAAAGGTGCCTTTATGCCACATGTCGATTTTTAGGTTTCTGACAGAGTTGTTAGAATCACTGAACTTTTTTAAAAGTATATGTAAACGTAAAGTTTTTTTTTTACTCATCACAAAGTATAGAAAATGTAAAATACTTTTTTTTACTCGTACGTACGCGTAAATGTGGGTACTTTTTTGTGGGTTTAGAAACGACTACTTTTCTTCATAGAATGTGTAAAAGTGGGCACTTTTTCATACGTGTACAGCACAACGTATGTTTTTCTAAAAGCAAATGACAGATTACCTAGTTTTCAAGGTCTCTTTTTTCTAGGAAATAAAAATCATCGTTCTCCCGACTCGTTTACCACATCCATTGTCTCCACTACCATTTCGATTTGGTTACGAATTTTGAAATTTTTAAAGGCACTACCCCTGCATATCTAAAATATTCAATGGAACCACTTCTGTGAATACATAGCAGTGTAGTTACTTTATAAATATGTCCCACATTGAATTTTCATAAATACATTTTCTGTACGCGTATGCTTTGAAAGTGTACGCGTACAAGTGCGTACGGTATTTTTTTGAAAAGTATATGTAAATGTATTTACCGCGTACTCGCGTACGCGTATTTTTCAAGTAAACGTACGTACCTTTTAACAACTCTGGTTTCTGAGTGCCTTGCTGCTCGTTTGACAGCAATCCAAAGTCAAATTTCCGGTGGAAAAAAGCCTTTATCCCTTATGCTAAAACATTAAAACAAAGAAGAAAACGTGGTATAAAGATGAAAAAGACTGCGATGCGATGTAAAAAAATGATGCACTGCCCAAATATTTATCACTTTGCAAATTTGTATTCAAAATGGTATACACAGTGGACTTGATACTCTGCACTCGCATTTATTTTGCATCATGTTCAAAATCGTCTGCTGTCGGTTGGCAGACAAATATCGACCCGGCATGGAGCGTATTTTTGAACAAAACAAAATGTTGGCACCGTGCCAGCTCACGACTGCGCACATTAAGCAGAATGTAAAAAATCGAGATAAAAATCGCGGAAGGCACTGCGTTCACGGTTAACGATATATTGACTATATACAGTTGAGTATGTGATTGTGAGTGATCACTTCCATTGAGTGACATCCCATTTGAGGGCTGTATAAGTAGCACACAGGCCAGTATGATAATCACAAGTGAACAGTCCACAATGAATACTGAATAAACACAACAACACCAGCTGGCTGCCACATGGGGCTAAGGGACCCCAAACCAATTCCCTTAACTGGTGCCGCAACTATGGAACAAGAGACCTGACAGTGAAACAACTGAGCACAGCTCAGTGAACAACACAACTGGCCAACAACAACCAACCCTTCAACAACAACGCAAACACAACTGCAAACACAACCAACTCAAATACAACGTCAGAAATCACAACCTGCTCCAACACAGTCAAGCACAACCTGCTGCTGACTACAACAGGCAGTTTCACAGAGCTGCAAAAACAACTGCACAAGCCTGAAATGGTGCCAGACTCCGAGAGATGGCATCCACACACCAACACAACCTGCACCATTCAGTGAGTCACACAGAGGGCCACCAGCACAACTGGTTCTGGAGTGTATTAGCCACACAGACACTGGCAGCAGAAGCAAGATGTTCATGGGCAGTCAATGGTGTCACTGGGAGGGCAGAACCCACCAGTTTTACAGTTTTTAAACTGTAGTCAATGGATCCAGAATCCATCAACCAGGCATATAGAGTGCAACTACACAAAAACAACAGAGCAGTGACAGGTGATGTATGAACTCGATCTTGAGTATTTGGGCCAACTACTTCTTGTGCCCCCTAGGAGTTGAGTATGTGATTGTGAGTGATCACTTCCATTGAGTGACATCCCATTTGAGAGCTGTATAAGTAGCACACAGGCCAGTATGATAATCACAAGTGAACAGTCCACAATGAATACTGAATAAACACAACAACACCAGCTGGCTGCCACATGGGGCTAAGGGACCCCAAACCAATTCCCTTAACTATACGCAGGAGGGGGCCATATTTATACTGTGGGGAGTTGACATAATTACCCTCCCTATGTATGAGTTTCACCACTCCGTGACCGATATTTAATGTTTGGTTGACCGTTGAACCAAAAAAATCAAAGGGAGTGTAAAAAGTAAAGGAAACATTTTTCCAGGAGTGTAAAAAGTACCAGGACTTTGGCGCTTTTCTAGTGCCGGTGCCAGGTGTTTTGTTCCTGGGGCCACCTCTTGGGGCCTGGTTTTTGGGGCCATGTCAAAATATCGCCGAACGCCAAAAACACCATGGCACTTTTTCAACTCCCCAGCACCAAGCACCAATAGCGCCATGGCAAAATGGCGCCACCGCCAAGCATCAAGAGCGCCTGGCGTGTTTCGCTTTGGCGCTAGTGCCAAGGTGCCTTCACATCACTAGTGCTGACCATTTTTCCGCAAGGTCAATTTTCCTCGTGGGGAAAATTGACTACCAGTCAATTTCCATAATGTAATGGTCAAATTCCACCGGAGGAAAGTGGTTTATTTCAGCCCACTTATGAGTATACTTATAGTTATGGCCCACCGGCGGACCGCAAAGTATGTGAAAAATCCTACCATAATTTAATGAAAAAAATATCGTGATAAATTTTGTGATTAATTATTCCATAGTATAAACAAAATATTATGATGAAAAACTGTATAATTATTGGTTCATTATTCAGATAGGTTATGGTAGGGTTCCATACTAAGTGTGATTTCCGCTGGCACCTGAGTATACCTAAATACCTACCTATGGTGAGTTTAGAAAATTCGCAAATCTATCTTTGAATTATAATACTGAATTCCCAAGTTAGTATGTACGCGTTTGCAGCCGGATTTTTTTTCTCGCAATTGCTGTGAAGGATTTTTTGTATTATAATACAAATGCCTGATTTGTAAAACGGATATGGAGCCGTACGGTGAAGGGTGTCACGCCCTCGCCCGCCCCCTTTTCAGCTTAAGACTAGCTGAGTGCTTGCGCAGTCAGCTAAATATTTACCTATATCGAATGGTTTTCATTAATATAAAGTTTTCATTCAATGGTTTTCATTCAAAGTATACGTAAACGTAAAGTATTTACTTTTTACTCACCCCCTGAGTACAGAAAACTTTTACTTTTTTACTCAAGTTTTTTTTCTCGTGAGTAAACATGAGTAAAATACTTTTCCCCCAGAAAACGTAAAAGTGAGTATTTTTTAGAAATTTTGCTCAAATGTTCACTAAAAATCACTTATTTTCGTTCTTTTACACCTTTTTAACCTTCGAATTCATTATTTCATGTGTAATTTGTCTATTTTCAGCTTTTTTTTCTTCTTTTTTTCGCTTTTGTCTCAATTTTTTTACCATCTTGGTCTATTATTTCGCCAGAAATTTTCGGAAATTCCCCATACTCAGACATAGAAAAATCAAACAATTACATAGATAGATATTTATGTGGTTATAGGCATATATAACTGTTTATACAAAAAACCCTACCCTAACATCACTCAATCATCAGTTTTAACGTGTGTTCTGCATTGTACAGATCACAAACTGCGGTATTTGTCATGTACGTTATCTTTACACTCAATGTTAGGGGGGTATTTCGAGGGGGGGGGGTTATTATTTCCTCAGCCGAATTTTAGGGGGGGGGTTATTTCGAGGGGGGGGGTTTCAAGGGGGGATAATTCGAGGTAATACGGTAATTATCGTGTTTGAAAACAGCCTACAAAAAGGAAACTTTTTGATACATAGTGGGGGGGTTATTTCAGGTCAGTTTCACCAAAATCACAAGCAGCCGCATCTGATCACACTGGCCACGCTGAGCACGCCCACTATGCCGCCCTCGAAGCGCACAAGCACTTCCACGGCGGTCGCCCCGACTGGATGGCAGAACTTGAATTGGGTGAATTTGGAATGGTGCCAGCTAGTTAGCGTTTCTCCCGTGGTGCAGTGCAGCGGCTGTCTGTGTGTTTGTGGTGAGAGGCAGTGGGGAGAGATTTAACCAGTCGTCATTTATCGTATTACCTGAATTTCTACTTGTTTTTCCTCCAGCAAAATAAGCTTTTTTGGCATTAATCATTATTACATGTGTTCGTGTTATAAGGTCATTTTCAATAAAAATTCGGAAATTTAGGCACCATGTAAAGTGTAAAGTAACATGTAAAATGTCAAGTAAAATGTCATTTAAAATAAAATGGTAAACATTTAATTACTATACGTGTGACATTTTGCATGTCACACTTGACGTACACTTTACCCGATGCAAGTCCACCCGCCGACCACCAACCTCAGCGGGCCGTAGCACGAGCCGACGTCGACGCCGTGGGGTCCAATCAGCGCGACCACGGTCCTGGTGCGGCCCGGGCGCTCCGTGTTCATCCTGTCCACCAGCCGGGTGCCGTTGATCCACAGCGGCCGGCGGCTGCACGCGCCCGCAAACGGCCCGTCGTCCTGTGTTCATCATGCAGCAATGCTGGATTAGTGCAATCATGATGCCATCGGCATTTGTGTACTGCACGGCATCGGCACAGTACAGAAACCCGAGCAAAGAAAACGTAAAAACGTAACCTAAAACACTCACTTTACATTTTACATTTGACATATGTACTTATCCCATGTGAATTCTCTGGCAAATGTAAAAGTGACTAGGTATGTCTGAGAAATTTTGCTCAAATTTTCACTCAAAAACAGATGTAAATAGAAATGACATCAAGTAACAAACAAATATGTATGTGGGTCAACAAATACTACCCTACTGCCTTAAAAAAATATTCACCTGGAGTTCATCAATCAACGTTGTGAGCAGTTTCAGACCGAGCGTGCTCTTCTTTACAACTGATTTCTGGTCATTCGCACTGCTCGATTCCATTATTGCTAGAATGTTCACAAGGCACAGCACACTTTTCAAGTAAACCATGCTGGCTATTTTTCTGTGGCTCAACTGATAGGAATTTCGGTATTTTCTATATTTATTTGATATTTCTTCAAAATTATCGCTGACGATATGTGAAATTACTGCGCTGGATAGTGGATACTGAACGTTCATGAATGTGTATCGGCATTTTGAGGTCCATATTTTATATTGCCTCAAAATCGTTGATGCTAATCAGGGCTAAATTAGGACTTTTTCTAGACGAATTCTTGCACGTGCCACTTATTGCTACACGCATGATGTAATATTTTGCGCTAGCAATAGCGCCAATGCGTTTTTGCGTTGGCACCAGCACGGCCGCGAGGTGCCAGCGCCATGGCGCGTTTCCATCACCTGTAGTGGGAGTTCAAGTAATTAAACGACAGTGGTACATGTAATCACGGCAGTTTAAAGTATTGAACTCTTTTTAAGTAAACGTAAATGTAAAGTATTTTATTTTTACTCACCCCAGAGTACAGAAAGCGTAAAGTATTTTTTTACTTTTGCACTGTGTAAAAAGTGAGTAAATGTAAAACCCACTATTTTTTACTTCGGTAAAACGTAAACGTGAGTTTTTTTTTATTTTTACCGCGGAAAATTTACTCAATACTCGAGTAAACATATTTTTAGAGTAAACGTAAATCCAGTTTTTCGAGTAAACGTTTTAACAACTATTAATCATGTTGGGGTACTTCTGCCATTAATAACATTGTTTAATGTGAGTTGACTCTCAAGTACTCATTTAGTCGGAAGAGACTTTCTTACGTAGCATATTGGCGCTACGCACTCTAGTTTACCGCCAGATTTTGGTAAACTCATAAATCGGCTGTGAACGCATTTGAGTTTACCAGAATGACGTATCAGTCAAGTGCGGTTGATGGGGATTTCGAATAACTCATTCCAGTAAACTCAAAGAGATGCAAAGTCGATTTATGAGTTTACCAAGATCTGGCGGTAAACTAGCGTGTGCACGCGCATTAAATATTGAATGTGAATTTTCTATTATCACTGATGAGAAGATATTTCTCATTTGTTAGTGGCGGTTATAAGTGCTCATTTGCTAGTGGTTATAAGTGCATCAAATATTGCTGTCGTTATAGTAGTGGCAAGTCAGTAGTGCAATAAGTACATCATGTACTTCATTGTCAGCTCGAAAACACATGGGGGTATTTCAAGGGGGGGGGTAATTCAAGGGGGGTAGGTAATACGGTAGGTATATTTTACCACCTAACAAAGAACGCCTATTGAATGGTTAAGGTAAACGTGGTTAAGGCAGAGTTGCGAAAGCCTATTTACGCTTACCCGAAATACCCGGGTAAATGGGTATTTATACTTACGCTTACGCTTACGCTTTCGTAAAACACCTGTACGCTTTTTTACGCTTTCCCGGCCAAAATACCCGGGTACTAAAAGCGTAAAAAAGCTTTTCACACAGTTTAGTTTTACGCTTTTGAAAAAGTGTAAAATCACAAAAAACACACGGAGTGAACGAGACTGCGTACCAAAAAAAAGACTGCGTGTGTGCAGTAATGCACTGGAAATAGTGGCACATGTACAAATTGTGTCGCAATATGAATGTCTTGTGAATATGTACTGTGTCATCGAGCAAAATCGTGGCTTCAGATTAGAAATTTTGTTGCTGAAAATGGATCCCGACGATTTTATCGCCGTTGACAGCACGAACTCCACGTTAGAAGATGAGGATGACTTAAGTGTTGCTGCCGATGAATAACCAAACAAAATATGAGGGCAGACTATACTAAGTGGACATCCATAAAATGTCACAGAGAGCTTGATTTGGAAAGAATTCACTGAGCAAAAAGCCTCTAAAACATTTTTATGCTTACGCTTTTATTTACGCTTTCCTAGGTATTTGAAAAATACCTTACGCTTTCAGTATCCATACTCAAACTTTGGAAAGTGTATTTACGCTTACGCTTACGCTTTCCAAAAATACCAGTATTTTAACAACTCTGGGTTAAGGTACACCTGCATTAAGGCAGAATTGTTAAAAGTACTGAACTTTTGAAAGTAAATGTGAATGTAAATGTAACGTATTTATTTTTTACTCACTGCTGAGTAGTGATGGAAAAGCGCCAGAAAAAAGGGCGGCAGGCGCCAATGGCGCCATGGCGCCTTTCGGAAAGTGGGCGCCAAGCACCAAGGGCACCACAGAAAAAGGGCGCCAGGCGCCAAGGGCGCCATGGCGCCATTCGGAAAGTGGGCGCCAGGCGCCAGGGGCGCCACGGAAAGAGGGCGCCAAGCGCCAAGGGCGCCATGGCGCCATTTGGAAAATAGGGCGCCAGGCGCCAAAGGCGCCACGATAAATAAGTAGATACAATACCCTGCGTGTGCTAAAAACGTTTCTACAGCACTGTAGTACACGCATTCACTTCTTTATTCTCGTTATAAGGATGTAGTGAACAAAAACTAGACTAGCAACGAAAAATTTCAGAAAATCCACGTGGCGTTCAATTAAAACACCATGACATTTGTCATTTGACAACAATCCATTCACTTCAAACAAATTTTTCCAATGGATGTTTCGTTGAAATAGACAAAAACAGAATTGTGATGATTTCAATCCGTTGATCAACGAGTTTGCACGTTTGCCGGTGTTGGCGATTCGCGCCAGTGCTTGAATGTTATTTTTCACTACCCGCAACTTTTACGTTTCTAAGAATTGTATTTAAGGCATTCCGACGATTTTTTATCAGTTCAGTTGATGCATTCGCTTGCCGCGTGTGAAAATGAATTTCCTCGTTGTCACATGCGTTGCCTGAGCCACAGAACGAGAACCGCACAGTTCAGATCAGCGACTCGTTCCCCCTGGCAGTGACCATCGACCACTTGCAGGTCGAAGTCACTGTTCGCAGGGTCCTCAGGCGCTCAGCGACACGAGCGGCAGGTGAGCGGCTTACCACTCGGTAACTCACGCTCGCAGTGAGGTCCGAGCTCTGAGCGACCGCTCACGCGCCGCTCAGCACTCGTCGGCCACACCGCTCATCTGAGTGGCCGAGCAGCACGGGCAACTCTACTCCGCCCACCGAGTCAAGAGCGACTCGGCGGGGTGGAATCGGACCGCTCACCTGAGCGAGCGGCACATGGTGATCGTACCGCGCTCATAGAGCGACCGGAGCATCGGCGACACTCGGCGGCAGTGAGCGGGATCACAAGCCCGCAAACCGCCGCGACTGGACGCACCTCAGGGTGAGGTCATCCAGTTGGGAGAGCCCGTGTCGGACAAAGACACAGGCGCTCAGAGGTTGAGGGGCGGCAGACACAGTGTTTGCAGCCGCTCAGAGCGTGCCGCTCACCTGAGCGGGCAGGCAGCACCAGCCGCAACCGAGCCGCGGCGCTGCTAGGGAAGGGAAAGGGCATCCAGTGAAGGAAGCCAGCCCAGAACAGGGCAAAACGCCGCGGCAAGTAGAAGAAATGCCGCAGGCAAAGCAGACAACACAAGAGGAGCTGAAACTCCGAGTGTCACAGTGGGTAAGAGAGCACAACCGGGTGGCACTCGTGGGAGTCTTCAACCAGCTAAGCGAGTACAAAAAAGACACCTGGCCGAAATGCTCAAACCCGGCACAGGCTGGGTACTCGGCACTGGGAAAGAAACTACTCACGATGATCGACAACTATTTTAAGGAGCAAGGGGCGGTCTACTTTCCATTCAAAGACCCAGAGGTGGCTGATTCGGACGACTCCGAAGAAGAAGCAAATGATGACCTGCAGACACCGCCGCCCGGAACGTCGGGCAGCGGTCCCGCGTTGGAAGAGATATTGCAGAGACTAGAGTTGAAAATGGAAGAGCGCATGGAGCTGAATCTGCGGCAACAGAGGACTGACATGCAAAGCGAGATCAGGCGGATCACAGAGCAAATTACGAAGCGTGTGTCCAACTCGCCCATGATCCTGGCAGAGGCGATCCAGGACATCAAGAGAAGCCACTCACCGGTCATACAGCCGAACCACAGACCCAGCAGCACGCAGAGTGTGCTGAGCGGAAGCCGGCCCGCCACCGATGACCGAATGGCCACGCTACACAGGGGCTCCCTGCTGGAACGAATTGTCCAGTACATAGAGGGCTACACAATAGGCCCATTGGACAAATTGCAGTCGCTATCAGAGGCACTCGCCCAAATGGGAAGCAAGGACAAAATGGGTGCAGGGCAAGTAGCAGTGCCTTTTCAATGCCCAGAGTAGATATAAAAATCAGTTTGACAAAAAAGCACGACGGGGAGTCAGAATGGGGGATCGTGTTTACATCAGAGAAAAATGGGGTTTATCAGTGGAAAAAAAGTTGCAGCCCTTGTGTAGTGGACCATACGAAGTTGTGGGGGTGGATCGCTCAGTAGCCATCATAGATATTGATGGAATAGCACGGCGAGTGCCGATGGACACACTCGTACCGGAACTAAATAAAAAAGAAAATACGAGTGTGTCCGTAAAATTGACACAAGAGTCAGGTCAGCTCCCACTACCCAGTATGTCTACTCGCCGCCGCCGCCACGCCAGCCGCTCGTCGGAATCTGGACGCAAACGCGAGCGTTCGACAGAACCCCGTCTGTCAGAGGTTGGAGGGGGCCGAGGCGGGTTGAAAATTGTAAATAAAACGTTTTTTTGGCATGATGCCAAACTTTCGCAACGTCAGGCTGACGCTGAGCGACTGCGAGAACAACTCGCCGCCGCTCACCGCGACAAGCAGCGTGGATTCCTGACCGCTCAGGAGGGCGTCGACAATGAGAGAGAGATCCGCCGGTTGGCGAAGGAGGCCGCGCTGCTGAGCGGCAGCGACTCCGTGGTCAAGACCATCGAGGTCGACGGCTCGAACTCCACCGTCCAGTATACTACAGTGGCCCGCACCCCGGCAGCTCCAAGGACCCGGCCATGGGTCCCACCGCCGCGGTGGGCCAAAATGCCAGCCGACCGCATGGCTGCGGCCGAGTCGAACTGCGAAAGGAAAGGTGGGCCGTGGGGATGTTTTTCGGGATGTTTCGGCCATCGCGGCCCACGCAACTCGACGAGTGTTTTTATGGGGCAATTTCACGAGGGCCCGCTTCAAGGGGCCCAGGCCCCCTTGGCACTTGCTCGCGAATTGATTTCTGTGTTTTTTCCGGCAGACACTTCCGACGACGCTTTTCTGCCGTCCACGCTCGAGGACTACGCCGCCATGGCCCCCGAGGATTTCAACGCGCTGGCTCATGGTGCGTTGGCTTCGCGGCGGTATGCGCAGCGCTTAAAATCCACCTGCGCCCTAGTTGATCACCAGGGGCGGCTTCTCATTGCAGCGCGCCACCATATACGCGAGTTAGAAGAGCGTAATTCGTCGCTCAGCCGCGCATGGGAGCGCCTTCGGGTGAGACCTGAAGAAGCCAAACCCTTGCTGCGGGTGTGCCTCAATGATGAGGCCGACCTGCGGAAAGAGTTTGAAGACTTCAAGGCGCGCTCGCATGCACGCGAGGCCGAATTACGCGCTGAAAATGGCCGCTTGAATGCCGAGATCAAATTAGAGCGCCAGCAAGCCCGGCGCTCCGGGGATCGGCTCGCGGCGCTGGCCGACGCAAACGAACTGCTGTCGGCCCAGAATTTAGAGATGCGCGCCATGGCGAAAGATCTTGTGGCCGAGTGGCACTCGAGCCAGTGCCAGCTGGCCGCCGCGAACGGCCAGACGCCGCCGCCGCACTCTAAATTGCCTCGCTGTTTGGTGACGCGTAAGGCGCTGCAGCGCGTGTCGGGCGGCAGCGCCTGCGACACCGATCCCACTGTAGGGATAGTTTTGTCGCCTCCAGTTTCGCCCTGCTCGCCGCGAATTGCCATCCCGGCGGGGCCCCGGCTCCCGGCCGCGCAGCAGCTGATGCTGACGCAGGATAGCAATGCGCGGCCATTTTTTCCATTTACTCGCGTGCCCGATTTGTTGTCGCCGCTCAAACCGCGCCGCGCCCGGTTTTCTAGCGCGGCACCCGAAGTTTTGTCGCCAGTTCATGCCAGTGATAATGTGGTTACTTCGCAATTTTCGCGTAAGTAAAGTGGAAGGTGGATTTTGTCAATTTTTACAAAGGGTGCAATTTTAGGTTTTACCTATTTATTTATTTATTTATCCATCTATTTATTTATTTATTTTTTGGTTTCCTTTTATCAAATTGTCTGTGTTTTAGGTTTTATCTGAATGATATGTGTGTCGATACGGGTTGATTTCGAAGTACATTTACGGGTGCCGTTATAGGGTTTTTCACATTTTTCACTTATGGCCCTCTTTGGCGATTTTATTTTTTATTTTCCCCTCAAGTGCCATGGGGGGGGTTGTTGGCGATTCGCGCCAGTGCTTGAATGTTATTTTTCACTACCCGCAACTTTTACGTTTCTAAGAATTGTATTTAAGGCATTCCGACGATTTTTTATCAGTTCAGTTGATGCATTCGCTTGCCGCGTGTGAAAATGAATTTCCTCGTTGTCACATGCGTTGCCTGAGCCACAGAACGAGAACCGCACAGTTCAGATCAGCGACTCGTTCCCCCTGGCAGTGACCATCGACCACTTGCAGGTCGAAGTCACTGTTCGCAGGGTCCTCAGGCGCTCAGCGACACGAGCGGCAGGTGAGCGGCTTACCACTCGGTAACTCACGCTCGCAGTGAGGTCCGAGCTCTGAGCGACCGCTCACGCGCCGCTCAGCACTCGTCGGCCACACCGCTCATCTGAGTGGCCGAGCAGCACGGGCAACTCTACTCCGCCCACCGAGTCAAGAGCGACTCGGCGGGGTGGAATCGGACCGCTCACCTGAGCGAGCGGCACACCGGTAGATCATTCCCAGTCTGATCCATCAGACATGTCAGATGAACCGTTTGGACGAAAGATTTCCACCCACTCAAACCCCAATTCCATTTTTCTGGGGAATTTCGATCATTTCGCTTTATTATTTTTTTATTTACACATCATTCACCTTGAAACCCTGCTGGCGCCTTTTTGGCGCCCTTTTAAAGCAGGGCGCCAGGCTCCAAGGGCGCCATGGCGCCTTTCAAAATGTGGGCGCCAGGCGCCAAGGACGCCACAGAAAAAGGGCGCCAAGCGCCAATGGCGCCATGGCGCGGCGCCCTTTGGCGCCCTCAAATGGCGCCAGCGCCATGGCGCCATTCCATCACTACTGCTGAGTAAGGCGCCTTTCACACTGTGAAACTGTGACGACAAAAAATGCAATTTTTCAGCCATTTTTGTTGGATGCATATGAAAAATTTTACATGTGTGAAGCCTCAATCGATCATAACTTGATCAGCCACACTGCCTAAGACAAACTTCAAATTATATACATTGTGTGTTCATGCACACTAGATCACACTTTTTTGTTGTCGGAGGCTGTCGCTGTATTTGTTCAAGGGGCGTTGTCGGCGGCCTCGTTAAAGGGGCTGGCGACAACAAATGAGCGACTACCTCCGACAACAAGAAAAAAGTGTGATCTAGTGTGCATGAACATGCAATATATATAATTTTATGTTTGTCTCAGGCAGTGGGGCTGATCAAGTCATGATCGATTGAGGCTTCACACATGAAAAATATTTCATATGTATCGCAGAGTTGTTAAAATACTGGTATTTTTGGAAAGCGTAAGCGTAAGCGTAAATACACTTTCCAAAGTTTGAGTATGGATACTGAAAGCGTAAGGTATTTTTAAAATACCTAGGAAAGCGTAAATAAAAGCGTAAGCGTAAAAATGTTTTAGAGGCTTTTTGCTCAGTGAATTCTTTCCAAATCAAGCTCTCTGTGACATTTTATGGATGTCCACTTAGTATAGTCTGCCCTCATATTTTGTTTGGTTATTCATCGGCAGCAACACTTAAGTCATCCTCATCTTCTAACGTGGAGTTAGTGCTGTCAACGGCGATAAAATCGTCGGGATCCATTTTCAGCAACAAAATTTCTAATCTGAAGCCACGATTTTGCTCGATGACACAGTACATATTCACAAGACATTCATATTGCGACACAATTTGTACATGTGCCACTATTTCCAGTGCATTACTGCACACACGCAGTCTTTTTTTTGGTACGCAGTCTCGTTCACTCCGTGTGTTTTTTGTGATTTTACGCTTTTTCAAAAGCGTAAAACTAAACTGTGTGAAAAGCTTTTTTACGCTTTTAGTACCCGGGTATTTTGGCCGGGAAAGCGTAAAAAAGCGTACGGGTGTTTACGAAAGCGTAAGCGTAAGCGTAAGTATAAATACCCATTTACCTGGGTATTTCGGGTAAGCGTAAATACGCTTTCGCAACTCTGATGTATCGCACAACAATGGCTGAAAAATCCCATTTTTTGTCGTCACAGTTTCACAGTGTGAACGCTGTCTAAAGATTATTAGAGTAGTATAGTATTTTTTTAACTTTTACTCATTGGTAAACATGAGTAAATTACTTTTGTTCCAGGGAAACATAAAAGTGGGTACTTTTGAGATATTTTGCACGAATTTTTGCTCAAAATCTTAAATTCCCAAATGTTTTCATCCTCAAATTCACTAGTTAATGTGTTTTTGCCCATTTTGTAAGCTATTTTGTATATTTTCCCTATTTGTAACTTTTTTCTTCCTTTTTTGCCTTTATGCTATCAAAAAAAACTATATTAAAAAGCCTGCCTATCTGAAATACATTTACTGTACTTGCATATTTCCAAAAAGTACGCGAGCAAGTGAGTACAGGTATTTTTTCAGAAGGAAACTTAAACTGTTTACGTTTATGGTTTAAAGTACCGTATTACCTCGAATTATCCCCCCCTTGAATTAACCCCCCCCTCGAATTAACCCCCCCTCAAAATGGGCTGGGGAAATAATAAACCCCCCCTCGAAATACCCCCCCCCCCCTTCGGAATGATGTACGTCATGTACATGATTCATACATCATGTATGCAATGTACAGGATGTATATTACTGTTAATTTGCATTGCAGCTACACATAGACTAGTTTGTGTAGCTGTCTACGTTTTTATCTCCAAATATACCCTGTTTGGACACATTTATTACCTGTTTTGGGTATGCAAATGCCTACTATTTACTACGATCCTTACGAAAATTTCTGACGAAATAATAACCCCCCCCCCTCGAATAACCCCCACCTCGAATAAACCCCCCCCCCCCCTCGAATTAACCCCCCCTCAAATTTTGCTGGCGAAATAATAAACCCCCATGGGGGTATTTCGAGGTAATACGGTAGTTTGAAAAGTGCTCCAATTTTGTAAAGCACCAGGGGTGCTTTGATTGGAGAAATACGGTAGGATTGACGGAAATGAACACTGCAATTTTTACAAACATAAAATATCACACATAAAAATTGATAAAGAATAACACAAATGAAGAATTTGATTTGAACCCAAATCATTGCGAAATTTGTTTCATCATTTTGGCACGATGTCATAGGTTCCGTACGCATTTGTGCGCGATGCAGTAAAATTGGTTAAGACTAGTAAAAAAGTTTATATCGTTGGGGCTGTATACGTTGGGGCTTCCTTTATAAAATTGAGGCCTCTACTTCTAAAAGTCGACAAGTCCACAAAATGTGATTTTGAGTAAATCGCATTTTAAGTTTCCGATCCAATTCCAGGCCCGTGGTGTGTGTCCAATTTGGCTCTCTCATGCTTTCCATTAAGTTCCATATGTTGACAATAAAGTGTCAAATGTTCAGCCCCTGCTCTCAACCGTTATGTGAAAAATTGGGTGTCCATAAATTTCCATTCGGTCAGAGCAAAACTGTTTTTGGGAGGGAATTGGACTTGTCGACTTCTTGCACTAACAAACATTTTTGTTCCCGGGGAAGCCGATGCTGCCTTATGTGCAATTTATGCACTTGTCGACTTTTAGAAGTAGCTGTCCATAGTGGACGTATCATCACATTTCTTGCTATTTTTTCCCATAAAAAGGAAGCGGAGGAATGGACTTGTCGACTTCTTGCCCGAAATTTTTGCATTTTTCCCAAAAAAGGTCAAATTTGGCACTTTGCCATATGGGCATGTGAGGTCGAAAATTTTATGGAAAATGATAAAGAATGTGCGGAAGTAGCCCCAGATGACGTTTCCGGGCCTAACTCGAAATTTTCATATTTTAGACCTTTTAGTTTTTGGGCAGTTGAAAAAAATTGTCCTTTCCGTTTTCCGCTTGCCTAATTTCTTTCCTTTCCGTTTCATCCACCCTAGTCTGATCATTCGACTGCTCTACACTTTCACTTACACTTTCATCTTTTCCACATTTCCATTTCAATAAAACCGCGCCGTTGAAAGAAATCCCGCCGCTAGAGCGTGCCGGATGCAAAACGCAGCACTGCGTAACGTGACGCATTGCAGTGCACACTGGGAACTATCGATTTTTCCCCGTCTACTTCTATTTATATGAGCGTTTTGCATCTAAAAAAAGTCGAACACATTTAGTTACGTTCGACCAGCTGCAACAGGACACACATATGAACCAGTGTGAAACACCTGCCAAACCGACATTTGAATTGTTATTGTGAAGAAAGGATGTATTTTCTACGCGGCTGTTAAAAGATGCCCATCCGATGCGCGTTTGGTCGGCCCACCGTTGAGTCCAATTATGAAGTTTGCAGGTGTCAAGTTGGATACACCGGTGTGTGGCGGTTACATTGGGCCCACACACACTAGTTGACATCGACATTAAATGTCAACTGAATGTTAACTAAATAACACAGAGAATTTTTTAAAGGCTTACACAAATTTTAACTTATAGAAACAATGAAAATTACGATATTTATGTAAATACGATACAAAATTTACCATGTCACATGTGAAAGTGTAAATCACATAATAAACCAAAATTTAGTTGACACGAATTTGGATGTCAACTAGTGTAGGGGGCCATTCTCCCATGTACACTAGCGGTCAGAATAGTGGAGACCGTCGTCTCATAAGGGACAATAGCATGTTCCGAGAAAAAAAATATTCGTGTTGAAAAACTGGGTCAAATCTGCATACGGAATTTATACATCGCTAATCTGCCATCAAAAATGGAATCTTCAGGTTGTCCCGATCATTGTAAGAGTTGAATGATCCAAATCAGCCCAGAAATGGGCAAGTTTTTAAGCTTCTATGTCAATCACCCAGATTGGCCAGATTTTTTATATTTATTGACCACCTTTTTATACCCCCTTTTATTTTAAAGATTTATAGACCACCCCTTATCTAGTGACTGGGGGATTATTCAAGCAAACAAAATGTGTTAGTCATAGTCCCGACCTGAAAACCCAACATACTCAAACAGCATCAAAAATGGGCCAGGGATAAGTAACTGGGGAGCAACAAAAGTTTGGTGGACCCCCAGCTAGGGTTCAAACGGGATTGACTTTTCAGGATCGGGATCCGGGTTGGGATTGGTTTTTTGAGATTTCGGGATCGGGATTGGCATTTCAGGATCGGGATTGGATTTTGAGATTTCGGGATTGGGATCGGGATCAGGATTGACCTTTCAGGATCAGGATCAGGATCGGGATTGGTGTTTTTTGGGATCAGGATTAAGGCCTAAAAAATTGGTTTTCAGAGGTTTTTGCTGACATTTCACAAAATAACCGAAAACACCAAAAACAATGGATGCCAGAAACGTTGGATTAAATTGGCATTCAAAACAATGCTATAGATTCATTTAGGCACTGCGCAATGGGCTGCCTGGCATTGTCATTCACACCACTGTCTATCATATATGCATGTATTTATGTGTATTAACCTTAAACTATGATAATGGGCACTGTATCGAGTCCATTTGTAATGGTGTTCATGCCTATGGAACAGAGATATAGAGGGAGGTGAGGAAATGCGCGCTTGCGCCAACAAAACTGCCTACAAAAATGGTCCTTTAAAAGTGCCATTTCTGGCACCTTTTGTGTCTGTGAATTTTTCCGGGATCAGGATTGGGATTGGGGCATTTTTTTCGGGATCGGGATTGGGATTTTCAAAGTGTCGGGATCGGGATCGGGATCGCGATTAGCTTTTTCAAATTTCGGGATCAGGATCAAGATCGGGATTGAGGTTTCGGGCTCGGGATCGGGACCACAAAATCCCGAAATTTCTCGGGATTCGCGATCGGGATCAGGATCCCGTTTGAACCCTACCCCCATCCTCCCATTTCTCTATGGTGAAAAGTCTCAACTATTCTGACCGCTAGTGTATTATAGGTTGTAGTTTATACTACATGGTCGGGCTGAAAAGTCCCCGGGCAGTGCTCGCCATTCGCGCTAGGGGTGAGCTACGGTTATAAAATTTTAACACGTTTATATATCAGGTGTTTTGAGTTTTCACCCAAAATTTCGCCCCTCTAGCTGCACCCACTGCGGAACTGTGGGGGATACAATTTCGGTCATTTTGTACTGATGTACAAATGGTGCTCTAGCTCAACGCTGCTTTAAGTTGTGATCATGAAACTTTGGCTAGTGTAAGCCACCAGTGTTGGCAATGTGCCAGCACTAACCAACATTAGCTATGATATCATAAGCCTAGTCCATATTGCCATTACTGTCACTACTCTCACTGCCAAATTCATCATTCTGCCTCTACGGTTGGTCAATACAGGTTAATACAGGAGGCGTTTTTCATGCACACTGCTGTTGAACACAGGTAATGTGTCCACTACAGATTAGTAATGAAACACAAATGAAATTTAATTGACATAATAATTTACTGCACATTTCAAAACAACATTAAAATCACTGCAATACAACACGATCTCAGATGATCACCAAAAACATCCATCACAGTTCCCACGTTTCTTGCACATTACCCTGATTTGCATATTAATTTTACCTCAATAGCAATGATGTTGATGAAAGTGTTGAATACTATCAGCACATTGCCAACACTGGTGGCTTACACTAGCCAAAGTTTCATGATCACAACTTAAATCAGCGTTGAGCTAGAGCACCATTTGTACATCAGTACAAAATGACCGAAATTGTAACCCCCACAGTTCCGCAGTGGGTGGAGCTAGAGGGGTGAAATTTTGGGTGAAAACTCAAAACACCTGATATATTAACGTGTTAACATTTTATAACCGTATCTTACCCCTAGCGTGAATGGCGAGCACTGCCCGGGGACTTTTCAGCCCGACCATGTATAAATAGTAATTAGCATCACTTCTGGAATCCTTTTGATCGACTCAGATGGATTTGTTAAATCGTGAACGATTTTTCTAATAGACTATGTGGAAATGGAAAGTCTCCATATTTTGTTTTGTCATTGTTCTGCTGCGATTACAGCTCGGCGTTAAATTTCACCGCAAAATTGAGTACCGTATATCCTCGAATAAGACCCCAGGGGAGTTATTATTTCGTCAGAAGTTTTGGAGGGGGCAGTTATTCAAGGGGGATGTTATTCAAGGGGGGGAGTTATTTTTTCCTCAGAACTTGCACTTTATTCCTTGCGTGAATGCATTCCATCAACTCATGTAATCCAGGTTTAAAACAAGTTCAAAGCAACAAAAACGAGGTTTTCATGCTAAAATTAGTGTTCATCAGCCTTTGAGTCATTCGAATACACATTGTGGATACACATATCAAATACCAAGAGGGCGGAGTTATTCAAGGGGGGATGTTATTCAAGGGAGATGACTTATTCAAGCATATACGGTACATAAAAATGCCATGGATGGAGTAAATACTCATCAATCTCTTAATCGTGTCCAAAACTCAACGTGAACGGTCAACTTTTTCTGCAGACTTCGATTTCAAATTGATTTTACGTCGAAATTAAAGATGACGTAAAATTACATTTTACAGGTGTATTTCGCGCAAACACAGTATTATCTCACTCCATGGACGATTTTCTCATGCAAACAGACGCTCGCAGGTCGCCGCTGCGACGTGCCAATCATAAAACACTCGGAACCGCAAACTTACACCGAAGAGTGGATATGGATATTGCTAGCACTCGGAGGGGCTGTGCTACTGATTTTGGCTGCGTTTCTCGCATTCAAACTGATCGACAGAATCGTGCGAAAGCATGGAGGCAGGTGTGTTAAAAAGGTACCGCATTACCTCGAAATACCCCCAGGGGGTTATTATTTGTCCAGTAAAATTTGAGGGGGGATAATTCGAGGGGGAGTCTATTATTTCGCTAGAAATTTTGCGAAATTCCCAATACTCAGACGTATAAAAATCAAACAATTACATAGATGTACATGTGTTTATAGTCATATATGACTGCATATACACATAAACCCTTCCCTAACGTCACTCAATCGTCGGTTTTAACGTGTGTTCTGCATTGTACAGATCACAAACTGTGGTATTTGTCATGTACACTCTCTTTACATTCAATTCTTTTTTTTGGGGGGGGGGGGCTATTTCGAGGGGGGGGTATTTTGTTCTCAGCCAAATTTTAGGGGTATATCGAGGGGTGTAATTAAAGGGGGGTTTATTCGAGGTAATACGGTAGATTTTTATTCGATTTTGTCGGATCTATAAAATCTTGATCGTTTGACAGCTTTTGAGATACCGAAAAATTTTGAATAGTTGTTCCTTGAATCACTATTTCTCTTGAAAAAGCGACATGTCTCGCAGCACGCTCATGGGCGGCCAGTTGACGGAGGAACAGCGGCGACATTCGTACAGAAGGGGCTGCCCGCCGCCGTCCCAGCAGGCTATCAGTCGGTTCGCCTGCCACACCGCGCTTGTTAAAATTACCTACCGTATATCTTGGAACAAGACCCCCTTGAATAACTGCCCCCCCCTGTTGGCCGAGTGAGGAGAAAATAACTCCGCCCTTGAATAATTTCCCCTGTGTGATAAAGATGTTGGGTCACGTTGAAAAACAATAAATGAAGTCAGACAAACGAAATAATCTGTGCCTGGGTTGCAAATGCAGTGCAGTGTGTGAAAGTGAAAATACAAAAGAATATTAGCCTACGGCAGCGAAAATAGACAAATAATGTAATTCTGAGGAAAAATGACCATCCGCCTTGAATAACTATCTCTCAAAGACACTGACAAAAAAATAACTCCCCTAGGGGTTTTTTCTGGAGAATATACAGTAAATACAGTAAAAACAATTCAAAAAACTTTACAAAGTATATATAGGTGGGTAAAAATACTTTACATTTCCTTTGAAAAAAAGTCCAGTACTTTCAACAACTCTGCACCACACCAACCCTTTGCGACATCGCCCTTCACCGGTGCTTTGAACCGGGCCAGGCTCATTACGCACAGAAACCCGTTACGCACACGCGCCCGTTACGCACAGAATCAAAACCCGCCACGCACAGACGCCCGTTACGCACACAACTGGGCCCTGTCGGACAAGTCGGCCATTTGAGTTCAGGATTTTCATGTGTGTTGAAGTAGTTGACACCTGAAATTTCATCAACTGTTACAGCTGTTTTCTACATATTTTACATTCGCAATCGTGAAAGTCAAATATGTAGAAAACAGATGTAACAGTTGGCAAAATTTCGGGTGTCAACTACTGCTATACATAGGGAATAGAATAGAAGAGAATGTGAAAAATCACATAAACTTTGTAGGCACAGAAACTCGGCACGCACATGGCATCAGCTATGTGCGGGCCGAGTTTCTGTGCGCACCGAGTTAACTTCTGTGCGTAACGGGCTTCTGTGCGTGCCGAGTTTCTGTGCGTACAGCTACAGGCTCCTTTGAACCACCGCAGCGGCAATGAATCGAGCGTCGCACGACGCCCTGCGCGCAGAGAAGCGCCACGAAGCGTCGCAGCAGAAGATACGCGGGCCCCAATGCCAGGTCTGGAATTAGTTGGCGGTCGCATTTCTGGGCTGGGGTCGACCGGACTTTCCTGGTCCTTAACTATAGTTCTTCTGCGTGGCTAATGACGAAATGGTTACCAAAAGAATATTTGACTTTTGGGTATGTAAAAGCCCATTCTTCCCAGCCCATCCATTCAAGATCCGTCTCGAAAATTTCTGGGGAAATAATAACCCTCTCCCCTGGAATTACCCCTCTCAAAATTTTCACTCTGAAAAATAACCCCCCCTCCCTGGGAGTATTTCGAGGAAAGTATTTAGGTACGTTAGATCCGTAAAGTCGGTCGCTAAGAACGACAATGAAAGTGTGTTTTGAAACATCCTAGGATCGGATCGGATCGGATCTCAATAAATATGAGACCATTGATACAAGTTCTCTAATTTAATCAATAGATATTTACATTACGGTCGCTTCCACAAACGCTAACACCTTTGAACTGTTTTCAATACGTGAGTAGTGAGTACCTAAGATAAAGACAGCACATTCCGCAATCCGTGGACAGAAAAGAGACACACTTTAAAATTCATTTTTTTAATAATTTTAAAAACGGTAGATGGAGGAACGGACTCCAGGGGCGTATGCGCTGTTGTTATTTATGTACGCATATTTATTTTGTCACTGCGCGTGGTGTTTACGTTGTAATCTATTTTTCACATGCGTGTGGGTACTGTGCCACTTTCATGCATAGCGTTTTTCTGTGTGTAATTCCATGCATACAGAATTGATGTGTATATTTACAAACTTTGTCAAATGGGAACGTATTTATTTACGTTCTCAAATTCGGAAGTAAATCATATTCTGATGTAACAACAAAGTCACTCATGTCTAAGGTACCGTACATTAAGTAAAAATATCAATCTTTGTATATTTATCAAATCACAGTTTTACACAGTTACTCATCCATTTCTTCGCCACTGTCGTCGCTCAAATTTACGTCAGTGACCTCATTTCCCTCACAAATGAGACAATTGAAAAATCCAGTAATCACCAATTCCTTGTGTTCATCGATTTCAGCAGTGATACTTTTCTCAACTGTAAAACGAATGAGTTTGAACTGATCAAAGAATTTCCCTAAAATTTTTCAAATTTTTCTAACTTTCTTTCAAATTCTCACAGCTGTCCCCAGAATCAGCACTGCAATCTTTGCATGCATAAGTACCATTCTCTACAGCCTTTTTGTGCTCCAATTTGTATTTTTTGCATTTTGCCAAAATATACTTGATGGGAGCACATTCATTTACGTACCCCGCAGAGCACAGCGAATTTATACTGGCAGCCCGCACCAAAGTCCAAATGGGGTATTTAGATTTGTCCACAGCTTTACCACTTTTCAAAAGAACATTCACTTTCACCAATGTCCCAATATGCTTATTGAAAAATTCGATTCTCTGCTGCATTTCCAGTAGCCTAGCATCAGTCCATTTTTTCAGGGATGCATGCTGAATGCAAATTTTTTTTTTTATTCATGAATTGTTATTTAAATAATTCCCAGTTTTACCCAAACCTACCTCCTCAATCAGGTTATCCCTGATGTATTCCATGTCACACAATCTTTGCCCAGTATGCATGACACCCCAAATGTCCATCACGGCAATGGATTTTATTTGGTGGAGACTTTCTACCATTTTGGCCCGACATTTTTCAATCATATCTTTGGTCAGATCCAGCGGGAGATATTCCCCACGGGCTAGTTCCAACACAGACAAGTTCTGTGTGATAAAGATGGGGTATTTTGCAATTTTATAATGACGCAAATTTATAAATGTTTTGAGAAAAAATATAATGACTGACGTTTTTGTCCCTCGAAATAGTGTCCAAAATCAAATCGTAGTTATTGTATACTTTGTTTATGACCCTGAATGAGTCACGCATGCGCCATTTCATGCAATTCACACCCAAATTATCATCATCACTGTCTGAATCTTCATCGATGCTCATATCATCTGAGCAATCGCTGTACATTGTGTAGTCACTTTCCGTTTCCATTTCTGTCTCACTATCTATTTCCGACCAAAAATTTGAGCTCTCTGAATCGCTCTCAGGCTCAATTTTTGGAATTGTTGCGCCACCGCCAAGGATCACGCGGTAGCAACCGCATTCGCGGCAGCTGATAATTGAAAAGTTTTATGATTGCATGACATTTGACATTTTACAGGGTGATTTACAGAAAAGTTTTAATATTCCATGACATTTGACATTTTACAGGGTACTTTACAAAAGGTGTTGTATTTGTGACATTTGACATTTTACAGTGGTCCATTTTACAAACACATATGAATTAACTCACTTGTGTTCATTTGTGAAGGATGTGGGACACCACATGGGTGCCGGTGATTGCTCTTGCAAAACGGGCGCCTGAGGCGGAGGCGGCAAATCAGAAGTCGCATTTTCCGGCACAAAAAACGTTTCATTCTCCGCCGCTGCAGGATTGGTTGGCGGCGGGGGCGTTGGCGTCTGCAGCCGGCGCGGCGCCATCATCCATTCAAGGGCAGCCTTATCTCTCGCGGCGTCGTCGCTATTGTACGGCGGCGGCGGTGGAGATGTTGGCGACGACTCAACCACGGCGGCGACGACAGCGGAAGTGTTTTCACCTCGCGGCGGCGGCGTTGAAAAACCCGGTGGCCAATAAGGGGACGATGTAGGTGAATATACCGGTGAATTGTTGCCAGGCCATTGTGGTGGGGGAGAAGTCGGTGAATAACTGCGTGTGGGGACAAAGTTTGACAATTTACATGACATTTGACACTTTACATGATATTTGACACTTTACATGACATTTGACACTTTACAAGACATTTGACACTTTACAAGACATTTGAAAAGCTCTCACACATTTTCTTTTCCGTGAGTAAAGTTTCAAGGACATTTTCAAAATGACACCTATTTACCTCGGTACATCGCCGGCCGCACCAGTTATTAGGCCATCGAAAGTGTTGGATTCCATTTTATTTTTGGTTTTTGTTTTTGTTTCCTTCACTTTTGAAAATGTTTTGAAACTTTACTTAAACTCCACATTTTATACTGACACCAAAATATTAAAATATGATTTAATTATTTTATAAATTTATTTTAATTTTACACATATAATGCAATCTAAATAACCTTAATAATTTAAATAATTTGCTAATCACATCTTGATCCAATTTGTCAAGTTGTTTAATTCAATTTCACGGTGTCCTAATTTGATTAAGTGTATACATGTACAGTAACACCTTACGTCGTCTGGTCTGGCCTCATCGGGAAGAAGTTTTGCTGTAAAAATATCTGAGTCACTGAGTCACGTAAATTTGGGTGGGGAGGCAGCGGCAAAAATTACCCAAAGAAATCAAGTTTTTACACTTTTTTCTGTTCAATCTTAATACGTTCATATTTGGTTCGTATTTGCGTGGGGTGGTGTCTGGGGTGGTGTGTTTAAAAATGTGATTGAGGAAAATAGGATTATGTTGTTATCTTATTAAATAACAATAAATTGTATATTTTTTGATGAAAAAGGAATGCTTAGTAAATTAGATTAAATTTTGGAACACTTTTAAGTGTTCAAGTTCCTAATTCAATGACAATAACTGAAAATACATAACTTAATGGTTTTTTTGTGTCTGCTTTATACAAAATGCAAATTCAGTCTGGTATATATTTGATCAAACCTAAGGAAAATTATAAGAATGTCTTTGAAATTTTATATATTTTTTTTGCTCACATGTCTTTTTACTGAAGCTATTAAAGAACCTAAGGGCAAGTCTGGCGCACACGACAAAATTTTCGATGAAAATTTGGAAGAATTTTTTCGAGCGTACAACGCAGGTGTTGTTATAATATTATAATTTTTTATTTTTAAATAAATTTTTAAGTCAAAATTTTTACAGATAATTGTGATTTGAGTGAAAATCAACAAAATCCTAATGTCCCATGCTCATCGGGTGCTGCAATAAATACAGTGATTGTTGGGGGTTCACAACCCCAACAGCAAGGGGGTACACAACCCCAACCACAAGGAGGTACACAACCTCAAATACACCGGAACACTGAATTTCAAGGACAAATTCAACAGCAGGTGCACTCTCAACATCAAAATGTACCCCAAAATAACGGGGTTGCACAATTGGTTACCCCATTACACACCCAAGTGCCTCATATGCATTCCTATGGGTCAAACCAGCAACCAAATCCTCAATTGTTCACAACTGTACCATATCAAGTGCAACAGAATTCACAGGTTTTCTGTTTTTAGCTATGTTATGTTGATTTGTATCAATATTTTTAGTGTTTTTTTCAGGTACCATACCCCGGTAATAGAATGTCATCAACAGTACCTGTTTCAGTACAAGCAGGGCATCATCCCACCCCTCAAGTAGCTCACCCTACACAAGTAGGGCATCAACCTTCACAGCAACAAACAACATTTATGCCACCGGTTCAAGAAAACAAGTATGTTTAAATTGAAAAAATTGTTGTCTAGTGTGATATTTTACCCCATTGTTTACAGTTATGCAACACCAAGGGTCACATGTTTTCAAACAATCTATAGAATGCTCCCCATACCACCAGTGAATCCAATTAATGGAATTGTTAATGTGGAAGCACATCCATTTTTTCGTGATATGGATGTCAGGCAAATGAACAGTTTCAATCAATTTAGGTATGGGATAAAATATTTTAATATTTAATAAATTGTTTCAAAAAAATGTATTTTTAATATTGCAGAACCTTGGGCCAACTTGTTAGATCAGGTGGTTGTCCTATACTCTGTCAAATGTGTGTCAAATGTCAACAAAAATGAAATAATCACAGTGAAATGTATTTGTGTGTACAAGTTTTCACTATTTTACATGACATTTGACATTAATTTTTACTGGGTTTGGGACAACACCCTGGTATGATTGAAAGGTTTACGATGTGGACACCTAGTATGGGTAATTTAATCAACATAGACGACTGTGCAGTCTTACTAGTTTTTGTACGTCTATTCTACTCACCTTAGTATTTACATATATTACAACACAAAAATTGTTATTCAATTTCTCAGGCTGCCTTTGGAAATACCATTGCGACATTTCTGCATATGCTGGGGATTGGTAAAATGATGGGGCTGAATGGCACCGTACAAGCAATTATGAACGATTATTTCATGCATGATGTTCTTAATATATTTAATGTCAGCCCCGTACTTAGAGAACTTATTTTTACAAATATTTGGACATTAGATGGCATTGCAATTGGTTTTGTTAGGACTGTAAATGACCTATTTGTTCTAAACAGTTCCCCTATCTTACATAAATACATGCTGACTAGTTTTATGAGGTATCAAGGTATTTTAAGGATTAAAAATATCATCCAAAATGCATTACTAGATTCTACATCTTCTGAACACATACTGTTGATTCATTTCATTCATGTGTTTCTTAATTATTACACAAATAGACCTAGAATGTCTTAGAATATTTTGATTCAAATTACCATTTTACACTAATAAATGTTCAGTTCAAAAAAGAAAATTTTATTTGACACGCACACACGCACAAATATCACAACAACGCAACAACGTAAATAAACTATACAATTCCATAAGTCAGAGTGTTAATTCAATTCCGCAAGTGGAGGTGTAAAAATCCCATGGAAAAACTAACCATTTTAAAACTAAAACGCATGTGAAAATCGATCTGAGCAGTTGTAATATAGTGCACAATCTTGCAGACTCCAAATCATGTAGAAAGTTCGCATGTTTCTTGTTAAAATTCATTGAGAGGGACTGACATGTAATACAAGACTGTTTACAACGAGGGAAACATTTCGAACAAATCATGCTTTGTTTATGTAACACGTATAAAACCCTCTATAAAATTGGCACCCGGCCAAGTTGGCCAGTCGCCAACTTGGCATCCGTCCAAAAATCCATTTGGATATCCCGTTTGTATACAACAGTTGATGATGGGGTACAGGTGCTATATAATAGTGTGTTAGCAATCATCGGTGCACATACCTGGCAGCTTTATCACCTTATTTCAACAGCATAAGCAATTCGGACAGTAATCTTGTGTCTTTTACTCATGTTTTTACAACATGTAACTGTATCCAAATATTGCTGTTTATCAAGGCCGGTTTTTATTCATTCTACCAGTTCTGAATGTAGGATTCAAATGTCAATTCCCAACATCCTGTTCACTCTTATCATCACATCGACAGAGTCCGTTTTTTAGTTTTTTTGCATAGGTTTTTACTATTTTCAATGTGTTTTACAAAGCTTATTTTCCATTCTCAACCTTAGTCCCTCTATAAAATTAATTTTACTGCTTATTTTCCCCCTAAATTTAGATCGTTTTACTTCTGTAAACTCAAATTCATTCAAGGTTGATTTACGAGTTTACAAATATTTTTATCCAACAAATTAAACAATTTCAGTCGATTCGCGCTGCCTACCCGCTAAAATTTTTTGGAAAAATTCTAAAATTGATTTTCTAAAATTTTTCAACTGGTAAAAATCGTTGGCATCAGTTTGGCAGTTTTTGGTGAGTTTTTTCAAAGGGGGCTTGTTTTTTTCGACCCGACACGGCGGGGCAGTGGGCGAATCGCCACGCGGGTCGGATATCAGCTATTTTTGACTCGATATCGAATATTGAATAAATTAAAACTTCGCGAGTCAAAAATAGCTGATATCCGAACCGTGTGGCGATTCGCCCGCCGTCCCACCGCGTCGGGCAACTGTTTACCCGACTCGAAAATCGGGTACGACCTTTGGTACGATTGGGTACCAATCAAACATGGCTGCTACTCGAGTTGCGAAGGATTCGGACGTATACAAAATCGCTGGGTCGCGCCCGATTTTCTAGTCGGGTCAAAAGTTGCCCGACGCAGTGGGGCGGCGGGCATATCGACACGCTGTTCGGATATCAACCATTTTGACCCGAGAACTTTTAATTTATTCGATGTTCTCGATATCGATAGTTAACGGGTCAAAATGGTTGATAGCCGAGCAGCGTGTCGATTCGCCCGTCGCACCACTGCGTCGGGCAACTTTTGACCCGACTAGAAAATCGGGCGCGACCGCGACCGAATGTTTTGCTTAGATGATACAATAAAAAAAGCTGGACCACACCCAATTTCTGAATCGAACTAAAGGTCGCGCCCGATTTTCTAGTTGGGTCAAAAGTTGCCCGACGCGGTGGGGCGGCGGGCGAATTGCCACGCTGCTCGGCTATCAACCGTTTTGACTCAAGAACTTTTAATTTATTTGATATTCTCGATATCGATAGTTAACGCCGTAAACATCGATCTCGAGTCAATATGGTTGATATCCGAACAGCGAGGCAATTCGCCCGCCAGCCCACCCGCGTCGGGCAACTTTTGACCCGACTAGAAAATCGGGCGCGACCAAATACTTTGCTTAGATGATACAATAAAGAATGCTGAACCACACCCAATTTCTGAATCGAGCTAAAGGTCGCACCCGATTTTTGAGTCGGGTCAAAAGTTGCCCGACGCGGTGGGGTGGCGGGCGAATCGCCTCGCTGTTTGGATATCAACCATTTTGACTCGAGATCGATGTTTACAGCGTTAACTATCGATATCGAAAATATCAAATAAATTAAAAGTTCTCAAGTCAAAATGGTTGATAGCCGAGCAGCGTGGCGATTTGCCCGCAGCCCCACCGCGTTGGGCAACTTTTGACCCGACTCAAAAATCGGGCGCGACCCAACGACTTTGTTTACGTGCGAATCTTACGCAACTCGAGTAGCAGCCATGTTTGACTGGTACCCAATCGGATCAAAGGTCGCACCCGATTTTCGAGTCGGGTAAAAAGTTGCCCGACACAGTGGGACGGCGGGCGAATCGCCACGCCGCTCGAGTAGTAGTCATTTTTGACTGGCTAATGTATTTAAAATGTAAAACATCGATGTCGAGAGTATCAAAAAATTTGCCAGTCAAAAATGGCGACTATCCGAGTCGCGTGGCGATTCGCCCGCCGTCCCACCGTGTCGGGCAACTTTTTACCCGACTCAAAATCTGGCGAACCGCCACGCGACTCGGGTAGTCACCATTTTGACTGGCAAATATTTCGATATTCTCGACATCGATGTTTTACTTTGTAAATACATTAGCCAGTCAAAAATGACAACTACCCGAGCAGCGTGGCGGTTTGCCTGCCGTCCCACAGTGTCGGGCGACTTTTTACCCGACTCAAAATCGGGCAAAACGAAAAATCATTTTTCAGGATGGCTGGCACGGTTTTTTTCGTCGTCGCGCTGGCCGGCGTGCTGCTCGGTCCTGCGGCGGGCGGCACTCCGTGCGATGGCGTCTTGTGCACCTGCACAGCTGGCGTCGCCCGGTGCGAGGTTAAGCCGGAATACGACCTCGACACGTGTGTTTGGGTGTTGGGTGTTGGGTATCGGGTTGGGTATTGGGTATCAGGTCGGGTATTAGGTTTTTACTGTTGAATTTAAGGGTGGATAATCGGGGTGTTTCGGAGTGGGTTAGGGGTGAACCAAAAAGGTATTGGGTATCGGGGTTGGGTATCAGGGATTAGTTGTTGGGGATATGGGTGAGTATATACACATAGTGTTTGGGACAAAAAATATTGAAAAATCATCCCGCAGGTATTCGATCAACAAGCAAATTCACCAGTTGATCGTCAAGGCCCCCGTCGACACCATGTGCCAGGCCCTAAAAAGAAAGTTCCCCCGCGCGCGCAAATACCAGTGCGACACGGTTGGTTTTTTATTACCCAAAATAAGGTAAAGCACCAAATTTTGGTAGCAATGTTTGGGTAATCGTAGGGCGCGAACGCTGGCACCCCCGCGCACTTCACCGGCACCACCGTTGACACGCGCCATATCACTGCGGCGGTTGAGCGAGTCACTCAAGCGGTTGGTATCATGTACCGATATTAATCCCATTCATTGGAAAGTGACATTTTACCAAACGGTTTTCCACGACATTTGACATTTTACAGGGCATTTTACAGGGTAGTTTATTGAACATTTTTCATGACATTTGACATTTTACAGGGTATTTAACTAGTAGTTTACCAAACATTTACAGGGTATTTTACGGGGTAGTTTACCGAACTTTTTACGGGACATTTGACATTTTACAGGGTATTTTAAGGGGTATGGGGTATTTTACATTACATTTGTCATTTTATGGGCGGTTTTTATAGAACCATGACTTTTGACATTTTACAGGAAATTTTATGGGACATTTTACTGCACACTTTACGGGATTATTTTACGGGGTATTTTACATGACATTTGTCATTTTATGGGTGGTTTTTATAGGACATTTTACATTACACATAACATTTTACATGACATTACACAGACACAATTTTCAATGAATGTGGTGCGCACTATTTATAATACATAAATATAAATTGTTTTAATGGTACGCAGGCGCAGAGTGGTGAGTTGACTAGCCTATCCTTTGGTGTTGACTCACATAGCACTAGCCCAATCACCACTGCTACTGCTCCCACAAGTACGTCTATTACTGTGGAGACCAGTACCGCTGCTGAGTTGACAACACCGATCAACAAACCTAGTTGGATGGTGGTCAAAAAAACCCCAAAAGGCCATGAGTCTTGGTGCAGGATACAATCTGCACACTGTGAATGTGACGCTTGTGCAAGGAAATGCCCGTGCGCAACCCCACCGCCCACTGTAACCCCTGAAAAGTGTACCCCGCAAATAATTTGGGTGTGTTTTTTGACATTAGAAACTGAATCAAACACGTGGAAATTTTTCAATTCAGATATCCACTTTTTAGATATCCCCGTCGCCGCCAAATGCCACGTCGCCAGTACCCCCCACACCTTTCACTACCCCTCACCCCCCAACCACACCAGCTATTCAATCTATCACAACCACCAAACCGATTTCCCTACCCCGGCCAAAATGTGATTTCTATGAGGCTGCTCGAACCGTATTGGGTGACAAAGAGCGTTTTGAAAGACTGTGCCAAACTTATGCGCCCAATTTGTATACACCATCCACACCAGAGTGAGTTGATCTGTGTTGTTGTTTTTACTACCTGAAAATCAATAACATTTTTGGTTATATTAAGTTGCGTGTTATAGAGAAGCAGCACTACCCGCCACGTCTTCATTGGTGGAACTAACCACTAATGCTATAATACCAACCACAGCTACCACAACGACGAGTTCAGCACTTTCTAACCCCACTGATGCTGTCAAAGTGGCATCAGTGATTCATAGAGAAAGTGCAAAATTGGTCCAGCGGGATATTGGTGATGGTGTTGATGTGTCTGATGGTGGCGGCGATCCTAATCCCACTGAGGGCAGTGTTTTTGTGGTGGATGAGGATTTGACGGCCAAGGTATATCACCGGTACACCTAGAATAGAAAACCTAGAATAGAAAACCTAGAATAGAAATCTTTTGGTTGCCTAGTGAGAAAGAATAAATAGGTTTGGTTAAAAAACAATTTTTTCAAACTCCTTTTTTTAAAATCTTTTTCAAACTTATGTTTGCCATTTTCCATGATTTTTGACAATTCGCATGACATTTGACATTTTACACGTCTTTTTAAGCATTTTTGACATTTTACACAACTTTTAGGTATTTTTGACGCTTTGCATGACATTTTACACGTTTTGACACTTTGCATGACATTTGACGTTTGACACAGCTTTTTAGGCATTTTTTGACACTGCATGACATTTGACATTTTACGCGGCTTTTTAGGGTCGCAAATTTAATGGTTTCGCTGAGCGAAATCACCTAAAAAAACTCAAATCGTAACCAAACCTATGTTTCCTACCAGAAATACACCAAATCAACATTTTACAGGTGGACAGACTCACCGTCACCGTGAATCAGATCGCCGAGGCGGTCCAGCTTTTGGCGGACGGTGTCGCCCGCTTGGAGGCCGCCGTTGCGCGCGTGGAGCAGTACCTGGACAACTGGGGGCTGAAAGTGTGGGATTGGGGCTCGCAATCGGGCTCCAACCTGTTCACTTTCATTGTGGCATACTGCGTGCAGTGGCTCCTGAGGGTCAGTTTTCAAAAAACAAAACAAAAAAACCCCACTTTTCAGTCACCCAAATTTTCAAAATCCCACTTTTTCAGTACCTGTCCGATAGGTACCGCCGCGGCCCGCGCCCCCGGCAGATTCAGATGCGGGAGCTGTCGGGGCCCAGTCCCGCGCAGGCGCTGCCCGGCCCGGCCCAGATCCCGGCGCCGGTCGCCCCGGCGCAGGTGTCCGAGCACCGCTTCGCCCCGGACAGCTCCACCCTCCGCAGCACCACCACCGGCGTGGTGTATTCGGTGCCGCCGGCAGGTTGTTGTTTTCACAAGTTGACAAAAACTTGTTGCCACTTGACAAAAATCATAGCGCCACTTGACAAAAAAAAACATCAGTTGAATATTCAACCGAGCGAGCTTTTTTGTCAAGTGGCGCTATGTTTTTTGTCAAGTGGCAACAAGTTTTTGTCAACTTGTGAAAATAGCAATAGGCGCAGCCGCCCCAGCCTCCGTAGCCCCCCCGCCGCCCCCCCGCAACGACATGGCGGTGGTTCTGAAGCGCATGGATGCCATGTCGGCGGACCAGCAGGCTCTGTTCGATGGCATCGCCGACATGCATCGTTGGTGCCTTTTAATGAATGAAGACACGCACCGTTGGTACCATTTTCTGAATGAAACACACCATTTTACATGATTTTTGACAACATGCATGACATTTGACAGACACTTTTGCTTGCAACTTTCGACAATTTGCATGACATTTAAAAAACGCCTTTATTTTCACACGACTTTTGACACTTTGCATGACATTTGACACCCTCTCGAGATGACAAACGCATCACCCTCCCCCTCAGAGAACCTGATGAATTTCACCGGCGACAGTCTGGTGGGCGGCGGCGCCGGCCCCGGTGCCAGCGGCAGCAACCGCACCTACCAGGTATTTACTGGAAACTCTGTGAAACTCTGTGTAAAATGATGTGCAAAAAATTGTCATTTTCACAAAGGGCTACAACTCGCCGGGCGAGCGCGACCGCAGCATGCGCCACGCCTACGGCACAGCCGGCCGCGGCGTGCAGCGCTCCGCATCCGGGCTCGGGCAGAGCAGCAGCGTGGTGCCCCAGCACCGCGGCGGCGCCCCTGGCACCGTGGACGCCAGGGACGAGTTTGAGGACAGTGCGTTTAGCTGTCTTGTTGTTTGCTTTTTGTTCAATTGAACAACGTCGCCTTCGCAGTGCTGCTCTGAGCGTTCGGTGGTGGCAGCGGCGGCGGGCGGCAGGCGGGCGGCAGGCGGGCGGCAGGCGGGCGGCAGGCAGGCGGCGGGCGGTAGGCGGGCAGCGGCGGCGGGTTGTGGTAGGCGTTTGTGAGGCGTTGTGAGGTGTTTTTTTCTTGTTTCCCGCCGCTTTTGTAGCTTTTTTGCGCGTCGTTTTTGTAGCATGCAAATCACAAATGTATGTCTTTTTTCCACTGGCCAATATCCAACTGAGAACGTTTATACATTCGTGATTTGCATGCCTGCTCGTTCCAGGGTGTGATTTATTACCTGTGCCATGGTTCAGGTAGAATACAACGAAATTTTGTAGATTTACAGCAAAAAAAACCCTGAACCTCGGCACTTTATTCTGCGCTCCATGCCATTGCATTTCTCTTTTACGGAATGGGTTCGCAATATCCTCCGAATTCGAAAAAAACCCGAACCCATTCCGCTGTTTCATTGCGTTTTTTGTGCGAGGAGGGTTCGCAGTCTTTTCTATATTGCTGTTCGTTCAGGTGAATTTTCAGGGAAAAACAAACATTCGAACCCTGCCCGCCTCTCTCGTTTGGTGCTATTCACGCGCGCCGGTATATTTTTGCAGCAATGCCCTTGCAGACACTTTACCACCAACGTAAAACAGAAATATATACGGTAATCATTCATTGTAGGTAGGTAGGTAGGTAAACGGTACGGTACGGTAGGTAGAAAGGTATGTACGGAACAGTAAATTCTAAATCTATCTGAATGCAAGGGCATTTGTTTTTTCACTTTTAGGCATTCCCACTTTACATTCCCATTTCAAAAGTGCATTATATAAACGTCCCAGTGCATTTACATCTAGTATAATTAGCTTTAACACCGCGGTGCATTGAGAAAGGAAATTTTTATTTTGTTGCTATCCAGCCACACACACTGCGCCAAACCATCCTTTCCCATTGCAGCGTGGTGCTTTCGGTTTGTTGTTTTTTTGTTGAGTCTGTCGATTTGAGAGGCTATTTGATTTTTATTCACCTGCCGCCCGCCCAGTGTCATAAATATGAAGATAATCATTGAGAAAAAATGTGGAAGGGTATCAACGCGCACCCTTCTATTCACGGCAACAGAAGCGGAAAGGTGTACGTAGGTAGGCACACGGTCGGAAAACAGCACAGATGCATTGATAGCCTTGTCAATTTATCCACCATCACAAAAAATCACTTTACACAATCAATTGTTCACGCCGCCGCTGGAGAGGTTCCAGCTGGTTGGCGAGGCGGGTGAAGTGGTGTATGTTGGCGAGCACGGTGGTGGTCAACAGAAATTGGCGAGTACGGCAATTGGCTCACCTGTACCACTCAGTGCAGCTAATTTTGCGATTTTTATTACCAGGTTGGATAGGTATCGTTAGGTGTCTGTCGCTGTGATTGCTGGAGGCAGCCAATCTGGCGCGGTTCACTGCAATGTGCGGTTTGTTCGGGGTCCTTACTTTTACTGTCGGCCTCGTCGGCCGACAGTAAAAGTAGGACAGTAAAAAATAGGTAGTAAAAAATAGGTTTTTTTTAGGGTTTTTTAGGAAAAAATAAGAGTAAAAAAGTAAGAGTAAAAAATAGGATTTTTAGGCGCGAGGCCTTTTTTACATTTTTTACATTTTTTACAAAAAAAAGAAAAAAAGAAAAAAATTACAAGCTCTGTGCCAAAGGCAGTTTCCGTCGCAATCCAGGGCTGGCGTCTCATCCATCTCTAAGCGATCCAAGTGATCCAGAAATTTCATATCAAATAATGGATGACACGAGTACCCCACCAGTTGCCAAGCCTTTACGATGGCCTTTCTACCATCGCATGGGGTAATTTTACCATCATCGGGCCAATCGTGATAAAGCCCTTCGGCGATGTCATTAGCCCCCAGAGCTTCGTATTTGTCCGCCACGTAATTTCTAGCCGTATTCAGATTTTCTTCCGACTGAGGCCAAGACTTAATTATGGACTGCAGCTGTTCAGGTGAAGTAGCACCCATCAAGTAGGCATTTTGAAATGGACGCAAAGCGTATTGCAAATGTAGAAACCGTTGAGCTAGGAGGAAACCGGGACAACCCGAATAAGGGCAGCGTTTGTGCCGTAGTGCTTGGAAGCATTCAATGTGTGTTGCCATGTTCATATCCATTAGATTTTGTAGACTCATATCGCGTATGTTTAGATGTTCATTTACGACGAGATATAAAAGACGTCTCACGCAGTCTAATTGACTGGGCGTGGTGTCGGCTCGGAGATAAAAATCTCGCGGATTAGATAGAGTAAAAATAGAACCTTTTCTGTTGAACCAGAATCTTGGGAAGGTTTCTGAAAAATTAGGGATTTATCACTGTTTATGATGATTATGTATATTTATTATAACATTGCCATAGCGACCAGGAGCGGCGACGCTAGGCTTATTTTTTTTTTATCACCATCACTGTGTTCACCATAGCAGCAGCAGCGACATTGACGGGGTTCTATTATACAAGTGTGTTCAAGCGAGTTCTCTTCGTCACCGTCGCCATCTCCCCAACGATAAATTATACCCCATGGTTGGAATGTAGACGTACTCTTTATATTTCGCCACTCATTCGTTCTCTCATCTTTGTCCACATTTTTCTCCTCGTTTTTGTCCTCCTCCCAATTGTCGTCAATGTCCATGATCTCTTCTTTGGTGATAAGGCTGTTCTCATTTTGTTTCATTGCTTTGACTTTTTCCAGAAGTTTACCGATTACTGGACCCTCATTAATATCTTTTGGTGTATTTTGTCGCTGGTTGCGGGGGGTGTTGGAAGCTGTGTGGGGGCTCGGGGATTGGGGGGGGTTGGGTGAACCCCTCCGAATTGACTCGGTCCACCAAATTCACTGGAAGCAGCCACTTGGCTATTGGGTCCCACCTCATTTTCTGTCCCTGTTGTTGGTCTGTGACGAATCGAGTCAATCATTTTTTCATGTCTAATACGGCACCCCCTACACAAACGGACTTGCACCTCTATACTGTCATCTGAATACAGTTTAGATGGTAAATATTTTGTGCGCGTCTCACACACCCTACATAACGCGAAAGAAATCCATTTATACGAATACATTGTACATAACGGAAAATTCATCTTGCGTCTTTTGTAGACAATCTCTTTCCGTTCACGCCCATAAATTCCTCCATACCCACCTTCATTTTGCTTTTGTTTGTCGATCAAAATCTGTCTGTCATCCGAAATAAGTTTCTGCTGGTGTCTGTCGTCCACCGCCGATGCGTCTTCATCAATCTGGGTCATAATGTTTTCGTCGTCGCCGCCGCCGCCGCCGCCGCCTTCGAGATGTTCACCGATGGCAGCCCCTACAGCTTTCTGGGCTGCGGACGCTATTTTGGCTGCTGTGTATGTTGCCATATTGCTGAATCTGTCTGTCGGTCGGAGATTGCGGAGTGCTGCAGTGTTGTAGTTTGAATGCTGCTCGAGTGCTGATCGGAATAGTGCCGATCACGGTAGTGCTGCTGCTGCTCAGGAAGATGCGTATGAAAGAAAATGTGCAAAATATCTAGCCTTTTATATCAGTTGATAGCTACTTTACAACGCGCCGGCAATAATAAGATTACATCAAATCAAATTAGGCTTTACAACGCGCACGCGCTACATAATAAGATCACATCAAATCAAATTACACTTTACAACGCGCAGTGTAACAATTTCTCGCTGGAAACGTATATATAGGGGTAGTTCCAAGCATTCAAACTTTTATAATACCACCATATCTCCCAAACAAAGCACATGAATGACCCGCAGCAACGAGGAGGTCCACATCCCGCCAGGTTCTTTGGCGAAAGACCAAAACAAATAGCATTTCAAAGGATCACCCAGAATGCATACAACCCATCCTATCGTTATGATGATGTGGGGTTTCGCGTCTACTCCGCATATGAGTATCACATCCCTCCGGGCGGTAGATGTTATGTAATGTTGGATGTACGCTTTCGAACCCCTACCGGCGTTTACCTTAGAGTTTCCAATACTCTGTGCCTCGCGTTATTTTACGGTGTCGTGACGATAAACGGTGAGTATCAAATTTTAACTCTGTATTGGTCGTTGTCGATGAAATAACCGATTAACTACAGATTTGATCAACAGCAGTGGAAATAGCGGCATTTTGTTGCTCAACGCGTCAACAAAGCCATTCTTTGTTTTCCGAGGAATGCACGTGGCTAATATAGTGTTGGAAAAGTTTATGGTTCCAGAAATGGTTGAATTACCACCAAATGCACCCATGCGAAACAGTTTCTGCATGAACGGTGAACGAGAATTTCATGATTTTCTTACCCGCATGGACTTCGCTAGTGGTAAAAACCCGATACCACCTGGTTAGTTTCACCCACCACCACCACCACCACCACCACCACGCACGAACGACAACTCTGTTCCTACGCAGGGGAAGACCTCGATCCCTACGATTATCAATATGCTCTAGGACTGGAACCAGTTTGGGGTAGTTCATGGTACACACCGAAATGCCCCGACTCGTTCATGGGTGGCAAAAGTTTCAAAGATTGGACAGCTTATCAAAACTTTTGCTTACCGAAAGAGCCGATTTCAACCAATTGCTCGATGGACCCTGATCTGAATAGGATGAAGCCTCAAGCGAAAGACAACATCTATTTACCCTGGGATAGACCATTCCAGACAGACTGCAAGACAACGGATTTCGCCGCCGCCGCAGAGGACAGCGACGGCGATGGAGAAAACAGCGTATGCGCTGAAACAGTTAAATGGGATTGCAGTTGTTAAGATACATAAACGACGTGATATTTTTTAATTTATTTATTTAAATATCACATCCTTCGCACCTTTTGACAACACGGCTGTTGTCGTCGCCTTATTGAATAAAGCAAAAAATAAATAGTTTACATTGTGTTTACAAATTAATGATATAACTTGTAAAACGGAATTTATACTTTTATTCTGTTTACACAGACACACTAATTTTAAAAAAATGAGCGCATATAAGCCACACGTATATCGGCAGCTTTTTTTTGTATCACAACGTTATTAAATGAAAAAATGCAATTGTTATCAAACTGCATTTTTATATCACTGATCACTCTTTGAGATAAATTTTTCCTGCCTAATGAATCGAAAATGAACACGTGATTACGCATTATCCTATACATGGATATAAAATGCCCCCAAGTTAAATCAGGATATTGTAAGAAACACACTGCCCCCTTTCCCACTGTGATATCGTTGTTTAAATTGCTATCACTGAGATTTATGCACCTCGTACCATTTTTGTTCAATGTCGCGTCGCCATTTATAATAGTCTTTATATCTGACACATCCATTCCCCCTCGCTCCGTTTTTCACACAACCAAACTCCCCTGTCCACAATCCAATTATCGCCTTAATTAGTAATTGGCGTTTGACAAAATGGTCCGATTGGGGTGTAAATGTAGTGATGCAATAGAAAAACAATACACTAGTATGACCAAACCCTCGGCCGGTGTTGGTTCGTGGAAAGAGAAATCTAAGCCTAATGAACCAATCGACAATAGATCAGTTTTTTCGGCATTTACTGGGCATACTACTGGGTCAAAAGCTAAAGCAAACATATTTGACTTAAATTCATCATACGTTAGGCAGTTTTTAACATTAAAATTTTTTCTTAGGCATCTATACAGTTCAGTGAAAGCCAGTGGATATCCGCAGTCCGTCGATCTTGCCTCGTCTTGATCAAAATAGTAAGGTACCATTGGGTAGCGCGCAGCTCCAAATAACATTGCCGCTCTTTCAATTTTTTCCGGGGTGAAGCAAAACTTTGCTTTTGATACATCTTGAGTTAGGTATCTATCTCCAGTAATCATTTGAACTAGACAAAAACTTGGTAACTTTCCAGCGTATATGGCTTGCTGAGATGTTTGTTTCAAGTTTCCAGGTACATTCACCCTAATTACGCGAGTATTGAGAAAATGAAGTTTCAACGGTCTTTTTATCGCCGTCTTTTCCACTGCGATGGCGCATTGCGCGCTGGGTTGTAGGTGTAGGGCAAATAATTGTATTCTCAGTACTTTTATTTTATAAGTTTTAGCCGCATCAACGTATTCGTCGTCAAAACATTCTATGCAAAACTGATCGCTGTGTCTAACCAATTCTATTGTTAGCGGGAAACCTGCCGGCCATTTGGGTTTAGTTGTAAACATATCTAAATCTAGCTTTGAGTACATGACACATGTTTTGCTTCCTGCTATTTGCTTAGCTCGTTCTCTAAAACTTTTGTTCGTGTCTTCTCGTATCGCCGGTGTGTACTGTTCATTAAAAAATCTGTGTCGTTCTTTCTCTTTATAAATTTCATCCATATTTGTCAATAATTTATTTTTCATGAGCATCATGTAACCGAAATTGTCCGTCAAATCTAATAATAATGCATCTTTACTAAAAATTCTTACGTTACGCCAACAAGTTGACCCAAAGCCCGGTATCAACGCGATTCTGTCCGATATTATTTTTGTCGCTGGCGGTGGCCCAACAACTTGTTCGGATGTTGGTATATTAGTTCCATCGGGTTTGACTACTTTTATTTGCATGCGAACGTAAACATTTGACAAATTGATGTAATATTGTGACGTATCAATCGTCCATGACCAAGATGTGTTATAATCTGAATGTTGCGTTGTGAGGGGAATTTCAAAAAGTTGCGATTGAACAAAAGTTGTATCAACAGACGGGGCTGACCAATACTCAACATCATTAGATGATACGAAACTTGACGACGGATCGGGTTTCTGTTTTAATGCCGTTTCAGGTTGAAAAAATGTGGTTCCTTCCGTGTTCGCAGTCGAGGCAGCCATTTTGTACAATTGACGAGTGATCCCTTATTTACCGGCTTATATAGACGAATTAATTAGGTGGTACCTACCTTGGAAATACCGGAATCGAAATGGGATATTTCTTCTTTTTAAACTTCTTTTTACGCCCCTTGCCAGTTCTCTTCTTTCCTTTACCAGCCTTTTTTAACCAAGGAGGTAAACCTTTTTTACCGCGCCGTTTTCTTCTCCTACCTCCTCCCTTTTTTACGCCACTTTGCCGTTTACCTTTCCCAACCTTCTTTTTAACATATTTCCGTCTTTTTTTTGTTTTTTCTGCTGTGTCCTTAATTGACTTTGTGACTTGTTGACCTTCGCTGGTTATCAGAGGTTCAGTTAATGATCTAGTTGAAGCTATACCGGGTGTTCCTAACCCGACTAAACCGGTAAAATTTGCTTTTTTCATTATATTATTTTCGTAAAACGCCGCGTCAGGTGTCTTGTATACACCGTAATTAAACTTATGGATTTTTGCGCACTCTTTTTCAGATTCGGGGTGATCCATATTTATTATTGTAATATAGGACGCTTCCTCAAAGTTAATGACATAAAAATTCTAGAATCTGGTATTGTTTTAACATATGAGCCGTTCTCAAAGAAAAAAGAAAACTGTAGTCGATTGGTGTAAACTGAATCGAATGAATGAAACTTTTGTAATTTTGTGTGATAATCAATGTTTTGAATGAGCTTTGCGTTGTCCAAGAAAATGTTCCCCAGACACACCTTATTACAGCCGAATAAAGTTTTTCGGAGTGACGAAACTTCGGTTATATATACCATTTGAGTCCCACGAAAGAATTCTGAGCCCGGATATATCAAAGCCCCGTCATTCAATAAATGATTGTTCGATGATAACAAATTTCTCATGGGATCTGATAACATGATCATTGGAACGTTTGTTTTTACTTCAAAAGCGTTTTTCCCGTGTGCTTGAAAATCCAGCGTAGGTTTTATTTTTGTATCACTTTCCGTCTCTGTCTCACTTTCGGATATCGGAGAAAGCTTTTCATGACGTAGCAAATATAATGAATTTCCTATATTAGCCAGCCCGTAATTGTTATCCTTTAAATCTTCAAAGGGTACGTGTTGACGTTTTCTTCTAACGCCTGGGGGTTTGGGTAAAAAGAATTTAGTTGCCGGCCTTTGATATGCTTCTATTGAATCGAACATTTCGTGCCAGTATGGTACATTCATTTCTTTCAACTCCTTCAAACTCTCACACTGTACAGCATTTTGAAACGTTTCTTTGAGACAATTGATCAAATCGTCTCCACTCGGTATTTTGAGAAACTTTCCTTTGACCGTAAGATTGGAGAAATCCATTTTTCCATAATGAAATTTATTATTAAAATCATATACCATGTAATACTCTTCTTGATCGTGTTCAAGAATAGATTCTGTTCTGTCTAAATGCGTAAACGACAATGACGTTAAACCGATTTCCCAATTTTGAGACAAATTGAATTGTATATTACTGGGAAAATCGTAAACCATATTTGATGCCGTACAGTCTTCATTGTTAGTCTCTAAAATAACGTCAATATGATATTCATTAGATTTTGGTTCCATTTTGGACTGTATTATGCTGATTAGCAAAAATTAAATCATAAACGTGTTCTTGAGCAGAATTTTTATCAAAAACTCTCAGGAATGCTCTTAATATTTCTGGAGATTTTTCAGCAATGATATTTGGCGGTAATCGCGTTGAAATATAAAACAGAATAATAATCACGGTCAATAATTGTACCACTGATATGCCTATTTGAGCAAATATCTTTTTATTTATATTACATGTTAGTGTTTTTCTATTAGGTTGCATGGGTATGAATTGATCGATTGTCTCTGCTGCCTCGTCGTCGTTTGTTGCGATTGTTTGAGAAACGGGTACTGATTCAGTCATCGCCACCATCTTTCGACAGCGCGTTTTCTTCAACATTGACCAAATCCTCGGCGTAATAAACTTTAGGTAATATTTCAGAATTGGACGCGTTTTTCACTTTGGAAATATAATAAGTATATGGCCAAAAATTGTGCTTAATTTTTGCAATGTAATATATGTTTGATGAAAACTTCTGATCCGTAGACTTTGCAAACGTTTTGTGGATGCGTACCCTCACGGGATCGTTAATTGAGAATTTGATTTTTGGTCTCTTTTTTGGAGCTATGTTTTTCAAAGATCCTCGTTCGAGTTTTGGGCGAAATCTCTTTTTAAAGATTTCACGATTGTCTAAAATGTTCAACTGAATAGGCGCTTTATTGCCTAAATATTTGCGCAGGGTTCTATTTATAGCATCGATAATGGATCGCAATGCAAAGTAATATCTTTTATGTTTTGTGGTGGCATAAAACCTAGCTAATTTCAGTTGAATAGTTGAAATTACTTTCTCGACGGGTGAATTTTTCTGGTAACTGGCTAATGGAGTTAGTGTTATTTTTTCATTTGATAAAAATTCAGTAAATTCCTTACTCAGAAATTCGGCTGCATAGTCGCAAAATACTGTCTCAACACTACCACCCCTCGCTTCAATTTCACGTAGTATTTCTTCAAACTTTTTGGTAACGTGTGGCGCTGCTTTTGTTTTGCATATTCTAAAATGTATTATGTCTGAAAAAGTATCCACTGCTAACAGTACGGCGGTGTTCCCGTAGTTAGTTTTAGGTGGTCCTAAAAAAGCCAAATCTATACTTAGACAGTCGTAAATACCTGTACTAATTACGGGACGCGTGTTTCTTTTAGACCTTTTTGTTTGTTTCGTCAAAACGTATCCCGTTTGTTTTTTTAACCATTCTGTGACAAATTTTCGTGTTATTGTTTTGTCATATTTGTTTGACTCGTTGTAAAGAACTTGCGCTCTCGCGAACAATCCCTGCGTTATCTTTTTTGCCAACAATTTTCCTTTTTTATATTTACCATACCACAAGTATTTCAATAATGCTTCTTTACTCTTTTTATTCATATCGAGTTACCAAGTATTTTGCAACCACTGAATGTTTTGCGGTTGTGATATCTTGGAACGCTTACGTTTGATTTTCCTATTTCTTTTTTTCCCCTTACCGATTAGATCCAGTAATTGTCGTTTGTGGTCAGCGCGCGTGTGATGTCGTAGCGTTGTCATGTGACGCCAGAAATCTTCAAACCCCAACGGTTTATCTGGATTTTTTCGTATAAATGCGGGTTCACCGAGTTTTTTTAGCACAATCGTAGCCAAATATCGAATTATATCAGAATAATTCGAATTTTTTACTACCTTCGCATTATCAGTAATAATTTGATTATTAGTATCGACCCACGCTCTATGCATATATCTTCTGTGTGTTTCCCTCATTTTATCTGACAATATATTCGGATCTTCATCTTTTATTTGAATCTTGGGCACACCTTTTTTTACGCGCCCATCTTTAGGTGATAATGTGCTATCGCTTTCGCTTTCGTCGTCGTCGTCGTCGCCGTTGCCTTGATCATCGTGACCTCGTTGTTCATTTTCCGCAACAGGCTCTCGAAAATTTAGTAAGTTGCGTTTAACTGACGATTCCTGGGTTGGACGATGTGGAGTGCTGCTACTCTGTTTAGACGCTTTAGGGTGTTCATCCGTCCGTGGATACAGTTGAACTGGAAAAAACGATTCATTGGATTGCTCAGGCGTGTTGAACGGTGTTTGTTTAGTTTCAGGGGGTGTATTTTCTGCTGGAGGTTCTGTGGGTGGGGTCGATTCATCCGCAAAACCACTTACAGCGTTTGATGATGTATTGGTAGTTAGTAAATTTTTTTTCTCGGCGCTTTTGACATTATTCAATATTAATGATAATTTATTTCTCGCTGCCAAAAGTAAATGATATTTTTGCTCTGGTGTTAAACGTTCACTTTTTAATATGTCCTCGATAAGCTTTTGGAACTGTTCTTTTCCCACTTGCTCATCAACAAACTTTTTTAATACATATTTGAAGTCCTTAACGCTTATATTTGATCGGTTTTGGTTGTCCATGTTTGAATATCTTGAAAGCTACAGATTTAATTAATAATTTAATTAATGATATCGAGGCGTGTTTCACCAAAATTTTTCTTCCACTTTTGACAGACTTGCAGTTTGATAATAATTTAATCAATGGCGTAAAATATTCGAGTGAACGAATCACCGATTTACCAATTAACCTTCTTATATCATGATTATAGCTGACATTAAAAGCTATATCCAAAATGGATGAAATCACATTACCGCTCGCACTACTTAAATAGTGCCTCAATTTTTTATCACTTTGTATATTTGTAGCTTTATCCAGCTTTTTAGCGTACTTCTTGACTCTGGGTACTTTCTTCATTATTGCTGGTGGTGGCGACGTTGATCGGAAACTGTGAATAAATCAGATGCGGAATTGTTGTTGTTGTTAAAATTAGAAGACAAATCATACAGTATTTGATCCTCGTTGTTTTCGTTGAATATATTGGTCCTCGCCTGAAATATGGGGTTAGGAACGTGTTGAAATGATACTAATAAATATCCGTACGGTTTAATAACTGCGTCGCTATAAGCCAGTAAAAATTTTCGTTTTTGTTCACTTTGTCCAAACCAGCTAGAGGCTAATGAATTTACAACCTGTTCGGTAGGGTATTTAAATAGCACTAGATAGGTGCAATTGCGCCTCAAAATTTTCAGAGAACTACTATAATAAGGGTCGTGAATCTGCACAAGTATCATCAACTTTTTTGAATGACTAACAGAATTTGTAATTAAACGGCTGGTATACCACTGCGGCATTAATAGTTGCATATCATCATATACAACGATTTGCGCCAAGTTGCTGTCTTCCAATGACGACAAAGACGGTACTTTGTTACGCTCCAATATTTCTACCTTATCTGGAAACTCTGATTTTAACTGTTGATACACGGGGTGATTATGTTGATTGCTGCCTGAGCATATTAAAATCTTGTCAGGTATTTGATCTAAATTTAATGACCCTCTTAATGCGTGCTGTAAAAACTTCAAAGACCAGGAGCTTTTACCGCATTTGCTTGGGCCTATAACGAGATAAGACTGACCATATTCGGCGAACTGGACGTCTTTATCGGTAAAGTATTTTTCATCCATTATGAGGTTTTTTGCCAGAATAACCCCACGGAACGGACCAAGGTTTATCGCCGTGCCAATAATGATATCTTTTTTTCAGTTGAAAATGAAGTCTTTTAACAACATTTTCAGTGGTGATTGATAATAGACTGGGGGTATGTCTAAATTGAAGATTCACGGTGTTTATATAATGCGGTGAAAATATCAAAGGAGAAAAATATGATATCAGTTGTTTCTTGAGTTCGTTACTTTGCAATAAATACTTGTTATTATTAGTCATGCGTACCCCTTTTGCCTTTAATACTGTATACGCGTCATTCGGATCATTTTTTTTCCTGAATGTTTGAGAATAAAATTTATTCGCTATGCCTATAAACTCAGATATGAATTGGTCGCTCGGTACGTCGCTGTCCAGTCCTCCTAAAATACCCGGGTTCAATTCCGGGTGTTGATGCCCATCCGCCGCGTTATCGTGAACGTAATAACAGGAATCAGTGTCGCTATATAACAATTGATTATAATGAAATTGTTCCAATAATCGCTGTAACATTGATCTTGCGTAACTAGTAATGTAAAGCGCCAAAATGAGACATGAATTTGGAGAATTTTGTACGTGTTCGTTAGTGGTTTTCAATTTTACCCTGGCCACATTCTCATTCATAATAAAAATCTCTTCGATTTCATTCATGGGTGAAAAAACGGTTGTCATAAACTTGTTTGGGTCTTTTATAAACATGTATTTTGATTTCTGGCTATTCATGCCTAATTGTCCATAGGCACTATTCAATAGTAATTTGCATACTTTACTCTTTGCAGAATTCTCTTGAAACTTATCTGGGTCTAATGTACATTTCTCAATCTGATTAAACTTTTGGCAAAACTGTAACTTTTCCTGTTCATTTTTGAAACTGTGTTTAGCTGACATAACCTTTAAGGCAAATATTTTATCTATAAAAGAACTAAACACTCCTTCTTCTGGCAACTCCGGTGACCAAACAGATACATTGTCATAAATGAGCGCTTCGTACGCCCGAATTATTTGATAATTTCTTTCCAAAGCCATATTTAAACAGTTGACGGACCAAGTTCCAAACATTTTTCTTTGATTCTGTGTACATTGACATTGATATGATCCGTCTGGTGGGGGTAACTTTTCCTTACCTGATGCGTATTTTTTTGCACATGTATAACACAATGCGTATACAGAAAATTCATCAATTTTCATGGGTAAACACGGCAATAATAAATTTTTTGGTGGTAAAATGTCGACTTGTAAAACCCCGGCTGCAAACGGTAATTGTTTATTCCTGTAACCTGTTAAAAACTCTAGCTGTTCTTGCGTCAACACTCTCGGTGCTTTGATGGGCATAGGAAATTTTTTCATAGTCGCCGGATATTGACTGCATATATCCACGGCGTTAATTGTATAATTTGGGTTAAATTCTAGTGGTAAATTTTCTTCAAACAAATTACCGTTTGGGTTAGTGGACGCGAAACAGCTAAAAAGCTCTGTTCTACCTCCGTAATACGCTAATCGCATATTCAACGGTTCTCTAACCTTGATGGATTTATAAATTCTAGCAAATGTTAAGCTTTCGCTTTTCAGTTTTCGAATATCACATTCCCACCAAACCTCTACCTTGAATCCCGTTTGATTTTCAATCAAATCTATTCTTTTCATAGTGTTTTCATAATTCTCTTTATGGGTTAAATGAGATTGTCTTATTTTAGCGTATCTAGCTGTATGACAAGATGGGCACCCATGTACGCTACAGCCGCAATACTCGTGAAAAAAATCAATTTGTGTTTTATTTTCATCCTTGTATACAACGCAGTCTACCTTGAAATTTCTAAAATCATCAATGTTGGGGTCGTAGCACGAAATCGTTTTCTCTCCTTCTTGAGATCTCGAATATTGAATGTACTTGTTATCGTAATATTTGGCGACGGCTAAAATGCTTTTCAAGGCCCACTTACTCTGCATATCGCCTACATTAAAGCTGTTATGAGGTGGAGTGTGTACAATTACAGATGTGTCAACGTGTTGACTTTTCCAGATAAAATTGGCTAAACTACTTAAACTTTTTGAATTAAGGTGAGGAATAATATTGAACGTATAAAAAATCTCCTTTGTAAATTTTACGAATGCTTCCTCTAATACCATAGTATCTGATTTGATATATTCATAACATTCCTTTTTAATGTCGAACTCGTTATATTTATTTTTTTCATACCATTCCAAAAACTCTTGTCTCTGCTCAACTTTCATGTTTTCTACATCGTAATAATCTGGGTGCGGTAATGCTTCATATGTAGTGTTCAAATTATACTCAGTAACTATACCGTGTGGAAAGTTACCTTTACGATTTGTACAATTAAAAGCCTTGCCGACCTGTTCCAAACTCATGGGAAAATATTTCAATGAACACAAAAAACTTATTTTACTATTAAGTTTCATGTAAAATATTCTTCTCGCATTAGATAGTAACAAATTAGGTAGCTGTCCATTTTTTATAAATAAACATAAAATTTCGCATAAATCAAAACTCAAATTATGAGCAATTACCGTTAGATTAGTATGTTGCTTATAATCCATTAAAAATGTATAAAACTTTGATATCGCATCTATTCCATAGAAAAATCTTGTACACGATTGACACCGCCCACACGGTTGTTCTTCAAAAATACATTCGTTACACCTTTTCATGCAATACACTGCGTACGTTGCGTGTACCTTACGATAGACATTTTCTGATGTGCTGTTAGTTGGTTCATCTTCACCCCATTTGAGCTGTTTTTTTTCCACAATTGGTTTTTGAAAAGTTTCTGTATCGTAAAATATGAGTTCAAAATGTCTACCCGGGTATTTAACTTCGTAAGGTATTGGTTTCTGAAAAAAGCATTCAAACTGATGTGCTCTAAAAGTTTGATGTATGGGGACGTATATGCCGCAAAATGTGCATTTCGTGAAACCGCAATTTTCGTGACTTTGACTTAATATGATTTTCTTTTTGCACGTACTACAAAAGTGAACGCATTGACACACCGTTAACGGTTGACACGATGAGTCGTGTGAATTAAGTTTTTTAATGTCGCTTTCATTTAAATACGAATCTTTGTCTGATTCGTCGGTATCATCCATTATTTTTGTGATTTGGTTATTGTGTTTGTGAGGAAAAATATTCACTAAATGATTTTCATAACAATTTTTGTTGTAAAATGATCTATTACACCTTTCACAGTGTATAGTATTTGCACCTTTTTCTATAGGACATATTACAGACGCAAAACATAGTGGGCAACTCGATTTGGAACACTTGCACGGTGAGTCCTTATTGAAAATAATTTTATTACAACATTCTGTTACTCTATAACAATTAGCTAATGAGCTAATTGATTTGACCAGCACCATATGTTTTTCTGCGTCATCATACAATAAATCAATGCATGCACTTTTTTTACTTTTGTTTGGACTTTCAAAAATTATTTCGATACCGCCGTCGACAATAGACCAAACTCTACATCGATATATTACATGTCTGTACTTGGGCGGGAATTTATTTAAGGCATTTACCAAAATTTCAACATTTTTATACAAATCATTGCATTTAGGATTATAATTGAATGAAGCAGTAGCAAATTCTATGAATCTGGAAACGTCTCGTTCCAACGTGACAAATTTACCCTTTCTACTTTTACGCTTATATCTTTTAAATAAATTTCGCTGATTTGTAGTGGATGCCAACAAGTTTTGTCTACCCATGAATAGACAAATGGGTAAACATTGATCCGATAGAGATTTTATGTCCGGTGGATTATAAATTGCTTTTTTGTGATATTTTATCCTACTATTTATGTCTGGTAAAAATTTAGCCATCGAATCAAAACCTTTAGCTATCACATCTTTTCTTTCCACAGTTGTAATATTGACGGAAAACCCGTTAAACAAATTATCCTCTTCGATACCGGCAGATTGAAAAATCATTTCAACTCTGTTTAAAATTGATGCGATAGACACATTTTGTAAGTGAGTTATCTTTGATAGTATATAGCCTCTATCAAAACTTTTTGACATAACTTTTATCCCAATAAAAATTCTTTGCGTCTGTTCGTTATCTTTATCTGAAAAATAATCCTTATACACTTTTTCTATACATTTTGCCAATACATATTCTAAAAAAGATATAGGATCATACACGTGATCCTCCAATTTCGGCGCAAATTGTACATCGTACACGTAATAGTTAGTATAGAACTTTCCATTTTTCTCTAACCACGGTTCTTTAATCTTGAACAAATCTTTCCACTTTGGTTCATTCTGTTCTATTTCCGCGATATTATCCTTGACATATTCGTAATGCTTATTGAGAGTTACGGGATCTGCCTCTTCATATTTGATTTTATTTTCATCAAATTCGTCCTCCTCCGATGAAAATTCTGCTGCAGCTTGATCTTCCTCGTCGTCGCTGGGGGGGTTATCGACCAGTTGATAGTTTCGTTGCTCTGCCATGGCGTTTATGTGAGACCTAACTGTAAAAAAGGTGCCCTTATATATCGCACCCTGTATTAGTGTAACAATTTTACACTGTAATTCCATAACGAAATTAAAGATTACGCTGTAACACCATAACGAAATTAAAAATATCCTAGTGTAAAAATTACTACGCGCAGCACACATTTCGATATTGCGTTGTAATAATATAATGAAATCAAAACATCACATTATAAAATTACTACGCGCAGCACACGTATCGTATAAAAAGGGAGGTATATTTCACTTTCTCCTTCACACGCAAGTTTCTCCACCTACATCGACCCGCCGCCGCCGCCGCCGTATATCATCAAGCTGATACAAACACATTGAATTCGTCTATTGCCGAATTCAGCTATCGATCGCCGCCGCCGCCCCGCCCTTCTGCCGCCGATATCAAACGCAGCAGCATTCAAGAACCGTCTACATCCGACGATCTATCGATACATAAAGGTAACTTTGTTGTTTACGTTAAAATGTGATTAAATATTAAAGGGTATGAAAAATTTCAGATGAACCGCTATAGGAATATAGAGATAGAGGTACTTACGTTAAGTGAAGACATATTTGTGCACAGTCAAATAAATAGCACGGATTATCAAAACCTTTTTATTCGAAATTCTAACAGGGTGCACAAAAATAAATACCATATCGATAAAGTACCTGAATCCATCTCAATGTGTAGATTGGCTTCAAAAATAAGAGATATCTGTCATATATTACCTAACTCTATAAAACTAGATATTTTATTAAGAACGCATGTCCGACGAACCAAGTTGTCCAAAATACTAAAGGTAAGTAAATACAAATATAAAAAACTAAAAATAAAAGTATTATATCACATTGAAAAACGAAACGAAAACTCAAACACCAGATTGGCTTTCCTTTCGTTTTGGGTTAAGGATTTGAACTTTTACCTTAACCTTCGAAACCCTATATTTGTATTTACTTGGTTAACGGACGAATACGCCTCTACTGATGATGTTATGGAATGTTTATCAGAAATATCATCATCCAGAGAGAGCAGCATTGATACGAAGTAATTTTCAAACACAGATGAACCAGTCGACGCAAGTGAACGAGACTGAGTTGGGTTTGAGAGATCAAATACGTAAAAAGTTTTTATACAATAAAGAAAATACAGTTTTATATACTGTATCAGTGCTGTTTTTTCCGACTGGTAAAGGGGTATCTAAGGAAAATATAAAAAAATATTTTGAAAACAGAGTCGATACTTTGTGTACCAAAATCGAACGTACATTTGATATAGTCTTCACGTCGGAAGATCGCGCATTCGAATATGTCAAGGCAAATGACTCTGGGGATGCTAGCGATTCTCTGTACAAATATTACATGATATACAAATTCACATTAGATGATGTAAACATTATACCCGTAACCGCATAACGATGCCTCAATTTTACATAGGTATGGCCAATCAGGGAAAAATATTGGCTAATCAGGGAAAAATATTGCGACAATTGAAAAAGTACGTGAAAAAACATTGTGAAAACTGTGGATTATTCGAAGGAACAATGATAACAATAAATTGGGATGATTATATTAATACTGATAAAAAAGATTGGGATTCACAGTTCGAGGCGTATTTGAGAAAATTTGCACACAAATTTTCCAGCAAATCTGAGGCTATTAATTACTCGTGTAGACGTTTGGCAGATCATGGTATAGAGAATGACGCTTACTTACTTTTGAAAAATTATGTCCCTAAATCTGTGGAGATATATAAGATAAGCGAATGTGAGGAATATGATTACATGGTTGATGAAAGTTAACGTTCCCTTTTCTCATTCAGATGCTATTTGGCAAGACCTTGCTATCAAACAGTTTCGTATTAAAACAAAATCACATTCAATCAGAGTTGAGTGTAACTATGCACAAAACATATTTTGAAACAACGGAACTAATGCCAGAAGAAAATTCGGGCGACATGGACGAAATGAAAAAAGGCGATACATTAAAAATTACTTTTCTACATAAAGTTACCATAAACACTCTCGTGATTGAATTGTTAGCTTTTTTAACATCGAACGAATTATTACCGTTACTCATATTCCACGTGTTCTGTGATAAAATTGTGGACAGGAACTTATCTCTGAAAAATTTTGTGCATCCGTTAGGCGGTAATAAGAACTACCACTTTGTGATACTGGAACAGATACCGTTAACTAATGGATCATATTACAAAAAGGGTGACAAATTATTTAACATATGGTTAAATGGAGTGAATTTATGTAATTTTTTATGTAATAATATGGAGCATGTAAAAGGTATTAAAATAAATGGCCCACGCTAGTACACCATTTCAGAAATAAAGATGGCGTCGCGAAGCGATATAATAAAAAGACATATACTAGAAATATATAAATTACCGTTAAAATATGATCACGTTGATTCAATTTCATTTATAGAGAATATACACGAATACAAACAATATCGTAAAATCTTCAAATATCGTTGCGCAATAAAACGAAATACGCCGATAAGACAAATATTAAAAGATTTAGGTAAATTCAAACGCATTCCATTAAATACATATGTTTTATATAATTTAATGTCCAGTAGCGGTTACACCAACAACCGCATATCTTTTATTAAGGTTGAACATACGGGAGAGGTATTCAATCGACCTAATTACGAAGGTCCCGAATTATTAATTGAAAAATACCTCCACGGTATTTATAAAAATTGTATTCGTTTAACGTTTCTGGAGCAAGAATGTTGTCGCTGGGATCGAGAGAAAGACAATTATGCAAAATATACATTATGGATAAACGGTGTGAATATGAATCACTACTACAAAAGAGACCCATTTGAAATATGGGATCCGAGGAGCAGAGATATTCAATTAAACTATGATATGTATCGTCACGGTATTATCGCAAAAATTTCAAGAAAAAAAGGAGGAAAAAAGAATCGAGGATATACATATATTCATGAAAGCAGTTTATTTGCGGCTGATGAAGACGTTCTACTTAACAGATCCATGCTCTTTTCAGATGTCGGGTGAGTTGTTGAAATTTGAATTGTTGAGTAATAATGCAAAACCACCAACAAAATGTACACCGAAGGCTGCCGGTTTCGATATCGCAAGCTCCGAGGAATATTTTATACCACCAAAGGAGCGACTGATTGCCAAGACAGATTTGAAAGTTCAATTTCCAAAAGATTGTTACGGACGATTGGCATCACGTAGTGGACTTTCAATGTTCCATGGATTAGAAGTTGGTGGAGGAGTGATCGATCCTGATTACGATGGAGAAATAAAAGTGATACTGTATAACCATTCTAATAATTGGTATCACATATGTCTTGGCGACAGAATCGCTCAACTCATCTGCGAGCGCTTCTCTAATGCTACATGTCATAACGTGGATATATCTTGTTGCTCTCACGGCCGTTCCATCGGTTTCGGTTCTTCTGGTTACAATTAAAGTCCTCCATGAGTTTCGAAAGTCCTCCATGGGCTTCGATTCACTCCATGGGCTTCGATTCTTCTTTTTACAAAAATAAAAAAAAACGAATTTTAAAGTGTGTCTCTTTTCTGTCCACGGATTGCGGAATGTGCTGTCTTTATCTTAGGTACTCACTACTTACGTGCGGCCAACGCAAATTAACAGGGGACACGGTACCCCGGTGGACCCCCTACAATGCCACCCCCAATTTATTCTATGGTGCCAGGTCAAGTGTCAGGAAAATTGTATGCCCGTCGCCTGTTTGGGCAGGTGATCACGTTCTTATGGTGCATTGAATATTTGTGATTGATTTTATTTAATTATTTGTGCAAATCCTTCTAATGCTTAGATATCTTGTATTATATTTGCCTATTGGAAACCCATCAATGCATAATGCGCATTTACTTCATATTTTTATCCCCGTATATTTTCCCATTTGGAATTGTTTCCAGACGTTTCCTACGGGCCAATCATTCAAGGGAGTCGTATTTTTACAATTTTATGGTATGTATTAGTGATAGAAAAGCGCCAGAAAAAAGGGCGCGGTGCCAAGGGCGCCATGGCGCCATTCGGAAAGTGGGCGCCAAGCGCCAAGAGCGCCACAGAAAAAGGGCGCCAAGGGCGCCATGGCGCCATCCGGAAAGTGGGCGCCACGGAAAGAGAGCGCCAGGCGCCAAGGGCGCCAGGAATAAATAAGTGCTTACAACACCCTGCGTGTGCTAAAAATGTTTCTACAGCACGGTATTTAAAACATGCATTCACTTCTTAATTCGCGTTCTCCAGGATGTAATGAACAAAAAACAAGCCTTGCAACAAAACATTTTTTAATAAAATCCACATGACGAATTCAAACACAATGAAAATTATCATTTGACAACAATCCATTTACTTCAAATATACTTTTCCAATCAATGTTTACTTGAAATGGACAAAAATGGAATTGCAACGATTTAAATCTGTTTATTTATTTTTTTGCAAGTTCGACTGTTCATCATTCTTGTCTTCTGATCTGTCAGACAAATCTAATTAACAGTTGGATGAAAGATTTCACCAATTCACACCACTTCGTCCATTATTCTGGCGAATTTAGATCATCCACGAATGCATTTTTCATTATTTTTTCATTCACACAGCATCTTGAAACCCTGCTGGCGCCTTTTTGGCGCCCTTTTAAAGCAGTGCGCCAGGCGTCAAGGGCACCACGGAAAAAGGGCGCCAAGCGTCAAGGGCGCCATGGCGCCTTTCAAAATGTGCGCGCCATACGCCAAGGGCGCCTCAGAAAAAGGTGAATACTTGTATGTATCCATTATTTAGGTGAATACTTATGCGTATTAAAACGGTACTTCTGGTGCCAGTTCCGCAAGTGGAGAAGTGAGAGGTGAAATGGGAAGTGAGAAGTGAAATGAGAAGTGAAAAGCGAAGTGAAATGTTGACGTGAAGTTTTTATTGAATAGAGTTGTTTGAATAGAATGGAAATTTCAATTCCAAAGTTCCGATGCAAGCGAAAAATCGGAACGTTTCCCACTAAATCATCATAACTGTTGCCTCATTCAGAATTCATCCTTTACATTTTTGTTGTTTTTTTTAGATTTTTTTTCACTTATCATTTCACTTTTCTTTTCACTTCTCATTTCACTTCATTTTTCACTTCTCATTTCACTTATCTTATCACTTCTAATTTCACTTGTCTTTTCACTTCTCAATTTACTTCGCTTTTAACTTCTCATGTTACTTCTCCACTTGCGGAACTGGCCCCTGCACATCTGTGTACATATCACCATGTATAGTTTGCGAACTTTGCATATACCTAACTATTTATAAATAAATACATTATGTAGGAGAGGGATATCTAATCAAAACGGCAATCAGAATATAGCAATCATTGAAAAAGTCTAGAGCCTAGGATAGAGATTGTTGTCACGCGCCCAATCAAAAAATCACACACCGTCAATACTGTAAAATATCCACACAAAAAATTTCTCCTAGGGCCATATTTGAAACGATGATGCGTGAGATTCTCTAGAAATAAACATTTTCCCAAAAATTCTCCATTTTACAAACCAAACCACCACAAGTGCTTAAATGCGCACTGTAGATTTCATTTCATATGGGGGACTAGGGAATTGATTAGTACTGGGGCTCTATTTATAGATCTATAGAAACTTTGAATGCAATTTTTCATGGACAATATGTTTATCAATACCTTCATTGTGACCAAGGGTCATCGTCCACGGTCACTTCTATTTGATTGTGAAAATTCAAAATTTTGATTTTACGCTGAAATTTTACGCCAGCTGAAGAAAAATCAATTCTACGCTATGAAATTGCATGCAAGCACCTGGCGTAGCTGATTTATCGATTGATTTTTCTTCAGCTAGAGTAAAATTTCAGCGTAAAATCGAAATTTTTGAATTTTCGCAATCAGAGGGTTTGCCATCATTCGGAGGGTTTGCTATCGTTACATACGCGGGACTAGGGAATTGATTAGTGCTGGGGCTCTATTTATAGATCTATAGAATCTTTAAGCGGTAAATATTTGAGCATTCAATGTCTGAAACACTTCATAAATACACAGCTGTTCTGTTTTGACAATTCCATTCACGTGCTGAAATGTCTTTTCCCAATATCAGTTGGCACTGGGTGAAAGCGCATTTTTCCCCTACTGGTGGATACTGGCACACCGAGGGCACTCAGAGCCCAAATAGTGCTCATCACTTTAAAAAAAGTCGACGGACATGAAACGAGTCAGTGATTCGGCCCTTCATTACCAATGACGTGTTTTTAATTTAGAACTTGAATGGACGGATTCCATTCGGTTCACGATACATTTGATTCAATCCAACTTTTTATGCGATAACAATATGAATTTGATAGACAATTCGTTATAGAATGTCGGATTGTAAGGGCTTACGTCAGATCTTATTGTCGCAGTCCTGACAAATTCCTCCAAAAGAGGACATATGAACTGACCGTTGCGTCCAAATTATTGTTGCGTTTTATAGAACGAGGTAAAAGATGCAAGCTTTCCGTTCACGTCAACGATAATGACCGTGGAATCCAATCAAGTCAACACATGTATCAACTCGTGTGTGGGCCGCCATTAGCATCCAATTGCGGTCGCTTAATCACATTCTGCAGCCTGGTAACTTCATACTTGGTAACATTTGCGCAAACGGTAACTTGGACGTGTGCCAAGTAGTGATGGAATGGCGCCATTGGCGCATGGTTCCCTTTTCCTGTGGCACCCTTGGCGCTTGGCACCCTTTCTCCATGGCGCCCTTGGCGTCTGGTGTCTTGCTCTAAAAGGGCGCCAAAATGGCGCCAGCAGGGTTTCAAGGTCAGTGCCTCGTAAATGAGAAAAGAAAAGTGCATCAGTGGATAATTCCCATCAGTGGATAATGCCTTGAATTCCCTAAAAATTCGAAAAGTCTTTCGATTCGAAATCGATTTTTATGTATTTTTTTACCGCGTGCTCAAAAATTCGAAAAGTCCCAAAAAAAATTGAAAATCTGAAAACGTTTTCTAATTTTTGAATCTTTTTTTGCCATCGTTATTGAGTACTGCGTAAATACGTTTATGTTTCCTCCCGAAAAAAAATCGGTACTTTTTCAAAGTATGCGAGTACAGAAAATGTATTTCAATCAGGCTTTTTATAGGCTTTTTCAAGGCATAAATGAAAAAAAGGAAAGAAAAGCTAAAAATAGGGACAAAATATCCAAAATTGCATAAAAATAGGCAAAAACACATTAACTACTGAAGTTGATGGTGAAAAAGTTTGAAAATTAGTGATTTTGAGCAAAAATTGGGACAAAGTTTCTCAAAAATACCCACTTATACGTTTTCCAGAGACAAAAGTAATTTGCTCATACTTACGTTTTCTGTACTCACCTGTGAGTAAATTTAAATACGTTACTTTTACTTTTGCAAAGTTCAGTACTTTCAACAACTCTGCTCGAAATACCTCCATGGGCCAGATTTAATTCTCCCTACAGATTTGTAGGGTAGGGCGTACGCCCGATAGATTTTTTAAAGTTCAGCCGCATCGACGCACATGCACCGAGAGCAAGGCGGTTCGTAAAATACACGAAACTATCCCTTAAGGTCGCCGATATTGCAATACGACGTATATCGCTTCGTTTTTGGCCCGGAAATCATGATTTCGTCATTTCTTGGCCGTCTGCCAATTCGTTTTTTATTTTATTTTGTCGGGCGGGTTACTCGCATAAGTCGCGCTTTTGTACGCTTGTGCATGCATTTCTTTCTCGTCGCTGCCCTCATGGTTTCGGTTGTAGACAGTGAACACTAAAAAAGTGACCACCTGACTACACAAAAGCGCGACTTATGAGAGTAACCCGCCCGACAAAATAAAATAAAAAACGAATTGGCCGACGGCCAAGAAATGACGAAATCATGATTTCCGTGCCAAAATGGAAGTGATATACGTCATATTGCAATATCCGCGACCTTAAGGGATGGTTTCGTATATTTTACGAACCGCCTTGCCCTCCGTGCATTTGTGTCGATTCGGCTAAACTAAAAAAAATCTGTCGGGCGTACGCCCTACCCTACAAATCTGTAGGGAGAATAAAATCTGGCCCCATGTCTGAGCGACCTGGGGAAATATAATATATGTGAATTCAGTGTAAAGTAAATGCCGTATTACCTCGAAATACCCCCGGGGGGTTTATTATTACGCCAGCAAATATTCAGGGCGGAGTAATTCGAGGGGGGCTTATTTGAGGGGTGTCTATTATTTCGCCAGAAATTTTCTGAAATTCCACATACTCAGATGTAATAAAATCAAACATTTATGTAGATGTATATGTGTTTATAGGCGTGTATATGTAACTTTATATTCCACAAATCCTCGAATAAGTCCCCCCTTGAACAACTCCCCCCTAGAATAACTCCCCCCTGTAAGCTGACTGAGGAAAAAATAACTCCCCCTCGAATAACTCCCCCCTCTTTTATGGGTAGGAAAGAAATCCATGTATAAAAAATCTATGTATGTATATGTTTATTAAAAGTACCGTATTTGCTTGAATAATTCCCCCCTCGAATAATTCCCCCCTGTGAGATGAGTGTGGAAAAAATAATTCCCCCCTCGAAAAATCCCCCCTCAAGGCATTTCGGAATTTTGTATTTCTAATTTGGCCAAGAATGGCATGTTATTGTGTAAATAAAGCATGTTTTGCTGAATGAGTTGATGGAAACATGCTTGAGAATTCTGACGAAATAATAATTCCTCCCCTTGAATAATTCCCCCTCTTGAATAATCCCCCCCTCAAAAAAGTCTGACGAAATAATAATCCCCCAGGGGGATTATTCAAGCAAATACGGTATGCATTTTTTTGCAGTTGATGCACACTAGCATTGATTTCATTGCATGAATTATAGGATTTCTATTCTGGCTTACACGTTTATGCAACCTACTTACCGTATTTCCTTGAAATACCCCCCCCCCTTGAAATACCCCCCCCCCCCTCTCGAGACCACTATGAAACAATCACCCCCCCTCGAAATACCCCCCCAGATTGAGTGTAAAGAGATCGTACATGACAAATACTGCAGTTTGTGTTCTGCGTAGTGCAGAACACATGTTAAAACAATGTTGGAATCACGTTAGAACAGTGTTTATACCATCTACGTACTAATATTAGTATACAGGAGTTGATACATGTCAGTTATTGATGCATTTTTCTACCCCAGCGCACATCACAAACCACGATTTTGTACTAGGATTTCAAAAAATTTCCTGTGAAATAATAACCCCCCCCCCCTCGAAATCCCCCCCCTCTCGGGACCACTATGAAACAATCACCCCCCGGGGGGTATTTCGAGGAAATACGGTAACCCCATTCAGATAATATATTGATCACGCTTTTTACTCAATATTCCGACGAAAAAATAACTCCCCCCTTTCGAATAACTCCCCCCCCCCCTCGAATAAGTCCCCCTCAAAAAATTCTGAGGAAACAATCACTCCCCCGGGGACTTATTCGAGGATATACGGTGCGCATAAAGCCTGACCTAACGTCAATCAGTCATCGGTTTTAACGTGTGTTCTGCATCATAAGTACAGATTACAAACGGCGGTATTTGTCGTGTACATTCTCTTGACACTCAACTTGGATTGGGTATTTCGAAGGGGGGTTAATTCGACGTAATACGGTACATATAAAAAATTATAGGTTACCGTATTTCCTCAAAATACCGCCCCCCCCCCTCAAAATAGGCACTATGAATTTGTGGTCCGGGAAATGCATAACAGACTGTCAAAACACTTACTGTGTTACGTTAGAACATCGTTTATACCATCTACATCCTTATACATCTACCAGCTGTAAAAACATATAAATGGTGGTTATTGTTGCATTTTTCACGTTTTTCTCTCAAAATTTTCACTCTGAAAAAATAAACCCCCTCGGGGTATTTAGACGAAATACGGTATCTGAAATATCAATCCTACTGGGGGTAATTTGAGGAAATACGGTAGCAATTAAACTAATGTTAGGTAGAGAGTGTTTGTAAAATCAGTTATTCGGATCAAATCCGTTTTTTTCAGCTAATGATCAGCGTCAAAAATGTCAGGAGTGCGGGTGCAACAACAACAGTGCTCTTTTATATTTTCCTTTTCTTTTTACTATTTCAGGTATGAATTTTGTAATAATATTGTGTAAGTTTTCACCCTGTGTTGCGTAGGAAGGAGATCCAAACTCCCGGTTTTTGTATAACAATTTGCTATACAATACGCTTTTTGTGACTCTTAGTGAAATTAGGTCAGGTGAGGAGTAGTGATGGAAAAGGCACCAGGAAATATGGCACCGCACCGCACCGGCACCGGTGCCATTCCTCAGAAACGGCACCTGGCACTAGGGTGTCAAAAAAAACTTTTTTACGGAAAGCATAAAGGGTAAAATTTTGAAGCTGCCAGAAAACGGAAAACGGAAGAGGTAAAAAGTTTTATCAGCCGGAAAACGGAAAACGGAAAAATGACACACAGGAAAACGGAAAGCGAAATTTGCACAGAAATGGCAAAATTTAGCAAAATTTTGCTAGAAATGGAAAAATTGACATGATTGAAAAACACCTGCATGCAGGTTTGCCTGTTTACCTATGATTGTGGTAGCTGTATAGTTTATAATTTTTGATTGTACCTTTTCTTGTACTGAGCATCTGAACTGAACCAGCAAAAATCATTACAAAAGGATCAAAGCAACAGCAATACTCTGAATTTAGCAAAATGGATCTGTGATGTAACATTAAAACAGTAAACACTGTAAGAGTACACTCAGCAGATTGCAATGTATGCAACCAAACTGTCTGGGCTGAGTTGGATACAAGTGATGTTTCATGGAGATGGTACCATTATGGAGCATTTTTTTTGCAAATGCATGGCATGCAGTCTGCAGAGTATATGAGACTCTATAACGCTACATGGTGCTGCAAAATATCACTGCATCAAAATCAAATGGTGTACCAATAATCAATTTGAGGCAACAGTTGATGCAACATAATCAACTTCTCAGCTGTTTCAGCCTTCGAATTGCTACAATTGTAAACACTGCCAGCAACACTAAACAATTGTTCACTGATGAAGCTGGAGCACACTGAAACTTTTTGGCCAGTTTTGCCAACACTGGGAACTTTGACTGACTATTTTTCCAGTATTGCAGCAGGTCTGAGAATTTTGCCATGAAATTTTGCTTTGCCAGAAAAAATCTAGTTGGAAAACGGAAAAATGGTCAAGAAAAACGGAAATTGATCTAGCAGAAAACGGAAAAATGGTCCAGAAAAGACGAAAATGGAAAGGGTGAAAATTTTTTGCTTCCTGAAAACGGAAAACGGAAAGGGTAAAAATTTTAAGCTGCCGGAAAACGGAAAACGGAAAGGGTAAAAAGTTTCCTCCGGAAAACGGAAAGTTAACAGCCTACTTGGCACCATGGGCACCAGCCAAAAATGGCACCGCACCACTGGGGCACCTGCCGGCTGCTGGAGCTAGCACCGAAAGGCACCGCACCGGGCTGGAGGTTTTTGCACTATTTATCAGGTATTTTTGTAGAGGCCGCACATTCAGAACTGCTTATTTCCATAATTCATTACCTATTTCGATGGTTGACCATGTAAAATGATCAGAATAATGTGAAGATCACTTTACAAGGCAATACTCGTACGTACGCGTAAATGTGGGTACTTTTCTCGTGAGTGTAGAAACGACTACTTTTCTTCATAGAATATGTAAAAGTGGACACTTCTTCACTTTTTCATACTTGGACAGCACACAGTATAAGCAAATAACAGATAAAAGTTTTCAAGGTCTCTAGGTTTCCTAGGAGATAAAAATCGCTCTCCCGACTCGTTTCCACTTCTATTGTCTCCACGATCATTTTGATTTGGTTGTGATTTTTTTATTTCTAAAGGCACTACCCCCGCGTATCCTTAATATTCAACGGAAACACTTCTGTAGATACATAGCAGTGTAGTCACTTTATAAATATGGCCCACATTGAGATTTTAGAAATACATTTTCCGTACGCGTATGCTTTGACAATGTACGCGTACAAGTGCGTACGGTATTTATTTTAAAAGTATATGTGAATGTATTTACCGCGTACTCGCGTACGCGTATTTTTCGAGTAAACGGACGTACGTTTTAACAACTTTTGTTTTTCGACGAAATACAGTAGTCACTATTGTTTACACACTGGGATCGATAGTTACAGTGAATGTAACTATTTTCTGTCATAAACTGACGACAAATTGTGAACATACTGGTGAAAGAAAGGTAAGGAAAGGTTTTATGATTAAAAATAGAACTCAATTTTTTGTTCCCTCTTCAGAATGGTATGGCAGGTTTGCAAGTATATTTGATGGGACATCTTTCGAAATTAGACTAAAACAGTTCGGTATATTGTTGTTGTTTTTTAAAATATGAATAAGCACGTGCTGTGGACACAATTTTACACCCCATGAACACTTGGCCGGTGCCTTTCCCGTGCCTTTCAAATTGGTCCTGGTGCTAGCACCTCTGGCACCGGAAAAAAAATTGCACCGCAGCGCACCCACCGGCACCGGTGCTATTCTAAAAAAATGGCACTGGCACCGGCAGGGCACCGTTGAAAAATGGCACCGCACGGCACCAGCACCGGTGCTGGTGTCCTTCGGTTCCCAGCACCGGGGCACCGGTGTCCCGGTGCCTTTCCATCGCTAGTGAGGAGCTTACTGTAAATTTTAGAAAAATCAACATTCATAAATACCGTATTTCCCCGAAATACCCCCCTCGATTGACCCCCCCCCCTCTCGAGACCACTATGAAACAATCACCCCCCCTCGAAATACCCCCCAGATTGAGTGTAAAGAGAACGTACATGACAAATACTGCAGTTTGTGTTCTGCGTAGTGCAGAACACACGTGAAAACAATGTCGTAATCACGTTAGTACAGTGTTTATACCATCTACGTACTACTATTAGTCTACAGGAGTCTATACATGTCAGTTATTGATGCATTTTTCTACCCCAGTGTACATCACAAACGACGATTTTGTACTAGGATTTGAAAAAAAATTTGGCGAAATAAAAACCCCCCCTCGAAATACCCCCCCCCCCCCTTGTTTAACCCCCCTCCTCTCGGGACCACTATGAAACAATCACCCCCCGGGGGGTATTTCGAGGAAATACGGTATCCGTCCAACTGAATGGTGGTTTCTGCTTCATTTTTATTCATATGGTATATGGTAGATTTTAGTGCGAAGCATGCGAACAGTGCAGTCGACCAAACTTTATTAGTAAGTAAACTAAGTATTCACTACGAATGCAACGCAGCTAGGTGATTAAGCTCAACCGGTGGGCGGTGACGTTGTAAATACCTTCGCATTCGATTAACCTGATTCGAGCAGATTCAAAATTGCTATTTTATCGTCAACGCACCACAGCAACATTCTGTCACTAGTCAATACACAAAATTGAATGTTACTATTTCAGAATTTTATCTATACAGAAACCTTTATACACCAGCAGTGATCAATATTACATTTTTTGATGGTATAAAACCAAATACTATATCTGGGTATACTCGGTGGACATCACATATAGTATGGAAACATACCATAACCCATCTGAATAATGAACCAAACAGTACAGTTTTTCAATCATAATACCTATTTCGTTTTTACTATGAAATGATTAATTACGAAATGGAATCATTAATTACGAATTTTGCGGTCCACCGAGTATATAAATAAATATATTCATAAAAATTTCATTAAAAGTTGCATTAGTTTTTTCCCTTGGAGTGCACACACACCTTATTCGGATCCAAGTACGTATTTCAAAGAGGAGTCAATTTCAATTATATTTATAGCTGAAAATCTTTACACACAAAGTGAAAATCTCCACACACAAAGTGAAAATCTCCACACACAAAGTGAAAATCTCCACACACAGAAAACAATGGCATCACAAGAAAACTTATCATTCATACAAACAATTTCATCTGGCGGCGATGCAGAGAGAAAGCTCTGGGTTATCATTTGGGTGGTTACTGGACTAATTGGATTCATCCCATATGGACCAGTGCTGTATGTGATAAACAAGAACAAAAAAGCTAGCTTCAAATATTCTTTCTACACGATGGCTTTTTACCTGGTGTCAGTCCCAGATCCAGTAAAATACCCTGTAAAATGTAAAAGACCCTGCAATATGCCATGTGTCATGTAAAAGACCATGTTAAGTGTCAAAATGTCATGTAAAACCAAGTTTCATGAGTATCCAAACGTTATTGTATTGTATCCAAATCTTGTGGGGTTTTTTGTATTCAAATTGTATGTGTTTGTATCCAAATCTTATGTCCAAAAGTAAGATTTGTATACACAAACATAAGATTTGGATACGTACAATGATATTTGGATTCATGACACTTTACATGATCTGTTACATGACACATGACATTTTACAAGGTCCTTTACACTTTACAGGGTCTTTTACAGAGTCTGGGACTGCCCCCTGGGCTATGCAGACTTGATGCTGCTATTCGTGTTCATATTCATACTGTGCCCAGCGAGCTGGATTGGAAGCGACATCTATGGCACTTGGATTCATACGATCGCGGCACATTTGTGCGCCTATTGCTACAATTACATCGTTCTAATGATTACGTTAATTAGTGTTGATAGGTTTGTGGAAGGTACGCAAAGAATCCTGCCAGTGGGCTTTTTTGTGAAGACTTTCACTGAGGTGGGCCATGTGAAAACTATGATCTTTCTAATGGCTGTTTTAGGCCCGGGTTTAGTAGTAGCATTGACTTTTTCTTCGTGCTTTATAACTTTTTCTCCCAATACACTGACACTCGGGTATGTCTGTTCCGACTACAGCAACAAACTTTGGCAGTTTTATGTTTGGTACCACAACGTTTTACCTTTTATCTCGCTCACATTTTACGTACTCCTATTCATTTGTCTGCTCTATCAAAGGAAAAATTCGTCGGCGCAAAATTCCGAGAGGGTGAAAATCGAATTTCGCCTACTTACTCAGGGCGTTCTCATTTGGTGCGGTCACTTTTCGTCCGTGGTGCCATTCTTTTTTTTCGTCGGAATAGGCGAAATATGGTCGAACGCTGTTATAACGCTCTTTACAATGGTGAATAGTGTTTTTAATCCGATAATCTTCATTTTATTCAATCGTAAAGTGAGGGAGGAATTAGGTAAGATTTCGCGTTCGATCTTCAAAAGTGATAGCGCCGGTAGCGCGTGGGCTGCGAACCAGGTCAACCCTGCTGTAGGGCTTCGTAACATGACTAATTGGTTACCGTAATTTTTAGAGCTACTTGCACAAAAGTCGAAAAACTTGGCTTTGCCACTTGCGCGATACGAGCCGGGAATGCCAATTGAACGGTTGGGCGGAGCGGCCACCAAAATTTGAGGAGGGGGGGATAAATTCGAGGGTGGGGGGTTTATTAGTTCGTCAGAAATTTTTGTAAGGATCGTAAGTAAATCATAGGCATTTGTGTACCCAAAACAGGTAATAAATGTGTTCAAACAGGATATATTTGGACACAAAAACGTAGATATGTACCTAGCTACATATTTACACTTATCTATGTGTAGCTGCAATGCAAATTAGCAGTAATCAATACATTATGCACATTGCATACATGATGTACATCATTCCGCAGGGGGGGGGGGGTATTTCGAGGGGGTTTATTATTTCCCCAGCCCATTTTGAGGGGGTTAATTCAAGGGGGGATAATTCGAGGTAATACGGCAGGTGGTTAATGTATATTTACTAGCCGGTCAGGCGGCCGAACGAGACCCCTGCTGCGGAGCTCTTGGTTAGCACGTGTCATCAGCTCCGGTCGGATCGTTCAACAATTCTATTTTAATTGGCGCCGTTTTTTATAATAATGCCTTGAACGTGATGAATCGGTTACATGATCAGTTGTGCGTCAGGTAGTGGGGCGTCGCATTGAATTTCGCATAACCCTTGATCACCTGCGTGTTGTTTATGTTTAATTAAATAAATATGTTCCTATATGTGCAAATTTAATGTGTGATTTGATGATCTGTTCAATTTTATTTATTAATTCAATTATTTAATGTTTTAATGTTGATCGGATGTAAATCGAAGAAAAATTAGCACACCGAAATACCAAATCACATTACTGACAAATAAAAATGGCAGTCCCAATCCATAATTAATTAAAAAACTGGCCCTGTTTGAATGATTTGACCAGTGGCTAATTTCTACATCTGAAATGACTGTCACTAATTCCCCACGCATTGCTGCAAACACACCTGATCTTCTACTATTCATCTGCACCCCCACCAAGTTGGGAGGTATATAAATGTGTGGTGGAAACAGATGTGTAGTGGGTGGGCAGCACTACATGAGTACTGGGTTTAGATGAATACCAGGTTTAGATAGGAACCGGGTTTAGATGAGCACCAGGTTTAGATAAGTACCGGGTTTAGATAAGTACTGGGTTTAGATGAGTACCGGGTTTAGATGAGTACCGGGTTTAGATGAGTACCGGGTTTAGATGAGTACCAGGTCTGATGAGTACCAGATTTAGATTAGTACCGGGTTTAGATGAGTACCGGGTTCAGATGAGTACCGGGTTTAGATGAGTACCAGATTTAGATTATTACTGACACAGGGTAATTTAATCTGTATTTACCTAAGGACACCATAAATATATTTCAGCGGCGTCAAATTGTGTCTGCAACCGAACAGTGATCGCCATGGTGTCACTAATTTCGCCATTCCACACTAATTTCAAAGTGGTGCTTTGGTACTTCAGTAAAAGATGGCACATATTTGTGGTACCTTGTGAATGGCGGCGAGAAAGTCGGCCTCGGAGGCCTGCTTGCGCCTGGCGCGGATGGCGAACATGCCCGCCTCGGTGCACACCGACCGCAGCTCGGCACCTGCGGCCAGACAGGGTGCACCCAGATGCGTTTGATTTGTATGGCACATAGTGCAGTGTGGTTATTTGCAGAGTTGCGAAAGTGTATTTACACTTACCCGCAATACCCGGGTAAATGGGTATTTATATTTACACTTACACTTACACTTTTATAAAATACCCATACACTTTTTTTACACTTTCCTGAGCAAAATACCCGGGTGTAAGAACACAGATAAGGGTGTAAGAACACAGAATACACAGAAAGTGTATTTTTTTTCTTTCAGATGGCCCTGTTTTATGCTTTTGAGAAAGCATCAAGTAGAGTCATGTACAAAAAATAACTGCACAGTGCACACATGCGGTTATGCATTGAATGTTGAAAATATGACAAATGTACAAACTAGCCTTTGATCTCCAACCTTTGATCAGTACTTATTATATTCTACAGTTCATCATACTTTTCTAAAAAAGGACAAGATCAATGGAAATTCACCAGCTGGACACAAAGTCAACTGGCTTTTGCATTGACATTTGCTGCATGTCCATTCTTACGTTTAAGCCGTGTGTATCGCATTGCTTAATCAGTAAAATATCAACACTGAAAAAGTGCCATTATTAGGGAACTTCATACCAGAGTTGTTATAATACCGGTATTTTTGGAAAGCGTAAGCGTAAGCGTAAATACACTTTCCAAATTTCGAGTATGGATACTGTAAGCGTAAAGTATTTTTGAAATACCTAGGAAAGCGTAAAATAAAGCGTAAGCGTAAATTTCTTTTAGAAAGTGATCTTGCTTTTGAGCGTCAGAAAACACCCTTGCGGTCACTATTAGATGAATTTATACACCATTGTCTTTCATATTTTCACATTAAATTAGTACACAGTTGCATACTTTTTATACATTAAGATTATGTATGCATTCCCAATCAAATAAATATGCATACCAGGTGAATATTTACTCACATACAGTGGCGGCAAAGGTAATGCACCCGGGATTCTGTCTGTTTTTGTTCAGTGAACTTTCAAAATAAAGCTATCAGCAACAGTTTTTAGAATCCATTTTCAGCCCCAAAATTCCTAATCTGAAGCTACGATATTGCTAGGCAACACAATTTTAACAAGACATTTGTATTTCAACAGAATTTGTACATTTGCTGCTGTTGTTAGTGTGATACTGCACACACGCAGTCAGTTTTTTTTGTACACGTTTTCGTTCTTTTCTTTTTTTGTTGTTTTACACTTTTTCAAAAGCATAAAACTGGACCGTGTGAAACGTTTTTTTACGCTTTTAGTACCCGGGTAATTCTGCCGGGAAAGCGTAAAAAAGCGTATGGGTATTTTACAAAAGCGTAAGCGTAAGCGTAAGTATAAATACCCATTTACCCGGGTATTTCGGGTAAGCGTAAATACGCTTTCGCAACTCTGCTTCATACCACTACAGTATTTGTTACAGTCTGAAATGTTTTATAAAATGCAATAAAATGTGAAATAATGCATGAAAATGACAGATAAAGTGATCTCTAAAGGTAAAAACAGTGGTGTTTTTAAATGCTCAACAGTGAGAGCTCTTTCTAAAAAAAATTTACACTTACACTTTTTTTTACACTTTCCTAGGTATTTTTACCTTACACTTTTGGTATCCATACTCAAAATTTGGAAAGTGTATTTACACTTACACTTACACTTTCCAAAAATACCAGTATTTTAACAACTCTGGTTATTTGGCCACTTTTTTACACGCACGTATAATCTGAATGAAGTTCAGTAATTTGAACCAGACTTATGGTATGGCAGCGCAGCAGCGTGTCATCGGGAATGGAAACACACGCAGATGCATATGTATTTAGGAAAGGCCATTAAATGAGTGAAGTGAAAGTACCGGTGCAGTTTGGACAGAGGCGAGCGAGCAGGCCGAATCGAATCTCCCGGTCGCAGGACATCCTCGTCGCGTGGATCTTGAAAATCGCCTCGCGTCCCTGAGCCCGCCAATTGCATGGCATTTTACTTGACATTTTACAGTTTACAATACACTTAACAGGGTGCGGGACTGTCCCCTGACCCAGGTGCATTGCGAGCAGAATGCAAAAGAAACCAATGGCCAACCTGTTCGTCTGGCAACTTGAACTCGACCTTCCTGTCCAGTCTGCCCGGCCGCACCAGCGCCGGGTCCAATGTGTCGGGCCGATTAGTAGCCATTATCACCTGTGGCAACCAGATGAAAATTGTTTATGGCGAGGCTTCATTTTTGAGTAATTTAAAAAATCTGATATTGAAATGAGATGAAAAATCAACAACATAAATTTTTTATCGGTGATTCGCTCGTTTTTTGGCACAATTTTAGCGCAAATTGCAAATATACAAACACGATTTATTCTGCGAAAAATCCCAAAATTGAGAAATTGACAAGTAAAAAGAGTCACATGAAATGTCATGAAAAACGGCAAATACTCAGTAAAGCAAAGTAAAATTTCGCATTTCGCATGGACACTTCATATTTCACACAGCACTTTACAGTGCACTTTACCGCCCACACATGCAGACTCCCCTTAACATTGCCCCTTGGATCGAAGCCGTCCAGCTGGCAGATCAACTCGAGCATGGTCCTCTGAATCTCGTTCTCGGCGCCGTCGGTGTCGCCGCCCCTGGCTCCGCCCACCGCGTCGATTTCGTCCACGAACACTATGCACGAGCGCTTGCTGCGCGCCAGTTCGAACACCTCGCGCACCAGACGCGCGCCCTGTGGGTGCGAGGAAATGGATGCATAGATGATTGAGTCACATGTACTTGTACTTTTGAGGTGCAGTCAATTTTTAATACTCAGTAGGTAAAAAGTTTACATTTTGAAACTACAACTCAAGTCAACCTAAAACTATTTGAATATCTCCCAGTCACATGCTAGGACATTCTAAACATCGTTTGAACGTTGTCACTCAACTGGACATTGGGCATTGAATTATATTTATTTGTTGAGAATAAATTGAATCAAAATTTATTTATATTCTATCTGCATTTTTAGTATATTTTATTCTTGATAGGCTATTGGGACTCAGCGCACCTCGCCCACATACTTGTGCACCAGTTCGGATGCTATAACTCTGATAAATGTAGCTTCTGTCCTATTTGCCACGGCCCTGGGGGCAGTCCAAGACCCTGTAAATTGTCCTGTAAATTGTCAAATGTCATGCAAAGTGTATAAACCCATGTAAACTGCCCTGCAAAACGGCAACCGACACCGACTGTCCCTTTTGCAGGGCATTTTACATGATATTTGACACTTTCCATGACATTTGACACCACACAGGGCATTTTACGTGGTCGGGGTTTGGCACCTGGCGCATAAAGTTTTGCCAGTGCCCGGCGGCCCATAGAGCAGCACACCCTTCGGCGGCTCCACGCCCAAATTTATGTACTTCTGCGGCTGAAAAGTAATGCGCGTATTTTTGATGAACAAATAAATAGAACAAATTATATGCGAAAAACCTGCAAGAGGGGCATCTCGACGACCTCCCTGAGCTTGTCGATCTGCTTGGAGCAACCGCCCACCTGCTCGTACGTCACGTCTGGCTTTTCCTCTACCTGCATTCGTATCAAATTTACATCTTGTGGCACTGTGCCAAATATGGTATACCTAATACGTTATATAAATTATTGTATTTACTCGAATAATCCCCCAGGGGAATTATTTTTTGTCGGACTTTTTGAGGAGAAAATTATGCAAGGGGAATTATTATTTCCTCAAAATTTTCAAGCGTGTTTCTATAAACTCATTTCATGACATATGCTTTATTCAGAACATAAAATGCCATTTTTGTTCAAATTATACCCAGCAAATTTATCATTTGCCTAAAGCGGGGACTTATTCGAGGGGGTATCATGTTTTCTCACTCATCCAACAGGGGGCAACATTCAAGGGAGGATTATTCAAGAGTGGGGAATTATTCGAGTAAATACGGTATTTACTACCTGCATGAGTGAGACAGATGGGTCGATTCTAGGTGGCAGCGGCAACATTATCTTGCAGTTACCAGACGGCCCTGCATACTGGCATCTGTGAATGGACGCGTCATCTATCTATTTTGACCTCTGTTGATCACAAGTGGTGAAGCTAACAGGCCAAATTCCGCAAGCGGAGAAGTGACAAAAAGTGATAATTGGTAATACTTTTAATAGTAAATTTGTTTAAAAAACTCTCGACGAAATACTCTGGCGGGGGTAAATTGCATCATCAGAAAATTTCATAAGGAGTGTTTTGATAGGGATTGCTTTTTGTTAAAATTACCACGACGCGCGATATATCAACTTGACGGGGTGACAGGCTGTCAAATGGCACATTTCTCCTGAAAGCAAAACTGCGGTTCGTAAAAACGCACGCGACCCTGGTGCTGTGCTGCAAGTCCTCTTCCAACACGAGCTGGTCCTTGTCCACGACAAACTTGCCCACACCTTTGATGGTCACTATGTAGCTGGTCTCTTCTCCACCTGCGGCCGACTGCGGCAGAGGACCTGTGAACGAATTGGTTTGCGCAAAAATGGTTTGTTTGGGCATGGTCATTGGCGGTGTGCCTCAGCGCATGTAAACGCTCTGTGCTGGGTTGTCAATTTTCCGTTTTCTGTTTTCCGTTTCTGCTTTTCGCTGGCAATTTTTTCAATTTCCGTTTTATGGCTGCTAATTTTTTTCTGTTCCTATTTTTCCAGCTTATGTTCTGTTTTCCAGCTTTCAGCTTTTATGTCTTTTTCCGTTTTCTGGCTCAATTTTCTGTTTTTTCCACCTCATTTTCCATATTCTGGCTGAACTTTCAGTTTTCTATTTCAGCCAAACTGGTAAGCACGCAGGTTTTCAATTATACTCGGCAAACACGATACTCTACAAACAGATAGGAGTTATGTCTTGGGCTGGCAGACGGCCAGCCGAGAACTTATGGAAGGCTTGATGAAGACGAAGTGATGACGTCATGAAGACGACGAGAGATGATGGTGGCGACGAGAGTGATCACGTCATGATGGAGTGTTTCCTCCGGAAAAATGTACGGCGTAATGTCATCCGAGTATATGTGAATTTTTTTCTGTTCCAGCAAAATTTCAGCAATTTTTGGCAAAGCGGAGGCAGTCAAAAATCTACCGCGTCGCGCTATCTTGAAATTAAATTATTAAATGAATCCGCCGGATGCATTTATGACCGCCCAATTCAAATACAATTGAGGCGTCCAATTCTAAAAGTCGACAAGTCCCAAATATGAAAATATCGAGTGAGGCCCGGAAACGTCATCTGGGGCTACTTCCGCACATTTTTCATCATTTTCCATAACTTTTTTGACCACATGCCCATATGGCACAGTGCCAAATTTGACATTTTTGGTGAAAAATGCAAAAAAATTGCCACACCGCACACTGAAATTTTGCGTTCAGCGTTCGAACGTTTTTGCACGCTGAACTACAAATGCTGAAATCAAAATCTCAAGAACCTAACATTTTTGAAGCGTAAAACGATTCGGAATTTGCTATATTCGCGTAATCGGCATGCGAGCCGCATTTTTACGCTTCAAAAACGCATTGTTATGTAGATTTTGATTTCAGTGTTTGTAGTTCAGCGTGCAAAAACGTTCGAACGCTGAACGCAAAATTTCAGTGTGCGGTAGGGTTGGGGAACCGAACCGACCCGAACCGAACCGAACCGAGAACCGAGCACTTATACCCGGAACCGAAGTAAATACAAGAAAGAACCGAAATTTTCTAGGAATCTTAAAGTTTTTAAACAGCGTTTTTTCAACACCTACATCTAAGCCTTTAAACAGCAGCTGAACATCTTGGTGCGTGTTCAGAATTGCAAAATTCATCTGTTTACAAAATGATTGCGCGGGAGCGTGTAATTTCACATATACTCCAGCGACATTACACCTTACAATGAAATCTACCATATCCCACCTGAATAAAAGAACAAACATAAAAAATTTTCATCATATTTATCAAATTGCTTTGATAAATATGATGAATTTTTTTATGTATGTTCGTTTATTCAGATGGGATATGGTAGATTTCATTGTAAAGTGTAATGTCGCTGCAGTATACCAGAGTTGTTAAAATACCGGTACTTTTGGAAAGCGTAAGCGTAAGCGTAAATACACTTTCCAATTTATGAGTATGGATACTCAAGGCGTAAGGTATTTTTAAAATACCTAGGAAAGCATAAGCGTAAAAAAAATTTTACAAAGTGATCTTGCTGCTGAGCATAGGATTATCGAATTAGCGTATTTCCTCAAAAACGCTTTTATTTTGCACGTTGAGAAAAACCCTGGGTGTTTTTTGAGGAAATACGGTATCCATTATCTGACCTGAAATTTTTAATCCTAAGCCGCGATATTGCTAGATGCCACAATTTGCACATGTGCCGCTTTTTCACTTCTTAGAGAACACACACTGTTATTTTTTGGTACGCATTCTCAGCAACTTTCTGTTTATTTCTTTCTTTTTCAAAAGCATAAAACTGGGTTGTGTGAAAAAATTTTTTACGCTTTTAGTACCCGGGTATTTCTGCCGGGAAAGCGTAAAAAAGCGGGTATTTTACGAAAGCGTAAGCGTAAGTATAAATACCCATTTACCCGGGTATTTTGGGTAAGCGTAAATACGCTTTTGCAACTCTGCAGTATACACATTATCACTGGAAGTAGTTTTCATTGGTTTGTGGCAGTTTTAACCGTAGTTGGCAAAAGTTATTTATGTTTGTACTCAAAATAATACGCGTACTCACTCGCGTACTACATAAATACATTTACGTTTCCTCCAGAAAAAATACCAGTACTCATTTACTCGTGTACTTTTTGAAAGTACGCGAGTACAGAAAACATATAAGGTTGCTTTAACACTTTTTTAAATACCAGTATTATTATAACAACTCTGATTTCTGCATTCTACCATGAAATAATAAGCTGTGATATGCTCCTGTAGTATGAAATATCCAACCAATGTACTTACACATGTAAACTTGAATATATTGTTTTTCTGTTGTTCAGCCGATTATTACCCGATACCCGGTTATTTTATTACCCGGAACCGAAATTTTGATCATTTTAGAACCGAAAGAACCGAACCGGAACCGAGTTTAAGAACCGAACCGAGAACCGGAACCGAAAATTTTCAGGAACCGAGAACCGATACCCGAACCGAAATCTTTTGGAACCGAGAACCGAGAACCGGAACCGAAAATTTTGAAATTCCCAACCCTAGTGTGCGGTGCGCCGCTGGGCAAGAATTCGACAAGTCCGCTTAGTTTTGGGCTAACAGTCGACAAGTCCATCCTCCGCATTCTTTTTTATGGGAAAAAAACGCAAGAAATGTGATAAGTCCACTGTGGACACCGATTTCTAAAAGTCGACAAATGCCTAAATTTCCTATAAGGCAGGCCCAACGCGGGCGGGAACAAAAATGTTCTCGCGTGCAAGACGTCGACAAGTCCATTTCCCTCCCCAAAACAGTTTTGCTCTGACCGAATGGAATTTTATGGACACCCCATTTTTCACATATACCTAGGTTGAGATTAGGGGCTGAAAATTTGATACTTTATTGTCAACATATGGAACTTAATGGAAAGCATGAGAGAGCCAAATTGGACACGCACCACGGGCCTGGAATTGGGTTTGAAACTTAAAATTTGATTTACTCAAAATCGCACTTTTGTGGACTTGTCGTCTTTTAGAATTAGACGCCTCAATTAAGAGAAGTTCTCCACCAGCGAGTGATCTGCTCAAGCTCTGAACAGCCCCCGCCGGTGTCGCTGCGGCCGCTGAGCCTGGAGCCGTGGCTGGTGGCGATGACGTTTCTGGCCTCTGCACGCATTCATTTGTTGGGCTGAACATTTTGAACTTTAAAATTCAAGCCTGACCGGGTCAGTATTTTTATCCTCATCCGATGATGAGATTGACTCATTTGAAATTATTTCGGAAGCCGTGGCTGCAATGGCTGCAGTAGTAGTGCTGACTTTTCCCTTTTTTGGCTTTGGATTTATTATGCTTGTGATCTGGCCCACCTGAAAGAGAAAAATTTGAATTCAAATTATTGCACCATCATTTTAAATAATGTTGAAGTCTGATCATTTTCATATGGATGAATTGCACTGGTAGTCGAAAAAAACGACTTGCGACTACAGTAAATGTATTTGGGGGGAAAATTATCGTTTTACGAAAACCGAAATCGAAAATTTGAAAAGTATTGCTAAAAATTCAAAAACTTGATAAATTCCAAAATTCAATAAGCATAATAATTTATACTTCGAAAAGACATTTTAGAAAAAAAACACTTAAACATTGGCCCAACACACACTAGTTTTCACCGTGACTTGTGTGAAAACTGAAATGGCGACATGGCGACATTCAGCCTACTCTTATCGTATGCTATATGTGTTTTAGTTTTCAAATTTTGAAACTTTAACCTTCATTAATTTAAATTCAAATTTAACTAAAATTAAATCATTCAACGGTGTTCATTAATCTGCATTTGAAAAAATTTCAGTTTTCACACGAAGTCACGGTGAAAACTAGTGTGTGTAGGCATATTAAAACACCATTCCCACAGGTTTGAAATCGTTGCGGTAATTACCATATTACCTCGTAAATAATACCTCCATGGGGGTTTAATATTTCGCCAGCAAAATTTGAGGGGGTGGTTTATTCGAGGGGGTGGTTAATTCGAGGCTGTCTTATTCGAGGGGGTGTATTATTTCGTCAGAAATTTTCGAAAGAATCGTAGTAAATAGTAGGCATTTGCGTACCCAAAACAGGTAATAAATGTGTCCAAACAGGGTAGATTAAAACGTAGATAGCTACACTAACTAGTCTGTGTAGCTGCAAGGTCAATTAGAGGTAACAAAATACATCATGTACATGTATACATGATGTACATCATTTTTGGGGGGTATTCCGAGGGAGGTTATTCTTCCCCAGCCCATTTTAAGGGGGGTTCATTCGAGGAGGATAATTCGAGGTAATACGGTAGACTATAAAGTAAAGAGTTTCCATTCAAATCTTCAACCCCAGCAGCCCCAACAAACTATCATGGGCGTTTCATTGCCGAGCACCTCTCTGTCTGCTTGCAAGTCCCACGTGTTGACTGGGCCCAGACCGGTGTCTATGTCCTTGTTCCCTGCGAGAATCGTCGTGTGAACCGCACGCAAAACCCACAGAAGAATTTTCGTTTTTTTTCGACAGTGTTTTTGAATTTTTCCAGCATTTTTGGTTAGAAATGCATGGATAAAATGCAGAAACACAATTCAAAGCTTATATTTAACATGGATTTTCACAGTGCGGTAAAACAAAAATGTGCAAATGTTTCGTAGTACTTTGAAAAAAGTCTGATATAATACCGCTGCGCACACTAGTTTACTGCCAGATTTTGGTAAACTCACAAATCGGTTTTGTACGCATTTGAGTTTACCAGAATGAGGTGTCTGTCAACTACAGTTGATAGGGACTAAGAATAACTCATTTCAGTAAACTCAAACGCGTTCAAAGCAGGTTTATGAGTTTACCAAGATCTGTCAGTAAACTAGTGTGTGTACACGCAATACTTTTAACAACTACAGAGTTGAGCGAAGTCAAATTTGAGCCATACACGCACACCTTACGCCGATTTATCTCATTGATATTCATAATGAACACACCATTCACCAGAAAAACCCTTTTTAAAATAGCCAATAATTATACACTACTGCAATGCAAAAAAAACACAATCTACAACCCCCCATCCTCACCAGCAATGTCGTCGATGTGCTTCAACAAATGCTGCGCCGAGGCCTCGATCGATTTGATTTCGATCGCATACGGGGAGCGCGTCTAAAGATTTAGTTAAAGCGGCGTTTACACTGCAAAATGTGCCGACAAATCAAAAAGTGAAAAAGTTCCATAGATCCAGAATAAAGTTCTATATCTGCGAGAAAAAACAGGTCAGTATACTCACTAGTTAGGTGCACTCACATGCCAAATTTCAGATAAATCGGTCTTTTCGTTTCATAGTTATAAGCATTTGAAAAATTTTGCGTTGTCGGTTCGCTTTTTTGGATCGAAAAAATGTTGTTGTTGGCACAAGCTTTTGATTGGTGACAATGCGACAATGAGCGCTTGTCGTTGCATGAGACACAATGTCATCAAGCGAGCTTGATTTTTGTTTTTGCTTGTCCTCATAGAGCTGCGAACGTGTACTTTGTGACGACAATTAGTAAATTTTTAAATTTTCAATGTGTATAAATTGAGTGTATAGAGAACGTAAATGACAGTTGCAGTTTGTCATCCTGGCTATGTAGAATACTGTATTTCCTCGAAATACCCCCCCCCCCTCAAAATGGTCACTCTGAATTAATAACCCCCCTCGAAATACCCCCCCCCCAAATTGAGTGTAAACAGAACATGACAAAAGGGGTGTTTTGTGAACTGGCAATGCATAACACACGTTAAAAACAATGACTATGTTATGTTATAACGTTGTTTATACCATTGATATATTTACTTGTTGAAGTCTGTAGACTCTAGGGTGTCAAAAAATTTTTTTTACGGAAAACGGAAAACGGAAAGGTAAAATTTTTTCACTTTACGGAAAACGGAAAACGGAAAGGTAAAAAAAAAATTTCTGCCGGAAAACGGAAAACGGAAAGGTAAAAAAATTTCACTCAGCGGAAAACGGAAAACGGAAAGGTAAAAAAAAATTGTCGGCCGGAAAACGGAAAACGGAAAAATGAAATGCCGGAAAACGGAAAACGGAAAGCAAAATTTTCACGGAAACGGAAAAAAATAACGTGAACTTAGCACGGTAATAGACAAATTTGCAGAAGGAAAACCTGCATGCAGGTTTGCCTGTTTGGCTTTGATTGTGGTAGCTGTACATTCTGCAACTATGGATCATGCCTGTAACTTCACTTGTAGTTCAAGTAATCACGCCGGGCAAATTGACATCATGCAGAATCATGTACGATGGGTCGGCAGGTAAGCCCAGTTTCAACGAGTGCCTTTTTAGAGGACCAATTACAACACCATTAGCACTGGGCCTACTCCTGAGGTTCAGGGCAGGCAATCTAGCATTAATTGCCGATATTGAAAAGGCATTTTTGCAAATAGGATTGCATGACCAAGCTAGAGACTACACACAATTTTTCTGGCTGAAAGATGCCTCAAAATCAGTAACTGAAAATAACTTAATAGTACTTCGTTTTAAATGCATACTGTTTGGACTTGTCTGCAGCCCAGCAATTTTGGGAGCAGTCATAAAATACCATTTAAATGTGACAATAAACAACATGAATGAATATGAAGCAAATGAAGGGGAACAAAACCAGTTGGCGATGATAATAAACAACATTTACATCGATAACTTCATCATGAGTGTCACGAATGAAGTTGAAGCTTTAGAACTATATTACAAAGTCAAAGCTTTATTTAACCAATGTTCTATGAACATGAGGGAATGGCTGTCAAACTCCAGATCAGTCATGAATGAAATAGCAGAAAACGACAGGAGTCCAAAGGTGAATAAAATTGTCGCAGTAATGAGCATGAAATAAAATCACCAAACGGACATGCTGGCAATATCAACACCAAAATTGCAAATTGACAGCATCACAACACCAACCAGACAAAACTTATTGGTGTCAGCATATGACCCAATTGGGTTCACAGCACCTGTTTCACTGACCCTGAAATCCCAGTTGTCAATGCTGCTCCAAGAGACAAAAACAACACAATGGGATGAGCCAATTGAAGATAAATACAGATTGGAAAAACAATGGAAAAATGCCAGAAAACTGAAAATCGAGCCAGAAAATGGAAAAATGGCCTGGTAAAACGGAAACGGAAAGGTAAAAAATTTTCAGCCGGAAAACGGAAAAATGGGCCGGAAAAACGGAAACGGAAAGGTAAAAAATTTTCAGCTGCCGGAAAACGGAAAACGGAAAGGTAAAATTTTTTCAGCTGCCGGAAAACGGAAAACGGAAAGGTAAAAATTTTTCGGCTGCCGGAAAACGGAAAACGGAAAGGTAAAAAATTTTCCTGCGGAAAGGCGGAAACGGAAAACGGAAACGGAAATTTGACACCCTAGTAGACTCTCATATACAGGGACGTATCCAGGATTTTTGAGCAGGGGGGCTGCTTGTTTACGGAAGCCGGCAAGGTGGGGGGGGGGGGGCTCAGCCCCCCTTAAATTTTACCTACAGAGTGGTGGAATGGCGCCATGGCGCTGGCGCCACTGTGTTATGTGAGAACAGTGTTTATATTATCTATTGGGCTGTTGGTTCTGAATCTAATGTTGGCCATCTAAAGTTCTCTCATTTCCTGGATAGTCCTGCACCGTTGAAGTTTCAGCTGGGGTATATAAGCTGGAATTACAGCTCAACAAAAAATTCAAGCATAAATTTTTACTGAGAAAAGAGATTACACAACAGTGGATAATACCACATGTTTCCAAATATTTTTACATCAAAATTTCAATGAAAAAAACTCCACAAAAGATGGACCATGCATGTTGAGTTTTGGACATTTCTGATAGATAAATTATTACTGGATCCACCTTTACATAATCAATTTCATGGTAATATGCTACAATTTAAAAAATTCCAGCTTTTATACCCCGCTTAAACCCAACTGATCATCCATGATGCTCCAATGCTGCAAGATCCAGAAATGGAAAAAACTTTCCTGACAGACCAATACATACTTACCTCAAAATACCCCCCTCAAAATGGGCACTATGAATTTGTGGTCCAGGAAATGCATAACAAACGTTCAAAACACTTACTGTGTTACGTTTGAACATCGTTTATACCATCTACATCCTTTTATAAGGCTGTGAAAAATTATAAATGAAGGTTTTTGTTGCATTTTTCACGTTTTTCTCTCAAAATTTTCACTCTGAAAAAATAAACCCCCCACAGGGTAATTCAAGGAAATACGGTATACAAGATTATAGAGTCTTATAAATAGCAGTTTTTAATGCATTTTTTTACATCTGCATACATTTTAAACAACAATTTAGTACTGGGATTTCAAAAAATTTCTGGCAAAATAATACCCCCCTCATTTAAACCCCCTCAAAATTTCCACTCTGAACAAAATAAACTCCTGGGGGGTAATTTGAGGAAATACAGTATATTCTAAGAAAAGTAAAAATGTACCAGTTACTTCGCTTCTCTCACATGAAAAATTGTGCTTTTAAGGGTGGTAATTTGACGCTTGACATGCACTCCATTTTGACACAACAGACACAACTACACAAAAACAGGGGGGAAAAATCCCCCAGTCCCAAGATTACGGGGTTCTAAAAAGATGGTCATTTTGCGTGGCTGAACTGAAACTCAAACTTTTTGAAAGACTCAAAACTCAAATGCATTTTTTTGGAGAACACAGAAACAAAAAAAAACAGAATAAAGAGAAATTTTTTTGATTTTTTATGCAAACGATTGGAGGCACTTTCTGGCAAAAATACCCTGTTATGTATATTGCATTTTGTCAAATGTTTGTGACTTAGTTTTGTCAAATGAAGTCAAGTTTTGCATGGAATAGTGCTAAAATAAAGTTATAAGAAAAGGCTAATACATTGACAGTGATGTTTCACACTGTAGAAGTATGTGGGAGCACAGTGGCTGGATATTATTTACTAACCAACATATCACTGCTTATTATTACACAATAGCATGAACAAATGAAAGCTTTCACACTAAAAACCAAAACCAACCCAAAACCAATGAAAACAATCACCAATGGTAATGTGTATGTGAAATTGTGTGCTTGTGCACAAAAAATTGCAAAATACCTAGGGCATAAGTACAAAAATCGTTGGCTGCCGTTTTTTATAAAAAAACAATGGTTTTGATTAGGGTGTCAATAAATTTATTTACGGAAAATGGAAACGGAAAAAATTTCAGCGGTCGGAAAACGGAACAGAAAAACATTTGCACTTGGCGGAAAACGGAAATGGAAAAAAATTTCACTGGCCAGAAAACAGAAAAAGGGGCCGGCAAAACGGAAACGGACAAATGAAATTTGCATGGAGATTGAAAAATTTGCTGAAATTTTGCCAGAAAAGGGATAAAATTTCCTGAAATTTTTCTGGAAGTAGAAAAACTGGAAATTTTGCTGGAAACAGAAAATATTTACATAATTGACAATCTGCATGAATGTTTACCAGTTTGGCTGGAACAGAAAACAGAAAGTTGAGCCAGAAAAAAGTAAAATGAGGAGGAAAAACAGAAAATTGAGGCGTAAAACGGAAAAAAGACGGAAAAACTGAAAATTTAGCCGGAAAATGGAAAATGAGCCGGAACAACGGAAACGGGAAAAAAAGTGGCCGGAAAACAGAATGGAAAATGGAAAAAAATTTCAGCAGCCGGAAAACATAAAAAATTTGCCTGTGGAAAACGGACAAGGAAAACGGAAATTTGACACCCTAGTTTTGATGCCTCTGGTTTGTTTAAAAACAACATTTTTTATTTAAAAGATGGTTTAAAAACACTTACCATCCCTAGTGAGTATGTGCATATATAAGGTGATATTGGGCACTAGACATTTCCATCTGAATCAATTTTCTGTTGAATGCTATTTTTTGTTGAAATTTAATATGAGGTGTTTTGGGATGGGTAAGTATTAGGGTGTAAACTAATTAGTGATGATTTTTTGTGATTGTACATATGTACATTCACGTGTCCTATTCTGTTGTACCTTGGCCGATTTTTTGCCGTTCAATTATGTTGGGGTTTGGGGTCTGTGCTATGACGGATTGTTTTGGTTTGCTCGAATAATCCCCCAGTCCCGATAAGGGGGGGACTATAAAAAGTGATCATTTTGCATGGATGATCTGCACATTGGTTTTGAAGCTTAATCACTCAGCCATTTCTGGGCTGATTTGGATCGTTCAACACCCAAAATTATCAGAACGACCTGAAGATTCAATTTTTGTGGTCAGTTTAGTGATGTCTAAAATTCCGTATGTCAATTTGACCAAGTTTTCCAACATCATAAAATAATTTTTGGAACATGCTATCATATAAATACTTTAGACAAGAAGGATAAATCTGGCCCAAAAATTACGTCAATATCTCTTTCCAATCAAAAGTTATAGCACTTTGAACTTCTGCCTATCATTATAAAATAACTGCATAAATGAATGAAGAACAGCGCATACAGATACTCAGAACATAAAAATGAAATCTACAGATCATTATGATAATTTTAAGCATTCATAGGTGAAAATCAGCTTAGAAATGGCTGAAATGTAGAGTTATGAATTCGCATGCTTTGTTCATTTATATTTATTGTTTTAAATTTATATTTATGGTTTGGAGGTGGAAGTTTGAGGTGCTTTAACTTTTTACTGGAAAGAGATATTGTAATAATTTTTGGGCCAGATTTATTATTTTTGTTTGAAGTATATGTTAAAATGTTCAAAAAACTGTCAACAAAATTATTATTACGATTATTTTTCATGTTCAAAAACCAGGCCAAATCGGCATACGGAATTTAGACATCGCTAATCCGTCATCAAAAATTGAATCTGTAGGTTGTCCTGATCATCTCAAGTGTTGAACGATTCTAATCGGCCCAGAAATGGCCGAGTTATTAGGATTCAAAGTCAATGCAAAATATCTCTTTTTATAGACCCCCTTATCTCGGGACTGGGGGATTATTGGGGCAAAGCAAAACAATCCGTCATAGCCCAGACCCCAAACCACAACATTCCCGAACGGCATCAGAATCGAGCAAGGTACAACAATTTTTGGTATTTAATGTATTTGTCGGTTCGGGTCTCGTTAACGAGACCCGAACCGACATATTGAGCAAAAATGATGGTGGTTGGATCAATAATGCGACTGTTTGTCGTCACGTTGCCGTCACAAGCTGTGAATGGTTTTTCTGTGACGACAACAATCGGGAGTAAAACATTCAACGAGACCCAACCGACAAACGCCGATAATGAGGCTTTTTTGTCGGCACACGCAAAATTTTTGAAAAATTTGTGTGTTGTCGTGACAAAATGAGCATTATCGACAGAAAAAAGTTTGCTGGCACAGCTCGCAGTGTAAACGCCGCTTAAGGTCCCGTTTTACCATTTACTATTTTTTCTTGAGTTTCAAAGGGGTTTCTTTTCGTCAGAATTTTGATGGGGCAAGGGGGTACAAAAAGGAGGTAATACAGCAGTTACACAAACTACCATATTAATTCTAATAGAACGGCATACCTCCAATAGAAAGGCACCTCCAATTTAACGGCAGGGTTTGGCGAGTTTTACGCTCACGAAAACAGGAGAAGGGTAGCACGAAATTACGCTGAAGATTGCCAAAAGATAAAAAAAAACATGAATGGCGAGAATGTTCAAATCATTCAAATAGATGATACAGTTCAAATTAATGCTTTGATATAAAAAATAGTTCAAGTTCCATGAAAAATGTGTCGAAAAAAATTGATGATAAAAATAGAACGGCAGCCTCCAATAGTACGGCAGGTACAATCAATCCACCTTTTCCTGGCACTTCTCAATCACTCCAAGGGAGTTATTCAAGGGGGGGACTCTCACTCACAATGTGTTTCTGATACATGTAGATTTTTTAACGAGAAAAGCTCACATATTTTCGCAAGACCATTATGTCGGCCTCATCCAATGCTGCGACAGGAAAGTCCGCTTTGCGTGGCGAAATGTGAAAGCGTTCAAGAAACATTCAGCGATAAAACGCACGAATTATTTCTTTAGTTTGCTTTTTATCATCACCGGACGCCTTCCCAGACTTTCTCATGTCCTCGCCGAGAAAATCAGGCATTTTTTCGGGTTTTTAATTGGTAAGTAATATTTGAAATAAGTAGTGGGAGGCGTAAAGCAAGTAACTGAATAAATTTAATTAGACCCACACGCACTGTATAAACTTGCGATTTAAGTGGCTCCACAACTTAAATAGTATTTGCACCAAACAAATTTCCGGAACTGGTAAACCGGTTTCAACACATTTGAGTTTACCAGAATGTTATATTTTGACCACCCATCAATAGCTGATCAGACTCCTCCTACAGTAAACTCAAATATGTACATCAAAACGTTGGTTTGTACATGGTCCGGCTGAAAAGTCCCCGGGCAGTGCTCACCATTCGCGCTAGGGGTGAGCTACGGTCATAAAATTCTGACAGGTTAAGATGTCAGGTGTTTTGAGTTCTCACCTAAAATTTCGCCCCTCTAGCTCCACCCACTGCGGAACTGTGGGGGTTACAATTTCGGTCATTTTGTACTGATGTACAAATGGTGCTCTAGCTCAATGCTGCTGTCAGTTGTGATCATGAAACTTTGGCAAGTGTAAGCACCTGTGTTGGCAATGTGCCAGCACTAACCAACATTAGCTATGTGATCATAAGCCTAGTCCATACTGTCATTACTGTCACTACTCTCACTACCAAATTCATCATTCTGCCTCTCCTTCTCAAAATAGCCCCCCTTGGAGTCTACTCACTGCTGTTGAACATAGGTAATGTGTCCACTACACGTTAGTAATGAAACACAGGTAGGGTTCAAACGGGATTGACTTTTCGGGATCGGGATCGGGATTCACTTTTTGAGATTTCGGGATCGGGATCGGGATCGGGGTTTCGGGATCGGGATCGGGATTGGTTTTTTGAGATTTCGGGATCAGGATCGGGATCGGGATTGGCCGGGATTGGGGTCACGGGATCGGGATTGGGATAGGCATTTTTCCGGGATCGGGATTGGGTTCTAGGGATAGAGATTTTGGCCATTTTTCTGGCATTCACAGTTGTTCATAAAGGTCTCAAAACACTGTTGGATGCCAGAAAAGTGGCATAAAATTGACGCTGGGGGTTTGCATCCACTTTTTTGCATGCAAAAACGTCATTATTTCACTTTTTACAATTTCCACTAATTTTTCCGGGATCGGGATCCCGGACTTGGGAGTTTCTCGGGATCGGGATTTGAAAATTTTCGGGATCGGGATCGGGATTGGTATTTTTGAGATTTCGGGATCGGGATCGGGATTGGGGTTTCGGGATCGGGATCGGGATCGGGACTGGTAAATCCCGGAATTTCACGGGATCCGGGATCGGGATCGGGATCCCGTTTGAACCCTAAACACAGGGAAATTTTATCCGCATAATTCATTTACTGCACATTACAAAACAACATTAAAATCACTGCAATACAACATGATCTCAGATGATCACCAAAAACATCCATCACAGTTCCCACGTTTCTTGCACATCACCCTGATCTGCATATTAATTTTACCTGAAGCAATCATGTGTATGAAAGTGTTGAATACTATCAGCACATTGCCAACACTGATGGCTTACACTAGCCAAAGTTTCATGATCACAACTTAAAGCAACGTTGAGCTAGAGCACCATTTGTACATCAGTACAAAATGACCGAAATTGTAACCCCCACAGTTCCACAGTGGGTGGAGCTAGAGGGGTGAAATTTTGGGTGAAAACTAAAAACACCTCATATCTTAACCTGTCAAAATTTTATGACCGAAGCTCACCCCTAGCGCGAATGGCGAGCACTGCCCGGGGACTTTTCAGCCCGACCATGTAACTTCGAGAAATTTCGACACTAGATTAGTGCGCGTGGAGCAAAAAAGTGCCAAATGTGGGGCTATTTAAATATTGCCCCGGCACCACGATTGGAATGGGGCCTTTAGATCTAGTATTTAAAATGTTTTGGTTTGATGCGTCCGTTTTCGACCGCAGCTCGCATTTGGTGCAGTCGATCGGGGAAGAGGTTACATTGGTTGTCGATGTGTGCTTTGATCAGAAAATTTAAAAATTATTCATCATTACCCCAAGAACATTTTGAAAGATACACATAACCAGTGGCGTAGCGAGGGGGCGGGAGGCCGTCACCCCCCTTCCCGGGCCAGACAAAAATATGCTAGGAAATGGCACTTTTATACGATTTTTTCGGCAGATTTCAAAAATTTCGCGCGCAAGCGCTCATTAGCATCATATAACAGGTATTTTACGTGCACAGGTCGTGACAACTAAAAATCTGGTGCAAGTGTACTCAAATATGTCGCCACGCCGCATATGTAAATATGTAAAATACACATAGGATGTACGGCGGTTTTTGGCGCCAACAACGCCAATGACGTTATAGCGTGGAGCCGGCGCCATAGCGCCATTCCTCAACTACAGGAGTCAAATTTTAGGGACCCCCGTTCGCCGGGCACCGTGTACAACGACCCCCCCCCCCCCCACTCAAAAGTCCTGGCTACGCCACTGCACACAACAGCGGGAATATTTCACAGCAAGAATTGAAATCATCACAAGTAGAGGCAAATTAGAAAGTTGTATTAAGACATTTTCAACTATTTCCTTAAATAACTCGCCCTCGAATATCTTCGAACTCGATCTTGATTCTATACATTATTCGTCAGATTAGTGTTATTCAAAGAAATACTGTAGCCACCTTTTCCTCACACAATTATTTATATACCGTATTTATTCTAACAGAAGGGCGCCCTTATATTTATTACCCTTTTATTTATTTACTATTCTTTCACCCGCTTTCTTTTTATTTCACGGCCCAAAAAGTCAAAAAGAATGTACCATCTATTGGATGGGACGCCCTTCTATTGGAGAACCGCTCTTCTATCAGAAGAAATATGGTAGCATAGCAATATTTGGATTTTTCGGGACTCATACCATTCCCTGATCAGTACGGCTGTTAACAGCTGTGTCTAAACTAGGATTCAAACAGGATTGACTTTCCAGGATCGGGATCGGGATTGGCTTTTTGAGATTTCGGGATTGGGATCAAGATCGGGATTGATCTTTTGGGATCGGGATTGGCTTTTGAAGATTTCGGGATCGGGATTGGCATTATTTCGGGATCGGGATTTTGGCCTAAAAAATCTGATTCTCAGGGTTTTATCTCTCTGATCTTTTACAAAATGACCCAAAACACCAAAAACAATGGATGCTAGGCAAGTTGGATAAAATTGGCACCTAAAAAATCGGGAGCAGGATCGGGACCACAAATCCCAATCCCGAAAAGTCAATCCCATTTGAACCCCTACTTGGAGCTGCGAGATTGATAGCTGTACACAAACTAATTTTGGACGAATCCTTTGAAAAGCACACCAAAATGGCCAATAAAAGGAACAAATGTCACGCATATCCACAGAATATAAATTATGGACACACTTCATTTTTCATTATTGCAGTGGTTGATTGAAACATGATTTGTATGCACTTTTGTTGTATTTTAGTTCAACTAACCACACTACAATGCAATGAGTAAACATAATATCTAGTATTCAGGTGGTTATAAATATGATGATAAAAAATTGACCTTCACACGCAATAGGCATAAAGACAGATTATTAATCAAACAATGCATATTATGTGTCTATTTTCCCAAAAACACACTGAAACCATATTGGCGGCCCGCACACCAGTCAACACATGTTAGTCAACTCGTCTGTGTCAACTCAGATTTCACCTTCACGTGTCGCAGAGCGATTTCCAAATGCACTTGCAGAAACATTGAAAAATAGATATTACGGCAACTGCATTGGAAGATCGCTGTGCGACACGTGAAGCCGAAATTTGAGTTGACACAGACCAGTTGACACATGTGTCAACTAGTGTGTGGGCCGCCAATAAGTGATGGAATGGGGCGGCAATCATTCGGGGAGAATTCAATCGATGGGGTTGGGGTAATAACAATATGGATCTGCTGGGGCAGTGCGCAGGGGGGGTAGGAAAGGAGGGGGTGGGGGGGGGGGTTACCCCCCCCCCCCAAACCGCCCGCCCAGCCCATCTATCTATCCCGGAGGCCGCTCAGCTTTCTATCTATCCCAGAGGCAAAATTTTGGGCAACTATCCCCTAAACCGCCCCCCCCAAATCGGCCAGCTATCTACCTACCTAGAGCAATTTTTAAGAAACTATACCCCAATTTTTGCTCAAAACCGCTATTTCTCATAACTTTTTATGGATTTTCACCTCCAAAATAACTAGTTCATATGTCTAGCTGCCTATTTTCAGCTATTTTAGTACTATATGTGCTTATACCCATTTTTCACCTACTTTTAGCGATTTTTCTCTTTTTTCTTCCTCCTATACATTTATATATTGAACCCCCGCGAACCCCCCCCCCATTTTCAGCTATCTATCCAACCCCCCGGAGGGTCAAAATCTAGAAGACCCCTGGGCAGTGGGATGGTACCACATGGTTACCCCCCCCCCCCGAATGAGCACCCGCCAGGGTCAAAATCGTGGCGGCCCTTGAATCATCGGACCGCCTTTTGGTTAGGTTTGTTACCGCCGGAAGTATTTTAGGCAATGTTTCGCAAATAGTCCAAATCACGCACCTTACAAAATGCTTGAAAATGTGCCCTTTTCCATCACCGACCAATCAATAAGAGATGAACGGCGCCAGCCGTTGTAAACGGTAAACGGTTGTGGAATATTGTTATTGATCATATCACAAATGTACGTTGTCCGTTACGAGTTAAAGTGCGCTGATTTACGAGATATAATAAAGTGCGCTAATTGAAACTAGACTGAAAACAGCGATCACAGGGCTAGTGACTAAATTATCGCATTTCCATGACAACTGCATTATATCAATTACACCAGACGAGATTACGACGAAAGACAAATAAAAAGAAGAAAAAAACCAGACCACTGTAGCTCAAACAGCTGTCCAAAAATCGCACGGAAGGGTGGGTATTGGCGTGTCCATGAACATGGCTCAACGTGGCATTCGGGGGGGGGGTTGCATTGTTTCACTTCAGGTCGTCCTCCCCCTCGCCGCACTGCCGCTTGATGCGAACCAGCAACGTTGTGTACCTGTTTAAGGGTCCACGTTTTAAACAAGATGGTCCATACAAAATAATTTGACATTGAGTAGGGATGGCCGAGGTTTTTTTTCAAAGGTATATTTTTTAACGTTGCTTTTTTTAAAACGGGGACGTTGAAAAAAGGTTTTTCCATCCCTAACATTGAGGGCCTTTCTATTCGAAAATCGTGCTTTGCGATATTAAAAACATTTGCCTTTCGTCGGCACGGTACACGAAACAAACCAATCGTCCAGCCGGGATATTTTGTCGTAGCTTTGCACGGTCTCAGTGAACAAGTCGGGGTTTTGTTCCTCCACAGCAATGAGTAAATCCTGCGCGTAACGCCCACCCAATCCATTATGTACTCAGTCGGGAAAAAATCTAAAGTTTGAACACTTTGAACAGACCTTGACGAATTTGCACTCGCGCGAATCACTGAACGCCGGGTGCAGATCTTCGTATCGTTTCAGAGCGTGCTGCAATGAAAGCATTGACTGCGATTTGCAAATGTTTCTGATAAAAGTAGTGAATAACTATGACTTCAGAAAAATATTAGGAAAAAGCAATAGCGGAAATCTCATAACATTACATAGGCGATGACGAATGATGTGAAAAGCTTTTACACAATCCGTTTTAAGTAATAAAAAAGTTGTTTTCCAAATACCCAAAAATTGCTGCGAGGTTTGTTAAATATCAATTTTTAAGCTGCTTTTAAGCAAAACTGGTTAAAACGTGGGTCTTCAGGATAATGAGGTTCAGAACTAATTTTGTGTTGGAAAACCGGATAAAAGAGGCGTACGGTATTTACACATCACAAAAAATACAAAAATGTAATCTGCAGGTTGCCTAGATTATTTTAAATGCTGAACGATCCAAATCGGTTCAGAAATGGCCGAGTTATTCAGCTCAATCATCAAGCTTATTCATCGAGTTACGACATCAGAATCGGCCAACGTAACAACAACAACAGGGAGGGTACGAAAATCTGATGGACCCCCACTCTATAATACCACCCGTCCACCCCCCCCCCCCCATTTATGCTATGCCTACACCGCGTAAAGAGCTAAAACTGCCACCTGTGCATTTATGACATCCACGCAGAGATGACACAGCGCCGCCCGGAAGAAATACTCCTTGGCTGAGTACTTGAGCAAATTGTTATCCGCATTGGTGGTGCCCACGTCCTCGTAGATTTGAATCGCTTTTTGGTACTGTTCCAATTGAGCCGCGTACTTCGCCACTTGAAGGAGGCACTTGTTGGCGGAACTGAAAGCGGTATTTACTCGATTCAGACAGATAGACGAGAAAAGTTTGTGATCTGGGGGTACCCTCAGACCCTGTAAAATGCCCTGTAGTAAATGCCAAATGCCACGCGAAGGGGTATGGCTCGCTACTCATCTACACCCGCCACTCATCTAGTGCTACCACCTACTCATCTATAACCCCCGCAGACGCATGTGTTTGCCCTTTTACAGGGTACTTTACAGGACTTTTGACACTTTGTATGACATTGACATTTTACAGGGCTTTTACAGGATCTCAAAGTGGCACCTGGTCAATTACCAAATTCTTGTAACCAAACGAAATAAAATCCAGAGTGAAATAATTTACAAATGGAACACATTTAGAGAGCCCACCTTTTGCTCTCCTCCCCTTTATAATAATCGCCAGCTTTTTCGTAATTCATCATTGCTTGTTCCACGTCTGGAAGTTCAGATTCGTAGATTTCAGCGATCGTAGTGTGATGTTTCGCTGCCATTGTGAAACGACCCTGTAAGTCAGCAGGGTTCATTGTGAATGTGAATGGCGGCAAAATCAGACTAAATCGCAGTTTAGGTAAATAAGGACGAAAACAGCCAATGTAGATTGTGAGTTTCATAAACATTTATAATGAGAACATTTTATGAATCATCCATTTAATTAGGAGAGGCCCCCCTTCCCCATTGATGACACCCGGGCTCTGGTATTAAGCAGTTTTTCCAATCAAATTTTTTCGCAGTCATGTTCTTGAACACATGACCGTTAAGGTTCGTTGGTGACAATTTCGGAAGTTGCCATGCGACCAGAGAGCGAAAAAAAAATGGTCAGTCAAATAAATAAAAAGCATTTTCATCTTGAAATTTCAGTAAACATTATACACACTTACAAGAAACAACTTGACAACTTGCGGAATTGGCCCAAATAAAGTAACCAAAAATTGCCGCGTCGACCTAGGGTTGGAAATTTCAATATTTCCGGATTCGGGTATTGGTTTTCGATTCTAAAAACTGCGGGTATCCGGTTCCGGTCTGATCGGGTTCCCAATTCCCAACCCGACAACCAACCATGTCAGTATATATCTCGGCGGCCTTGGCCAAACAATCCACGGCGCGGCGGGCCTCGGTCTTCCTGTAGCAGTTGGCCGCGTCGCAGTAATTGCTGGCGGCCTCGTGACGCGCCTCGCCCCGCTGCAGGACGAATTCGGCCGCGCGCACGAAACTGTTGCCCGCCTCTGAAATGTTGCCACTGAGTTTCTATGTGTAGAGGGCGAACGAGGGGAAATGTGATAAAAAGTGGAAAATGGGGGCGGTTGCATCATGCATTTATCGGATATCGACCATTTTTTAATATCGAATATCGACCATTTTTCGATATATCGAACCTGTGTGTTGTCCCTACTATAAGTTATTATTTTCATTTTGAGATATTTGTGATTGATCTGATTTACTTAAAGTATTTTATTTGATGAGTAAAAGTACAATATTTATACTGTCATTTTTGTTGGAGAGCTAACTTTGAAGCCTGAAAATGCAGATATGTTATTTTTTTGCATCATGAATTAAGCAATTCGGTTGTAAGTATGAACTGTAATATCTACCAATTGTTTACCTGATACACTTTGTATCATCATGTTGTTCTGCCATTTTCTACGTTTGACTGATGTAAACCTTTTTAGAAAACTTGTACGATTCACATTTCAGTAAAGAGATTCTTAACCATGTGTGCAACCACATGATAATACAAGATCCTGCTTTAAATTTTCCCTGCTATACCAAAAGCAAATTGCAATATCGAATATCGAAAACATCGAAATATCGATTATTGAACATTTTTTAATATCGAATATCGATATCGAGTTTCAGAAAAAAATATCGAATATCGATATCGAAAAGTCATATCGTCCGAACCCTAATATCTAGGTTCCATATTGTATTGATATCGAATATCGAGTTTTGGAAAAATATATCGAATATTGAATATCGATATCGAAAAGTCATATCGTGCGAACCCTATCCCTCGCCAGCGTCAAACTTCCTAAAGTGTGATTATAAAAATTATAAATTTGTGGACTTGTGCACTTTTGGAATAAAACGTTTTTATTGCCCTTCTTACTGTCGTTTCTTCAAAGCAACCCACATCAACAGCAATGACATGCTAATATTTACATAGAATACAAAAAGAAATATATTGCATGTGCATCTTGTAGCTGTCATTAATCATTTTAGTCAGGACACGAGATAGGAAAATAAGATAGGAAAAACCAACCGTTCCACTTTTTCGCTATTTTGTACACGTTCGCAGCCTTGACATAAATTTCGTTTGCATCTTCGGATCGACCGCTGCGCGAGAATTTCAACTTTTGGCACTTGTCCAAATACACAAAATAAGCTGACGAACCCGAATATCGAGGAGAAGAAGCCTGAACCTTGACCTTTGGCCTTTTTTTCTGCCTCGGCAAACAACTTTGCTGCGCGTTGTTCATCCGTCTCACTCATTTTGATAAAATCTCTGACTTTGAAGCAAAACTTCGATTTTTATTTTTTGTGGGAACTTACTAGCTGATCAGAAAATGTCGGCTACGCATAGGCAAAACGGATCGGGTCACGTATGCTGAACTTGGCCCACGTCCAAGTTGCCCGTTGCATTTGATACTAACGAGGATGAAAGCGTTTAATGTTCTCAAAATCGCTAATTCGCTCCATTTTGCCAATTTTCACCTTCATAATTTCTTTTTTATTTGTGTACTGGTTATATCATTTTTAAACTGCTTCTCGCCTAGGTATTTTATTTATATATCTATAGCGATTGCCAAATTTTGGCCAGCCGCCAAGTTCCTATACGTGGTCTTTTCGGGCCAAACTATGCCAACGCAGAGAGACAAACAAACAGCGGAGCATTCAGATTTTTTGTCTTTGTCATTGTCAACAATTGTCATTTCGAGTGATGATCTCGATTGTCATTGTAACTCGATTGTCATTGGAACATCTAGTACACTTCAAATCCACAAATCGTTATGTTATTATCCGTCCGAAATTGAATTCTCGAAATTGAATTTTTCCCGCGTTTTCTAATGCTCCGCTTTTACCTAACCCATTGTCATCCGAGAACTACGTCATGAATAATTTCGTTCCGTGCAAGTCTACTTGCGAGAAGTGAGCTAGCAAACAATTGCGAGGTTTGCTTCCCGGGTCCTAGGCAACAATTACAAAACAAATGAATGAAATGAATGCTTAACTACCGTAATCCGTTGAATGTATCGCACACCTGTGCCATGTGCACGGATAGCGCCCGTCGCGTAAAATGGAGCTTGTATTATCATAATGATTATGATATTTTCGCGTCAGCGACACGTTTGCCAAAAACCATTGCGACCAGCTTTCAATTCCAAAGATGCTACTTTTACCGCTTTGAGGTGTGATTCCAGTAAAAATAACATGTCTGCCAATAATCAGCTCGCGTCAATGCTCAAATTGTCAAAATTTAATAGCAATAAAAACTCATCATTGGCATACTATGCAGCCAAAATTCAGCATGGGTACAACGACAGTGTAGAAGGTACGAAATATAGTTTGTTATAGAAAAAGCTCCACAAGATTCAGCCGGTACACACCAGAGTTGTTAGAATTACTGAACTTTTTTAAAAGTATATGTAAATGTAAAGTTGTTTTTTTACTCACCACAAAGTATAGAAAACGTAAAATACTTTTTTTTACTCGTACGTACGCGTAAATGTGAGTACTTTTTTGTGAGTGTAGAAACGACTATTTTTCTTCATAGAATGTGTAAAAGTGGGCACTTTTTCATACGTGTACAGCACAACGTATGTTTTTCTATAAGCAAATGACAGATTATATAGTTTTCAAGGTCTCTTTTTTCTAGAAGATAAAAATCAACGTTCTCCCGACTCGTTTACCTCATCCATTGTCTCCACAACACAACCATTTCGATTTGGTTGCGAATTTTGAAATTGTTAAAGGCACTACCCCCGCATATCTAAAATATTCAATGGAACCACTTCTGTAAATACATAGCAGTGTAGTTACTTTATAAATATGTCCCACATTGAATTTTCATAAATACATTTTCCGTACGCGTACGCTTTGAAAGTGTACGCGTACAAGTGCGTACTGTATTTTTGTGAAAAGTATATGTAAATGTATTTACCGCGTACTCGCGTACGCGTATTTTTCAAGTAAACGTACATACCTTTTAACAACTCTGGTACACACTATTTTTGAAATTTTATGCACTGCGCTAATCTCGAAGCCAAATGAAGCCAAACATCGCATTGTTTTTAACGATGGCAAACCCCCCGAAAAAAGTATTTAAATTTTTAAGTGTTTTTTCCAAAATGAATTTTCGAATTTTCGAATTTTTCCTCAAATAAATTTTCGTATTTTGAATTTAATTTTCGAATTTTCAAATTTTCAAATCTTTTTGGGCAGTTTTTGAATTTTTTGGGGTAATTTTCGAATTTTTGTGGGTAATTTTCGAATTTTTTGGAAAAATATTGAATTAAGAGCTTTTAAGCTGTTAATTAGTTATGTTGAAATAGTTATGGGTGCTCGGTGCATTCATGCACATTCCTCAATGTGACTGGGTCCACCCATAGCTGGAATTGGTGGTGGCTGTACTGGGAGGGGGGATCACCAGATTTTGTGTCATTCCATTCTGTTGTGCATTTGCTGATTTTGATGTCATTCAAGTATGTTGGGGTTTGGGTCTGGGTATGACCATTTTTTTGGTTTTCCTCAAATAAAATCTCCCAGTCCCAAGGATAAGGGGGGTGTCTATTTATGATAATTTCACACAGCCGATCTGGCTAGTCAAATTTGAAGCTTATAACTTGGCCATTTCTGGGCCGATGTGAACCATTCAAAAGTTAAAAAAAACTACACAACCTATCGATTCAATTTCTGGGGTTGGATTAGTGATGTCGACATTTTTATGTCAATTTGACTATTTATATGTGATATGTGATTTATACATATATTTACCATAAATCCTCGAATCCCACTTGAATAACTCCCCCCTCGAACAATTTCCCGTCAAAAAATTTTACCAAAAAAACTCCCCTGGGGACTTATTTGAGATAAACAGTATTTACATCAAGTATATGATAGCATGTTCAGAAAAATTCATGTTAAATGTTGAAATACTGGGTCAAATTAGCATAACAAATTTTTACATCACTAATCTAACCTGAAAAATGGAATCTACAGATTGTACAGATAATTTTAAGTATTTAATAGTCCAAATCGGCCAAGAAATGGCTGAGTTATTAAGCTTTAAATTCAACTTGCCTGATTGGCCATGTAAAATCAACACCGTTTATAGACCCACCTTATCTTGGGACTGGTGGATGATTCGAGGAAACAAAACGAACAAAACAAATTCGGTCATAACCTTGACCCGAAACCACAACATACTTGGACGGTATCAAAATTGGCTGACGTGTAACAGAATGGGCAACACAAAAGTCTGGTGTTCATCCAACCCCCTAAAATGTCATTCCTGATTCCAGCTATGGGTCCACCATGGATGTCATTTCAAGGTTTTTAAACGTTTTTTTTTTTCGATACACTTTTTCAGACGCACCGCGCCCATAGCTGAAATCGAGGGTAGCATTTCGAGGGGGGGGTCGGCCTGCCGGCACGTGTTTATATCTCGGGAACCGCTCGGTGAAAATTGTTGATTTTTTAATATAATATGGTTTCAGGTCGGGGCGGGGCTAGTTACAAGTCCGAGGAAATTTCGCTACGATGCCCCAGACCGGAGATAGAGTGGGTCTATAAAAAGATGGTCATTTGCGAAAATTTTGCGTGTCGCTCAGAACATGCCAACTTTGAACATCAATAACTCGACTATTTCTGGGCCGATTTTAGTAATTTCACTTTTAAAATGATGACAAATGTTTGGAGAGTTCATTTCTGAGGTTCAATAGGCGATACAATATTTGTGTATATATCGATTTGGCCGGATTTCGAAATGCGAAATTTACGGAAATTTTTTTTTTTGAACATGCTATCGTATACTCCTGATCGAGAGAAACTCAATGAAACAAAAATGAGATCGATATCTCTTTCCGATCAAAAGTTATAGCGCTTCAAACTTTTCCCTCCCATCCACATAAATAACCACATGCATGCAACTTCAAAACTCGATATCTCGGCCATTTCTGTGCCTATTTGCACCAATGAACAGTTAAAATGTTCAGAATGACATGGAGATATCGTTTTTATTCACTGTCTATTTGTATGCATTTTCATTATGACAATTTAATTCAAGAGTTCGCATTAATTTCTTGTATGGGAAATCTGCTGAAATATACGGATAATCTGGTATACTCGGCGGACTTGATACTCTGTCCTCGCACTCATTTATGTCTCACGTTGGAAGCGTGCCAATGATGATAAAGCATGCGATGTTTGTATGAAGACGAAAAAAAAATTATTGTTGTAAAAAAATTAACGTAAAGTGTTATAACAGAGATGACTTTTTCAACTTTTTTATGAAAATCGCATGCGTAAAAAATCGTTGGCACGCTTCCAACGGGAACCACGCGTGCAGGGTATAAAGTGATTAGAGTATACTAAAAACGATATATCCATGTCATTCTGAACATTTTAACTGTTCATTGGTGCAAATAGGCACAGAAATGGCCGAGATATCGAGTTTTGAAGTTGCATGCATATGGTTATTTATGTGGATGGGAGGGAAAAGTTTGAAGCGCCATAACTTTTGATCGGAAAGAGATATCGATCTCATTTTTGTTTCATTGAGTTTCTCTCGATCAGGAGTATACGATGGCATGTTCAAAGAGAAATTTTTTTTTGTAAATTTCGCATTTCGAAATCTTTCCAAATCGATATATACACAATATTGTATCGCCTATTTGACCTCAGAAATGAACTTTCCAAGCATTTGTCATCATTTTAAAAGTGAAATTACTAAAATCGGCCCAGAAATAGTCGAGTTATTGATGTTCAAAGTTTGCATGTTCTGAGCGACACACAAAATTTTCGCAAATGACCATCTTTTTATAGACCCACTCTATCTCCGGTCTGGGGCATCGTAGCGAAATTTCCTCGGACTTGTAACTAGCCCCGACCTGAAACCATATTATATTAAAAAATCAACAATTTTCACCGAGCGGTTCCCGAGATATAAACACGTGCCGGCAGGCCGACCCCCCCCTCGAAATGCTACCCTCGATTTCAGCTATGACCGCGCCTCAATTGTCGAACGAATTAGCACATTGAACTTAAGAATGTGTTATATGTCCTTGAATTCCCTGAAAAATTCGAAAACTATTTTCGAATTTTTGAATTTTCGAATTTTCGAATTTTTTGAAAAATAAATCGATTTTTAAGTGTTTTTTCCAATGGTGAAATAAAAATTCGAAAATTCCGAAAAAATTTGAAAATTCGAAAATGTTTTCGAATTTTCGAATCTTTTTTTGCCATCGTTAATTGTTTTTCATAGGAAGAGTCAGTGTCTGACAATAAAAAGCCCACAAACACCCAGTGTGCATCCCTATTAGCATTGAAAATTGGGTGATTTTTAGAAAATATAATTATTAATTATTTATAATTGCAGAAAATCACTCAACAATAAAAAACCTACGCAGAATTTAAATCTCTCAAAAAACGCGGAGAAAATATAAAAATATAAATGATATACTTTTTGTATTTTCTTCTCATAAATGAACTACGATTAAATCTCTCTGGAGAATCTGAATAAAATAAATGAGTAAATACCCAACTAAATTACCTAAAAAAGATTTTTAATTTCTCAAATTCACAAAATGTAAACCCCCCCTCTCGTAAACCCAACCCCCCCCCCCCACCCACAGGCGTCAGTTCCCCCTCGGTGGACAGGGACTACGTGTCGGAGGTGCGCCAGATCGACGCGTCCGTGGTGCGCGGCCGCAGGGTGCAGAACGTGTCGCTGCTGCCCTGGAACCGCCCGCTCATGCACAGGAGGTGACACAATGGGGGTACACACGCTAAACTGCAAACTGTGTGCTGGTAAACTCATAAATCGGCTTTGCATGTATGTGAGTTTACCGAAATGAGGTGTCTGTCAACTGCAGTTGATGGGGATCAAGAATAACTCATTCCAGTAAACTCAAATGCGTCCAAAGCCGACTTATGAGTTTACCAGCACACAGTTTGCAGTTTAGCGTGTGCACACTGTGCCGCTGTGTAGTTCCTTTTATTTATGAAATTTGCTGGGCTGCGATGAAACTTTGACCGTGCGAATGCGTGTTTTGAAAAAAGACCACTGAAAATTTTATAAGAAACAAGTGTACCTAAGTCTACATTAGAATTGCTTTCAAAACATGATCGCCAGGAAATGATCCGTCACGAAAGTTTCTGATAAAAAGCATCCCCCACTCGAATAAGACCCCCCTCGAATTTCAAAGGTGAGGGTATGTCGAGGGAATACGGCATGTAAATCACGTGTGTATGCCTCTAGTGTGTACTTTATTGAGTGATTCAAAACTTGTAGAAAGATTCTTGAAATTTTTGACACAATCATAATCCCACTTGAATACCTAGTTCCCTTCTTAAAACATCCAAATAAAATAACTCCCCAGTGGATCTAATCGAACAAAACGGGTAGCCACACTGATTCAGCATGGCTTAACTATAAAAGGCCCTATTTTTCCTGACGCAGACATCTGTGGATCAAGGGGACCGCCGACCGGAACGACCACAGCATCGACTTGGACCAGGGGCCACTCCCAAACAGTGTAAAATGCCCTGTAAATGTCAAATGCCGTGCAAAATTCATGTAAAATGTCATGTAAATTTGGTAAAATGTCATGAAAAACATGACACAACCAGTAAAAAGTTGACACTTGACATTTCATTTGACATTCCACAGGCCATTTTCCAGTGTCCGTGAGTGGCTGCAGGTGTCCGTGCGCTCGGTGCTCTCGTCGCAGTACGCCAGTTTGGCCATCGTGTTTCTCACTATCGGCGCCATATTGGCCATGCTGCTGTACCACAAGTGTTATGAGCGGACGCAGAGAAAGTGGGTACAACGTTGCACGTTTGTACTACGTTGCCCGTGAGATTTGTCAGCGTGGACGCTCTAGAGCTGCTTCATTAGATTTGATTCTGAAAATAGTCGGCAAATGGTGAAACATGTGTGGGACGAATTCTAGTCCGCTCTTTGACTCCATTATCGAAATGTTAGAACGATTAACTCTTTCACGCGGACGCGCCATGTCAAACGTGCGCAGGTTCGCGCTGCGACGACACCAGGCGCTCACGCGCGCCATCACCCAGTGCTACGTGGACGCGGGCGCCTCCGAGATGGCCGCCGCCGCCGTTCGTTATGTCTTTGCGAACTATTTCCAGATTGAATTCATCAAGTGTGACAACAAAATTTGACACCTGTAGCTTAGCTACTGCAGCGCCGACTGCACAGTGTTGGAATGGCGCCATGGTGCTGGCGCCATTTGAGGGCTTCTAAGGGCACTGCGCCCCCATTGGACCATTGCCGCTTGACGCCCGTTTTCTGTCGCTTTTCCATCACTAGTCCGTGACTAGTAGTGATGTAAAAAGCGTCAGAATTTTCGAGTAGTGAAGTGACTAATCACTATTCGTGACAACATTGCAAAATCATTCCCCGGCACTGCCTATCGGCACGCGCTTGTCGTTCTCCATAGGGCGCAGTTCGCAACATGGCGCAGTGCACGCAGGCGGCCCGCGCCGCCGCTGCCGACACGCTCGACATCACCGACAAGGGCAAGGACGAGTCCGACGTGCGCACCGCGCTCGTGCTCAACAATCCCGCGGGTGAGGGAGACTACGCGATCCCCCCCCCTAAACTGGGGGTAGCCGCAGACCTTGTAAACTGTAAAGTAAAGTGTCAAATGTCAGGTAAAATGTGATGCAAAATAAAAAAGAAACGATTTTTTATTGTACTTTGCATGTCAATTAAGACATTACTTTACATTTGTCATGACAATTGACACTGCATGATATTTTACACTTTACTCTACACTTTACAGGGTCTGGTATTGACACCAGGTGCAAGTAGAGAAGTAAAAAAAACATTTTAGAAGTGATGAGTAAAATGAAAAGTAAAAACTTATAAGCTGAGTAAGTAAAGTTTTTACCCCTCGTTTCACACCTCACTTTTCCTCGTTTTACTTGTCACTTCTGGAAAGTTTTTTTGCTTCTACACTTACTGAATTGGCACATGACCACGTTAGTCCGTCACTCAATTTGTGAAGCTCCGATAAAGGACGTGTAAGTTTTTTTAAAGAACACTTTCTGTGTTTTGAGTTTTTTCAACAATGAATAGCTGTGTTTCTAGTGTTTTTGGCAAAAAATTCAAGTAACCCTGTTTTCATTTATGCGTTTTTGGTGAAAACTCAAGTTTTTTCTTAAAACACAAACTTTTACAGTTTTTACATAAAGTTTTCACTGAGAAGCAGTGTTTCAATGTAAAAACGGTGACTTTTTCATAACCAATCGGTTAATGCGTGTTCAGGGGGCACTCCAGCATCTGTAAAACGTAAAAAGTCATGTAAAAGGTGAAATCTCAATTTTTCACTGGACAGCACTTGGCATTTTCCATTACATTTTACTTGACTGTTTACACTTGCATAAAAGTTTACATGGTCTGCAAACGCCAACAGATAAATATAACAAAGTACCTGGGTAATCTTATTTTAGTTGACAGCCATTTCGCCGTCAACTAGGTAGTGTGTGTGTGTGTGTGTGTGTGGGCCCAAACCGTCGTGTCCAACACAGTTGTTAAAATGTACGTACATTTACTCGAAAAATACGCGTACGCGAGTACGCGGTAAATACATTTACATATACTCTAAAAAAAAGTAATGTACTCACTTTTACGCGTACATTTTTAAAGTACACGCGTACGGAGAAAATGTATTTTTGTTGCTAAAATCCCAATTTTCTGTTGCTAAAATAATAAAATTTTGAAGAAATCATATCATTTTTTCTAAAAAAATACTAAATTATCACTAAAAAACGACATCTATTATGTCTTTCAGTGTAATACTCACTCTCACATGTAAAACGTCGTAACTTTTACATTTTCCAGGGGAAAAGTACTCGCTTTTACATTTTCCTGGGAAAAAAGTAATTTACTCACATTTACTCATTCACATACTCACTCATACGAGTAAAAAAAGTATTTTACATTTTCTATACTTTTTGGTGAGTAAAAAATAAATACTTACATTTACATATACTTTTTGAAAAAGTTCAGTAATTCTAACAACTCTGGTGTCCAAGCCGATCTGTTCCGGCAAACCCAATTCGACCTACGCACATTCATTTCCATGACTCAGGCACGCCGCTGATGATGCGGCTGCAAGTCGACCAGGTGCCACTCCCAGACCCTGTAAAGAGCCCTGTAAAATGTCAAATGTCATGCAAAGTGTCTAAAGTCATGGAAAATGCCCTGCAAAATGGCAACTCGGTTGCCATTTTGCAGTGCAGTTTTGACTTTAGACACTTTGCATGACATTTGACATTTTACAGGGCATTTTACAGGGTTTGGGAGTGTTCCCAGGCCTTGATGGAGCGCAGAATCGAATACCTCAAAGCGTTGGCCAAGTTGAAAAACAACAAGTACGAAATTAAGGAGTATTTCAATCGATTTTACATGTGATCCGCGCAATATTTAAACGTTTGTTTCAATGTTATTTTATTTATTTTTTTTCGCTTGAGTGTAAACATTATTTTATAAGGATGCAGAATGCAGATAAAAGGCTGTTTCATGCGTTCCCCCGGCACTGGCTACGCACGATTGTAAATACTATGTAAAAATTTAATATTTGAATTTTCGTCACATCTCATATACGCGCATCTCCTCAATAAATATTTACAAGTGTAAAGAACAAAAATACCTTTGCCAGACTGGGTGACGTGCGATGACTTCCGATATAACGATTTGATGCATGCAAACATATGTAGGTGCATAAAAATAGACGGGAAAATACATATAAATACCTGTGACGGTCGATTTTCAATACTGGCCCGGTCTCAGGTAGATTATGCGCAAATACATTGCAATTGCACCTGATTTCGTCTGCATAATGAAAAATGCACTTTGTGTCGGCAAATTGGTTGTGATGTGATATATATAAATTGGAGAAGAAATTTTAAACTGCGAACTGTAACGAACGATAATAGTGCACCCGTTTATTTGTCTCGCAGCTATGGGACAATTGTTAAATATGGCTGATTTTTCGCTTATCTTAATCAAGTCTATTTTCACCGCACGTTATGGTATTCAATTATTTGCTACACTATTTGCATCCCTCCTTTCGAGTAAGTTTTCTTTTTGAGTTTATTTTAATATTGTCTACTGCATGATATTTGATATTGATTTCATGAATTATGATTGTCTCAAAATACTTTGTGGATAATTAGTGCAGGAATAGCAAAATTAAAAGGTTGAACTTGCGGGATAAAATGTCTTTGGAGATTACAGCACAGGGAAAGTTACAGCACTACATTACCTAAAGCAGCGTTTACACGCTTTCGTGTGCCGACAAAAAAGTTTGGTAAAAAAGTTCCATAATTCTGGAATAAAGTTTCATATATGGAAAGAAAAACGGTGAATTGTGCTCACTAGTTATGTGTACACACATGCCAATTTGCAGATAATTTGAGCATGTCGTTCACGAATTATAGGCAATTGAAAATGAATTTTAGTTGTCGGTTCGGTTTTCGTTTTGAAACCGAACCGACAACTGAAATTCATCTTCAAATGCAAATAAGTTTTGAACGACAGGCTCAAATTATATGCAAATTGGCATGTGTGTAAACTTAACTAGTGAGTATACTTCACTGGCTTTTCCCGCAGATACGGAACTTTATTCCGGAATTATGGAACTTTCTCGCTTAACTTTTTTGTCGGCACATGAAACCGTGTAAACGACCCTTAAGCAAATTCAATCTTGCAATCACCCGCGCGTCTCAATGGCAAATTCGAACAACCGAACGCTGTGGTTGCATTTCAATTACCGTATTTCTTCTAATAGAATAGCGCCGTATCTATTTTTGTGTCAACTTTTTTACCTGCCGTTCTATTGGAGGATGCCGTTTTATTTTTTCAACAATCTTTCTCACACATTGTTTATTTGAACACAGTATTTTCAATGTAACACGAGCAACATTTGAATGTCACAGCATTAATTCAAACCAGACCAAATGTAAAAATAAGCAATGATTCATAGTTCTGAACGCCTCGGATGCTCTCACCACCAAATTTTCAAATGTTTTTGTGTGTTGGCACTCTTCCAACATAATTTGCACCTGTCGTTCTATTGGAGGCTGCCGTTATATTGCTTTCGCTGGTGTGAAAAAGTGCCAAAACCTGCTGTTCTATTGGAGGTGCCGTTCTATTGGAGGCTGCCGTTATATTGCTTTTGTTGGTGTAAAAAAGTGCCAAAACCTTCCGTTCTATTGGAGGTGCCGTTCTATTGGGGGTGCCGTTCTATTGGAGGCTGCCGTTATATTGCTTTTGTTGGTGTAAAAAAAGTGCCAAAACCTGCCGTTCTATTGGAGGTGCCATTCTATTGGAGGCTGCCGTTATATTGCTTTCGTTGGTGTAAAAAAGTGCCAAAACCTGCCGTTCTATTGGAGGTGCCATTCTATTGGAGGCTGCCGTTATATTGCTTTCGTTGGTGTAAAAAAAGCCAAAACCTGCCGTTCTATTGTAGGTGCCGTTCTATTGGAGGTATGTCGTTCTATTAGAAGAAATACGGTACATAGGGTTCAAACGGGATTGACTTTTCGGGGTTGGGAGCGGGATCGGTATTGGGGTCATGGGATCGGGATCAGGGTTAGTTTTTTGAGTTTTCAGGATCGAAATCGGTATTATCCCAGGGTCCTTATCACTTCTCATGCGGGACTGGCCCTGGTTCCCAATTGGGGAAGTTTTTCGGGACCGGGATTTGCAAATTTTCGGGGTTGGATTGGGATTTTCAGATTTCTGGATCGGTATCAGGATTGTCGTTTCGAGATCGGGATCAGGACCACCGAATTCTGAAAATTACCGGAATTCGGAATCGGGATCCATTTGAACCCTAATTGCAATCTATTTATGGCAAGTGCTTCAGCTGTTTATAAGTAGCCTGATTTCTTATACACCCTCAAATAATCCCCCCTCCGAACATTCCACATTCCTATTTTAACAACAGAACACCACATACATTGGTAGGTAATTATAAAAAATGACGCAAACGTGTCCAAATTGTAATTTTTGTACAGTGACATCAGCACAAGTAATCTCAAGAGACATGTCCACGCGGGACTGCGGCCGTTCGAATCATAACGCCGCATTTTATATCAGAGGCGGAAATGAAGTCGCCCCGTCAACGTGGCCTTGGGTGGCAAGTTAGTCTTTCTATCATTTTTAGGATAGTATTTTTTTGATTGACCCATTCAATGATAGAAAAGTGCAAAAAAACGACATAAAAATAACAAAAGATACTTGAATCCGAGCCCGAGGAAATGCACTAGCGCCAGCAAACAAATATTTGTTTCGGCCAACATGTCGTGATGGAAAAACCGTTTTACGAAATACAAATACAGCTCGCGAACTAAAAAAATGTGATAAATGTTTTTGATCGGGAACTTCATCCAAATGTATCATACACTAACTTGACGGAAGTGGTATTTTAGATAAATATATAATGACTGAATGCAAATAAATAGTTCATTAAATACCGCACGAAGTTTACATAAATCAAAGTGCCAATTGAACATTGCCCACTGGACACATTTACAAACGTTGGCTTTTTGGCGCACACACTCTAGTTGACATCAAAATTAGTGTCGATTATATTTTGGTATATTATGTGATTTCAACTTTCCTGTGACAGAGCATAGTGCTTATATATCAAAATACTGAATTTTCATTGTTTCTGCAAGGTTTGATGCTTTAAAAAACCTTGTGTTATTCAGTTGACATTCAGTTGACATTTATTTCCGATGTCAACTAGTGTGTGTGTGTGTGTGTGTATCCTTTGCAACGCTTCAACGTGTCCCGCAGGCATCCGCGTGAAGGCGGGCGCCGGCCTGGAGCACATCTGCGCGGGCGCGATCATCAGCGACAAGTTCGTGCTCACCGCCGGCCACTGCCTCCTTGACAGATTCGCGTATGTGTCAGCTTGGGCCTTGGAAATCAGCTTTCCTCGAAATACCCCCTCGAAACACCCACCTCTAAATGACCACTATGAATCAATAGACCCCCTCGAAATACCCCCCTCAAAATTCCAACTATGAAAAAATAAACCCCCGGGGGTACGCTATCGGTTTTACGAAATACGGTCTTCATATTTAAAGTTATAAAGAATGGAATAAAAATATCGTTGTAATGTTTGTGCGGTCGGCGAAGTTGAACTTGAAACCTATGATTATTCTAAACTTTCTACTACGGTTGCCAAAGTTTCAGAGTATATCAAGGTGAACTTGAGTGAAGTTACTTCACAGCAGAGTTGTTAAAAGTACCGAAGCGAGTACAGCTACTTTTTTCAAAGTATACGTAAACGTATCTACTCAGTACTCGAGTATATTTACTTTTTGAGTAAACGTAAATACGTTTTAACAACTATGCTTCACAGCACCCGTAAGCATCGGAAAATAGTGAGTTTGAGAAAAGATATTTAAAGACAATATCGGGGAAATCTCAAAAAATATCTCCAAAAAACGGGGAAAAGGAAAAAGAAATAAAAATGTCACATTTTTTCTGATATTTAAATATCTTTCTAGAAAATCCCGGAAAAATTAAATAAAGGAAATCTTCTATTTTTAAAATACAAATCCCCCAGGGATTTTTCCAACGCCAACCCCAATATCACAATGTACTGACCGGTATCATTCTGCTCGGAAACAACAAGCCCTTCTATCGTTTCAGCCGTGTGCGGCAGGGCAGCGAGCTGCTGGTGGTGCTGGGCTCGCACAGGCTGGCCGCGCTGCACTCCAGCCCCGGCGAGAGCGTCATCGGCGTGAAGAAAGTACACGTCCACCCCAGATATCAGTGAGTTGCTATTTTTGTTGAGTTTATTAGGTATCTAGGTAGGAAAAAATAGAAGGGCAGCTTCCAATATAATTGTGGGTAACTATTGTTTTTGTGGATATGTCTACGTAAGACGTTATAAAAGCGAAAAATTCACTGAAGTTTTTCTCTTTCTATCAAAATCGAGTGCGTTAAATAACATTGGCATGCTTCCAGGTCAAATGTCATGCAATGTGTCAAAAGTCAAAAGGCACCAGGTGTACCTAAACCAACGTTTTCAAAACCCATCATCCAACACACACACACACACACACACACACACACACACACACACACACACACACACACACACACACACACACACACACACACACACACACACACACACACACACACACACACACACACACACACACACACACACACACACACACACACACACACACACACACACACACACACACACACACACACACACACACACACACACACACACACACACACACACACACACACACACACACACACACACACACACCAATACACAGATCATCCACAGTCCGGCAATGGGCCTACGACCTGGCCCTTTTAGAGCTAGTCAAGCCGGTGCCGTTGCACAGACGCGCCAGCACCAGACCCGTGTGCTTCCCGTTGGAACGGGTGCCGCCGAGCGAGGCGGACACGTGCATGGTGGTCGGCTGGGGCAAGACCGAGGGTTGGTGGGGGTGGGACGTGGCGGTGGGGGTTAGTAGAGTTGCAGATTGGTTGATTGTGAGTAGCGTTCCAAAAATATCTGGGAGATTTATATTTAAAAAATATAATTAAATATAAAAAATCTCATATTTACCTAGTTATATTTTCTCCAGTTTTCTTTCCAGAGAGATTTGATTATATTTTATTTATGAGAAAAATATATGATTAAATCTCTCATTTATATTTATTTATATTTTCTCAGCGTTTTTCAAAGAGATTTAACTATATTTTATTTTTTGGGAGATTTTCTGAGATTATATTTTTTTGAAAATCACCCATTTTTTTGGAACGCTAATTGTGAGCAGGGTTGGAAGGCATCTGGAGATTTGTGTTTGATAATATTGGAAAATATGGAAAATGTACCTGAGATTTTTTATATTTATACTTTTGCCAGAATTTTCCGGTGAGATTTTTTATATTTTATTTTTGAGTTTTTCTGAGTTTATTAATAATATCAGAAAATCTAAATATATTGCATTTTGTTTTGGTATTCATAGGTAGTTATCCAGGTTTTTCCAGAAGTTTCCTGAAATTATTTTTCATTAAACTTTCTTAGTTTTGTTAATGCTAATTGCGATCGAATTTTCACCCACACCCGTCCCAACTCGCAACCGAACAGCTCCGCCCACTGCAGAGTCCCGCTTCTCGTACGTGCTGCGGGAGGCGCGGGTGCCGCTGATACCCAGAAACGAGTGCAACCGGAACGACTACTGGGCCGGCTACGTGGACCAGACCATGCTGTGCGCACTGGACGAAAAGACCGGTGCGAGCGCGTGCCAGGTAAAGTGAACGTTATCTTTTGTTGAGAGTCCGAGACCCTGTAAAATGTAAAATGTCATGTAAAATGCCCTGCAAAATGGCGACTCGGTTGCGATTGCGCAGTGCGTTTTACTCTACTTTTGACACTTTACATCACGTTTGACATTTTACAGGGTCTGGGTTTGCCCCCTTGGCGACATTTCTCAAACTGTTAATTCTTGTTTGGAGACAGTTGAGTTGACCGGAATAAAGAGTTTGCCAACTGTGTTTGACGGAGATTAAAAATGATTCATTGTGCTCAATTCAAATGCACTAAAATTCAAATTTAAGGCAGATTAATCAGTTTTGGTAATTTCATTTGTCAACCTTAGTCTGCCAAAACTGCCTCATCTCAATGGAACACCGATCACGGGAATCCCGATGGAATACATAGGTATCTAATCGGTTCACACAGCTAGAACCCATGCATGCACCCCCTGGCGCAGGGCGATTCGGGGGGCCCGCTGATGTGCCAGTCGTCGGCCGGCTCGGACAGGTGGTACGTGCACGGGGTGGTCAGCTGGGGGCCCGTCATGTGCGGCGACAAACCCGGTGCGTTCAGTTGTTAATACACTCGAGTGTGCGTGTGAATTATGAGGTGGTGGCATTGCTTCGTTTGGTTATGGGTTTTATACCCATTTTTTGGCTATTTTTGTCTATTTTAGCATTTCTTCACCCTTCCATGCCTTGAAAAAAACCCTACAAAAACGCTTACGTTTTCTTACGAAATACGTTTTCTGTACTCGTGTACTTTCAAAAAGTATACGTAAAAGCGAGTTCAGTAAGTTTCTTCACTAACGTTTTACTCTGTACTCGAGTATAAGTATTTATCGAGTAAAAGTAAATAGGTACGTTTTAGAAACTACCTATGTTGCCTGGGGGCAATCCCAAGCCCTGTAGAGTGTAAAGTAAAGTGTCAAATGTAAAGTCAAATGCAAAGTAAAGTGTCAATCGAAACAAAAAAGAAAAGATTTTATTACTGAACTTTGCATGACAATTGACACTTTACTTTGCATTTGACTTTACATTTGACACTTTACTTTACACTTTACAGGGCTTGGGACTGCCACCTGGTCATTTTCTCGAACTTTGACATGACAAAAAAGACACTCCACCCGGCGCACCCAGGCGTGTTCACCAACATCGCCTACGTGTCCGACTGGCTCGTGTCCACGCTGCTCGAGGCCGGCGAGCGCCTGCTCGTCGACGAGGCCACCATCAGTCAGAACAAGGAGTCCGGCGACGGCCGATTCTCCGGATTCAGATTGACCACGCCCGACTATGTGGGCGATTTGGCCAATGTTAAGAGGCCCTGCGACGCAGGTTCGCGCGGCGGACTTATGGAACACTTTCCTTACTGTTTTTTTCCAGAAAAAGAGTGGACATATCGATTGTCGACGCTTTGCTGGATACAAGTGGAGTTATCGACTTTTTACTAGATATTTTCCTAATTGTTCCAAGTGTCAAAATTCGAAGGAGGCAAGTGATGTTGGAAACATTCTTGAAAAATGATCAACAATGTGCAGGGCAAATTTATGGTGCCATTTCCTTGCTCAACTCAATTTTCCAAAAATTGGACTTATCGACTTTTAGAATTAGGCTCTCAATCAGACAATCGACCCCCGCCCCCTTTTACACCCCCGCAGCCGCCTACAACAAATACGACGACATCATAATGTACGGGCCGGCGCCAGCGCAGTTCGAACTGGCCGGCATATCGGTCAAGGAGTGCATCGCAGAGTGCTGCAGCCGGGGCATCGAAGACTGCCAGAGTTTTGTGTATTTCTGGGAGTCAAGGGTGAGTGCGTGGATATTGTGCGATACAGTGCCGCAAACTGCCCGAAAACAACTTTAACGAAAATTGTAGCGAAGGCAGCAGATAGAGACGAGCAGAAACAAAAGTCGATTGAAAATTCCTAGCTTTATATCGTTAAATTCAGGGGGGTGGTCTAGAAATTTCACATTTTTGCATTTTGAATAGGCATTTATTGATGGTGTGTAGATAACGATGGCAAACCCTCCAAAAAAGTATTTAAATTTTAAAGTGTTTTTTTTCCCGACATTTTCTGAATTTTCGAATTTTTCCTGAAATTAATTTTCGCATTTCGAATTTAATTTTCGAATTTAAAAAAAATCGATTTTTAAGTGTTTTTTCTAGGGGCGAAATAAAAATTCGAATATTCGAGTGTTTTTGCCATCGTTAGGCGTAGAACACTGCAAATTGGACCAAAGGGCCATAGCACAATCCCGCTAGTTGCGCAAAGATCCAGTGCTCACTGGAATCCAGCACAATCAGTCCCAAGCGCGCTACCCTCGAACCAGCTAACCCCCCTCCCACTCGCAGAAGTGCCGCCTGCGCAAGGTGACGTCGTGCTCGGCGCAGGCGCACACCTACCCCAAGCCGGAGCCGCTGCCCGCAGACGGCAGGGTCACCTTCTATCAGGTGCCACTCTCGGACGCTGTAAAATGCCATGTGAGATGGAAAATGCCATGTAAAGTGTCTAGTGACATGTAAAATGCCCTGGAAAATGTCAAATCGAATACAAAGTGTCAAAGGTCATGTAAAATGCCCTGTAAAATGGCAAACGAGCGTTTGCCATTTTCCATGACTATTGACACTTTTCATGACATTGAGATTTTCCGAGGCATTTTCCATGACTTTTGATACTTTGCATGACATTTCACACTTTACAGGGCATTTTACAGGGTCCGGGAGTGCCCCCAGAACGGAAACATCTGCCAACAGGCACCAGACGGCGTCGTGAGGTAGCAGCGGCGTTAGCTCGGCTGCGGGCACAAGTGATGCTAAACTTGAGTGCCGCCAGCTGAGACGATACGTGAACGTGTATCAGTTTTCGTGCTGTTACAAGCATTTGCGACGATGAAATAAGGGGTTTCTTTTTTAAATGTTGCACATTGTTTTTGCATAAACATCCGTATGTAGTAATGTGAAAATATACATGTATGTACTATCTGTGGGCATATGTATAGCCAAGGACACTCGAACTTCTCGTTCTAGACGCCTCGCTGCTTTGAACAATGCTTTTCGCCATTATTTATAACAGTTTAGGTAGGTACCTAAGTTGATAGTAAAAGTAGACGCAATGAGCATACACTGATTGTGTGCAAGGCAGGGGCTTAGTAGGGCAGGAGTTGGGGATTACTCCAAATGCTCCAGCTATCTAGTACCTCGGGCGCCACTCATCTATCTACCTATTTATTTTATCCCAGGTAATTTTTTGGCTACTCTCTCCTGAAACTCCCATCCCCATCGGCCAGCAGTCTATTTGGAGCAATCTTTTAAGAAATTTTGTCAGTTTTTGCTATTTGCTAAATTGCTATTTTTTTTACTGTTTTGGCCATTAACACCTTCAAAATCATTTGTTCATATGCTATATTGCAACATTGAATCGACCAATCCAAAAGTTTTTATCAGCTATATATCCCTTGCCTGCAGAGCAGCGATTTACTATCTGAATCACCGCGGAGGTCCAAATCTACAAGACCCCTGGCGCAAAGCAATATCCCTGTGGAGTAAATAATGCAACTGGAGAAGTAACAAAATGTTGAATTGGGGAGTAGAAAGGTTACAAAAGTATCAAAAAATTAAAAGGAATTGAAATTTTAAAGTGAAAAGTCTTCTTTTCTTCTAACTTTTTACTTCTCATTTAAATTTTTTCTTCTTTTCTCCACTTGCGGAATTTGCACCTGTCCTCGATATTTGCACCCCTTTACCTGTGCTGGACTTGACTTGTCTCAACTCGAGACATGATTTGTTTTTTATTTTCCAAGTGTGACTGCCCCCAATGTGTTTGATTAACAACAGATTATTCGTGAAAACACCTTCATATAATTGGCGTTCAAGATGATAATTTATGGTGCCTGATATTATTGACGGAGACGCGCTATAGAAACACGCGAATAGCCAGCCCACAGCTCTGGCTCGCGGGTAATGGTGGCAAAGCGTCATCGCGCTGCGCTGGTGCCTGGCGCTAGCGCCAAAGCAGAGCAATGGCGCTTCTTTTATGTGGCGCCATTGGCGCTTGGCGCCACACCGACGAAAAGCGCCATGGCGCATTAGACGCTTGGCGCCGTTTTTTCGTGGCGCAGGGGACAAAACGCTTGGCGCTAGTGTCAAAGCAAAAAGCACTTCTGGCGCTTGGGTCATTTCCCTCTGGCGCTGGGGTCCGGAAAAGCGCTGGCGCTTAGTGCGAAAATAGTGGCGCTTTTTCCATCACTACTCGCGGGGTGTCAACGCCATGGCACTGTGCCACCACTGTTCGTATCATTTTATCTGATGATGACGTCACGGTGTAGTGTTTCGTTCAGAAAAATGCATGCATCCGCCGAGTATACCTAGGTATTTTTGTCTTTAAATATTTATCTATCTAATTCATAAATACATTTATTCGATTATTTGCGGTCGAGACTAACCGGAAAATATGAACGAGTGAGCCGAAGTCTTTTTCTGCGTAAATTCAATCCGCGATCGAATTTAACAAAGAACCCATAATCGCGGCCCGCACACTAGTTGACAAGTTGTGTTCAGTTACCTGCCCAAATTGCCAAAGGAAACATGTACCGCAGCAACGCCACCGAGTACGAAGAGAGCCATGGCACTTTTTTCTATGGCGATAGCTCAAAATTCGAAATTTTTAAAACGCAGTACGCAACTTGTCAACTGTGTGCGAGGTGGTGCGACAGCCAAAGATAAATAGTACCGCCCAAAGTTTCGATGTGTACTATTTATTGATTGGAGAAAAAAAATACACAAATGTCACGCTTGTAGAGTAAGCAGAGTAAAGCACCCTATCTGAAACATTTCAGCACAAGCATTGAAAATTTTATGTAAAAATATCTTTTAATCATGTCTTCAATCATAATTGTTTACAATTATGTGTAGTGTGCTTCTCTGAAGTGCACAGTTCGCCTGATCGGATCGACTTCAAGTACGCGATGACAAAAATGTTTATCCACAGTGAGTTACAATTGACGGAAATAAATGGCTGTGTACTCAGCTGGACACACACAAACACTTTCAGTATTCGAAAATGATAGACAAAACAATCTGATAATAAAATAGTTAGGCAGCAAAGAATTGAAAAAATAACATAGATAGTCATTTATGCAGAAACGCATCGATATTCAGTAATTTCCTACAACACATAAATGGATATAAAAATGCGTGTAAATAAATATATAAGGAAAACAGCCACCCTTGCTTGAAAAACAACAACAATTCATAAGCTTTGCAGCAAAATTTGATCGAACTTGTGAATCAGTGCCTCTGACTGGAAATGAGCTCGTGCTTCACAGCTTTCTCGTCAATATCACTCGTGTCGCTCGCCTGCGATGTTGGAACGCTTGTCAAAAGTGAACGAAATTCATAAGGCACCGTTCACAAAGCTTTTTTGTGTGACGACAAAAATTTCAGAGATATGCCTTGTGCGATGACTCAATGTTGATCAGCTGCGTTGCCTAGGATGACGTAGACCCGCTAGATATGTAAACCCGTTGTCATGTAGACCCGTAGCCATGAAGACCGGTAGTCGTGTAATTCTACCCGCTAGTCATGTATACCCACTAGTCATGTATGCCCATAATTGGGGGGGCGTACATGACTAGCGGGTTGGGGATTAGCGCAACTTTGGGGTACATGAATAGCGGGTTGGGGATTAGCGCAACTTTGGGGTACATGAATGGCGGGCGGTGGCAGGCGTACACAACCGGTGGGTTTAAATCAAATCCTCATCAAATCCAGCCATCACACATAAAACAAAAAATTATCCTTAGCACAGTATTTACATATCCATTACCCATCTCGACCACCCCCGAAATGTCCGGAGCAGCGGGACAGAGCCGCCCACTGACCTGTATCTGCATGAGACTGTCCAGCCCGAGGGCGGCCTTGAGCCCGCGCACGCTGCTCGCGTACAGCATGCGCTTGCGCACCGGCGCCGTGTCCGGGCAGCACTGCACGAACACCACCTTCTGGATGGTCGACGGCGTGTCCGTGCCCTGCGCGCGTGCAATGGCGCGTTGAGTCACGATTTCAAATCTATCCTATCATTGTTCGTGCGACGCGACACATTTGTCCAACCTCTTCTAACGTGCCACACACGCTGGATGTCAACTGTTTCAGTGTCAACCCGATTTTATGACACTGTAGGTCTCATGACAATTTTTAAGGGTACATGCGGCAATGTCGAAGAGGAATTAATATTGCCATGTGCATTTCAACACGGTTTCGCAACCCATGAACTAAAAATTTAGGAAAAACGGTCGGCCCAGTTGACATCCGGATGTCAACTGGGCCGACTGTTTTTCATAGTACCAGTTGGAATTTCCGGAGTCAAGTACCGTTAACGGCGATAAAAATCAACCATTCTTGTAAACTCAAACACTTACAAAATAGATGTCTGAGTTTCCCAAATTTCGATTTTGTACTAGTGGGTGGGTGGGCACAAACCTGTCGCTGGAAAGTAAACTCTACATCGACGCACGCGTAGCGGCACTCCTTGCCGTCGCCGATCATCTCTGTCATGTCCTGTGACGAATGAACACAAATTGTGAAATTGACGACTAGGTAATTTGACTGGTCATCAATCCACACATAGTTGTGTGACAGAGTTCAGACAAGATATAAACTTTGCAGAAAAGTTGCCATTTTATGTATTTACTTGTCAACCGCAATTACGCACCGCGCCAGCCAGGCGAAACGCAATAAAAATCTGTTGCATTGTAACAACTACCAACTGGCTAGCATTCCAAAAATCTCCAGAGATCTTCAATAAATATTTATATTTACCTCCGGTTATCCAGATTTGATATTTCACTCTGAGCAATTCTCTAATACTGCATCTCAAAAAACCACGAGACCAAACTGGTCGCAATGGCGCACCTGGACAAACTGATTGTAGGGGGTGCCCTTGATGGCCTTCTTCTCCACGATGATGGTCGTGTCGTCGGGGCTGATGCGGAAAATGATGTACGAGTACATCTTGCGGTTGTGCATGTCATCGTAGTCCTTCTTGCAGCCGGGGTCCACTTTCACGCCCGATGCCTGCGTTTGGGCACTTTTTTACACCCCCCAACCGGAAATAACGCGATGTGAAGCGGACCCCCGGGTAACGGTGGTAAACCTTCCGGAAAAATTTTTTTTGTCTAAAACGTATTTTCGAATTTTCGCCGAAAATAGTTTGCTATTTTCGAATTTTTTCCACTAATTTATAGCATTTTCGAAATTTACCGCCGAATTTTCAGCAGATCGACTTCCTAACTCAGACACATTGCACATTTACAGTCGGCCGCTAAGAATTGCTCCACGTGAAACGGATGTTTTCAATTGCTTTTGAATCGAGTTGCTTTGCTTTTGAATTTTTTTCAGAAAGCAGGTTTTCGCCAGTGTTTTTCTAGTGATAAAAACTTCAAAAAATTTGAATTGCGAATCAATTGCTTTTGAATTTTACGCTTCAAAATTTTACGCTTCAAAAATGTTGTGTTCTTTAGATATTGATTTCAGCGTTTGTAGTTCAGCGTGCAAAAACGTTCGAACGCTGAACGCAAAATTTCAGTGTGCGGTGCGCCACTAATGTGGTTGGTTCGTATTAATGGCCCCACGCTAGTGATGGAATGGCGCCATGGCGCTGGCGCCATTTGAGGGCGCCAAAGGGCGCCGCGCCATGGCGCTTGGCGCCCTTTTTCTGTGGCGCCTGGCGCCCACATTCTTAAAAAGGCGCCATGGCGCCCTTAGCGCTTGGCGCACTGCTTTAAAAGGGCGCCAGCAGGGTTTCAAGGTGAGTGCTGTGTGAATGAAAAAAATAATGAAAAATGCATCCGTGGATGGTCTAAACTTGCCAGAAAAATGGACGAAGTGGTGTGAAAATGGAAATCTTTCATCCAACGGTTCATCAGATGTGTCTGACAGATCAGAAGACAAGAATGATGAACCGTCGAATTTTCAAAATAATAAATAAACGGATTCAAATCGTTGCAATTCCGTTTTTTTCCATTTCAAGGAAACATTGATTGGAAAAGTATATTTGAAGTAAATGGATTGTTGTCAAATAACAATTTTCATTGTGTTTGAATTCGTTATGTGGATTTTATTAAAAAGTTTTTTGTTGCTAGTCTTGTTTTTTGTTCATTACATCCTGGAGAACGTGAATTAAGAAGTGAATGCATGTATTACGCTGCTGTAGAAACATTTTTAGCACACGTAGGGTGTTGTAAGCACTTATTTATCCTGGCGCCCTATTTTCCAAATGGCGCCATGGCGCCCTCTTTCCGTGGCGCCTGGCGCCCACTTTCCGAATGGCGCCCTTGGCTCTTGGCGCCCACTTTCCGAATGGCGCCTTTTTTTGGCGCTTTTCCATCACTACCCCACACACACACTAGTTGACATCGACACCAAATGTCAACTGGTTCCGATCCCAATTCAAAGCTTGCTGATGAGCCAACGAACGACGTTAAAATGCAAACTTTGAATTTGGATAAGAACCAGTTGACATTTGGTATCGATGTCAACTATTGTGTGGGGCCAATAAACCAGGATACACCAGGGGCCAGATTTAATTCTCCCTACAGATTTGTAGGGTAGGGCGTACGCCCGATAGATTTTTTAAAGTTTAGCCGCATCGACGCACATGCACCGAGAGCAAGGCGGTTTGTAAAATATACGAAACCATCCCTTAAAGTCGCCGATATTGCAATCTGACGTATATCACTGCAATTTTGGCACGGAAATCATGATTACGTCATTTCTTGGCCGTCTCCAATTCGTTTTTTATTTTATTTTGTCGGGCGGGTTACTCGCATAAGTCGCGCTTTTGTGTAGTCAGGTGGTCACTTTTTTAGTGTTCACTGCCTACAACCAAAAGCATGAGGGCAGCGACAAGAAAGAAATGCATGCACGAGCGTACAAAAGCGCGACTTATGCGAGTAACCCGCCCGACAAAATAAAAAAAAAACGAATTGGCAAACGTCCAAGAAATGACGAAATCGTGATTTCCGGGCCGAAATCAAAGCGATATACGTCATATTGCAATATTGGCGACCTTAAGGGATAGTTTCGTGTATTTTACGAACCGCCTTGCTCTCGGTGCATGTGCGTCGAAGCGGCTGAACTTTAAAAAATCGATCGGGCGTACGCCCTACCCTACGAATCTGTAGGAAGAATTAAATCTGGCCCCAGGGGCCAGTTCCGCAAGTGGAGAAGTAAAATGGCGAACGCGATGTGAGATCACTTATTAGCTTTTGCCATTTTACTTGCCATTTCACTTCGCCCTTACTCAGGCTTTGCCATTTTACGTCTCCCTTCTCCACTTGCGGAAATGGCACAAAAACGTGAACGGAAACGGCCACAATTAAAAGCCACTCCGCATCAGAACAACCCGCCGCCCAGCCGGCCCCCATCGAAACTAAAAGCATTCCCAGCCCAGAAACTTCTCACAGCCGGCAACCCCGAAACCCAACAGAAACAGACGCCCGCCAGAATGTCAATAAAACGGCAATAACAAAGCGAACATTTTACCTCTGCCCGCGTACAGTGGAAAGGGCGTATTTAACAACGTACGCCCAGAATGTGGCTTATTTAGTGCCCAGACGTAAATATGAATACAGACGCATTTGAGAACAGAAACAGAGAATGCTGCGAAATGGAAGGGCGGCAGCTGGGCGCTGGAGTTTGTTTTTGAGTTCCACACAGGGCGGCGGCGCCCACTCAGAGGCTTAAGGCTGTGTAAATACCGTAGCTCTTCTAATGGAAGGGCATACCTCGAATAGAACGACAGGTAGGTAAATATTGCGTTGGTAGTGTGCCAAAAAACAAACGTTAAAACAAATTGATGCTCTAATATTAAAATGTTGCTCAAGTTCATAAAAATAAGGCCGTGTTCAAATGAACAATCTGTGAAAAGTGGTGAAAAATAGAACGGCAGCCTCCAAAAACAACGGCAGTCTCTAATAGAACGGCATGTAAAAAAAGTTGACGAAAAAATAGAACGACGTTCTTCTATTTGACGAAATACGGTAACTGCTTAGGTAACACCTTTAGCAATTGCTTCGCAGGTGATATTGGGATAATAGCGCCGATTTTCAATATGAGAGTGGACGCATGGTTTTGAGTGTTATAAAAATGTCCCAGGAGTAATAATTAGTCAGGGTATTTTCCTTAACAATGCATTCATAAAGCGACGGTTGTAAACTCTGGCGCTACGCACTAGTCGACCGCCGGTCAGCTTAGCTGTCAACTGCAAAATCGGTTTTAGTTCGCGGGAAACTGCGACGTGTTTACAACAGATACTTCACGCAGCCAACTTTAGATGGTCAATTAGTTTAGTCACATGTTTCTGTATCAGTTAGTAATGCATCGGTTTATGTAATTATTATGTAGCACGGCAATTTCGAAAGAAAAATTCATCATTGAAACTTTAACAGAAGTGAAACGTGCGACATGTTACATTGCCAGTAAGTATATTTTTGCAAGACATGCAGACCGCAGAACAGGTGAAATCAATTTTTAGCTTAACAGTAATTTTTACTTACCGATAATAGTGAATGATTTAAGCTCTGACAAATACATATTGAGACACTAAATTTTAATCAAACAATTCGCCAGGTGCATTTTTAGGTATAATATATGTGTAGGTATGCTCTTGGAAAATCACAATTAAAGCCATCTAAAAAACAATTTGCTACCGTCACTTTCGTCCAGGTTTAAAAAGGCGGTGTCACTTTCGCACTGGTTTAACTATGAAAATTAATTGACCAGAACCGTTTCGCGAACAGAAATATTCACCGTACCGGAAATAATACGCTGGCAGGCTGCCAATTAGAGTGACAATGTGACAGCCTACAAGACAATGTTGAAATCCATGCCATTTATCATGGTTTGATGAAAAAATTACGAACCAACCAAATAAATTCTGATCAGTCACAACTCAATTCGTGGAAGATATGCTCATGCCTAAAAATGCATCTTTCACGTTGATATAAATAAATAACAAATCGCCGACAAGTATTGTAAGGGGTCCATTCAAGCAAATATAACGACGTATGCACATAGGAAGCACTAAAACGTTTGGTCACAAACGCCACTGGCAGTGGGATGTTTTTCGAACTCATACATCACACTGCAACAATGGCGACCCCCACACTAGTTGACACCTGTGTCAATTGGTCTGCGTCAACTCAGATTTCGGTATCACGCATCACCAGAGCGATCTTCCAATGCACTTGCCGAAATATTTATTTTTCAAACATTGTTGCATGTGCATTTCGCGATCGCTCTGCGACACGTGACGACGAAATCTGAGTTGACACAGACCAGTTGACTGACACACATGTGTCAACTGGTTGTGGGCCGCCAATGGCGCCAAATTGGGTTAAAATTTGGAAAATGGAGCATCGTGCGGTGTGACAAAACGCAACCCATATCGTGTTTCGATCGTTCCATCTTGATACATAACTGGAGCTTCCCCAGAACTTGCCGACACACATTTATTCACGCTTACATAACGCTTATAAATAAAAAATTTGATTAAATATGTACCGATCCTTGCAACGTCTCATCAGAAATTTGAAAGCTGAAGAATAAACAACCGGTTTTGACAGACTTTGAACCCATGAGGGTAAATTGCAGGTAAATATGGTGCACCCATAATAGTGGAATTTTGCAAACTACAGGATGTGTGATTTTGTCAGATCAGTAAACATACAGACTGCGCGCAAAATTGGCCCTGTGGACACTAGTTTTCACACGAAATTTCGAAAACTCATAAATGGGCTTTAAACGTGTTGACTTTTCCACAATGTGTCATTTTTAATTTCCGTCAACTGCAGTTGACGGCCATTTCGTTGTAGAAAACTCAAATGCGTTCTAAGCTGATTTGTGAGTTTTTGAAATTTCGTGTGAAAACTAGTGTGTGAAGGCACAATGGCTCTACACACACTAGTTTTCACCGTGACTCGTGTGAAAACTGAAATGGCGACATGGCGGCATTCAGCCTACTCTTATCGAATGCTATATGTGTTTTTGTTTTCAAATTCTCAGACTTTAACTTTCATTAACTTAATTTCAAATTCAATTAAAATCAAATCATTCAACCGTATTCATTAATTTGTATTTGAAAAAATTTCAGTTTTCACACGAAGTCACGGTGAAAACTAGTGTGTGTAGGCACAATGGTGCTGCAATTTTACATGGAAAAACTCAGCAATGAAGGGCAGCCCTCACGATAATGTCTTTTGACGCAACACCGGGCAGAAAACATAGCAAACCGTTTCCGCATCTGACGAAATCACACTGAACAGTGCACGCGGCATGCGGTAAATATAAGTTGGATACAGGGCAAACACGTTAGACAATCCGGCCAAAACAAAAGAGCGAAGTGCTCACAAACGGCAGAACAAATTGATGGACGGAAGTGATTCAAAACGCTTTTTGAACATAAAATGGCATACAGCCTAGTTTTCCACCGAAATATAAAAAACGGAAATTTCCAAAAATTCATAGATCGGCTTTGAACATCTGAGTCCACAGGAATGAGGTGTCCATCGCGTCAACTGCAGTGGACGGATGTTAAAAACTACTCATTTCGGGAAACCAAAAAGCTTTTAAAGTTGCCGTATGAGATTTCCAAAGCTTTTGATATTTCATGTAGAAAACTAGCGTGTGAAGGAGGAAGGAACAATACTAAAATAATAAAAAGTCCCCATGCGCAGAACCACTTCCATCCATCAACAAAAAAATACTCGCACCTCAGAGCAGTCAAAACCTGCGCATCAAATCAGAACCTACACTCCGCCAAAAACGAACAAACAGACGCGTCGCGGCTAAAACGAATACTTTTCGGCCAATTTCCCGAGAAGTTCCCTGTGCGCCATTTCAGATTCATCTGAAACTTGAAATTGGAGGATTTTGCCTGTTCCCAGTGAAGCTTTGATGGCGCTCGCAGAGGAGGCGTACACCATCTTTTTCTTGATCGAAGCCCCGTCTGGGCACCTGGAAAAAGGAGGGGCTTAGTGTGATGGGCGTCACACGATTTTCTGATTTTTTTCGTTGATAGCAGTCACACACGTGTAATTACATCAATTACAGCGTACTTACATTTTTGGGCATCAAACTGGAGTGTGATTGAGCAGGAAGTTACAAAGAATGCAAAATCGAAACAGGGTGCCCTTCTGTGCAGTTGCAACTTGATCATTTTTCGAGTAAACGTAAATACGTTTTAACAACGTTTTCAGAAGGTACAAGTAGGGTTCAAACGGTATTGACTTTTTGAGTTTTCGCGACCGGGATTGACGTCTCGGGATTAGTTTTTTTTGTAATTTCGGGATCGGGATTGGGGTTTCGGGATCGGGATCGGGATTGGCATTTTATCGGGATCGGAATTGGCATTTTGAAAAGGTTCTAATGTACATGTTTTCCCCCTTATATTTAGACAAAACAGGCCTAAAACCACATCTGAATGCCATAAAAGTGGCATATAGTGGACAATGGAGGTTTCCATTCACATTTATCAGTGCAAAAATGGCATGTAATAAAGTTGAGCATTATTTCCGGGATCGGGATTGAATAGTTATTCTCAGGATCGGGATTTGAAAATTTTCGGGACCGGTATCGGGTTTCGTCTTTTCAAATTTCGGGATTTGAGGTTTGGGGTCGGGATCGCTGAATCCCGGAAAGTTTCGGGAGTCGGGATCCCGTTTGAACCGTAGGCACAAGCGGCCAGGAGGCACGTCACAGTAATCTCGTTTGTACCCACCAACAGTCGCAAGAGCGAGAAATCACACTCACAGTTGAATGAATACAATCTTGTCCATCTTAGTCGATCCGGCGCCCTCCCTTTGCCCGGTGAACTTGAAATCGAACACTGCATAGCGACAGTCGGCGAAGTTGTCCGTCAACTGAATTTGAGATAATTTTTAACAATTAAAAAATAAAATTTCAGACTTCAAGGTAGGGCTGGAAGGGATTCTACCTGGTATACCCGGCGGACCGTAAAGTATGCGTCCAAAATGCTATGTCTTAGTCGATAACGCGCGAGCAGAATACTTATGTACGCACATTCACAAACAGAAAAATATTTTCAAAAAAACGGGTTCAGGTACGACAAACAAGTTTCGTTCCTAAATATTTTTTCTTTTTTAAACCATTTTTTTTATTAACGATGACGTCATGATGGAGTGTTTTATCCACAAAAACGCATAGCGTGCGGTCCGTCGAGTATACTAGGGTTCAACGGGAGAGCTATTTGTACAATGAGACCGGCGAATGGGGGGTGGGGGGCTCAATGTAAGTACAATTTTAAGGGGGTGGTGGGGCTGAGCACCCCCTTATTCAGAGCCCCAAACCCCTGGATACGTTCCCTGTCCAGCATCAACCGGACGAAGGGCCTTGGAACCGGGATCACCCAACACTCACCTCGCGCAGTGTGTCCACAAATTCTCCGTAGGCCGATTTTGAATTGTCTCCGTAATCGTCGGTTCCGGCGCACCCCATCTCGTCAGTTTTGACCGCCTTCTCCACTATGACCTCCTTGTCCTGCAAATGGGAACACAAATTGAAATCAAAGCGCTGTTCTTAAAATTTGTTGGCATCAACCCAAGTAAAGTGCCGAACAGATAGGTATTCCCCCACGGTGAATATTTGAAATTCGGGTACACAAAGATTTCCATAGCCCCAGGTTATTCATGAACAATAGCTGTGCTGGGGTGCTCGAAGTCTTTTTTACAGGTTCTTTAAAAGAGACCTTAAAAATGTCTGGCAAATTTCCGGTGCAAGTGCCAAATTTTTACAAAAACAGTTGCCTACCCAAAGGGTTGTCACAGATCTAGGAGAAATTTCTGTCTTAACAAGGGTTGCACGAGGGTGGAAACAAGCAACCAGTTTCCATCTTTCCAATATCAATTTGGGTAACAAAAAACGGTCCCACACATTGAAACCGAAAAATAAATCACGCAGAACCACCCCCCCACCCCCCCCTCCGATAAAAGAGCCACACAAACCTCAATCTTGAAAATGATGTATCTGTACTCCTTCCTACCCTCGGCCATTTTCTGGAAGGTCGCCTGGCACTCGGGATTGACCAAAACGCCGCTTGAAGACTGAATATCACGGCAAGGCGAAAACGCAGTTAATGTGAGGTGTGATAAGTTGCGTATTGGATGAGTGTAGGGTTGTATTGATGTATTTATGAGTCACACACGGCAGAATTTTTGGTTAGCACGACAAACCGATTAGAATCATGGATGCAATGCTTGCGTCGCAATACTTAATGCGAATTCCGAATAAAATTTTACAAACGCCATGCTCAGACATGGCGATGTTAAAAATTGTAATGTGAATATACTTGGCGCATTGACAAAACCTGAGCTACACACAGGGTAACTTCTGTACCCGATATTGAATATTTTGCGGAATTGGCAAAGTTCCAACGAAATTTTCCGCATTGTTTGCAACGCTGGCCCCACCCGGCAAATCAGGAAAAACTGTGCGCAGCGGTTAATGCATTTATGATTGCGCAACACATTTCACCATTCTGTCGATATGTGATACACCTGGTATAGTGTTTCGACAGTGCCAGGGTTGCACATATAATCTTTGACACATTTAATAATGAATGAAATGAACTACACATGAAAATCCCACTAATGCACATAGTAAGGAGCATTGGCAGTGAGGCGGTCCCAGCTATGAAAAATCTATTCACACAATTCCGTTCGCTATACGTCGGCGCAAATCTGGCAAACCAACCATTTTGGAGACGAAATTTGGAACGAGATTTCGAACGGATATCGAACGGCTACAAACAGCTTCACGCAGCGGAGTAGAAAACAATTTAATCTTCTGCGAAATGTCGAAAATATTTTTTTATTCAAAATAATGCAAAAAATCAGTGCTGATTGAAACAATACAATCAAAATGAAGTCAAAATGATAAACTGAAGGCACTAGTGGCTGCCCACGCAAAGCAGAATGTTGTTGTTTCCCTTAAATATGCAGAGAAAACGTGACTCAGACAGAATGTCACAGGAGGAACAACTGTTACCCAGCGCCACTTGTGATTCACTGGATGACGACAGTTTTGGATACTCTGGCACTTTGCCAACTTTCTGGAACTGGACCTTCTGGATATTCTGGCTCTTTGGTCAGACACTTGATAAACGTAAAAATCGCAAGAATATCATACAAAAGTCAGGCATATTCTATTTTAATACGGTGACTTGCATTTTTAAGCGATATGCTCCGACGAAATCTGATTGATACGACACAATTTTTGATATTTATGATTTATCCAAACGACATAAGCTACAATATTTGCTTACAAAATCCGCAAAACTGCCCAATTTGTTCTGAATTCTACTCAATGGTAATTGGTTTCCGGTCACAAATCGTGACGCAAGCTCCGCCCACATTGAGAATTATTTTTTCGTAAATGCGGAGGATTCAGCGCGGATTGTGTCGAAAAAGTATGAAGTTTATTCACCAGAAATTGGTTATATTCACGCAAAAATTTTGGTGTGCGTGGAAAAGTCCTTCATTGAGTCGCAAAAAACAACGCAAAAATGTTTGTAAATGCTGAACGTAACTTTCTTGATAGTTATGTTACGGCAATTGCATAAATTACCCGAAAAAGTGAAAACAGCGAACAAAATTTAAAATATGACATACAAAAAGTCACGTCTTACCATCCTTGATGTCGAACGATGATCGCTTTTTTGTGAGAAAAACTGTCATCTGATTTCGCCGCCATTCTCACACAAAACAAGTTTTATTTCGTGTTGTTTCGCAAACCGACTTATCCTGTATCATATTTTCTTCCATGATATTTCTTATTTTAATTGGCTTTAACAACATGGCGATAAAAGAAAACGCAAAGGACACCTTCACTCTGATGTTGATCTGTATTTTCAACAATAACAAGCTATCGCCATAGAAACGACAAAGTAAAGATAGGTATATATTAAAAGGCTGTAAAGCCCCCAGTATGCATCAATATTAACACTCTGTATTTCTTACAGAGCACATTTCCACTGGTGAAGAAGTAAGACTCATAAAACACATAGGTAAAACAAATATTAAAGAAATTTATTGAAAACTATGTTTTGAAAGTGTGTGCAGGTGTGGCCATAGTGGCCGGATTTTTTAGTGTAGTAAAGTTGATGGATAGGCGCCAGTGATGTAAAAGCACCATGGCCTGGAGCCTGGCGCTACCGCCAAAGCAAAAAGCGCCATGGCGCGTTTGGCGCTTGGCGCTACCTTGCTGTGGCGCTTTTGGCGCTTGATGCCATGCACATGAAAAGAGACATGACCCTTAGCGCTATTTTTGTACTGCGCCAGGAACAAAATGACTGGCACTGGCGCTTGGGCCAAAGAAAAAAGCGCCATTTCGCTTCTAGTGCTTGGCGCCATTTTGATCTCGTGTCTTTGCTTGGCGCTTGGCGATGTGGGTCAGAAAAGCGCCATGGCGCTTCCAGTGGTTGGGCCAAAGTCATGGCGCTTTTTACGTTACCATTAGGCACTACGCGTCAACTGATTTCCATGTCAGATTTTAGTTGACATCGCAGGCAATTTTTAAGTGAACATTAGGTAAGTTTAAGGGTGGTAAAAAATGTACATTTGAACTGACGATGGCAAACCCGCTGGAAAAGTGTTGAAATTTTTACTGTTTATCTTTTTTTCTCCATCAATAATTCGACAATCGTTCCGCGACCATCGCAACTAGAATCTGAGTTGACCAAGTTCACACACGATATCATTGTCAACTAGTGTGCGTAGAGCCAGACGTACTTTTAGTGACTATAACTACAGCATGGAGCATAGCTTGACTAATTATATACATGTTCAAACCCAGCAGACAAAAACACACACCTTCATTCAATTAGTAAACATACCATATTGGAACAACATCGATGTAGCCATGTTTTAGCCAGTTTGACGCCAACAACATAACATACCTATTCAAAAATGATCTGGACTTTCGCTGTTTTGTTCATTGTGGCAGAAGTTTGCATTCGGCCATTGAAAGCGCAATTCACAAACCAAGGCAAGTCGGGGAGGGGATAGAAATCAAGAACATTACTTACAGTATTTCTTCTAATAGAATGGAATACCTCCATTAGAAAGTCACCTCCAATAGAACGGCAGGTAAAAAATATGAAAAATCAGAACGGTAATGACGTCATCACCACATTTCTGCCAGTTCATGTCATTGTCATTATACCTCAGGGCATAGCCGACGCAGCACACAAGCCCTAGGTTATGGTTATGGGTTATGTGCTGTGACGGCGATATGCCCTTGATGGCAATGTACAGAATAACCAGGGCGCTCGTGTTCTATACTATACTAGAGGCGCGGGTTCGATTCCTAATTCTGGCTGTGCAAATTTTGCACTCTTTCTTTACGGTAGCCCAACAGTCTAATAGAGCAAATTGGATTTGTATCCAGCAATGGAAATAGATGCTGCAAAGTACACATTTCTGTACAAATATACCTACCGTATTTCCTCGAAATGGTAAATGGAATAAAATGGAAAATTGAAGAAAGAAATAAAAATAAAATGGAAAATTGAAGAATAAAATAAAAATAAAATACAATTTTTATACAATTTTACTACAATTTTAGTAAAAAGAATAATACTAAAACCAACCCTGGACGTGACACAGTCTTTGTTTTTGAACATATATTCCGCATTGCCAGATCACAAACCGCAGTTTTGGCATGTACATTCTCTGTACACGCAATTTGGGGGGGGGGGTCGAGGGGGTGGGTAATTATTTCATAGTCGCCATTTTGAGGAGGGGGGGGGGTATTTCGAGGAAACACGGTAGTTATCAATGCTGCCTCAACGGTCAGACTTATCGTCCCGCTTCGGCCCTCCGCAATGCGCCGTGGGCGAGTTCTGGTGTGGGCAAAACGAAGGCTGCATCGATAGGCATCGCTTCCACGACTGTGTTGCCGACTGCGCAGACGGCTCTGATGAAGGTTGTTCGGGGTGTTTTTGGGCGTTGTACACTTTGAATTGTGACAAGTCGTATAACTAGAACGCTACCATAATTTGATGAATAAGGTAATGTGAATTTTTTTCCACGAAATTCATCCAAAGTGGAAGCAATGTGTTCTGATGAGAACACTTTTTATGTCTGTTCATTTTTTCAGATGGGATATGGTAAATTTCATTGTAAGGTGTACAATGAGTAGACTATAGAAACCAACATACGCGTTTAATTCGTCAGCTTGCTGGGAAGACCTCCAGCCGTGCGACGGCTGCAAGTGCGTGGCGCAGAGCGAAATGCCTATAAAATGCATGACCATATCCAGTGAGTCGCAGTAATGGTGCGATTACAGCTCGGGCGTAAAATTGACTGGGCGTAAAATTGATTTTGGGCGTAAAAATGATTACAGATGAATGGATAAAGATAGGACATTGTTATTTCAGTCAAAGAAAGCTTAAATGCAGACGTTTCTTGTGTCCAAAGCTCATGAGTTTATTTTAATTGTACTGGGAGTTATGAATTTTAGCACAATTTTGTCAATTATGCGCTGTAAGTTGCGTAAAATTAAGGCGTAAAATTAGAAAAATTTTTAGCCAAAATTCATAACTTCTAGTACAATCAAAATAAACTGATGAGCTTTGGACACAAGCAACATCTGCATGTGTGCTTTCTTTGACTGAAATTACAACGCCATATCTTTATCCATTCTTTGATTTTACGCCCAAAAATCAATTTTATGCCTGGTCTATTTTACACCCGAGCTGTGATCGCAGCATAAAAAAAGTGAATAAAAAACGCAGCATAAAAAACGGAAATAAGTGGGCAGAGTTGCGAAAGTGTATTTACACTTACCCGAAATACCCGGGTAAATGGGTATTTATATTTACACTTACACTTACACTTTCGTAAAATACCCATACACTTTTTTTACACTTTCCTGAGCAAAATACCCGGGTACAGAAAGTGTATTTTTTCTTTCAGATGGCCCTGTTTTATGCTTTTGAGAAAGCATAAAATAGGGCCATGTACAAAAAATAACTGCACAGTGCACACATGCAGTTATCCATTGAGATGTAGATAATATGGCAAATGTACAAACTAGCCTTTGATCTCCTCTCCAGCCTCTCTCCTTTGTTTCATCATACTTTTGCAAAAAGGACAAGATCAACGGAAATTCACCAGCTGGACACAGAGTCAACTTTTGTATTGACATTTGTTGCATGTCCATTCTTGCATTTAAGCAGTGTGTATTGCATTGCTTAATCAGTAAAATATCAACACGGAAAGAGTGCCATTATTAGGGAACTTCATACCACTACAGTATTTGTTACACATTTGTCTGAAATGTTTCATAAAAGGCAGTAAAATGTGAAATAATGCATGAAAATGACAAATAAATTGATCTTAGGTGAAAACGGTGGTGTTTTCTAATACTCAACAGTGAGAGCTCTTTCTAAAAAAAATTTTACACTTACACTTTTTTTTACACTTTCCTAGGTATTTTTAAAATACCTTACACTTTTGGTATCCATACTCAAAATTTGGAAAGTGTTTTTTCACTTACACTTACACTTTCCAAAAATACCGGTATTTCAACAACTCTGTGTGGGTACTTGAATGTTGAACTGGCATACATTTCCACAATCCACAGACCCACTAAGAAAACTGTGCATAGTGGGCGGCAGCACCCCAGCGTTTTACTGCAAGAACAGGGTGTGCACCTACCAGAAGAACATCGGCAATGGGTTCAATGACTGTGGAGATTACAGCGATGAGAGTGCGCTGACATTTCTCATTCCTGACTGCTTAATGAAGCTTTTGAATCCCTATTATCCAACTGCAGCATCGTGTGGAGATTCTGGCATTGCGCCAGCGCTCGGCCAACAGATCAACGTGAAATTCAGGCCTGCCCAGTGCGCCGCTCACTTGCAGTGCAGGTGAGAAGTGAATTGAGGAGTGACAAGTAAACTGAGAAGGTGAAAAGTGAAATGAGTAGGTGAAAACTGAAATTAGAAAGTGAAAAGTGAAATGAGAAGGTGAAAAGTGAAATGAGTAGGTGAAAACTGAAATTAGAAAGTGAAAAGTGAAATGAGAAGGTGAAAAGTGAAATGAGTAGGTGGAAATCAATCTGGTCAGGGATGATAGAAATTCAGTTAACCCAATTAATGATATTTGTATTTTGTAGGTATCTCACAATAGTCAATGATTTTAGAGATAAAATCTGGGGGTTTTTAACTGCCAAGTGCTGTGTGCCGTGTGCCTTATGCCGTGTGCAGGGTTGGCAAAATCTCAGAAAAGAATAAAAATAAGATAAAATGGAAAATTGAAGAATAAAATAAAAAAAATAAAATGGAAAATTTCAAAATAAAAATACAAATCGTATAAAAATTCGAATTTTTGTAAATTTTTTGGTAAAATTGTATAAAAATTCATATTTTTTTGTAAATTTTTTTTCTGTTGTTTATAGTTCAACCTGTTCATTTGCGGATCTGGGGCAGTCCCAAGACATGTAAAGTGTCAAAATGTCATATGAAATGGAATGGAAAGTGTCAATTTTCATGAAAATGTTGAGTAAAGTGTCAATTGTCATGACAAATATAAATTAAAGTGGAAACTGTAAAGCAAATTGTATCCAAATCTTGTTGTTTTTGTAACCAAATCTTATGTGAACATTTGGATACAAAAATATAAGATTTGGATACCAAAATATAACGTTTGGATACCAAAACATAAGATTCCGATACACAATTTACACTCTGCACGACATTGGTCATGACAATTTTACTTTGCTTGACATTTGAGATGCCAATTGACTCTTTACTACATTTGTCATGACAATTGACACTTTGCATGATGTTTTACAAATGCGCCCAGCACACGCCAGTAATCCTTCTACAAAAAATGCCATCCATTCTTATCGATAATTGTAACTTAACACTTGCAACTAGCTAACAATACCTACTGCATGCAACTTTTGCAAAGTAATGGAAAAATTTGTCACACGTTTTTCATGTTTAGGTCTAATTATCACATTTTTCTGACCGTGCATGCAAGATTCTGATTTTTTGTAAAATTTCTGTAAAATTTTTGTAAAATGGTCCATTTTATTATTATTTTGGAATAAAATAAAATAAAATGAATCAAGAATAAAATTAAAATAAAATACATTTTTATACAATTTTTATACAATTTGTATACAAATGATTTTTATAAAACCAACCCTGGCCGTGTGCTTAAGAACAGAATACTACTGAACCAGCTCAAGTAAAACAAAAGCCCAGAGGAGGGTGGGGTCTGCTAGTTCACGATGTGTCACTCGCAGTAAATATTGTTTCAACTAGACACGTCACTGCGCAGACACGATATCCAGGAACAGCGGGCCAAGTGCATCTGCCAGAAACCGGGCACAATTGACAATGGAAAAAACTGCAGTTCGGCCACACAGAGTACATTCCACAATTCATCTTCCACACGCTCACAAAACCGTTTCATCATTCCACATTCCCGCAGGTGCACCCACATCCACCCAAGCGACAGCTCTGGTGCCAGTTCCGCAAAATTAGAAATGAGGCGTGAAATGGCAAAGGCGTAGTAAAAGCGCAAAGGCGAAGTGAAATGGCAAGAGAATTGGCAACTTGCCGTTTCACTTCGCCTTTGCGCTCTTACTTCGCCTTTGCCATTTCACTTCTCACTTCTCATTTTGCGGAACTGGGCCCTGGACAACTTCCTGTCCGACCCAAACAACCACGGTCTCAGTTTGACCAGACGCTGCGACGGCAGCGTGCCCACGTGGCAAACTGAAGGTACTAAAAGTTTCGCGCTGCTCATGGATGTTGGCATGACCATGGGTCCACATTTGCCAGAGGTGGCCACTTCTGTGGCTGAGGTGACATTTTTGGACTTTGTCCAAAAACTGAGACTATTTTGATCGTTGATTTGTACGCAGGTTATGTTCAAGTGGACAGAAGCTCATGCTAATTTCTTGAATGAATTTTATTTTGTGCCATTTGAGAATGGTAAGTGAACATGCTGACATTGACTTGTGACAAGTTGTTTGATAAGACTTGGAAAAGCGCCTTACTGTTGGCATATTTTTTACACAGACCTCAAAGTACAAAAGAGCATTCCATTGAGTATCTACAGTGTGTATCAGTTGTACGACGCCGTAGCAAGATACCCAAAAGCGCTGCGAGTTGGTAGCACCTGTGACAGAGCGGTCAGTTTTGTATTTTTCCCGTTTTGCATAATGATTTGTGCAGATAATGGGAAGGAATCGTTGGAAGGATACTGACAGTGTAAAATTCTACAGATCGAGAAAATTCCTCAAATGCAGATATTTGAGTCGATATCATTCGCGCTGGCCACATCGACCAAGGAGGGTGTGATAACCCTGCTGACCAATGGCCGAGCGTCACAGACAGATTTGATAACGGCTGAATCGGTGATCAGTGATGCAATCAAGAAATCTGTCAGGGTTTGTTCTGGGGCCAGTTCCTGCAACTCCAGTAAAAGGCAGTGTGGAATGTTCATGCTAAGGGGTCAAAAGTCGTGTAAAATGTCACAAAGATGGCAAACAACCAGTAAAAATGAAGAAAATGTAACATTTTACATTCTGACATTCAGCTTAACATTTTATATTCTACAGGGTGTTTTACAGGATCTTGGAGTGCCACCTGAGTACAGTATGCGGTTACAATAAATACACACACCCTTCCCACAACCAGGTGAACATAGTCCTCCTAGACTACGAGTGCTTCTGTGCCTGCATCACCAATAACCAGCATCCAGGAACGATAAACGCCCTGCGACGTTTGTCCACGGTGACCAAAGGAGTGATGCTGGAGTTGGGACCCGCTGCTTTTGATTCCACACTTGGCAGTGTGATTCAAATGAAACAGGTGAATTTGGAGTTTTAATTTACGGTGGCTGTTTGTGCTGGTGCCAGTCACAGACCCTGTAAAATGCCCCCTGGACACGCTTCAGAATGATTCAGTCCTGTTTGATTTGGGTCCGTATAGGCTCCTCCCCCAAAGTGAATAAAGATGTCAGTAAATACTTCAAAAATATCATGGGAAATGTAAAGATATTACCACCTATATTAGTCATTTAGGTAATTATATATGTGTGCACAAAAACACTAAATGTGCAGATCAGACAGGATTGATATGATGTGTGTAGTGTTGTAATCATTTGAGAGAAAAAAATTGTTGGGATAATGTGCAGTCCACTTTTTAGCACAGAATCATATTTTTATAATTGCATTCGGTATAAATACGTCTAATTGTCACACCAATAATTGCAAACAGGTATTCAGTCTGATCATGAACGATCTGCTGTCCACAAACATCGTATATCGTCAATTGGAACCAGGAAAAACGTCCGTTCAAATGGACGTCTCATTGGACGCGTGCATCGACACGGTCAGCGCGCTCGCAGTGGGCGGAGACTCTGTGCTTTTGGACCACGAAGTAGTGCTGCCGCAGCCAGGTGAGCTGTTTTGGGCGAGGGTTACCTACTGCTTTTCTTCACGTTGAACGGCGTGCCTATTGCCTCACACATGATGCTGGCACGAAAAGGGTCTGGATTTTTTTGTCTTGACATCGTTTTGATTTTTTTGATGTGAAAAGACGATAAAAATGATAGAACTGGGAAAATGGCAAAAATGTGCAGAATATAGGATTCTGCTAGAAGAAATACGGTAGTTTCGTTTCCAGATATAGTAAGTACACCAAAAATCCAATGGCCAATAATTTTCACTACAACGTTACTCGAAAACGAATCGCACACATTCACCAGGAAGCGGGCTGACAACGGACCAGCCATTCAGCTGGCCGCAGACCAAACTGACAACTATACAGCCCAGTGCCACAGGTTCGCGTTTTACTCTTCTGTGTTGCCCAAGGGGGTGTCGCAAATGTGGGTGGGTGCTGACTGTACCTGCAGCGGTAGTTTGAGGGTAGCCATCAGCCCATTGAGATGGGTTACTGTGAATCTAAGGGGTAGTTTGGGCTGTAGCAGAATTGCTGACAAAAATAAGTGGAATTATGCCCATGTAATGTTGTACAGCGGTGCGTTTTTTATTAAATAGGTAGTTTGACCGAAATTTTTGCATCTATCCAAACGTCGTTTTTCTGGCTGCTAGTATTGTATTAATATACCTAATTTTCTTTCAAGCACTCAAAAAATGTCAAAAACTCTACAGGTAGCGCGGCACGTGTTCGCTTTACCGGCACGGCAGCACAGAGCAGCAAATCAAGTCAACCATTACTTTTGAGGGTGGCTACATCTGGATATCCCGTTTTCAGAGCAGAGTTCACACCCGATGTTACTGCCACTGAGAGGGTGCTCAGGGATGACCCCTGGTTCGGTATGTGTTTTTGTGATGGGCAGGGATGCAATCTACCTAAAATACTTATTATACGATGCTAATTGTGGTTTTGAACACAGTATCAATTGTGCACACAAAAAGACATCTTTGTTATGAACGAACATTGCAGGTGTAGCAGAGACACTTATTCTGTCTTATGAAGCTGGCAATACTCAGGGACAGGTACGTAGTACTGTTAATTCCATTGTTTTCCGTTTTTATGTTTGCATTTGAAAAAATTGTCTTGCAGAATTCAGCCACAGGTCCCATTACGGTTGAGAGGATTCGTATCACCGATGATCAAGGTGAAATTATATATAATGGTGCGCCGAATAAAGGACTGGATCAGTATTTGGCACAGGGCCAATATGCAATCGGACCACTCCAGTTTTCCTGCAACCCAATGACTATCGCTGTATGCACATCAATATTGCCAACTGCGACTACCATATTTCCTCGAATTGACCCGCCCCTCAAATCAAAAAAGGGTAAACGAAATGCAGAGCCCTACCTCTTGCGAGGTTACGCTCCTCTCACCTTCCTGACAACTCTTGTCACATCGCACTATGTAAACACTTTCTAATCAATATATCACATTGCCGACGATGTGCATGACATAGCCCTTTAATTGACCCCCTCGAAAAGCCCCCAGATCTGAGCGAGCTAGGGAAATGATAACTCCCCCTAGAAATACCCCCATCTTAATTGGGTGTTAAGATAATATTAATGGCAGATGTTGATGGGTGATCCATGTAAAGCATCACATATGTTAAAAACAATAACTTAGTCGTATTAGGAGAAGGCTTACCTATACCATATATACGCTTATATTTATATGCCTATAGAGTCATACATGCTTATATTTACATCTCTGTATTTGTTAAATTTTTATACACCTGTGTGGAAAATTGTGTGTGAGTGTGGAAAATTTCGAAAAAAATCCTGGCGAAATAATAGACCCTTTCGAATAAACCCTCACCTCGAATTACCCCTCACCTCAAAATTTGCTGGCGAAAAAATAAACCGCCTGGGAGGCATCTCGAGGAAATACGGCGGTCAAAACAAAGTTCCAACAAACACAACACACGTACAGGTGTACGGTTCCAACTCGCTGAACCAAGTGTTCGCCAGGACCGTAGCTACCACAACTTCAGTGGTGCAAGCGGAGCAGCCCTTGGACTCGGGCACATGCCTCGACGGTGACCAGTTCCACTGCGGCAACCAGCTGTGCGTCGACACCCTGGCCAGGTACGATTGTCGGGTGGATTGTCCCGATGGCATGGATGAAGGTGCGTCACCAGAGAGTTGATTCACTGTTGTTAAAATGTACTTATATTTACTCGAAAAATACATATACTCGAGTACTGGGTAAATGATTACATTTATTATACATGTAAATAGTTTTAAAAGGTACCTGTACTCAACTGTATGCATACTTCTGCAAAGTAGGTACACGTGTAAGAAGAATTTATTTCATAAATATACTCGGCGTACGTGATACTCTGCCCTCGCACTGATTTATGTCTCGTGTTGGAAGCGTGCCACGTGCCAGTAACGATGGCAAAAAAAGATTCGAAAATTCGAAAATATTTTCGAATTTTCGAATTTTTTCATAATTTTCGAATTTTTATTCCACCCCTGGAAAAAACACTTAAAAATCTATTTATTTTTCAAAAAATTCGAAAATTCAAAAATTCGAAAATAGTTTTCGAATTTTTCAGGGAATTCAAGGTCTATCTATTCAACAAAAAGCTATCTTATGTTCAGCGTGATAAATAAAGCGACAATTGATATGCGGTGGGCCTGAAAAAGTTTAATGTAACGAAAAAAAACAACATTAAAAAACATTGAAATGGCATCCGCGGCGGCAGCGGCGGACTCCATCTATTTATGACATCTATTTAGGAATGCAGGGAGCCGCCCAAACAATTAGAACCGCGGCGCTCTACTTCCGCGGATAGAGACTCCGGTCTAGTGATGTGAAAAGCGCCAGAACTTTGGCGCCAAGCGCCAAAAGCGCCATGGCGCTTTTCCGACCCCTAGCGCCAAGCGCCAATGGCGCCAGAGCAAAATGGCGCCAAGCGCCAGAAGCGCCATGGCGCTTTTTGCTTTGGCGCTAGCGCCAAGCGCCAGCGCCAGGCATTTTGTTCCTGGCGCCGGTCAAAAATGGCGCCAAGCGCCAAAAGCGCCATGGCGCTTTTCATGGGCGTGGCGCCAAACGCCAATGGCGCCACAGCAACATAGCGCCAAGCGCCAAAAGCGCGATGGCGCTTTTGGCTTTGGCGCTAGCGCCAGGCGCCAGCGCCATGGCGCCTTTACATCACTACTCCGGTCCATCAAAAAATCGCTTGCGGGTCTTCCGAGGGGCAGTCACACAAACGTTTTTGGAATGCATTCTGCCCCAGTGAAAATGGTGCAAACTGATCCATATAAGTGTTTCTACCATTTGTCATGTTAAAGTGAAGTGACATTGTCATGTCACGCTTCACTTACAGTGAAATTAAGGTTAAAAAGGGGCTCCAAACATGAAAACAGTCCAAATACTGTGTTTTAAGCTTCAAATTCAATCTTTTTCTAAAAAAATTCGAAAATTGCCAAAAAAGATTCGAAAATTCGGAAATTTGAAAATTAAATTCGAAATTCGAAAATTAATTTGGGAAAAAATTCGAAAATTCGAAAATTCATTTTAGAAAAAACACTTAAAAATTTAAATACTTTTTTCTGGGAGGTTTGCCATCGTTACGTGCCAGTCATTATTAAATCATGCAATTTCCGTAAAAATATGAAAAAAATTCATCGATGTGAATATGTTAATGAATAACATTATAACAACTATCAATTTTGTCATCTTTTTATAAAACTGGGACGCGTTAACCATCGTTGGCACACTTCCAGCGGGAACCACGCGTGCAGGGTGTAATGTAACCGGAGTATACCATATCGCATTTTTTTAGCAAAAACAAAGAAACTATGAAGAAATCATATCATTTTCCTATAGAAACTACTAAATGATCATCAAAAAATGACATCTGTTATTTATGCCTTCCAGTGTAAAATCGCTGTCATATCTAAAAAGTAGTCGCTTTTACATTTTACATGAAAAATACCCACGTTTACATATTATGTGAAGAAAAGTACTCACTTTAACATTTTCTGTGGCAAAAAGTACTCACTTTTACATTGTCCTGGGAAAAAGTATTTTGTATACATGTATACAAGTACCGTATTACCTCGAATTATCCCCCCCTTGAATTAACCCCCCCCCTCGAATTAACCCCCGAAGTGTGTTGTATTAGCGTTTTGTCCGTGTTGCATTAGCGTTTTGTCATGTTGCATTACCGTTTTGTCGTGTTCCATTAGCGTTATGTCCGCACGGACATAACACTAATGCATCACACCACGGGGGGAAGAAGTCCATGGGGGGAAACGTGAAGTTAACGCATTTTGGGTATGTCAAAAGTAGAATGCGAGTTATGGAGATTGCAACTTGATCGCGCAGCCAGGGCAATGACGGACAGACAGTGCAGCAACTGGAAGAGCTGCGCTCAGCCGACCACCACTCCGAACCCCATCGGTAATTGATTGCAGCGTATTTTACGAGCCGTAAGCAAACGATGGCAAACAAAAATTATAAAATTATAAAATGTTTTTGAATTTTTTAGAGTTCAAACTTTGATTTCACTCCCAGAAAAAAAACACTCAAAAATCGATTTTTTCTAGAGAAATTCAAAAATTCGAAAAGTAACAAGAAAGATTCGAAAATTCGAAAAGTAATATAAAAAAATTCGTAAATTCAAAGACTAAATTAGAAAATTCAAAAACTATTTTCAAAAAAATTCGAAATGCGAACAGTCGCTTTAGAAAAACAGTTAAAAATTTAAAAACTTTTCCAGAGGGTTTGCCATCGTTAGTAGGTAGGTATTATAGACTCGAACTCTCAATTTGAATTTAAATTAATCCCCCAGGAACGAGTACAATATCGCCCTGGTGTGGTAAGATCGATGTGTTTCACTGCACGAATGGCTATGACTGTGTCCCAAATCTCTGGGTGTTGGATGGTATTGAAGATTGTCCGGATGGGGATGATGAGGACCCCTCGTTAAGTACAACGGCAACCACGTTTGTTGTTGTCTCTTTAAGCTGCAGTTAGGTACAGATAGAGAGTATTACTAAAAATTATGACGTAACATTTGCCACCCAATGTAAAATTATTGCACCTCCAATAGAACGGCAGGTGAAAAAGTTGACGGCGCTCTTCTATTAGAAGAAATACGGTATTCGTGTTCACTTATTTACTTAGATCGTGAATACACGAAAATGCAACGGAAAATAATTTTAAACACAAATATTCACGTAAAAATAATATACACTATGTTAATAGGTACACTGATGTAAAAAATTTTTTTGCGTAGTGTAAAATTAATTTGGTTTATTTTTTATTTTCACTTATGATTCATTTCCCTGTATAATGAAGTTGAACACCAATATAGGTTGAAGTCATCGCGAAAAGAACTATAATTTTACATTTGCTGGTAGAAATTTTCCCGACAAATATTACGTTATAATTTTTCGCAACACGATTTAGCTTTAATCGCACCTTCACAAGGCATAGCCATAAAAAAGCCTCACAGAAATAATAAATCACATTTCGTTCTTAAGCATCCGCCATCTCGACGATCAAAGTACCAGCACAACATCGACATCGACATCGACTTCGACGAGCACTACCAGCAGCACATCGACATCGAGCACCTCGAGCACGTCGAGCACATCGACACCAACTACTTCGAGCACGACATTCACGACCAGTACAAGTGGACCCACCACCAGGAAGACATACAATGATCCACTGCCAACTAGTTCACCACTGGGCATCAGTGATACTGGTGTGTGAAGATTTAGTCAACTCATTTGTGTTGTGCTCAAACACTCGTTCTCTGTACACTGAAAAATTAGTTTTGTGAAGTGTGTGGGAGTGGGCTGAATTTGTGTGAATCGACCTGAAAACACTTCCACACGCTTCACGAGATTCCAAATGAAGGTCACCTAACATCACGATGGGCAAAATTCATGTAGTGCACTTCACAAACCATTTGCACCGCACTTAGCATGGTTTGTGAAGAATCGTGAAGCGTCTGGAGGTACAGTGAAGTGTCTGCGTGAAGCAACTTCAGGACACTTGGCCACGCATCTCACACCCAATAATTGCTGTGGTTCTGCTGTGTTCAGTACACAGATAAATACACGCCAGACTTACAGAAAACATGCATGCAATATTCACAGAACTGTACACGAGGCTATTTCTACACAACTGCGCGCGCGACCCCATCACAAAGTTCCCCATGTTCCAGTGCGGAACCGGACAGTGCATTCCACTCGCGAACTGGAGGGATTGCACTTATCATTGTCCGGATGGGAGTGATGAAGGTGCATTTGAAGTTTGAAATGTGAAATGTGCGAAATAATCGTGCAAATCAAACTTTGTGCAGCTTGTGGACCGGGAGAGGTACTGTGCGCTCAATCGTCAGGCCGCTGCAAATGCGTTCGACCCACTGACAGGTCGCTGGGAATGTGCAATGCGGACACACAAAGTTGGTGGAAATTTGTGTGGCGCCCTACAAATTTGTGTCAAAATAATCAATTTATCGAATTAACCATATTCAGCAGCGCATGCTATGTTTTTTCTGAAGGAAACACTCCATCATGACGTCATCGTTAATAAAATCAAATTTGTTCCAAAAACGTTTCAGAAAAAAATATTAGGTGCTTGTACGCGATTCCGCCTTTTTCCAGCTCGCACATTATCCACTAAGACATAAGTAATTTTGGATGCATACTTTGCGGAAGGCCGAGAAATGGATTGAAAATTAGAGTTCGATTGACAAGCTGATGTCACACTATGTTCCATAAATTTTACTAGATTTCAGTCAACTGAAACCCCACTTGTTAAATTTGACAGTGCTGCGCATCTGCTCTACATACGTAACACAAACGTGCAAAACTCCCGCCGTGGGCGATTTCTGCGTGCCAGTGGAGAAAGTGCTCAATGGCCACAGGGATTGCCTGGACAACTCCGATGAAGGCATGTAGATGTAGCTTTTGAAAAACCTGTTGAAAACTTGGCACACGTTTATGCAATTTTATTATCCAAGAACTCTTTTCGCAGATCCCGCCTATCTGGACGAGTGTGCCCTGGGCGTATCCAAATGTGCCGAAAATGCCGTGTGTTCCAACATAGCCGGCGGCGCGTACAGGTGCACATGCCAATTTGGATACAATGGCGATGGGTACACTAGGTGCATCGAACCACATGCTTGAGGCCCTGAGTTTGCTGGGGAAACATGCTTGGATTATTTTGTGGATAAATATGTATGTATCATAGCAATAGCACCAGACGGCGCTGGTGGCAGAGTAGAAATTGCATACAATGTATTTTTTGAGCACTACTCCGTCCTATTGTTTGTTGTGGTTATAATCCGCGGACCCCATGTTTTTCAATTATCTGAAGGTATCCTGTTCATGCGTTATCGACTTAGACATAAGTAGTGATGTGAAAAGCGCCAGAGTTTTGGCGCCAAGCGCCAAAGGCGCCATGGCGCTTTTCACATTGCGGCGCCAAGCGCCAATGGCGCCAAACCATTTTAGCGCCAAGCGCCAAAAGCGCCATGGCGCTTTTCCAGACCGTAGCGCCAAGCGCCAATGGCGCCAAGCGCCAATAGCGCCAGCGCCAAAAATTTCTCGTCCGATTTACAATTAGCCATGTACATCAGTGTTAAAAGTTACATGGCACGTTGTATATGGATCGAACTGGACGCTCAATTCACAAAGCTGTTCCTCTACTTGATGAATGAAACTGCGTGAAAATTAGTGCAAAAAAATTACTCGCAAGTGCATTACTTGCAAGTGCCGTATATCCTCAAATTGGGACAACATATCTCAAAAATCGCTTAGGGGATAGATGATAGCTGGATCGTTTGGGGCGGAGGGTTACCGTGGGGAAAAATACCTACCGTATTTCCTCGAAATACCCCCCCCCCCCTTGAAATACCCCCCCCCCCCCCTCGTTTGACCCCCCCCCCCTCTCGGGACCACTATGAAACAATCACCCCCCGGGGGGTATTTCGAGGAAATACGGTAGTTGTGATATGATAGATAGATTGTTTAACGTGTACATTCAGCATGCTAAATATATAGGTAGTTTTATTCTGAATGCAAAAAGTCTCAGTAGGTTACTCTTTTAAAGCAAGTGAAGTTGTGCTATTTATATTAAAATTATGAAATTTGGATGTGTGAACCATAATTGTTAGGTGATGAAAAAATTGGATGGAACAAAAAAACAATCATCTCATATTTTGATGGCATATTTGATGCCACCTATCGAAATCGTACACAGATTGTATGGCGCTTTTTTGGCGCTTTTTAAAGTGTGAGCGCCAAGCGCCAATGGCGCCACGGCATTATAGCGCCAAGCGCCAAAAGCGCCATGGCGCTTTTGGAGGTCCCGGCGCCAAGCGCCAATGGCGCCACTGCAAAAAGGCGCCAGGCGCCAAAAGCGCCATGGCGCTTTTTGGTTTGGCGCTAGCGCCAGGCGCCAGCGCCATGGCGCTTTTACATCACTAGACATAAGTAATTTTGGGTGCATACTGTGCGAGTACACTAGTCGAGACTTATCAGCTGCCAACTGAGAATTCCATTTTACAATGGGTTTTATTTATCAGTGTATAGCTAAATAGATACATCGTGTTTTGTTTCCGCCTCTCAGCTCCAACACCATTTCCCGACCATCAAAATAGTAAAACGCATTTTGAAGCCCAAATGCCTGAATATTTTCTAGTTGACAGTTGATCAAGCGTTAATTTGTTTTCGTGGCGCCATTGTTCCGGGGGGGAATCATTTAAAAATTTACGAGCATATTTCTATAAATTTATTGTAATTTTTATAATAGAGAAGAAATTCTGTAAATTGGTTTGTCAAAACACATTTTTTAATTACTGAACTTTTTTCAAAGTGTATGTTGGTAGGTATATGTAAAATACTTTTTTACTCACAACCCGAGTATATAAAATATAAAATACTTTTTTACCCGTACTCATGTGATTACATATACATGTAAGTAAAATACTTACATGTATGTACCGTATTTCCTCGAAATACCCCCCGGGGGGGTGATTGTTTCATAGTGGTCCCGAGAGGGGGGGGGGCTAAACGAGGGGGGGGATATTTCGAGGGGGGGGGGGTTATTATTTCACAAGGAAATTTTTGAAAACCAAGTACGAAATTGTCGTCTGAAACGTACGCAGACGTCGAAAAATGCGACAAAAACTGCCATTTATAAGGTTCTGTAGACTAATATTAGTATGTAGATGGTATGTACACTGTTCTAACGTGACACCGACATTGTTTTAACGTGTGTTCTGCAGTACACAGAACACAAACTACAGTTATTGTCATGTACGTTCCCTTTACACTCAATTTGGGGGGGGGGGTATTTCGAGGGGGGGGGGATTGTTTCATAGTGGTCCCGAGAGGGGGGGGTCAAACGAGGGGGGGGTATTTCGAGGGGGGTATTTCGAGGGGGGGTATTTCGAGGAAATACGGTAATCACATGAGTAAATACGGGTGTAATCACTTACGTACATACATGTACGTAAAATACTTTTTTTCCAGGAAAATGTCAAGTAATCAAATATGGAAAAACAGTTAACAAGTACTATAAACACATACCGTATTACCTCGAATTAACCCCCCCCCCCCTTGAATTAACCCCCACCTCGAAATACCCCCCCCCCTAAATTTCGGCTGAGGAAATAATAAACCCCCCCCCCCTCGAAATACCCCCCCCCCCTAAGATTGAGTGTAACGTGAACGTACATGACAAATACCGCAGTTTGTGATCTGTACAATGCAGAACACACGTTAAAACTGATGATTAAGTGACGTTAGGGAACGGTTTTTGTGTATATACAGTTATATATGCGTATAAACGCATATACATCAATGTAATTGTTCGATTTTTCTAGGTCCGCGTATGGGGAATTTCCGAAAATTTCTGGCGAAATAATAGACCCCCCCTTGAATAAACCCCCCCCCCCCTCGAATAACCCCCCCCCCCTCAAATTTTGCTGGCGAAATAATAAACCCCCTGGGGGTATTTCGAGGTAATACGGTATATACCTAGGCATAAATAGCTGAAAATATGAAAAATGCACATGAACTGCACATGAAAGGCACATGAGGCAGGTGAGAATTGGTATTTTACCTACTTAAAACAACTACGTTGCTTGGGTGTCGAGTGCATGCCATGGCCAAGAAATTAGAAATTACATTTCATATTCATTTTCTATACATATGCATGTTCGATATTCAATTCAGTTTATAAATATGTACTCACCCTACCTAAATATTTACCTAAATTATACATTGTGATTAGCGTTCCAAAAATTTGTTCTTTCTTGGAAAATATAATCGAATATAATCTTAGAGAATCCGTCAAAAATAAAATAAAATAGGTAAAATATCTTTGAAAAACCTTGAGAATACGTCATAACGTATATAAAAAAGAGTTTTTGTTATTCCCTTTCATGAAATAAAATTAATTCAATCTCTTCGGAAAAATCTTGAGAAAATATGAATAGAAATAATTTTTTTGTATTTAAGAAGTATATGGAAGGTATCAAAGGTAAATTTCCAGAGATTTTTGGAACGCAAATCGTTACATTATCATTATCTTATATTTTCGTCACATTTCCGCGTTGTATCCAAAGCAGACTGATCTGAAAATAAAGAAAATTGTTGTGAAAACGGATCGTAATTATTTGAAGAACGATTGTTGTTCCATTGTTCTTGTATTGGCATCAATCCATAAAATGTCGTCAACAGCCGATCAGCAGTGTAGTTCGAGCGACAACGAATCGGATAGAGAGGTGAGTATCGCGATTTGTGCCGCCCTACCGTCGGAAAGAGGTTTGGCGCTGTGCCAAGCCATTACCGAACGCCTTCGTGGTTTATTTTCTGTTTTGCTAATGTATCGTCGCTCATTTTCAGCTGCAAGTAGCGTTTGAAAGCGGCCTACTGTCGGGCGGACTGCGTTTGCCCGTTGCGAAAAAACGACAGCCAATCAACAATGTCGTGAGTTCTGTTGGGTGTGTGTGTATGCTGTACATACTCTATAAATGCTCTATAAAGTGTCACTGATGCTTGCTGACCAGGGGGCTGTCCCAGACCCTGCAAAGTGTCAAATTTTTTCTAAAATGTAAAGAGTGTCAATTGGCATGACAAATGTAAAGAAAGTGTCAATTGTCATGCAAGGTGTCAATGTCATGACAAATGTCACGCGGGGTTGAGACGGCAGTGATTCGAATAATCTTCCCAAAACAGCTGGCTGTCAAAACTTTTTTTCCGATTTGGGCATCACCCAGAAAATTTCAAATTGATCTTTCACAATTGTTTGGCGTGACAAACTGGGGTGTGAAATTGTGTTTACCAGTGTCATGTAGCTAATCCCGGATTTTTTTCTCCAGGTTTAGTCACGTTGAGATTCATTGAAAGAGATTAAAGGGGGCAGTCAGTGGGGCAATGCACATTGTATAATGCCATTGGCGGGGCAACGTACATTGTCGAATGCCGTTGGTGCGATAATCTCACTGAATTCAGTGACCGGGTGAAAAAAGACATCAATATATCAACACTTAACAGCATCAATGTTAAGTGTTCGGTTGGCTCGGTGGCATGAGTAGGGTGTCAACTTTCCGTTTTCCGTTTCCGCTTTCCGCAGGCAAATTTTTTTTCCGTTTCCGTTTTCCGGCTGCTAAACTTTTTTTCCGTTTCCGTTTTTCTGGCTCATTTTCCGTTTTCTGGCTAAAATTTCAGTTTTTCCGCCTTTTTTCCGTTTTCTGGCTCAATTGTCTGTTTTTCCAACTTTTTTCCATTTTCTGACTCAATTCTTTGTTTTCTGTTTCAGCCAAACTGGTAAACATGCATGCAGGTTCTCAATTATGTGAATTGTTTATATTTCTAGCAAAATTTCTGCAAATTTTTTGATTTCTGGCTAAATTTCTGCAATTTTTTTCCCGTTTCCGGCAAAATTTCAGCAATTTTTTTCTGTTTCCGGCATAATTTCAGCAAATAGTTCCGTTTCCGTTTTCCGGCCTTTCATTTTTCCGTTTTCCGTTTTCAGGCAGGTGCAAATTTTTTTCCGTTTCCGTTTTCCAGCAAGTGTAAATTTTTTTGTGTTTCCGTTTCCGTTTTTCGCCAAAAAGTTTTTGTTGACACCCAAGGCATGAGACTTGCCCTGTGTTCGAAAACTGAGTGCGATTTTTTGCAGTGTGACTGTCAGCCGCAGGTTTTCTTGACCGGAGAAAACTTATTCTGTCTCCGGTCAGGAACAACTGGGGCCATCATTTCGCCTGCCAAAACGACCCGAATTGCTGCCATCCAGATCCCATGTCGCGCAAAGTGTCAATTGTGTATTCAAATCTTATGTTTTCATATCCAAATCTGATATGACTTGAATATGAAAATACAAGATTTGGATCTTCAATTGACACTTTGCATGTTGTTTGTCATGACAAGTGACACTTTGCATGACATTTTATATGACATTTGACACTTCACTTTACACTTCACAGGGTCTGGGATTAGCACCTGGGGCCACCCCCAGACCCTGTAAAATGTCATGTAAAGTGTCAAAAGTCATGTAAAATGCCCTGGAAAAGTGGTGGGAGGGTAAACCCTCCCCAAATCGTCCAGCTATCTATATATCCTGGGGACTGCTCAGATATCTATCCTGGAGGCTGCTGAGCTAAATTTCCTGGAGGTTTTGGCTTTTGGCTACTATCTCCTGAGACCCCCCTAATCGCCCAGCTACCTACGTATCTGGGGAAATTTAGACCAAATTTTTCCTCAAAATCGCTAACCTGTTTACCAATTTTCACCTTCAAAATCAAAATCTATCCAACCCCTGAGAGGGTCAAAATCTGGAATACTGTTGTGGATGAAAATGCTGTTGATAAATTCCTCCAGGCAAGCGATTTGCCTGTACTGGGGTAAAACAGTCAACTCTTCAAATGCAAAATGTCCAGGGGTGTTTGACGTTTTTGCATTATTCGCCGTATATCCCTTCTCAGACGGCGTTGAAATGTTCGCTGTCGCACTTGCGCAACTCGCTGAGCTGGCTGGAGCGGTTGGACGTGACGCAGCCGTGCCAACTGGCCGATGCCCAGACTGGCGTCGACAATGACTTTGGCAGAGAACTGGCTTTGTGCGTTACCTTCTAGATTTGCGTGTAGATGTTGGGTGCGGGATTGGGGTCAAGGGTTCGGGATTGGTTTATTGAGCTTTCGGGGTTGGGATTAGGGGAGTAGGGTCACAGAATCGGGATTTTGGCCAATGTTCTGGTACAGAGTCGTTTTCACTGTTATTTTCACAAAAAAGTTTAAGAACACACTTAACGTCAGAGAGTGGTAAAAAGCACAGTGGATATTTCCGTTCATAGTTCTCAATGCAAAAGTAATTTTTTCACTTTTTTATCTTTTGCCCTAAGTTTTCCGGGATCGGGATTTGAAAATTTTCAGTATCGGAACTGGGATCAGGATTGGGATCGGAACTAGGGTTGGCTGATGTTTTTTTAAAACGTTTTATTGAAAAAAACGTTTTTTTTAACACGTGGTCCAAAACGTTTATATAAAAAAAACATCGGCCGAAATTTTTAGTACTAAGCACTAGGGTTGGGGAACCGACCCGAACCGAACCGAACCGAACCGAGAACCGAGTACTATTTTGGAACCGAGAACCGAGAACCGGAACCGAGCTTGAGAACCGAACCGGAACCGAGAACCGGCACTTATACCCGGAACCGAAGTAAATACCCGAAAGAACCGAAATTTTCTAGGAATCTCAAAGTTTTTAAACAGCATTTTTTCAACACCTACATCTAAGCCTTTAAACAGCAGCTAAACATCTTGGTGCGTGTTCAGAATTGCAAAATTCATCTGTTTGCAAAATGATTGCGCGGGAGCGTGTAATTTCACATATACTCCGGCGACATTACACCTTACAGTGAAATCTACCATATCCCACCTGAATAAAAGAACAAACATACAAAAATTTCACCATATTTATCAAATTACTTTTATAAATATGATGAAATTTTTTTATGTATGTTTGTTTTTTCAGATGGGATATGGTAGATTTCATTGTAAGGTGTAATGTCGCTGCAGTATACACATTATCACTGGTAGTAGTTTTCATTGGTTTTGTGGCAGTTTTAACCGTAGTTGGCAAAAGTTATTTATGTTTGTACTCAAAATAATACGCGTACTCACTCGCGTACTACATAAATACCGTATTTCCTCGAAATACCCCCCGGGGGTGATTGTTTCATAGTGGTCCCGAGAGGGGGGGGGTAAAACGAGGGGGGGTATTTCGAGGGGGGTTATTATTTCACAGGAAATTTTTTCAAATCCTAGTACAAAATCGTCGTTTGTGATGTACACTTGGGTAGAAAAATGCATCAATAACTGACATGTGTAGACTCCTGTAGACTAATAGTAGTACGTAGATGGTATAAACACTGTTCTAATGTGATTACGACATTGTTTTAACGTGTGTTCTGCACTACGCAGAACACAAACTGCAGTATTTGTCATGTACGTTATCTTTACCCTCAATCTGGGGGGGGTATTTCGAGGGGGGGTGATGGTTTCATAGTGGTCTCGAGAGGGGGGGGGGGGTCAAACAAGGGGGGGAATTTCGAGGGGGGGAGTATTTCGAGTAAATACGGTACATTTACGTTTCCTCCAGAAAAATACCAGTACTCATTTACTCGTGTACTTTTTGAAAGTACGCGAGTACAGAAAACGTAAATGTTTGCTTTTACACTTTTTTAAATACCAGTATTATTATAACAACTCTGATTTCTGCATTCTACCATGAAATAATAAGCTGTGATATGCTCTTGTAGTATGAAATATCCAAGCAATGTACTTACACATGTAAACTTGGGTATATTGTTTTTCTGTTGTTCAGCCGATTATTACCCAATACCCGGTTATTTTATTACCCGGAACCGAAATTTTGATCATTTTAGAACCGAAAGAACCGAACCGGAACCGAGTTTAAGAACCGAACCGAGAACCGGAACCGAAAATTTTGAGGAACCGAGAACCGATACCCGAACCGAAATCTTTTGGAACCGAGAACCGAGAACCGGAACCGAAAATTTTGAAATTCCCAACCCTACTAAGCACTAGGTATTTTGCAAAATTTTTGCGCGCAAGCGCGCAATTTCACACACAATTTGACATTGGTGGTTGTTTTCATTGGTTTTGTGGCGTTTTTAGTATCAAAGCAACCATTTCTATGTGCTACCATGGGTAAATAAGCTGTATAAGTGCTTTATATTCAGGTAATGTGCTTCCATGTACCTCCACAGTGTGTAACATCACTCCCAAATTAGCAACCTCCTTTTATAACTTTGTTTGATCACTATTCAGTGCGAAACTTTACTTGAAGTCATGAACATTCGACTATAAGGCGATATACGAACATGTCGACAAAAAATGGACATATCACCACTTATAATGCTATCCCATGGCTCCACAGCCATTATATGGTCATATATAACATCACAGAGTAGGGTTGGAAAAAATCAATTTTTTTAAACACCTTGATTTAAAAAAAATTGATTAAAAAATATATGATTTTTTTAAATTAAAATCAGATTTTTTTAAAAATCGCAAAATGGGGTTATAGAGAAAAAATATGTGTATGTTAAGTGTCAGACAATGATTTGTTATGTCTATTGTGGTCATATTATGACTGTGGAGTCATGGGATAGCATTATAAGCAGTGATTTCTTTCAAAAATATCCATTTTACGTTGACTTATTACATATATCACCTTTTGTTGAACTTTCGTGACTTCAAGTGAAGTTCAGCATGGAATAGTGCTTAAATAAGGTTGTAAGACAAGGTTAATACATTGCCAGTGATGCTGCACACTGTAGAAGTATGTGGGATCACATTGGGTGGTAATTATATACTACACTAGCATATCACAGCTTTTTATTACACTGTAGCATGAATAAATGCAATCTTTTACACTAAAAATGCCCCAAGCCCATGAAAACACCACCAATGGGCATGTGTATGGGAATTTGTGTGCTTGCGTGCAAAAAAATAGCAAAATACCTAGTGCCAGTGGAAGTCTACCAGAAATTTTTCATTTTGATTTTTTTAAATTAAAATCAGTTTCCACCCTGTGATTTTTATAGAAAAAAATCAGATTAAAAAAAAATCAAGTGCCAACCCTATCACAGAGTATTGTCACTTGTCTGATATACCTATATATGCTGACCCAGAGCCATATCTGGGAGCTTTTAAAAAAACGTTGTTTTAAATAAAAAACATGGAGTTGAAAAAAAACGTTTTTTTCCAACCCTAACCGGGACTGGGATCGGGACCGCAGAATTCCGGAAATTATTTGGATCGGGTTCCCATTTTAACCCAAGGAGCTGGGCTCCAGCAACCCCCCCCCCCATTGGAGACCCTTGACTCGCAGCTACGAACAAGCGCAGCGGGCTGCATTGGACGCACTTGGTCGGCTCAGAAAACTCGGTGTCACAACGGACAGACCGCAAGATTATTTTGCCGAAATGGCGAAAACAGATGACCACATGCATAAGGTGGGTTTAGAATTTTTGAGAAAAGGCCATGTTTTATTGGGGGGAGGGGGTGCGCCCAACCAAATCGCCCAGCTATCTATCTATCCCGGAGGCAAATTTTTTTGCTCTATCCCCTGTACCCACCGGCCACACCCAATCGCCCATCCGGATCTATCCGGATCAGAGTTTTGAGAAATTTTGCCCCAGTTTTGCTTAAAATCGCTCATTACACCTAGAAAAAGCTATATATTTAACCCCCGTACCCACCGAACCCCAAAATGTTTTCAGCTATCTGTCCTTCCGGAGATGCCATTTCTCATCTATATCTTATCCAACCCCCGGAGGGTCAAAATCGGCGATACCCCTTTTCTCAGGTGCGCGCCCGGCTTCAAACGGTTCAAGGTGAAAAAATACGCCGCGAGAGGGCGAAAGATATACGCGAACAGAAAAAGTACGCCGCAATGGCGCAGAAAAATACGCTCCAAAATCGGAACAAGGATAAAAGGGAGCTGGCGTTAGCCGTCAAAAAGCACAAGAAGGGGTTCAAGGACAAACTGAATGAATTGCTTGGGTTGGTGCGGTTTTTTATGAACTTGACAAGTTGCGTGAATTGCTAAGTTAATTCAAATTTTCATTGTTTTTTTTCTGCAGCGAAACGGCTGAAGCGAAGGCGCGCCACGCGGAAACGCAGAATCGCATGCGCAACAAGAAACGGGATTACAAAAATGAGAGGTTTGGTAAGTTGCGTCGTCTATGCGGTTTTTAATTGGGTTTTTTCATTATCTGGATTATGTGAGTATCAATCAATGTAGGTTTTAAATTGGGCATTTCTACAAAAACACAATATTTCAGTTTTGTGGCTCATACATAGAAAATATCAAGAGCGTGTTCCACGTGTACACGTGTTTCATGTTCATCACGTGATTTGATTGTGTCATGATTTTTTTTTCGCGCAGGCCTCGGTGGACGCAAAAGGGGTCTTAAATCGAATACCAAAAACAGTGTGGATGATGTCGATTCGTTCAGCTCAAAGTTTGGTGTCAAGAAAAACAAAAAGGGTAAAATGTTGAAAGGTCGGTTATATGGATGACACGAGTAAAAAATGCTTTTTACTATGTTTATGAAGGGATCCAAATTCACTAAACCTGGGACCTACGGATCTGGTTTGAATTTTGCTAAATAAAAAGGTTAAAAATAATGAATAATGTGATGACATGTGATCTGGATTGTGTCCCAATTTTATCATTTTCATGCGAAATCGAAATATGGTTACAGGCAAGCCGATGAAAGGTGGCCCGAAAAAATTTACAAAGAAGCAGAAAATGCAAAGGCGCAGAAAGTGATCATCACTTGTTTCGTTCGTGCGCGACTATATGGCTGAGAACACTGGTTACGTCATTTCTATTGTGTGCGTTATGTTTTCGTTTTTATAGATTACGTAGATAACTGTATGATGACACGTATTTCCTTTATACAGTCTTTTTAGAACACGCGGGGAACGTTCTCGTGTTTGGGCAGTATTGAATAAAAATATCAATCACATCAGTTCCTAGAATATCGAACAAAGTATTACCGGCGACAAAACACGATCTTGGTGACAATCGTTCATTTGTTCTTTGTCACAGCCCTGGCTCCTAAATCTTGCACGGGCCTCGCAGTGCCGCCCACCTTGCTCAGCGCTGCTATCTGCGTCATTTTAGGTCCTGTTTGTGCACTTGGTCCCGGGGAATCACCTTGTCCCGGACATCAGGGTTGGCCAGTGATTTTTTTCAACCGCTTTTTTAAATCAGCACTTAAAAAAATGATTGTTTCCTTACCTGTTCTTTGCTGGCCGAGATCGACTGCTTCATGATGTGCCACAGGACGCAGTTCTCCTTGAATGGCGCCATTGTCATGCCGCCCTCGTAGAAAAAGTAGTCTTTTGAGTCTACAAATGCAACGCCATTGTACATTTCGCACCAACGTTTCTCGAGGTTTTGTGGGGGGGGGGGGGTTACTTACTCAAACGCTGCAGCTATTTACCTCTCGCAGGCCCCTCTCAGTAATCTTTTTATCTATCCCAATGGATTTTTTTTGGTTACTTCCCTGTACCCCCCACATCAGACAGCTATCATCCGTTGAGAATGCCTCAACATTATTGTGTATTTCACCTCCCCTCCGCCCTCGAACACCCCCCCCCAGAAAATGTTTCAGCTAAAATATGTATCCCTCTAGCGATATGCTATCTCACTGAACCCCCGCTGAGGTCCAAATCTACAAGACCCTTGGAGGCAGTCCCAGACCCTGTAAAATTTCAGGTGTCATGTAAAAGACCCATGTCAAAAGTACGATTTCGATACAGAAACATAAGAATTGGATACTATACAATACGATTCGGATACACATGGCACACGATGTTTCACATGGCATTTGACATTTACAGGGTTTTTACATGACAGCTGCCATTTTACAAGGTCTTTTACATGACACAAAACATTTTACAGGGTATTTTACACTTTCCATAGTCTTTTACAGGGTCTGGGACTGACACCCGGTGTGTACTGACCTGGCAGCAGCGCAGCGCAGTCTAACCCATCAGCTAAATCCACTTTATCGCCGTGTTTGCCTTCTAGCGATTTTGCAGCGTCCACAAGTGGCGCTAGGCCGCCATTTTCACTGCCCTCCTGAGGATTTTTTGCGCGCTTTATATTAGGATGCTCTGTTGCGTCATTGTGTTAAAAAGGGCCCTAGAGGGATTTAGTACATTTAGACACTGGAAGACTAGTATATGACATCGCTGATTCCAAAGGGGATGGGTATTTTTTGCTATTAGCGCGAGTTTTGGGCGATATAAATCAACTCAAAAATCAAATCCACAATGTGCACTGGCAACGTTGACACGTCAACTTTTCGCTCGACTTAATGTTTTTCCAACTGTGTAGAACTATAAAATGATCAGGATGACATCACGATAAAAATGTCAAGGTACATTTAGCAGCGGTTAGAAAGGGGGCAGAACGAACCCCCGGCATGCCCCCCTTGGGGTGGCAGAATTTACCGTACCGAACATTATTTTTCGAAAATTTACCTTAACGTTTTCCGCACGATAGGAAATTTACCGTACCGTGCAGTTTACCGCAAGGCCGTACCGTCTGCTACCCTAGGCAGAGGCACCCTACAAACCCCTTAAATCTAACCTTGATGCCAACGGAAATTATCAGCAGACCTCCTTTCGTGTCCTGTGCCTTCGTAAATGTGCCTGCCTGCGCGTTTTATATTTTATAATGCACCGATATCTTTTTCCAGCTCTTGAAATTCCGTAGGTGTCCTAAGGTTTGAAAAAACGTTTTTTTCTTTCTTCAAAAGCTCGCCTTTCATTGAATGTTTGTGACTTCAAGTTGGGCATGGGAATATGGAATAGTGCTTAAATAAGGTTGTAAGAGAAGTACTAAAAATTTCGGCTGTTTGGCAAAAAAAATTTTTTAAAGAAACTGCAACATGACTGCCCCCTCCCACCTGGGTATTATAATGAACCAGGTGTAGTTCGGCGGCGGGGCCGAGCGGCTTGGAGTCGACTTGGTGCATGGGGGGCGCGTGCAGCGTGCACAGGTGCAGGCTGTACACCACCGAGTTGCCCAGGTGGCTCCCGCTGATCGCTGTGTGTTGTGGGCGGGATTTTGTGTGCCAGTGGCATTTTAGGGGGTGGGGTTATTGGTGTGTTCTTATCAGGGGTCCCCAGAGCAGCGCTGCAGTACCCAGCCCCACACCAGGTAATTTTCCAGCTATCTATCCCTCTGGAGGAGCAATTTGCTATCTATCTAACCCCCGCGGAGGTCAAAACCTTGGAGGCCCTGGTTCTTATTCTCTTGTGCGTGGAACCGATTTTGCCACTGTTCAAATGTTTTTGTTTGAGGTCAGGCCGTAATGTTTTCTCGAATAATCCCCCAGGGCTGCGTTCAGAGAATTCTGGAAAAATGCATTTTTTTACTATGGCTGTGTGAGTGGAGTAGGTGCCAAGCAGCGTGAAGTGTCTTTCAACTTTTTGGAAGCGCGTGAAGCGTTTGTGAGCTAGGTGAAGCGTGTGGGAGACACTTCACCACAAATTTTATGATTATTGGTGAAGCGTGTGGAAGTGAGCCGCTCCACGCGCATCCAGCCCGCTTCACGACGCATCACACACCTATTTTTTGCTGTGATCCGGACCGGGACCGGAACAACCTCAGTACCGGAATATTGCTGAACCATGAAAATACCGAAACCGTGGTCCCGTTTGAACCCGAATGACCCCTCTACAATTTTTTCTGTTCGTGTTCCCAGGTAAAGTGCCTTAAGAACAATACAAGTGAAGTTTTCGTGTAGCAGCGTTCTATGAGGTGCTGTGAAGTGCCTGCGTCACATGAGTGACGTCACCTCACAGCTACACATCACTTTGCACAAGAAAATATTGTATGCTGGAATATTGAAAATATTGGAAAATCGCATGCTAGCAACAGCGAAAGGTACTCCTACAAACACTTAAGCTGCCTTCAACTTTCTCAACCCACCGCTGAAACCATCCTCAGTGCAGAAGGCTTGTAAAGAGCCGTTCAAGTTCGACACGTGGGTCATTTCACTGGGGTCGTAATCGATGTCCAACGCTGACAGGGCGCTGTCCACTTTGGCCGCGCTAATGTTCACCGGGCTGGCCATTTTGTTCCGATTGTCTGCAAATCTGCCTTTCTTTTCGAAGGTTTTTTTGCGGATTTTTAAAATGATCTGGAATCTGGATGCACTCTAAAGTCACTGGTGAAGTGAGCGAAATAGCACATCAATTTGCTCCTAGAGAGATTTCAAGTGCCTAGAAATGTGCCCAGGATTATCTCGCTCTGCTGTCTGCTGTTCCTCTGAACTTGTCTCTTATTGCAGTAGCAATTTTTTATGGGAAATGGGTAAAGTACCCAATATGGCTGAGTGACAGTTGTTTTTCATTGTGCATAATACATACAGGGCTGTGTATATTCAAAAACTTTGGCCACCAGCTGCTTATACAGTTTGAACACAGCCAGATACGGGACATAATGCATAAGTGTGATACACTCGTTAATGTGAAAAATATCTAAAGGTATTCACTCAGGTTATCACTTGACGTTGGGATATTTATGCACCGAAGGATGCACAGACTGCCTCTGGAGTTGCCAGTTTCCCTCAATTCAGTAAATTCTTCACTCAAACTTGAACCTTTGTTTGATATCGGGAGTAGGACATGCAGCCACACATTGGATCACTGCCAAGTCAGGGTTCATGCATCAGCCTGATTCAGCAATGAATTCAGGGAAGACAGCAGACAAGATTACTTATGCAGTTCTGATAATTTGATTTTAGATAGCAAATTTGGTATACTCCGATTACTTTACACCCTGCACGCGTGGTTCCCGCTGGAAGTGTGCCAACGATGGTTAGCGCGTGCGAGTTTCATAAAAATATGACAAAATTGATTGTTGTTATAATGTTATTCATTAACATATTCACATCGATCTTTTTACGGAAATCGCATGACTTAACAATCATTGGCACGCTTCCAACACGAGACATAAATCAGTGCGACGGCAGGGTATCATGTACGCCGAGTATAGCATAAATGATGCCAAGTATGGCGCAGTGTTCTTATTTATAGCCACCTTTGACATTTTCACTACTATATCCTGAACCCACCCCCCCCCCCCACCCCGAAATTGGCCAGCTAAAATATCTATCTAACTGGAGCAATTTCTGAGTAACCATGCCACTATTTTTGCTAAAAAATCACGTATTTTCATGCATTTTCGGCCATTATCACTTTCAAAATCAGTGATGTGCCTTATCGCTTTTCTTCGGGTATCTTTGGCTATATATGTTCGTAAATACGTACCTATATACGTACGTATACAATGGTTTCTGGCGCTAGCGCCAACGCCAATGGCGCCATGGCATCGCGCCTATGAATGGCGCCAGCGCCATGGCGCTATTCCGTCACTGTGTAGGCAAAAATTTGAGGGGGGAGGGCTGAGCTCCCCCCGTTCGCCGGCCTCCGTAAACAAACAGCCCCTCCCGCTCGAAAATCCTGGATACCTCCCTGTTTTTCACCATTCTCAACTTTTTACAACTTGTGATAAAGCCTACCTATATGCTGTACCCCTGCGTTCCCCCCCCCACAAATCCCACGATCCAACACCCCTGAAAATTTTCCAATTAATTATCTATCCCTCTGTACTGTAGATGGGAGAGCTGATTTATTGTTTATCTGAACGCCCGCAGGGGTCCAGCTGTACAAAACACCTGCCGCCTCACCCAAGTGTAGCGTCATTGATTCTGGCGCCACACATGCTCAAAACACAGGTTTGAAAAACTCAAAAAATATCACTGAGCCATCGCCCCCCGGAAAATACATGGTTAAAAGGTGCCAAAATGACTGCTGAAGGTTCTACTTGCACTTGTGCTGTGATATGATCGTAAAAAGGTGTGTGAAAACAGCACGTGCTAAAGCAGTTTGGAATCTCTTTCAAAAAATTAACACTTTGACAACAATTTACCTAAAAAAAATCGAAATCAGAATTTTTTATAAAAAATTATAAAAATTCAAGAAAAATTTTTTTCAAAGTGTTTCTCATCGTTAGCCGCATTGTGTATAATAGTTATCATATACCGTATATCCTCGAATAACACCCAAGGGGAGTTATCATTTCGTACTAGCTTATTGAGTTATTGAAAGGGGGGTCTTATTCAACGGGGTCTTATTTAAGAATATACGGTAAATTGTAAACGCCCTGCCGGACATATGGGCATTTGACACGTCATATTACATTTGACAAGTTTTACATGACTTTTTACATGATGCGGGATCGGCCCCTGGTCATGCATATTTAAAATGAATCTGTACAGGTTGAACTCGTGTTTGCATTCGCGATGGCTATTTGTGTTTTTACTCATCACTTTAGACAGAGTGTGAACCATGCCGTGTTTACCTATGCAAATACATACCTACATATTAGCTCGCAGTGAAATGCAGTCCCAAGTAAACACAAGCGCATACATAATACAAATACTAGACATAGCATAAATATAGTGTGTCAAGCAATAAGTGAAACGGAACCAAATTGATCCCGCTGTTGGGACATTCTTCAAGTCCCAAACCGGTCCCGACATTAGGTACACCTAACGCTCCACAGGGGTGAGTCTCCATTACTCAGTTCCAGTTCTGTTCTGAATAAACAAGGACATTATTTATATATATGTTCATTCATAATTATATTTGTAGTCATATCTATATTTATGTTTATATTTATATATACACCTATGATATTCAATGTGATGAATTCATTCGTTACATCAGATGTCTGTCCGTCCTCACCCTGTAAAGCGTCACGTAAATTGTCAAATCTCCTGTCAATGCGCGAATGGACCCCACATTTATTTAGTACAGGTCCTGGACCTGGAAACAGTCCCGTCGAACGCTAGTGATAAACAACTGTAAAATCTGCTTTGAACATGTTTCAGGTGGTCGGAATATATGACTGGTATTGCAAAGTGACATACCTTAAAGATAAACTCGACTTACATGAAACGAATCAGTGTTGTTTGACTTATGTTTCCCTTCGCTGAGCGTCGACTGAGGCGGAACATAAGTTCCGACTGCCGATTAAAATAAAAATAGAAATAAAAATAGAAAAAATTCTGCCAGTCTATCCGGGGTAGCTCATTGCCGCAAGCCACAACATTCATTTCACTTAGTGGAGAATATAAAATTGACTTAACATTATTGCAAATTAATAATTTACTGACAATTTCTAACATATAATCATAACCCTCATTTTTATTGGGTTAAAATTGGTATTAAATCCTGAAAACGCTCAAATGCGACATCTAAGCATGTTCACTGTCCCATTTTTGCTTTTTTGGGAGTAAAAATAGCCATTATAGCGATAAACGAAAATTTTTCTCTCGAATTTGCACCTTCCGTCGGAATGCAACAACAAAAATGATGGTGAGTACAAATTTGGGTTATGATTTGATTTTACTGAGTTTACATGTTTAGAATGAATTTTTGAGTGATTTTTGAGTTAACATCAAAAAAAGCATGGTTCTCATGGTTGTTAGCGTATCGGGAATCGCTGACCCACTGTGCTCAACCATCGTATCCATTCATATTTTGGCATCGTGCCAATATCCTGAAACATTGACAAATTCAGTACGAATTCAATTCATATGCGTCAGATCTGGCATGATTTGAGTGTGGACACTGCAACAAATGAAAATTCATGAACTACTGAACGAGTGTACTCAGAAATAAATGTCTAATCTGCCAGAACAGCCGAGTGGGTTCAGTAGAGGGACCGCCAGGGGTATCTTGAATCTCGACCCTCCGAGTGGTTGGATAGATAGCAAATCGCTCCTCCGGAGGGATAGATAGCTGAAAAATTTGGGATAGCTGGGATAGGTACCCCCCCCCCTAACCCCCCCATTTGTGACCCCTGGGGACCGCCCCCCCCCCAACGCACCAGCTAACAACCCCGGGGGTCGCTCAGCTATTTATCCAGTAGATATAAAAAATCGGCCAGTTATCAATCTATCCAGAGCGCTTTGGGGGAATTACACTCTAATTTATGCAAAATCGCTTATTTTCCAAACTTTTTACCCATTTTCAGTTTAAAAATCAGTAGTTCATGTGCTTTTCTCCATTTTCAGCTTTTTAGCTATGTATATATCTATATTTCATGTATTTTGAGCGATTTTCTTCTTTTTACACCCTGAAAAAGATGTATATCGAACCCCGCAACCCCCCCCCCCCCCAACATTTTCACGCTATCTATCTATCCCGATGGTCGCTCAGCTATCTATCGAACCCCCTGGGTGGTCAAAATCTAGGAGACACCTGATTTCAAGTACTATTTTGCGTACCGCACACTGGACAGTTCCGCAAGCCGTTTAAACGGTTTTTGAAAGGGCGAAATTCAAAGGCGGAAATATAAGAAGGGGTGGAATTCAAAATTGTCTGAACCGACCCACATTTCAGTAGTTTTTTAGTCTTGTCGAAAATAAAATCATCTGAACCGCCCTTAGAATTCCACCTGGGTGGAAATAAAAACGGAAAAGGCTTATATATATATATATATATATATAGGCTTTTTTGGGGTGTAGAAAGAAGAAAAGGGAGAAAAATCGCTCAAAGTAGGTGTAAAATAGCTCAAAATGGCTATACAAGAGCATATAGTACTAAAAATGGCTGAAAATAAGCAAATACGAACATGGACTAGTGATTTTGGAGGTGAAAATCTATAAAAAGGTATGAAAAATAGCGATTTTGAGCAAAAATGGGGGTACAGTTTCTTAAAAATCGCTCCAGATAGGTAGATAGCTGGGCGATTTGGGTGGGGGGTGGGGGGTTAGGGGGTAGTAGCCCAAAATTTTGCCTCCGAGATAAATAGATAGCTGGGTGGTTTGGGGGAGGGGAACCCCCACCCAACCCCCCCCTCATTCGAGACCCCTGGATAGCTTGGCGGTTTGGGGGGTAACCCCCCACCCCTTCCGGTTTCCTGCACCTTGGTAGTCATTATTATTACAGGCACAAAAAATTGAGTGCATCTGCAGGAACATATCCGCTGATACGCAATACCCCATGTAAAAGAAAATGTGTCCCAATTTGGCCCCACACACACTACTTGACATTGACACCAAATGTCAACTGGTTCCTATCCCAACTCAAAGCTTGTGTTTGAACATCGTTCGTCGGCTCGTCCGCAAGCTCTGAATCTGGATCAGAACCAGTTGGCATTTGGTGTCGATGTCAACCAGCATGTGTGGGACCTTTATCATGGAAACTTTTGAAGTTTATCGCGGAGTTCCATTTCCCTGCATTTCTTGTTTCACTCTTTGCTGCAGCAAAACCCCCCCCCCCCCCCACCCTCCCTCCTTCTATTGATAAAGCAAATTTTGTAGCTACAGAAATACAGAATTTGTGGCCAAATCGGCCAACTATCTATCTGAAGCAATTTTTTTTTGCGATTTTGCATCAATTTTCACCCAAAATTATCAATTTTTGTAAATAAATCATATTATTTTCCCTTTTTCACCTTCAAAATAAGTTATTTTTGTAGATATATGTATTTTTAACGGTCAGAAATTATTAAGCCTGCCTATTTACATTTCACTGTACAATTTTTTGCAATGAAACAGCCCGACGCAATACGGGAACCGTCACAAACACACGCCACACACATTTTTGGCACTGTTCCAAAGGTTAAAATATCCACCGATCTCGCATTAACAGGTTGGACGGAATAAATTCCACCAATAACTGAATGGAATATATCCGTCCAAAGTCGAAATCAATGCATAATCAGTCGTACCTACACAGAACAAAATTGTATAGCGAAATGTTCGCTGACTTTAGAACGTGCGACGATTGCGCAATATAGATTGCGCATTTTATCGCTTAATATATTTTACATCCTTTATTCTTGGCTGAATTCCAGCATAATGACATCATGCACGGGTACGGTCAGCAGAATTGACTGGCATAAAGTAACCCGAGTTTACCTATTTGCTATTTAAACTGTACATAGGTATATTCTGTGTGCAAATGTAAATATAAATACCTACATGAAGTGTCCCTGAGCTCATGTATTCGCATATGCCTGTGTCATATTCTATGTATTTGTGTGTACCGAAATATAAGACATTGTATTCCTAAAACTAGTGGCACTTGACGTGTTCTGCACTTACAAATGTAAATATTTATAACACGTGAAAATATACCATCCAACACCTGTGGCACCGTTGATGGCGATTTAATTTTACCCATTGCTTTTCTATGCATCGGTTCTATGGGAACGACCTGACTTCCCAAAACACTGTGGTGGGAACATGGAATAAGGCTGCGGCAGGTTGCTTCACATACATTTACCTGTTGTAGGCACAGTGAACATACAGGATGAGTCATGTCGTCCACGGAATCTGCTGTTGTCAGCTGACTGGCGAAAAATCCCCCCCCCCAAATGTTTCAAAATTGCCCTTAGTTTTTGGTTGGTTTACGAAATTTAAAATTAAAATTTGTCGAAAAGTTTCTTTCGCAAGTTTTTCAAGTTTACGATGCATATCAGCGCCTGCCCGCTCCCCGGGATACTATGTTTACGTTTGCGTTTGCATTTGTAATTAAAATAAAATATTAAATAAGCAAATAATAGGCATTTATCCAGTGAGAGAAGTCTGACGAATAGAAACTCCTCGGATAGCTATTTATCTATCTATCCCGATTTATTTTTGGCTACAATTAGGGTGTCAAATTTCCGTTTTCCGCAGGCAAATTTTTTCCGTTTTCCGTTCCGTTTTCCGGCAACTTTTTTTCCGTTTCCGTTTTTCAGGCTCACTTTCCCTTTTACGGCTAAATTTTCAGTTTTTCCGCTTTTTTCCATTTTCCGCCTCAATTTTCCATTTTTCCGCCTCATTTTACTTTTTTCTGGCTCAACTTTCTGTTTTCTGATCAGCCAAACTGGTAAAAATTCATGCAGATTGTCAATGATGTAAAAAGTTTTCTGTTTCCAGCAAAGTAACTGCAAATTTTTCCCACTTCCAGCAAAATTTCAGCAAATTTTATCCGTTTTCTGGCAAAATTTCAGCAAGTTTTTCCATTTCCGTGCAAATTTGATTTTTCCGTTTCCGATTTTCCGGCCTCTTTTTCCGTTTTCCGGCCGCTGAAATTTTTTGCCGTTTCCGTTTCCGTTTTCCGCCAAGTGCAAATTTTTTTCCGTTTTCCATTCTGTTTTCTGGCCGCTGAAATTTTTTTCTTTTTCCGTTTTCCGTAAAAAAATTTTTTGACACCCTAGCCACAATCCCCTGAGGCCTATACATACGCCCCCCACAAAATCCAGATATCTGGAGCGATTTTTGTTAAATTTTGCTCCAATTGTTGATCAAAATCGATATTTTTCATGCCTTTTTGCTCCTATTTGCGATGAATAAACCATGCACCGCCATTTTGCAAAAATATGTGCAGTATTTTTCTTCCATCGTTGGGAGGGGGGGGGGGGTTTGTCATTTTTTCCCCACGCGTCTATTTTTACAACGTGTTCCAGTCAAGTGGGTGGGATTATTCGAGTGAATACTATTTAAAAAAGTTCTGTACTTCTAACGACTCTGATTCTGGCGCATTTTTTACCTGTGTTTTTGGCCCTTTCTTATCAATCCGCTGTTATCGTAATGGGTGGGTTGAGTAAATATAGGTATGTATCATGGCCCAGATGAGCTGAATCATAAGCAATGGCTGCAGCGTGTGTTGCGTTGGCGTGTTTGCATCGCTATTTCGCTCAATTTTGTCCTATTTATTTGCACAAATGACACATGGTTGACATCGGAATCAGATTTTCAGACCCGCTTTTAGGCACGGTTTTCATTCTCGTCAGGCAGTTTGCTTAGGCCTTGATGCATGTGCTGCGCCCTTACCTTTTTCACCGGGTATACATTTTTTGTTTTTATTTTAGGTGGTACGCATGCAATTTCCAAGCACATTTTGCCCGCTGTTGTAATACCATGAAATATAGTCTGCTCATCAATTTTACCTAGATATTTTACTTTTTTTTACGATTACTCTGTAGTGTCTATATGGTCGCTGTGTGCACGGCGATGTAATGCAGTAAATGCGATGGTAAACAGCATACCGTATTACCTCGAAATACCCCCAGGGGGTTTATTATTTCGCCAGCAAAATTTTAGGGGGGGATAATTCGAGGGGGGGGTTTATTCGAGGGGGGGGTCTATTATTTCGCCAGAAAATTTCGGAAATTCCCCATACTCAGACGTAGAAAAAACACACAATTACATGGATATATATGTGTTTATAGGCATTTATAACTGTATATACACAGTAACCCTTCTCTAACGTCACTTTATCATCAGTTTTAACGTGTGTTCTGCATTGTACAGATCACAAACTTCGGTATTTGTCATGCACGTTATCTTTACACTCAACTTCAGGGGGGGTATTTCGAGGGGGGGGTTTATTATTTCCTCAGCCGAATTTTAGGGGGGGTATTTCGAGGGGGGGGTTAATTCAAGGGGGGGGTTAATTCGAGGTAATACGGTACATACCAGTAAAAAAAATTACGTTTACAGTCGCAGAAAAAGTGGGACGTCATGTGCGATGAGGTGCCGTAAAGTGCCTTCACGCAGACACTTCCCAACGCTTCACCAAGCATCATGAAAATTGCGCTTTTTAATATGGCAATGGCAAACAAATGTAACTACCGAATAACTTGAATAAACTTCCCGCCTTGAATAATTCTCCCCTTGAGTAATTCCCCCCTCTTAGACGAGTGAGGTACAAATAATCCCCCTCGAATAATCCCACTTTTAGGCATATGAAAAAGTTTTTGCATTCAATTTGAACAAATTTCAATTTATTTTATGAATAAAGCATATTTAATGAAATCAATTGATAGAAAGATGCTTTAAAATTTTTGACGAAAGAATAATCACCCATTGAACAGTCCCCTCCCCACCCTCAAAAAAGTCTGGCAAAAAATAATTTCCCAGGGGGATTATTCAGTATATATGGTGAGTATATGTTGGTGATGTGTCAAACCGCCAGCATCGGGATTCGGGAAGTGTCTGCCTTAGTTTGGGGTGCATGTTAAGTAGATGTGAAGCTTGGTGAATTAGGGTGTGAAAGGGACTTCACCAAAAATTCTTAAAGTGCGCCGCTTCACGCGCATCCAGCCCACTTCGACGCATCACACACCCACTTTATTTTGTTGTGAGCATTTCAAGTGTGTATTTAGCTTTTGTGAGTAATTCGTTGGTTTTACATGGAGTGTTGCCATCGGTCCTGTTTGGTTCCTATATGGAGTCAATTGCTTTTTGCAGACAAAAACTTCTCCGCTAACATAATTATTTTTGGACCTAGTCAAGATGCCGCTCGAATGCACCGACATTTGCAAGATCTTCCTGTCTTGTATAATTCCGGTTTGTGAATGTCTTCTCGTTTTGCTTTATTCAGAGAAACGGGTGCCGTGTCACGGTGAAGTTGCTGATCTTGCTACAAGTGATGGTATACGCATCGGCTAAAATGAACCGCACTGGCACCTTTCCGCAAGTGCAAAAACTAAGCCCCTGGGCTAAAAATGGCACTTTAAAAACGATCTATTTCAAGTGCCCTGTTCGCAGCCGATCGGCGTGCTGCTGGAGCGCGGCTGCGGCGTGGACCTGCTCATCAACATCCTGCTCACGCTGCTCGGCTACATCCCCGGCCTCATCCACGCCTGCTACATCGTCTGCAAGTACTGAGTCCAAAGCACTGTGATTTCCCGCAGATGATTTCTATGGTAAAATCAAGTTCAATAGGAGTTTAAATTTTAACTAGGTTGTGCTAGTTTTGTATTGATGCCAAATTTTTTTTGATGTCATGCAAGTTGTGTTTGTAGATTAAAAACTTACTGTAGTAAGCTCAAACAACTACACAGTCCAAAAAACACAGCTTGACTGGCTTATTTGGTGCAGGTATGTGTGGCGCAGTTGTGGTATAATAAGGGCAACACAACATAATTTCATTTCTGTCATAATTTATCTCCTAGTGCATATCAACACGTAAACTACCAATTCCATTGTCAGATAAACCTTCCCTGTTTAACTGTTTTGGTTGGAGGTATTACCTATATTTTATCAGACAACCATCGCAACCGACTAATTCTTCCGACAATCACTATAGCTCCTTCAAAGACGGGGAACCATTTACACAATTCACGTAGAATAGACATGACCGAAAACATTAGCACTTTTCTAGAGAATTAAACTTTTCATGGATACAGTTTTTCGGATTCTTAGCATTCATTCACATTCCAAGATGACGAATTGTGAGTTCTAATAGTTTTTCACCTCTCTTTATGTCATGTGCTTTAATTGCTAGTACCGTATTTCCTTGAAATATCCCAGGAAGTTTATTTTGTCATAGCAAATTTTGAGGGGGGGGCGTAATTCTAAGGGCGGTTATTATTTGGTCAGAAATATTCGTGAACAATCATAGTATAAATATTAGGCTTTTAGATACCCACAACTGGTATAATATATCTGACAAAACGGAAATATTTGCACATACCATACGTATTTACCGTATATACTCGAATAAGACCCCCCCCCTTGAATAACTCCCCACCCTTGAATAACTCCCCCCTCAAAAGCACTGACGAAAAAATACCCCCCCCCCCTTGAATAACTCCCCCTCTCTGATGAGTGGAGAAGATACTGCAACAAGTGAAAAAAAAACGAAATGCAAATGCAGTGTAGTGTGTGAGACAAAAAAATACGAAAGAATGTTAGCCTACAGCAGCGAAAGCAGATACACAGTGCGTATTTTACACAGGGTATACACACATACCTACCTGCAAGTTTTCCCTAAGTTATGAGGAAAAAATAACTCCCCCCCTTGAATAACTTCCCCCTCAAAAACTCTGACGAAAAAATAACTCCCCGTGGGACTTATTCGAAGATATACGGTAGGTATCTACACAAACTAGTGTAGCGAGCCTGCGATATGCAAATTTGCATCAATGATTAAACACATAATGTAAATTTTTTACATAGGTATTTAAATTGGGGGTATTTTTCCTCAGCTCACTCAGACCTGTGGGGTATGTCCGAGGTGGGGCCAATTCGAGGGGGATATTTCGAGAGAAAACGGTTTACTGAAACAAATATTATACTCATTTAAAAAATTTCTTTTTATTATACCACCTTTTTGCAAGAAAATGACTGTTCGTATTCACAAAAAAATGAAAAATTCTTGATACTTATATGTACTGTCTGTCAAGCAGGGTTGCTTTTATAAAAATTATTTGTATACAAATTGTATAAAAATTGTATTTTTTAAATTTTATTCTTGTTTCATTTTATTTTATTTTATTCCCAAAAGTCGTTAATAAAATAAAATGACACCATTTTACAAAAATTTTCCAGAAATTTTCCAAAATTTTACAAAAAATCGGAATCATGCGTGCCAGGCCAGTATACTGTTATGATTATATACTCCGGTTACTTTACACCCTGCACGCGTGGTTCCCGCTGGAAGTGTGCCAACGATGGTTAACGCGTCCGAGTTTCAAAAAAAGATGACAAAATTGATTGTTGTTATAATGTTATTCATTAACATATTCACATCGATGAATTTTTTCATATTTTTACGGAAATCGCATGATTTAATAATCATTGGCACGCTTCCAACACGAGACATAAATCAGTGCGAGGGTAGAGTATCACGTACGCCGAGTATACCTATTCATGAAAAACATGTGACAAATTGTTCCATTACTTACAATAGTTGCATGCAGTAGGTATTATTAGCTAGCTGCAAGTGTAAATTTACAATTTTTGATAACACTGGTTTGCATTTCCTGTAGAAACTGTAGTGTGCTGGTCGCATTTGTAAAATGTCATGCAAAGTGTCAATTCTCCTGACAAATGTAAACTAGTGTCAATTGTCAAGCAAAATTTCAGGTGTCATGTCAAATGTCAAGCAAAGCGGCAATTGTCACGACAAATGTTATGCCAAGTGTAACTTGTGTATCCAAATCTTATGTTTTGGTATCTGAAGCTTATTTTATGTATTGTATCCAAATCTTTTTTGTATCCAAATGTTCACATAAGATTTGGATATAAATCATAAGATTTGGATACAAAACATAAAATTTGGATACAAAACATAAGATTCAGATACAAAATATAAGATTTGGATACAAAACATAAGATTTGGATACAAAACATAACATTTGGATACAAGGTATAAGATTTGGATGCACAACATAAGATTTGGATACAAAACATAAGATTTGAATACAAAACATAGATTTGGATACACTTTGCTTGGCAATTGGCACTTTAATTTTTATTTGTCATGACAACTGACACTTCACTTTACATTTGTCATGACAATTGACACTTGACCTTACGTTTGTCATGACAATTGACACTTTGCATGACATTTTACACTTTATAAAGTTTGGGACTGCCCCCAGTTCCGCAAATAAACAGGTAGAAGCTGAAGCAACAAGATAAAATTTTTACAAAAAATAAGAATTTTTATACAATTTTACAAAAATATGAATTTTTATACAATTTTACAAAAATGTTACACAAATTCGAATTTGTATACAATTTTTATTTTTATTTTGAAAATTTCCATTTTATTTTATTTTATTCTTAAATTTACCATTTTATTTTGATTTTATTTTTTTCTGAGATTTTGCCAACCTGCTCTCAAGGATATTTCAAATCACTGGATGCGAAAATAGTGAAAAATAAGCGTGACCAATTCTCTTATCACGTTACCGTGCTTAAGTGACTCATCTTTCAAAATTTTGGAGTTATCGACTTTTAGGAGCGGATTCTCTTCTATATTCTATAATTTATAAATATACGGCAGAAATTGCAAGTGATGACGATCGCCTGCAAAATAGGGTGGTCATGATCAGTGGCACTAACTCTTATCGCAAAATGTACTTTTGACCGAATACAAACACAGCAAAGGCAAATCAATTGCAATACAAAACTGGGTATTCAAAAAACCACTGCTACCATTTCGTGGGTCACACTGGTTGGCAAGTCGCACACTCTTGTTTGGAGCGTTTTAGTTGATTGAACTTTCTACATAATTTTGTAGTTTTTAAGTTTAATCAACTACTAAAGGCTCTGAAGTTGGCGTAAAAGTTTGGCTACAGTACAACGTCATTTGGAGACATTTGGGCTGGTACCTTTGCACTGTGTGTATTTTTTATTGCTAGATTTTAGGCAGTATGCAAGTTCAAAACGAATTCTGCTGTTGTAATACAATTACAACCACCATGTACTGTATGTACCTAGTCTTGGCACTAAAAATTTTCTTGTACATAGTATATGCTGTGTACTGCGTAGTTCTAGGTTGTGGTGCGTATAGCGTTCCAAAAGTCCATGGAGATTTCTATTTTTTTCAATATAAGAACATAAAAATCATATATTTATTTGAGTGATGGAATGGCGCCATGGCGCCATCTGGCGCCATTTTTGTTGGCACCAATTCAGCACCTGGTGACAGTGTTTCGGATGGCACCGGAAATGGCGCAAAGATGTGCAATGATAGTTAATTTTTTAATTTTCAAGTATACTCAGCGAACATGATACTCTACCACCGCAATTATTTATGTACCTTTTTTATCAAAATCAAATATCTAAGTCAAATTAAAAACTTTAAGGACCAACCTTTCACAAAAAAGTAAGAAAAGCATAGATTTGCTTGTATGCTGGTTGAACCAGCTATTTTCAAGTATTTTCGAGTTGGACAGCGGCGAAAATTTACTACGTACGAGTGTCTCCTCAGGAAAAATTACGGCATAAAGTAACCCGAGTATACCTTATGTGCTGAATGAAATCACAAATTGACAATAGTACTGTTTTTATCAATTTTTGACACTTTATTTGTGTCAAAGCTTTCATCTCTGCATGCTGGAATAGTAATATTTCATATTGAGTGATAGTAATATTTAATATTTAGTAAAGTCGGCAGACACTGACTGAACAAAACACATAGATCAATGGCGGATACAGATTATCTAGACATGACAATTTCACTAAATCCAGTCTCTACCAAATTATTTGACAAAAGACATGATTTCAATTTTGATTGCGTATCTGTCACACATTTCAACAGTAACAGTAGTCTCCAAGTTAAAATTGGGTCACTTTTCGGACACACATTACGAAGTTTACGTCTCAGCTCAAATTGGGACAATTTTATAGAGAGTATATCACCAATTATAAAGGGCCACAAAACCAATGGCTATGAAAATACTTTAATAATTGCAGTAATTTTAAAATGTCTCAACAAACATGATAATGAGCTGTTTAGAATTGGCAGAGCAGCTTCAAAAGAAACATGTAGATTAATTATACAATTAGTCACTTCATTATAATTAACGTTAAGTACTAATTAATAATTCATGCAATTACCGTAATTAGTTATTTCACAACTTTCCTGCACATCAAGGTTTACCCAAATTTGAAAACATAATTACGTGCATAATTAAACCGGTCTGATAATAACATCTGGGCATGCATTTATAAGTCGATAGCACATGCATATTTTATTAAAGAATGCAAAAATCGTTGGCACTTCCCAGACCGGCAAATTTTACTATCCCGCGAAAAGCAAGCCCTTCCGATCGTTTGGCGGCGCGAATTCAAGCAGAAATGTCGCAAAGCGCAGAAGATGCAGAAGCGACCACGGAAACGTCACGGGTGAGCGCATTTTGCGGTTTTGTAGCGTGTTGGAAAGTGTTGGTTACTCGGTTTTCTTTGGTTGCCAAGGGGGTAGGGGGGGTTCTTGGGTATATTTTCAATAGGTAAAATGGGAAAAAAGGGGGGCCTTCATCTCTGATGATGGGGTCGGGGCCCCCCAGGTTGGTTTCAGGTCAGATGATAGACCCCGAAACCTGAACCAGCCTACAATTTTTATGTCAACTTGAACATTGGCTCAAACAAAGAAATTTATTAGCCGAGAACAACTTTTACTTATAATTTCGTTTCCCCACTGCTACACTGCAGTCGGAGATGCCCACGGGTGTAGTATTGGGTGTTGTTTACCTCAGCTTCTAATTTTTCAGCTGATATTTCTTCCAAAAAATTTTTTTGATATAATTCTTTGGGTTTCATTTAGCTGGGGCTTTAATTTTCATTTGGGGTTGGGATTTTTTACCAGTTTTCTTTTCCTATCCTCTCCTCCTTTCCGGGTGTTACCTAGTAACACCCAGCCATACACCCACTGCTTGTCAGTGGGGTTGTTGCAATATACCCAGGGGGGTGTAAAAACCTCACCTGGTGTCACAGCATATAAAATTTATTTACTGATTACTTTTCAATAACTGAAACATTTTTAAAATATTCTTTAAAATAATTCTCAAAAATTACTTTTATTTATACCATTTTCTTAATAAATTCTAAAAATATTTTATAAAAAGTCAATTATAAAATAAAACTAGTTCAAAACGTGTTTTCTAAGTTATCTAACTTTCCCATTATTATAAAGTTCTCGCTGTCAACTTTTACAGAAACGAAAGCAGCCCGCTGGCGAATTGGACGTGTCGGAACTGCAAGCGCTGGGCGACGCGCAGTCGGTTTTGGCGACCGGTTTAGAAGATGTGCGTAACGAGCTGCGCTACGTCCACAGGGATTTGAAACACAATGATTTACGGATTACGAACGTGAATAAAGGTACGGGGGTCACTACCGGGTTTTCTGTAGTTTTGTACTTACCACTGCATTTATACTGGTAGATCACCCGGAGACGGGCGAGAGACACCCGGTGAACGTACTGCGCGACATTTTGCAGTTCGGTATGAATGTTGATTTGAACACCGCCATGGAGATGACGGCTCCCGGTAGACTCGTTTTTGCACGGTATGGGATTCTGACTGTCAAACTTTTAAAAACATTTTTTCACAAGAAAATGCAAGTGAGACACCCCCAAAATTTATTTGCAGTTGGGAACACAGCAGAAGGCGGGAGAATGGTGGGGGTGCGGCGTCTACCGCACCGAAACATACGCTAATGGTCAGGTTCATTTCCGACACCGACCTGAAGTTTGTGCTCGATAAGAAAAAATCTATGGGCAATTACTGCGTGGAAGGGTGCTCCCGCCCGGTCAGCATAAATAAGGATTACGCCCCTAAGGACCATTTGGACCAAATGCGTGCTAAGGTAGCATTTGGGGGATGTAACTATTTGTTTTTTCACCCAACCACTAATTTTTCAATGTGTCAATGGAAATAAAAGTATCGTAAATGTATTAGTCGATGTTTTTGTTCAGAAAATACACTCTAAAACTATAAATTTATAAAACTGAACTTCCAATATTTACTTTACAATGTGTAAATACCTTTTCCACAACAAAACCTTGTCTTTTTTAGACCGTTTCACGCGCGCTGGCGGAGAAGAAGGGCGTGTCGTGGAAAGGGACGGAAATCAAGTTGCGTGGCAACCGCATCGCTTTCCAGAACAATGTCAAAACATGGCAGGAGTGGGTGCAAGTGGAGAAATTAGTCCCTGACCCAACAAGGATGGGTGCTGGGTGGAAACAGCCGGTTTTTGGGTGAATAGGGGCTGTTTTGTTTAACGATTTTTTAGCAGTTCTAGTAGCGGTCTAATGTCATAACAAAAAATTTTTTTGCAAACACCCTGTATCCCTATTAAATGCGCATCTGCATTTCAACCATCATACACTGGGGTAAAATATATTACTCACACTAAGAATCTCCATGTCGCTTTTTTCACACTAATTTACACTTCCACGTACAGTGAGAATTCGGGAGGTGGTGCGCCGGGCAGTTTTGCGTCAGCCGCTCGCAAACCACGCTTGGAATGATTTAAGGAAGATTTCTTGAGTTCAGAGTTTGATAGTCATCAAATCTTTCGCGTCTAGTTTTGTTTTATATACGTTTTATCGATGTTTTGCTATTTAATATTTGAATTTTATCCATTTACTTGCGGAACTGTCTTTAAATTCACTTTATACATTAGTAATAAATTTAGCGCTGGGTGTTGAGGTAGTAACGTCAGACGACTCTTTTCACACACACACAATCCTCTTCAGCTAAAATGACCTTGCGAGGTCAAGTGTCTTTCTAGCCCTTTAAATAAGCAACGTTATTCATAACTTTCCATTAAGCACTTTTTCCTACCTTTAATCAGCAGTGTCAATAACGCAACTTTTGCTAAGTTTGTCAGCTGTGAAAACAGGAGGGATACAGCTTCTAACGACACTTCCGCTGGCCGGTGGAAGTGTCGGGCATGCCCTCCTGTGGATCAAAATGGTGAGAGCCCTATTTAGGGCAGCGGCTCGCCTGTTAAAAGCCTTAGCGGGCCAATTGTACCGGCCAACAGCTCTTTGCCTACAAGGTTTGGTCACCTTGTAGGGTCACCTTGACCAGCTACCCCTTCAAATTCAACTACCTACCCCTTTTTAAACCGCACTTACTGTGTCAGCCGAAATCAAGATGCCACTTTCAATGTGAATTTCTGCCAAGACTCGGATTGTGTTTTGCAAACATCCAAATGTGGTAAGCAGTGCAAAAGTTGCGCATATATTGACACTGGTGAATACTTCAATGCTTACAGTACCGGATTCCGCTTTTTCTCACACCACTGTGCTGCAAATGTGAAATATGACTGTGGTTCCAAAAATGTTGTGTACTTGTTGACTTGTGAAGAATGTACATTACAATATGTGGGACAAACGTCAAGGGCATTATGTGTACGCATACGGGAACACGTGCGCAGTTTTTTCAAGGGCTCTTTAGACACAGAACTGTGCAAGCATTTTCATAGTACTGGTCACACACCTAATTTTCGCATCCTAGGACATTATGAAAAGACAGAACTTTTGATTCAAGAAAGTAATTGGATTAAGCAATTAAACACTAGTTTCCCATTTGGCTTCAACACAAAAATACAAGGTTTTGGAATATTAAATAGATCAAACATTGGTTCCATTACTTCTGGTCCGCATTTTTGTAAACCAGTGGTCCGTAAACATGTAGATCGTATCCGCAGCTCTAAAAAATCTAAAAATAGATCAAAAATGGAATTGATGAGTAAATTTGTCATGGGTGCCAGCAATAGGGAAACCATCATGAAATTGCTTTACACATGCACTAAAAGAGAATTGATGGATCTAGCAGTTAGTTTTGATGAAATATACAGTTCCATCGGTTCTCTGGATGAATTGCTTGCTCTACAAATTATTGCCTTTGTAACAAAGAAAAATACACGGAAAGCAAGTTTTTTAGAAGATGGCAGAAAGAAAATTTTTGTTAAGTGCATTTATGAAAATCCAGGTATTGACATTCTGAAACCTCAGAAACTGTTCAATAAGGTGTGGCTTACTAATTTGCTTGATGTAAACTGGAACAAGAAAAATAAAGTTGTGATTACATATCAATATAAAGAGTCATTGAGCAGTCTCATATGTAATCATAACAGCTTTTTGCGTGATAAGAATGCCACTACCTGGACTAACATACTGACAAGTACATGTGACTGTGTTCATTCACCTTACAAAAACACATTTTATGACCATGTAATTACGGGTGACACTAGAGTGTTGGGGGATACGCAAATTAGTGTTTTAATGAGCAAGGGATCCAAATATAGACTCCAACAACCACTTGATTACTCAGAAGCTCTGGCAGCCTTAGTGGCTAGCGCGACAGAGTTTCTGAAGAAAATACATAGAGAGGATGTCACTGAAAAATTCTTAGAAAAAATTCAAGAGTCATGTGCTAAACATAGAAAATTGTTTTCTGGTAAAAAAGTAGATGAATATGACAGGAAAATTTTAAAAAAGAAATTTCAAGAAATACATAATAGGTTTGTAATAGCACCTGCAGACAAAGCAACCAGCAATTTTATTGTGGTCTGTAAAAAATTTATGTGTCAGAAAATAGCAGATGAAATTGGTCTAGAAATTTGCCAAAATAATGTTAAAATTTCTGGGAATATTACATATCAACCTAGCCCTGAAACTTCAGAAGAAGTTATTGAAAAACATAACAGAATTGTGCTAGGTTTGGGCCTAAAAATAGATTCACGGTTCCAGAAATTACCTCAAATTTTTGCCATTCCCAAAATGCATAAAACGCCTCCAAAATTTCGTTTCATCTGTGGTGGTAGTAAAGCACCAATAAAACCTGCTGCCATAATACTGCATAAAATATTACGTATGATGAAAAAACATATTTTTCATTATGTGGGAAGTTATGAACCAGGTGGAATTACATGTAGTGGATTTTGGCCTTTAGACTCATCTCTGGAACTTGCAAGTTTTCTACAGAATCTTTCCCGCGTAAATACATCAGCAAAGTGTTATACGGGTGACTTTTCAACACTTTATCCTAACATGGACCACAACACTTTACTAACAGACATTGATGGACTAGTCAAATTTTGCTTCGCACACAGTAAAAAACGCTTCATTGCTATCGGCCACAGAAATAGCTGGTTCACTGATAATTACAAATCCGGAAAGTTGACACTTGACATTGAGAGTGTACAATCACTGACAAGACACATCTTACATAACTCTTACATAAATGTGTCAGGTAAAATGCTGCGGCAAATTTCTGGAATTCCTATGGGGTGCAGCAGTGCACCCTCGCTAGCATGTGCGAGCCTTATGTTTCGTGAATTTATGTGGATAAAAAACAAACCAGATATCTGCAGTTCACTCCTGAAATGTTACAGATACATTGACGATGTAGCCATATTCTACAAATCCAATGAAGAATCAAAAATCGATCAAATTGTGTCAGAAATATACCCTTCTAATTTACCATTGAACAAAACACATAGATCAATGGCGGATACAGATTATCTAGACATGACAATTTCACTAAATCCAGTCTCTACCAAATTATTTGACAAAAGACATGATTTCAATTTTGATTGCGTATCTGTCACACATTTCAACAGTAACAGTAGTCTCCAAGTTAAAATTGGGTCACTTTTCGGACACACATTACGAAGTTTACGTCTCAGCTCAAATTGGGACAATTTTATAGAGAGTATATCACCAATTATAAAGGGCCACAAAACCAATGGCTATGAAAATACTTTAATAATTGCAGTAATTTTAAAATGTCTCAACAAACATGATAATGAGCTGTTTAGAATTGGCAGAGCAGCTTCAAAAGAAACATGTAGATTAATTATACAATTAGTCACTTCATTATAATTAACGTTAAGTACTAATTAATAATTCATGCAATTACCGTAATTAGTTATTTCACAACTTTCCTGCACATCAAGGTTTACCCAAATTTGAAAACATAATTACGTGCATAATTAAACCGGTCTGATAATAACATCTGGGCATGCATTTATAAGTCGATAGCACATGCATATTTTATTAAAGAATGCAAAAATCGTTGGCACTTCCCAGACCGGCAAATTTTACTATCCCGCGAAAAGCAAGCCCTTCCGATCGTTTGGCGGCGCGAATTCAAGCAGAAATGTCGCAAAGCGCAGAAGATGCAGAAGCGACCACGGAAACGTCACGGGTGAGCGCATTTTGCGGTTTTGTAGCGTGTTGGAAAGTGTTGGTTACTCGGTTTTCTTTGGTTGCCAAGGGGGTAGGGGGGGTTCTTGGGTATATTTTCAATAGGTAAAATGGGAAAAAAGGGGGGCCTTCATCTCTGATGATGGGGTCGGGGCCCCCCAGGTTGGTTTCAGGTCAGATGATAGACCCCGAAACCTGAACCAGCCTACAATTTTTATGTCAACTTGAACATTGGCTCAAACAAAGAAATTTATTAGCCGAGAACAACTTTTACTTATAATTTCACCCTACAAAATCAGAGAGTTAGAATTCACTCGTGAATAGAGTGAACAACAAAACTTGTGTCCCACGCGGACGCTAGAAATTGAAAAAGAAAATACCATATTTAAAGAAAAATGGACGTTTTGCTGCGTCCGTGCGTGCCACGCCCTAGTTATCTACATTTTCAACGTTGCTCGTAAAGAATTTGACAGTTCAAACTACAGTTTTACCGTTCAAACTACCATTTTACCGTTCAAACTACCGTTTTTGTTTTTATTTTATTTTTCATTCGTTGGCTCCATTCCAACAGAAGATAACTTGGCAGCCGGCCAAAATGTCGAAATCCGCTATTAATATGAATAAAATAGGCTCACAATAGCTATATAACCATGTATATAACCAAAAATAGCGATTATGAATGTGGAAATTGGCAAAGCGAAGCAAATTTTAACGATTTTTAGCTAACTTTGAGTTTTCACTCTCATTTGTATAATACGCAACTGGTAACTGGGATAAGGGTCAAGTTTTCATATGTGACCCGATCTATTCCAATCGTTAAAATATTGCGTCACAATACCTAATGCCGTCATGCACTCTGCACTGGAGAGATTGACACAAATGTTTGTAGGGCGATACGTCTGCTGACTTTATACAATAATCAAACCAACTTGCTTTTAAAATACTGTCTTTCCTCAACATACCCCCTCCCTCAAGATATCTAACTCTTTACTATGAAGTACATGAAAATTTCTGATGACATTATAAACACCCCTCAAAATACTCCCTCCCTCATTTAACCCCCCCCTAGGGCTCGAAACTCAATTTTTTTAAACTTGAGTTTGAGTCGCAACCCCAAATTTTTTCTGGTCAAGTCAGGTGAGCCACTGAAAGGTTGAGTCGAGTCGGGCAAAAATCTCGAGAGTCGAGTTGGATGCGTTACTTTTTGGTATGACCCTTGCAGTAATTTTTGATACTGGTTTCTCTACCAATGTTTTCACACACACTGAATGAAGTCTAAATGCCAACAGTTCATTTAAATATCAAGATAAAGCAACAATAGAACTTTTTATCACTCATGTTGCTACAAATAAAGTTGCAAAAATAAAATTGGCCTAGGGATGGAAAATCATTTACAACATTTTTTGGATCAGTGCCAACATTGTGCAATGCATTTGAGGTGGTGTGTGTGTGTGTTTCACATGTGGTGCTGCACAGGCTAGTTTACTGCCACATTTTGGTAAACTTGTAAATCGGCTTTGAACACATTTGAATTTACCATATTGATGTATCTGTCAACTGCAGTTGATGGGGATAAAGAATAACTCATTTCAGTAAACTCAAATGCGTTTTATCAAAGCTGATTTATGAGTTTACCAAAAACAGGCGCTAAACTAGCATGCACATGCACATTATGTAGAATTGTATGGTAATAAGAAATTTGAGTTTTAACACCATTCAATTCATATGACAAGCCAATCCACAATATATCACACATGTGGTGTGGAAATGCGTGCTCATGCACAAATTTTTTGAAAAATATGTTTAAAGTTTCATATCAAAATTGATATTTTAGGACATTATTCAATGGAAACCCTGACTTGAAATTTGCCAAAATTTTGAGTCAAGTTGGGCAAAAACCTCGAGTCTCGAGTTTGGGACATTTTTCCAGTCTAGTCAGATGAGTCGAGTCGGTGCCCTGTTTTACCCTCAAGTCACGAGTTGAGTTGAGTCGAGTTTGAGCCCTACCCCCCCTCCTCAAAATTTGTACTATGAAAAAATAAACCCCTGGGAGTATTTCTAGGAAATATGGTATGAAACATCACTCATAACTCATTTTGCCTTCTGATGTGTTCTTAACATTGGCACAACGCACACTCAAAATTTTCAAGGGCGGTTTGAACGTTTTTGAGTTCCGCCAAGGCAGAACTCCAAGGGCGGTTCTAACATTTTTATTTAGGAAAAATGTGGCATTTTTAGGACATTCAGATGAAATTCACACGAATCCGGGTGGATTCACACAGTTTTTGTACATTTGCATATCATAACCAAACGTTTCAAAAACATTGGGACACTTTCAATTCCGCCCTTGAGTTAAGAGATACACCCTTTAGAGAAGGTTGTTATGGGAAACACATCTTATTTATCTTAATTTTTAGGTAGATCTAGGCTTTGTCTTCAAAAATGAATAGAGATTTTTTTAGTAATATCCACTTGTTTAAAAGATATTGAAGTTCACCGTGTGGCATATTTGTGAAAACCAAAACTGAATTCCACCCTCTAGAAAGTGTCCAAATGTTTTCTTGCCTAGATGGCGCACTGACACTCAAAATTGTCAAGGGTGGTTTGGACGTTTTTGAGTTCAGCCAAGGCGGAATTCCAAGGGTGGTTCAGACATTTTGCACTTTCCTACCTGTCTGAAATAATTCCCCCCATGCACAATCTGGGGCAATTCTGCCATTGTGCAAAGTGTTCGAACGTTTCATGTGCGGAATTGAAATTGAGGGCAGTTCGAACGTTTTTGGATTCCGCCCCCGTTTTTAATTCCGCCCTTTTGAATTCCACCCTTGAAAAAGTGTTTGAACTGCAACTGAAAATTCGAGTGTGCTGTGCAACATATATTCATGACCACAATATTGAAAATAATTAAACATCTATCAACATGAATTCATTCTTGCTTTATTTCTTTTTAATTTTCTCCAGTTATTTTCTGGAGATATTTAGTTACCTATATTTATTCTTGTGAAGAAAATAGTAAAAACATTTTACTTTTATTGAAATTTCTCAGCTTTTTCCAGCGATATTTAATTTCATTTTTTAAAGATTTTCTGAGATTATATTTAATTATATTTGCTGAAAAACACCCATTTTTGGAACGCTAGGTGTGTACAGGCCGATGTAATGCAGTAAAACACGATGGTAAGTCGTATACACCCAACATACCTAAATACATGTAGAAATTCCATTTTATGCAGTGTCATTTGTGTATTTAGTTAGTTAGTTTTGCCTGGAACCTGTGTGTTTTCATTGGTTCTTTTCCGTATATTTAGAGTCAGTAACGTTTTGCAGACAAAAACTTAGCCGCTAACATTATTATTTTGGAATCGGGTCAAGATGCCTCTCGAATGCACCGACATTTGCAAGATTGCACTTTCGTGTATAATTCCGGTATGTGAATTTTTTTCATTCTGCCATTTAGTGTTCCGCCGATCTATTGCGCCTGCGCACACTAGTTTTCACACGAAATTTCGAAAACTCATAAATGAGCTTTGAACGTGTTTGAGTTTTCCACAATGAGTCAACTGTAGTTGACGGCCATCTCATCGTAGTAAACTCAAATGCGTTCTAAGCTGATTGTGATTTGTGAGTTTTCAAAATGTCGTGTGAAAACTAGTGTGCGCAGGCACAATAGATCGGCGGAAACCGATGACAACACGGTGAAGCTGTCCTGTGGATGTGGCAATTTATGGGGGATTTTGACAGTCTTCGATGCGTTCTTATTCTGCCATAATAGATTAGCCATGTTGTCGCCGTTTATTGGTCTGTCGGATAAGTTTTGCCCTTCCTGGATCGTTTTTCATTGGATCATTTTGGACGTGGTGATTATCCAAAATTTAGTGAGGTAAATATACAAGCTGGAATTACAGCTTGATGTAAAATTCAACATACAATTTTACCGTAAAATGGTAAACATAAAACTCTATCACCATACATAAAAGTGAATGGTGATAAAGCTCTGCAACGTTACGTTTCAAATAGATTTTTTGTCGAAATTTCATTAAAAAATCGATTGATTTTTAGACCCAAATATGAGATAGATTAGTAGAGAGTACCTCCTCGTCCACGACAAGTTGGAGACCCTTATAAAAAAAAAATATCATCATCCACTTTTATGTAATCGATATTGCGGCGAAATTTTATTCTTGAATTTTACATGGAGTTATACTTACAGCTTATATAACACAGCTGTAACCTTACCAGGACGATCCAATAGTCTTTCCATACCCGGAAACGACAAAAGCTTTTCCGACAGACTAATAAATATTAGGTTTTCGGGTCGGGGCGGTCTTGTTCAATGCCGTGCGGCTATTCGACACCAGGGTTGGTTTTATAAAAATTCATTTTAGTAAAATTGTATAAAAATTGTATAAAAATTTTATTTTATTTTTATTTTATTCTTGTTTCATTTTATTTTATTTTATTTTATTCCCAAAAGTCATTAATAAAATAAAATGACACATTTTACAAAAATTTTACAAAAATTGTACAAAAAATCAGAAACATGCATGCAAGGCCAGAAAAATGTTATACTTAGATGTATGCATGAAAAACCTGTGACAATTTTTTCCCTTTCTTTTCAAAAGTTGCATGCAGTATGTATTGTTAGCTAGCTGCAAGTGTAAAGTTACAATTATTGATAAGAATGGTTTGCATTTTCAGTAGAAGGACTACTGGAGTGTGCTTGGCACATTTGTAAAATGTCATGCAAAGTGTCAATTGTCATGACAAATGTAAAGTAAAGTATCAATTGTCATGCAAAATGTCAAGTGTCATGTAAAATTTCAAGCACAGTGGCAATTGTCATGATAAATGTCATGCAAAGTGTAAATTGTGTATCGAAATCTTGTGTTTTTGTATCCATAGTATGTTTTATATCCAAATCTTATGTTTTTGTATCCAAATGTTCACATAAGATTTGGAGTCAACAACAACATAATTTGGATACAAAACATAAGATTTTGAAATAAAACATGAGATTTGATCACAATTTGCTTGACAATTGATACTTTAATTTTTACATGTCATGACAATTTACACTTTACTTTACATTTGTCATGACAATTGACACTTTGCATGGCATTTTACATGACATTTGACACTTTACAATGCTTGGGACTGCCCCCAGATCCATGAAAAAACAGGTAGAGACTCAAGCAATGAGACAAAATTTTACAAAAAATATGAATTTTTATACAATTTTACAAAAATACGAATTTTTATACAATTTTACAAAAATTTTACAAAAATTCAAATTTTTATACAATTTTTATTTTTATTCTTAAATTTTCCATTTTATTTTATTTTATTCTTGAATATTCCATTTTATTTTTATTTTATTTTTATTTTCTGAGATTTTGCCAACCCTGTTCGACACCAAACGTTATTTTTTTATGGACTGGTTCAAATATTGCCCGACATGTCCATTCCACCCCCCCTTTCCAGGGGTCAGTTACCCTATTTTCCTCGAATAACCCCCCGGGGGGTTTATTTTTTCAGAAACTTTGAGAAATTTAAAATTTTGAGGGGGGGGGTATTTCGTGGGGGGGGGGGTGGTTATTATTTCTCCAGAAATTTTTTGAAAGCCCAGTACTAAATTGTTGTTTGTAGCGTACAAAGATGTCGGAAAATACAAAAACCGCCATGTACAAGACTCTAGACTTATATGAGTATTTACGTAGACGGTATAAACCATGTTCTAACATAACACCGTCAGTTTTTAACGCATGTTCTGCGTTTCCCGGATCACAAGCCACAGCTGCGTCTCTATACACTAAATTTGGGGCTGGGGTATTTCGAGGAGGGGGTTTATAAATTCATAGTGTTCATTTTGAGGGGGTGTATTTCGAGGAAATACGGTATGCTGTGTATTTAAGTAAACGTTTACGCATGCATGTGTGTTATCTTATGTGCTGACGATGAGCAAGCACCCTTTACTTTACATTTACCTACTTTAGAAATTCATCAGACTGACAACCCCCCTTCCCGTAAAATGCTGGCCGAGTCCGAGTGGTTTTATGCATGAGCAGAAGCGGTGGTATTCAGATTTTTAGGTGAATAGTTCGAAACAAAAACGGCGCAGAGGTTATTTTCTCCCACTTTTGAGCACTTTTTAATTGGTTGATTAGTAATGGTTCCATATATAGATGGTGCCCAGCTACCGTATGTCATCGTAATACCCCCGGGGGGTATTTTTCCGTGTAAATTTTGAGAGGGGGTTAATCGAGGGGGTATGCCCAATGCCACCAAAGCCCTGCAACGGTGCAAAGGTAGCAAACTCAACGATATATTTAAAGTGCCCTGATCGCAGCCGATCGGCGTGCTGCTGGAGCGCGGCTGCGGCGTGGACCTGCTCATCAACATCCTGCTCACGCTGCTCGGCTACATCCCCGGCCTCATCCACGCCTGCTACATCGTCTGCAAGTACTGAGTCCGAAGCACTGTGATTTCCCGCAGATGATTTCTATGGTAAAAATAAGTTCAATGTGATTTTGGTCGTGAAATTTAGGTTGTGCTAGTTCGGTATTGTTCTTTTTGGAACAACGCTACAGTTACAAACTAATCACGGCTAAAACATTGGATTTGGTCAGATTTTTCAATACACGCAAATCACGGTTGTTGATTGATTCACTTTAGTAAGCACAATCAACTACTATAAAGTGAATCAGACGTCAGATCAACCTTGTTGTTTCATTAGGTATTTTAGTTAGGTAAACGCATAGCAACTAATTGTTCAAACAATCGCCCGATCCACCAAATACAAGGAATCAACTAGACAATTTAAGTAGACTATGCATGACCAAAAACAAGTGCACTTTGCTAGAGTTGAACTTTCATGGATACTACTTTTCGGATTCTTAGCATTCATTCGCATTCCAAGATGTGATTGTGAGTTCTAAAAGTTTTTTACCTCTTATGTCGTGTCCTTTGATTGCTAGTATACTGAAAAAAAAATTACACTCACTGGGAGTAAATATTTCTTATTTAAAACCGCGTTTTTGCACGAAGATTGTTTGTATTCACGAAAAATGAAAATTTCTTATATTTTGAAATGATATTTTATGTACTGTCTCACAACGATCTCTAAAATCACTGGATTGAGCTTCATTGCAACAACAAAGATAAACATACCCGGAATATAGCAAAATAATTACATTAACGTTTTTTATAGACCACATTTCGGCTTTGTAGCATCCTCTATGTATGCTTTTTGATCAGCTTACTAAGCTGTCGACAATTGGGTAGTATACATAGTTCCGTTATGTTTTCATTTCATCAAATCAATGAAAATGCATTCACATTCACTTCCAAAATAAAAATATCTTAACGCTTAAAAACCTCCGGTTATGAGTATCACAAATTCAAAATTCTAATTTCAGAAACAAAATAAACCCATGAATAGTGGTTCAAAAAGCCCAAACACTTTGGCGCCAAACGCCAATAGCGCTTTTTTCTATGGTGCTGTCGCCAAGCGCTTTTATCCTTGGACACGGCGCCAAGCGCCAAAAGCGTCACAGCGAAAAGGCGCCAGCGCCAAAAGCGCCATGGCGTTTTTACATCACTAACAATGAAAACCACGATTCATAAATATGGCAAAAGCGGCTCAAACGTTTGCAACAATTACCTAAATATAAAGATATATTTTTAAAAAACAACAAGAGTAGAACCAAATGCAACAAAAAGCGACAAGCGGACAGACCCGTAATTGAGCGGAATTCATCTATATTCTGTAAAAAAGTAAATTGAAAGTCATGGCGAGCATCTTCAGAATAGGGAGGGCCATGATCAGTGGCACAAAATCTTATCCCGACCTAAAACAAGACATCAAAGGCCAATCAGCTGCAATATAAAACTGGGTATACTAGGCGACCATCACACTTAGTATGGAAACCTACCATAAACCATCTGAATAATGAACCAAAAATCATACAGTTTTTAGTCATAATATTTCGTTTTTTTAAATAATGAATTACGAAATTTATAACAATATTTTTTTCCAATAATTTATGACAGGATTGGTGCCACACACACTGGTTGTCAACTGTTTCGGTGTCAATTCGATTTTAGTTAAATTTAGGTCGCAGGAGAATTTTCAAGTGCACGTGCAGCAAAGTCGAGGAGGACTTTATATTGCCATGCGCATTTGAACATAATTTCGCAGCCCATGAGCTTATAATTGATGAAAAATTGTTGGACCAGTTCACATCCATATGTCCATATCCATATGTCAACTGGGGCGATGGTTTTTCATAAATTTTTTTGTTTATGGGTTGCAAAACCATGTTCAAATGCACATGGCAATATAAATATCTCTTCGACTTTGCCGCACGTGCACTTGAAAATTGTCGTGCTACCCAAATTGAACTAAAATCGAGTTAACACCGAAATAGTTGACATACAGTGTTTGTGGCGCCATTGTGCGCAAAGTACGCGCTCACCCGGGTATATTCAAATAAACAATTGTTCCCATTTTGTGGGTCACACTGGTTGGCAAGTGGCACACTTTTGCTTGGAACCTGAAGATCTGAATTTAGCTGAGAAACAGTTTAGCTACGGCCTCATTTGGAGACATTTGGCGGCGCCACTGCCTGGAACACTGAAACAGCGTTCGGACGAATATCGAATATCAATATCGAAGCGCCGTCGACCAATCTGAGCCCAATCTGAAAACGCCAGTGGCCGAATGGCGCCAGCGCCAAAACACCAGCTGAGAAGGCGTTTACTGAGAAGTTTGGCAGTGCGCCTGTCCGAAAGTGTCCCTGCACTGCGTGAAGGTGGGCCTGTTCCTGGGGTCGGCGTCCCAGCACTTGCGCAACAAAGTGCACAAGTCCTCCTGCGGCTGAATTATGTACGATCGACCCATGGCGCTCACTGTTGTGTTGGCGGCACCTGTGGAATGAAATGAGGAAGTTTTGGTTGGCGTCTGATATAAATAAGAGCGATATGAACGAACTTAGTGCAGCGCGTATTAGTGACGCATTTTTACGCGGTCTGACGACGTACTACAGGGAATTTGTATTGATACAAAATTGATACAACCCACACCCAGCACTGCACCGATTCCGACCAAGATTTGTCTTTATTTTGCAGCAGTAGCCGCTCTTTCATAAAAACTTTTAGGGTGTATTTTAACGTTTCAGCTGTAATTTCCCAAAAGAAAATTCGGCGAAAACATCACCCAGCGAGAAAAAGGGCCCAATCAACCAACCGGGGGTCATCTCGCCAGCGCTATTATTGCCGCTGGCGGCGCTGAGCGGCCGGTCGGGACCGGTGGCGTCGCTCGGCGCCGACGGCGCCAGCTCCAGGGGCGCCAGCGTGCCCTCCCCCAGCGCGGTGAGCAGCTGCAAGTGAGAGAAAGTGTGATCAATTACTGTCTTTGAAGACCATCAGTATGGAATGAAAGGCAATACCTCCTCATTGGAGAGGTTCCCATGGGGCAAATCGCCGCAGTGGAACAGCTCCCACACGGCGACGGCGAACGACCACACGTCGGACAGCATGCTGAACTCGTCGTCGAAGATCGTCTCCGCCGGCTGCCATCTGCGCGCAGGAACACATGCGAGTGACTAATGAACTCCGTTGCGATGCTCGCGTATCAGACTGAATTAGGGTGTTAACTTTGCGTTTTCCGTAGGACAAATTTTTACTTTTTCGCTCTAGGGCAGCTTAAATTTGTTTTACCTTTTCGTTTTCCGGCAGACTTTTTTTCTTTTCAATTCTCCGCAAAGTGAAATTTTTGTACCTTTCCGTTTTCCCTAAGAAATTTAGTTTGACACCCCAGACTGAATCTCAATCCTCCAACAGAAACCACCCCAACACCCTCCAAAACATCAATCGCAAACCCACTCACCTAATACCCATGGGTCTATTCCTATAGATGTAATACTCGCACAGGAAGGTGTCGTTCTGCAGACTGAGGCTGGCCAACTTGGCCCTGTGGCCGGGGTAGAGGAGCACGTTTCTGCAGGCCACGTCGCCGTGCACCAGCCGCCGGTCGCTCACGTGCTCCAGACCTTGGCACAGCTGTGAGAGGGGTGAGTGATGGTATAAATGGGTAAGTTGGCACTCGGCCAGGTGCTACAGAACTATGTGAGGCGAGAAAACCAGTAAAGCGACAAACCGAGGGTATCGAAAACGTATCGCTCGCTTCTCGATTTTTATGTCAATATTCACAATTTTTATGTCAATCGCTTGCACGCATTGCAATTCACGAGTCGCTTGCACAAGGGGCAATTTGAAAAGAACCGAATCCAACAAAAATCGAACGACACCGCCAAAATAAAATCGTCACAACTACAATTAAAGCGTGGAAACCTAATAGCAGAGGGGCAACTGACCTGATAAGCGATGGAAATGATCTGCGCCCTGGTGAGCGGCAGGGGGTAGTCCTGGTCGGGGGTGCCCCTCCTGCGACTATGGTGCCGGCTCATCAGCATGTAGTGCTTCAGGTTGCCCCACGCTGCGCGGGGGGGTCCAATAAATATACCGGCTTTTTCAAGGCATAGAAAGTAGAAAGGAGAAAAATCTGCTAAAAATATTGGCCAAAAAGGGTTAAAATAGCTAGAAAAAAATATATAACCGTGTATATAGCCGAAAATAGTGATTTTGAAGGTTAAAATTGGCAAAATGGTTAGCAAGATTGACTGTATTTTCCGTCCGGCCTATGGCTTGGCTTGGGTTGCACGCGGGACGTTTTTTATAAAGCGGGCGTCTGCTGACCAAATTGTACGCATTTGGTTAATTTCCTAATGAAAGACACGACCCCCACACTGCACGCGTAATTATTGCGCTGATTTAATAGACACTTTTCATGACAACAATTTTGTGCGGAATGGATCAAAGGTTGAATGCGACCGGATTAATACTTTCCATGTGTACTTACATGTTATGTCAATTCGACGTTTACATAGGCATAAATCGTTGGCAATAGTGAATTAAAACTTTTACAAGAATACATTTTAGAAATCCATCTACAAATTTTTTATCAAGTCTAGATGTAGAGTGAGAAGATACATGGGAAAGTAAGAAATAAAATGGCGAGTAAAAATGAAGTAAACTTTGTTCTTCTTATTGTACATCGAGTTTTACTTTTTACTTGCCATTTCACTTATCAGTACTCACTTCTCACAGGATTTAACCTTTCCACTTGCGGAAAACACCCCAGATTATCGCCTATAATTCCCATGCAAACAGCTCTTAGCTCATTGCCGATCAGACTCAATTTTTATGTACATGCACAGAGTTCATGACAATTGTGTCTGTGTCTGTTCAATGCCCATCAAAATTCTACCGGTCATAAGTGCACACACAAGTCTTATTAAAGGCACCACACCCAACTAATCCCAAGTGAGTGCAAACTTAATCCCATGGCATTCAACCTTTGATCCATTCCGCCGCCGACCCCGACCTGAGTTCATCATCAAGGCGGGGTCAACGCCTAAAAAACTCCCAAGCACAAGCGGGCAGCGAGCCAAACCGGACGGAAAGTAGAATCTAGCGTTAGCAATGTTTAATCAGGGATTTTGAGTAAAAATTGGGAAATATAGCTCAAAAGATAGGTAGCTCCACATAGATAGGTAGCTGAGCTATTTGGGGGGTCAGGGGATAGTAGCCAAAAAAATTGGATAGATCGATACTACATAGCTGACGGCATCCAATATAGATCGAAAGATGGTTAACTTCTTCCAAGACTCACAAGTATACTCATAGGCAACTATAACTGGTTCATACTCCCTGCAAACGGCGATCAATTTGCACACATTCGCGTGATCGCATTTCGAGAACAATTCGATCTCTTCCTTCAATATGACGTGGATATTCTCGTCGCGCACTTGCAACACTTTGACGAGAACTGGCGCGTTTGTGTCCACGCGCGACGCGACCAAAACCAAGCCAAAGATGCCCGTGCCTGCGAGGGGGGTTGTAAAATTTAACATCAGGTTTTAGGGGTAAACTTGCAGGTTGGCACACTAGCTGACAAGTTGCGTGCTAAAAATTTGGAATAACAGTACAGCAAACATAGGGCCACAGCAAAATGGCACCAAACGCCAAGTGCGCCATGGCACTTTTTGCTTTGGCGCTATCACCAAATTCTGAATTTTTAGCAGGCAACCGAACGCAGTACACAATCTGTCAACTAGTCCGCGGACCAGCATTAGAGAAAAAAGCAACAAATTAAACGATCATAAATTTTTGAAAGAACATACCCAAGGGGTGCGCATTGGGAATATCGAATAGATTTCTGCTAATGGCCGAGCTGTCATAAGGTGCATTCTGCATTTCTCCCTGAGTGGCACTCGTGTTTCCTGAGGTTTATTAACTGTTTTAAAAACCGCTTTGAAAAACATAATCTCTTGGTCTACTAGTCAAAATACAGAAAAATTTACCTGCTAAAGCATGTGCACTATTCACTATATAATATATAATAACTCCCCACTGAATGTTAGCTTAATGGCGCTACGCACACTGAAGCCGAAATATTCGGCATACGCACGTTTTTGACAAATGCCGAATTAAATGCTGAATAGAAAAAAACTTGCTGAACTCAAATCGTCCGTACTCTTGAAAATTAGGCGGTTTGTCAATTCAGCATGTATTTCAGCATTCAAAAGATGCGTACACTTTTTCATGCGGAAACATTCAGCAATAGGATAAAATCTCAAATGCTGAAATGCAAAGATAAACGAGGATTGGTTTTTGAGATCTCGGGATCGGATCGGGATTGACCTTTTGGTATCGGGATCGGGATTGGTTTTTGAGATTTCGGGATCGGGATTGACCTTTCGGGATCGGGATTGGCATTTTTCGGGATCGGTAATGGCATTTTTGAAAACATTCTAATATACACGTTTTTTGCCAATGTTTTCACAAAACAGGCTCAAAAACACGTCTGGATGCCAGAAAAGAGGCATAAAGTGGACATTGGTTAAAATTTATTAATGCAAAAAGGGCATTTATTGAGGTTGACCAAATTTTCTGGGATCGGGATTGGGATTGTATAAATTTTTTCGGGATCGGGATTGTGATTTTGAAAGTTTCTGGATCGGGATTGGGATTGGCTTTTGAGATTTCGGGATCGGGATCAGGATTGAGGTTTCAGGATCGGGATCGGGACCACCAAATCCCGAAATGTTTTGGGATCAGGATCGGGATTCCGTTTCGACCCTAGTGCCAACCCTATCCAATATACATAATCACTATTGTCTATTGACCGAAGTTGATGCTGTACAGAGAATGTAACTAATTATATCTTGTCATAAAGTTGACATCAAAAATTGTCATCAATTATATCTTGTCACACACACTAGTCAGGGGTAGGAAAGGGGGGGTTCCCCCCCCCCCAAATCGCCCAGCTATCTATCTATTCCAGAGGCCGCTCAGCTATCTATCTATCCCGGAGGCAAAATTTTGGGCTACTATCCCCTAAACCCCTCCCCCCAATCGGCCAGCTATCTACCTATCTGGAGCGATTTTTGGGAAACTATACCCTAATTTTCGCTCAAAATCGCTATTTTCATACCTATATATAGATTTTCACCTCCAAAATCACTAGTTCATGCATCTAACTGCCTATTTTGAGCTATTTTTAGTACTATATGTCCTTATATACCCATTTTTAGCCATTTTTCACCTACTTTCAGCAATTTTTCTCCTTTTCCTCCCTTCTATGCCTATATATTGAGCCCCCGCGAACCCCCCCCCCCCCCAGAAAATTTTTCAGCTATCTATCCCTCCGGAGGAGTGATTTGCTATCTATCCAACACCCAGGAGGGCCGAAAACTAGAATACCCCTGACACTAGTTGACATCAAAAATTGTGTCAACTAAATTTTGGATAATTATTGGTTTTACTTGGCAGCAGGGTTGGCAAAATCTCAGAGAAAAAAATCAAATACAATTTTTATACAATTTTACTACAATTTTAGTAAAAAGAATTTCACAAAAACTAATCCTGGTCACAAAGAATAAAAAATAAAAATAAAATAATAAAAAAATAATAATAAAATGGAAAATTGAAGAATAAAAAAATAAAAATAAAATGGAAAATTGAAGAAAAAATAAAAATAAAATATAATTTATTTACAATTTTACTGCAGTTTCAGTAAAAATAATTTTACTAAAACCAACCCTGCTTGGCAGATGCTACAGTGTATGCACAACTTCATGTGTGCAGTGGCAAAAAGGATGAAAATTGGGGTTAAGGGTGACTTCTAGTGAAAATTATGGTCATCGTTTTCAAAAATACTTACTTTTACATTTTCCCATGGAAATAAAAGTAAAAAATTCTACTATACATTTTCTGCACTCAGGAGTGACTAAAAATGAATATTTTACATTAACTTTGAAAACATTGATTACTTTCAACAATCTGGTTTGCAGGCATGCTTAGGGTGACAAATTTCCGTTTCCGTTTTCTGCAGGCAAATTTTTTCCATTTTCCATTCCGTTTTCCGGTAATTGAATTAATTTTTCCATTTTTTGTTCCATTTTCCGACTACAAAATTTTTTTCCATTTCAGTTCCTGTTTTTCTGGCTAATTATCCCTTTTCTGGCTAAATTTTCAGTTTTTCTGCCTTTTTCCGGCTGAATTTTCAGTTTTTCCGGCTGAATTTTCAGTTTTTCCTCCTTTTTCCCGTTTTCAGGCTCAATTTTCAGTTTTTCAGCCTCATATTCCCCTTTTCTGGCTCAATTGTCTGTTTTCTGTTTCAGCCAAACTGGTAAACATGCATGCAGGTTTTCAATTATGTGACTTTTTCCATTTTCCATCAAAATTTCAGCAATTTTTAGCATTTCCAGGAAATTTCCACAATTTTTTTTGTTTTCTGGCAAAATTTCTTTTTTCCATTTCCAGTTTTCCGGCCTTGTTTTCCTTGTTGCTGAAATTTTATTTCCGTTTTCTGGCAAGTGCAAAAAAATTTCCGTTTCCATTTTCCATAACAAAATTTTTTTGACACCCTAGGCACGCGCTGTTCCAATGTTTATCATTACTATTCGCTCATGTATAGGGTTCAAACGGGATCCCGATCCCGGATCCCGTGAAATTCCGGGATTTACCAGTCCCGATCCTGAAACCCCAATCCTGATCCCGATCCCGAAATCTCAAAAATACCAATCCCGATCCCGAAAGTTTTCAAATCCCGATCCTGATCCCGAGAAACTCCCAAGTCCGGGATCCCGATCCCGGAAAAATTAGTGGAAATTATAAAAAGTGAAATAATGACGTTTTTGCATGCAAAAAAGTGGATGCAAACCCCCAGCGTCAATTTTATGCCACTTTTCTGGCATCCAACAGTGTTTTGAAACCTTTATGAACAACTGTGAATGCCAGAAAAATGGCCAAAATTTCTATCCCTAGAACCCAATCCCGATCCCGGAAAAATGCCTATCCCAATCCCGATCCCGTGACCCCAATCCCGGCCAATCCCGATCCCAAAATCTCAAATTACCAATCCCGATCCCGAAATCTCAAAAAGTGAATCCCGATCCCGATCCTGATCCCGAAAAGTCGATCCCGTTTGAACCCTACTCATGTACACACATTGCCCAAATTCCCAAAATGGTTCGTACGTTTTTTTCTGTTTACACACTGTTGAACTGTGCTGAACTACAATATCTCAAGAATGAGCAGTTTTTAAAAAAAATTTATGGTCTTCATTTTTGAAGATCATGTTCATACATGTTCATAAAAAATGTTTCATGAAGATGTATGAAAAACTAGATGAGATCTGGATCATTTCACAGCAGTAGATTTTCTGCCAATTGCTGAACTGGTTTGCTGAAATGAAAGTGTCCGGATACAATTTTTCACAAGATGCTGAAATGTTAAATTCAGCATATGACCAAAAATGCTGGAAAATCATCTAAATCCGTACGAATTTGTCCGAATTCGTACGGTTGCTGAATGTCTGGACCCAAAAATGCTGGTCTAAAACCGTCCGAACAGCATTTTTTTAGTTCGGATTCGGCAGATGAAAACGTGCGTATGCCGAATATTTCGGCTTCAGTGTGCGTAGCGCCATAAGCGTCTTTCAACAACCCCTCCCCAGTAGTACACTTTCAGATATAAAACAGTGTACATATTGGAGAAAACACGGCGCACGAGCGAAAACCCCCCCCCTGTAAACTGACCAGTGCAACTGTACGGTTTCGGCAGCGGGTCCAGAGTACTCAAAGCGCTGCCGCGACCAAAGTTCAATTCCTGCGGCTCCACCGCTTGGCCGCCGTCCAACAAAAGCGCCCCTTTGAGATAAGTGTATCTTAAGTGCGTCATTTGAAAATAGTTTGAAACAAATCAGGGGTAGGAAAGAGGGGTTTTGGGGGTGGGGTTACCCCCAAACCGCCAAGCTATCTACCTATCTGGACGATTTTTGAGAACTATATAACAATTTTCGCTCAAAATCGCTGTTCCAACCCTCCGGAGGGTCAAAATGTAGAATACCCCTGAAACAAATAGCGGCACGCAAATCGACGTGTCACAAATGGACGCACCCTGGGCGGACGTGTCGGCGCCGTTCTGCTCGGCGGGCGTGCGCGTCACGTCCAACAGCCCGATGCCGGTCTCGTTGTGTCCGTTGCGCGTCAACGACGACTTCATGCGACGAAGGGCGCGCCGACGTCTGCGCATCGAATATTATTCGTGTGGAAAACATGCATGCGGGGCTAGGGTGTCAACTCTCAGTTTTCCGTTACCACTTTCTGCAGGCGAATTTTTTTGATTCCATTTTTTCGGTTCATTTTCCGTTTTCTGGTTAAATTTTCCGTTTTTCCGCTTTTTTCCATCTTCTGGTCCAATTATCTGTTTTTCTGTCTCAATTTTTCCATTTATAGCAAATGTTTTGCAATTTTTTCAGTTTCCAGTATTTTTTTACCGTTTCCAGAAAACTTTTAGCATTTTTTTTCGTTTCTGTGCAAATTTCGTTTTTGGGTTTTCCGGCAAGTGCAATTTTTTTTCCGTTTCCGTCTTCCATAAAAAATTCTGTTCACACCCTACGCGCGGCACTGGGGAGAGGGGGCGGTGGAAAAAAAGTCCCACCTGCAAGCGCACACTACCAACAGCACGACGACGAGCGCGATGTACAGGGCGGCGGCGGCGCACGCGATGAACACCGTGTTGGCGCTCAGGTTGTCCGCCGCGCCCGACGTGTCGCCGCCCGCTGCCGCGCCGCCCTGCCCGCCCGGGGCGCCCTCGCCCGCCAGCACCAGTGCCGCCCGGCCGCAGAACGGTGTTGTGGAAGGGTCTGCGTGGGGGGATCTGGGTTGGATCTGAAGCACTGGGAGATGTTTGTGTGGGATGGCAAGGTGGAATGAAGGTGGGGGTAGTTAGAAGGTTGAGGTCTGTTTCTCTATCCACATTAATGAACGGGAAAGTTGTATGTACCTAGGTACCGTATTTCCTCGAATTACCCCCCGGGTTTTTTTTTCAGAGGCGAAATTTTGAGGGGGTTATAAATTCAGAGTGTTCATTTTGAGGGGGGTATTTCGAGGAAATACGCTAAATATTTTTTAAAAAACGAGCAGTCAATAACGACTCCCACGCACCAGTCTTGAGGCAGGCGACGGAATTTGCATAGGCAAAACCTCCAAAATTGCCAGCTACGCACTGGAAACTGCCGGCGTTTTCGCGCGCCACCGAATGCAGAGAAAGGGACCCATTGGACATGATCCGGTAGTTGGAGAAGGGCCTGGCAAGGTGAATCGGTAGTGGAAATTGGGTAAAGTAGTTCGGTATGTTTGAGATGAGTCAACTTCAATTTCACAGTTGTTTTAAACACGTGTTGTTCTCAGATGCTCTCGAGTGTGCTAAAAACTAAAAACTAGAATTCATCTCTATTGCAATTTCGTATAGCTCGTGAAGCAGAATTACACTCCATAAACCATAATTCCATCAAATCGCTCACTGTGGAAGCAAAAAAACACGTTAGCTTACCACTTATCAATGGGTTTCTTATCGAATAGCCAATGAATCTTTGGTGTGGGCGTTCCAGTGGCGGCGCAGTCCAACGTGAAATTGGCACCTGGCGCCACCGTATGATTTTTCGGCACCAGAGAAAACTTCGGCGGGATAAATACCTGCGATGTTACCATCAAACGTTTTATCCGACCCTTGCATGATGCTACAAAATTACCACTGCGTAAAAACATGAAAATTGCACCGGGGCGCGCATTCTAGCGTTGGTAATTTAAAGATTTTTGGTATATTTTATCGGTTCCAACAATTTTGCGGGTATGGTGTTCGAGTTCGGCTATTGAGATCGGGTATAGGTTTCGGGTTCGGATAGCAGAATCCGTTCGGGTACCGGGTTTCGGTTCCAAAAAGTTTTCAGGTTCGGGTCGGGTCGGGTTCCCAACACTAACGCACTCGTATCTCAATAGTCTTGTTGATGATTCCCTGGGTGTTCACTGCCACGCATGTGTACAACCCGGCGTTGTCGAAGTCCACATTTTGCATGTACAGAGTGCCGTTCCTGGCGCGCACGTTGGCCGGAAAGAGACTCTGGTCGCGGACGAACGTGGCCGTCACCTTGCCGGACATGTCGGCGGTGGCCACCTGCGACGGGCGAACGGGTTACGGGGTAGAAAAGGGGTTGTGAAAAGTGAGACGTGCCTGTCGTTTCTGAAGACCTCACCCCCCCCCCCCCCGATAGTGAACCCCTTACGTACACTGCAGAAAATTCCCTTCAAGTGTAAAACAACGAAGGCGTCCGTCTAAATTCAAAGTACCCATGGCCCATGTGGAATTCATGCAAAATATTTACAACCTTTCAACACACCCAAGGTGCCAATTACGCAAGTGGAGAAGTAAAAAACATTTTAGCAGTGAAAAGTTAAAAGTTAAAAGTACCTTAGTAAATTTTGAAGTGAGTAGTTGAAAGTTCACTTCATCTGTAATTCATTCATTCATACTTCTCACTACACCCTTCATTTTACTTCGCTCTCAACATTTTACTACTCACTTCTACTTGTTTTTTTTGCCTTCCCCACTTGCCGAATTGACCCCAGTGGCCCATGAGCAGTGCACATAACTGAAATACCACATGCTAATTAGTTAGTACTTCAAAAGAATAGCCATATACCGATATGCCTGCCGCCCTACGTATGTATACTAGTGATGGAAAAGCGCCAGGAAAAATGGTGACAGGCGCCAACGATGCCATGGCGCCAGTCAAAATGATGGCACGGGCGCCAGAGAAAAAGGGCGGCAATGACGCTATGACGCTGGCGCCATTTGCATTCTTAAAAGTGCCAGTGCCAGGGCGCCATTGTTGGGATTTGTGATGTTTGTCCAGTGAAACTATTTCAATGTCTGTTTGAATTTTAGCTGTGTGATAGAATCCATCAGAGAACACTATGAAGTATACAAACAAATCAAAACCACTGCACCCTCAAATACAACACCATTCCATCACTAGTATACACACATCTAATTTCTGAATACCTAACAGAAATGCACGGGCATGTAGGCATTTCATGCATCGCACAACAATAGAGCACAAAATACCCAGCCGGAATTATTCTCAGCTGAAATGCGATATGCCCGAGTACGGTATTCGGAATGTTCTGGAATAAGCGAATCACCCAATGGGTTTGACACCAGCCGCAAAAATTGATTTCAAAATTTTCGGGTTCGAGTATCGAGGGTCCAACAAAATTTCGTGTCAAGTACAGGTGCCAACACAACACGATGTGAAATTTATAAAAAAAACTTTTAATAAGTATAGGATACCAGGGCAATCCGGAGTAAGCTCCGGAGGGTCGCCAGAGTCAATTCAAAAAGAAGTAAAAAACGATTTGAGAAGTGAGTTGCAAAATAAGCAATGAGAAAATAAGAAAAAAAATTAAAATGTAAGTAAACTTTCAATCTCTCAATTCACTTCTCACTTTTGAAAGTGACTTTTAATTGACCTACGTGACTTCTCACTTTTTCACAATTTTACTTGTCACTTCTCACTAAAATGTTTTCTTTGAATTCTTCACTTGCAGAATTACGGCACTATCCCATCTAGCCGCTTACGGGGCCACAATTTGCCGAACAGGCAAGATTACCTAGCTTTCGGAATGTTGTGAATGCTGAGAGAAAAAATCGTAGAAGAAAATGTTCAACCACAACGCTCTCTGCCGATTGGCTTTCTGTGTTAAACGGTGCGCGGGTCTCTCAGATTCTGACATTGTGCGTTCTTGGCATATTTCGCCCTTTTAAGGCTTTGTACGCCAAAATTTGTCACTCAACGGCGCCACCTTTTCTGCCCATTCTAAATACATGTAATGCTCGAAACTACTATGCCAATTAAAGTAAATATATCGAATAAAGTGAAAATAGACGTTCTCTTACGGCCCACACACGCTAGTTGACATCGCAAATTCGTGTCAACTCAATGTCAACTAAATCACACCAAAACAAATTTTAAAGCCTCACACTTAACAAAGAGACAGAAACAAAGAGATTTAAGTGTCATGATGTAAAATTAACTACCGTATTTCCTCGAAATACCCCCCCCTTGAAATACCCCCCCCTCGTTTGACCCCCCCCCTCTCGAGACCACTATGAAACAATCACCCCCCCCCTCGAAATACCCCCCCCAAATTGAGTGTAAAGGGAACGTACATGACAATAACTGTAGTTTGTGTTCAGTGTACTGCAGAACACACGTTAAAACAATGTCGGTGTCACGTTAGAACAGTGTACATACCATCTACATACTAATATTAGTCTACAGAACCTTATAAATGGCGGTTTTTGTTGCATTTTTCGACGTCTGCGTACATTTCAGACGACAATTTCGTACTTGGTTTTCAAAAATTTTCTTGTGAAACAATAACCCCCCCCCCTCGAAATACCCCCCCCCCTCGTTTAACCCCCCCCCCCTCTCGGGACCACTATGAAACAATCACCCCCCGGGGGGTATTTCGAGGAAATACGGTATGCTCTATCAGATAGGACAGTTGAAATCACATAACTCACCAAAATTTAGTTGACACGAATTAAGTTGACATCCAGTCTGTGTGGCGCCTTAATGACACACTGTGCCTGCGCACACTAGTTTTCACATGGAATTTCGAAAACTCACGAATCAGCTAAGAACGCATTTGAGTTTTCTACAATGAGGGTACCGTCAACTACAGTTGACGGAGATCAAAAATAACTCATTGTGGAAAACGCAAACATGTTCAAATTTTTCTTATGAGTTTTCGAAAATCCGTATGAAAACTAGTGTGTGCAGGGCCAATGTACATCGTTACAAGACGTCAAGAGTGAAATCAATCACGTCACGTTGACGACAATTGTGTGCCAAGTGTACTTTGTAATGTATTTACTTACTTTATCCAACAAAAATAATTGCTCTACATTCCTTAGCCTCATAGGGGACTAATGACGATGGAAGCGTTTAGGTAAATATCTATATTTAGTTGAGGCTTGCAATTGGCATTTCAGTTTAAAAATGCAAAATTGAGTGAAGCCCAGAAAATTGATGTCGGCGAGATTCCGCCCATTTTTGCCCATTTTTTTGTGATTTTTGACTCTAACTAACCACTAATGTACATTAAAATTGACGAATTTATTTTTAACAAATTCTGGCAGGTAAGTAGATCAGGCGACCCAATGACATATCCCTCACTGTGGCGAAATGCAACAATGACAAAATGTTTGACATTTATTGCTCAAAGTCGATAAGTCCATAAGCACCCACTACATTTTCGTGAATATTTAGGTAAGTCAAATGTTTAGGTTTCAAAAGTCAAAAGTTCAATCTGATTCCAGCAACACGTCAGTAAATATGCCCACTTCTGTTTTTCACACTTTCGGCTTCTTGTTGGAATCTGTCAGTGAATTATCATCATGTGCTAGCATGCAGGAATAGAAAATCTGACATGATAACAGCACAAAATCGACGAAATTAACCAGTAATTTTCTTTCCAGTTAGATTGTTGACTGTAGCGTTTACATAAGTAAATCCCCACCCCCTGGCCATTGGAGACTGTAATTGGGCCATTGTAGCGCTTGCAGAGAACACACCCTTTATTGTAATTGTATGGAAATGTATTTACCGTATTTCCTCGAAATACTCGCCCCCTCAAAATGGCCACTATGAAGGAATAAACCCCCCTCGAAATACCCCCTCCCTCATTTAACCTCCTGCGAAATTTGCACTATGAAACAGTAAACCCCCGGGGGTATTTCGAGGAAATACGGTAGGTTCTTGACTTTGGACTAAATATTTCCGACTTTTGCACAAATCTTACGTCTCTATTATTTTTAAAAAGGCACATGAATCGTACGAACACTTGTTTTCAAAGTCGGAACTTAAGCAAAATGCGAACAATTTGTATGAGTTCCGCTTTTGAGTTCCAACTGCATAATTTCTGACTCTTGAGCTACTCTTATTTAAGGATCCATTTCACCAACATATTTTGAACTTTAGTTCCAAATTTGTTTGTGTAGACTAATCAAAGTATCCTCTACAAAAAAACGAGAAATGAAATTTTTCACACAATGTATTATTTAATGAGATAATGAACCTTTAAATCAACTAAAAATTGAAAAAAACCTGCTTTTTCGCAGTTCTGCGTTCCGATTTAAAAAAAACGGAACTAGTTCCGACTTTTACACAATTTGGGTCCAGACTTATTTTTTATGGGTTTTGAGTTCCGACTTTGCAAAAATCGTTCGTACGATTTTCAAAAGTCCTGTGTGTGGTGCGCCATTGAGTTCAAGCATTCAAAACTCTTGTAGGGAGTGTAGGGATTAACAGTTTACACGGTCGGTTTAACACATGAAAACAATTACCGCCCGCCCTATCAATCTCATGGGCATTAATTACCGCCAAAACGATAAGGGTGCGTGGTCAATCTAAATAGCGACAAATTAGGGCGGCACAGAAATAGATACCTACTCTAAATATACACAGTCGTAGCTTTTTTTAGATTTCTATTGTCTCTAAAAGGTAACCGGGTGCCATCCGTATTGTTTCCAGGTATTCTGAACTAAAGTAGCTACAAATTAAACCAAAAATAATTAAAATGGCTGAGCTCGGCACATTCTACACGATAATACTGATGTTGGCAATAAATTATTGCAGTTCAGAAACTGGGGAACACTATATCCGGTATCAGGTAAGAGATGGATGGGTGAAAAATTTTCTGTGTTGGTCTTGGTGGTAAATATCCTCGAATAAGTCATCAGGAGAGTTATTTTACCATCAGACTTTTTAGAATGGGGAGTTATTCGAGGGGAGGTGTTATTTTTTCGTCGGAATAATAAGTAAAATACATTATCCATAAATGAATGGTTTAAAACTAGTTCTCATTCCTGTGATATAAACTTGTAATTCAAGGGAGTTTTTCGAGTGGGGTGTATATTCGAAGATATACGGTATACGCTTTTTCAGAAGGAAAAAATAGCTAAAATCTATCTGAGCGGCATGGGATAGATATAGCGCTGCAGCGGCTAAGGTCTATTACTCATCTAGACCCATTACTCATCTAGACCAGTTACTTATCTTATTCTACCCATTACCCATCCGGAGATGGGTAATGCGTGTAGATCAGGGAGGAAAAAAATCAGGGACGATTTTTAAGCACCCTGATTTTATTTAAATTTATTTTTAAAATAAAAATAGCTGGACTGATTTTCGGAAAATCGAGTGAGTCCTATTTTTTGCAAATCGCCTCTGGGCGTTGCAGATGAACTGATAGCCATATAAATTGATGACCAGTGCCAGGGGTCTCCTAGGGGGGGGGGGGCTGGGGGGGGGCTGCCCCCCCCCAAATCGGCCAGCTATCTATCTATCCCGGAGGCCGCTCAGCTATCTATCTATCTATCCCGGGGCAAAATTTTTGGCTACTACCCCAAAAGACCCCCCCCCCAAATCGCTCAGCTATCTATCTATCTGGAGTGGTTTTTGAGAAATTTTGCCCCAATTTTCGCTCAAAATCACTAATTTTCGCACCTTTTTATAGTTTTTCACCTTCAAAATCGTGCTTTCCGGCTATATACATGGTTATATACCTATTTTGAGCCATTTTAAAGCTACTTTTGGCTACTTTTAACTGATTATTAGCGATTTTTTCCCCTTTCTGCCTTCTTAACCTTGAAAAAGCCTATATATTGTGCCCCCGCCAGCCCCCCCCCCCCACCAGAAATTTTTTTCAGCTATCTATCCCTCCGGAGGTACGATTTGCTATCTATCCAGCCCCCGCGAGGGCCAATATCTTGAAGACTCCTGACCAGTGCACAGTTAATCCCTTTGTTATAAAATAATTACGGTACAGCGTTTGAAAAGCTTGAAAGCTTTGAAAAACTAGATGGGTAACGGGTCAGGATGAGTAATGGGCTTAAATGAGTAACGGCACAGGCCCGCTTCAGCGTCGGGGGGGTACTCCCTCCCCAACCCTACCACACCCCTGAATTTTGTGACCCCACCACAATTAGGGGTTACCGCCACCGAGAATCCGCGCGCTGTGGCCGTGGAAACATTTCCCATCCATGTCCCACATAAAAAGGGAATTGGACAGCAAAAGGACCGACAATGAACAGTTCGTGGATGTCCTGCTGGAACCCGATTCGAGAATATTCACCGCGGGCTAGTTGAATTTGTTACTTCTGGCTAGGGTTCAAACGGGTTTGACTTTTCGGGATCGGGATTAGCTTTTTGAGATTTCGGGATCGGGATTGGGGTCACGGGATCGGGATAGCTTTTTGAGATTTCGGGATCGGGATTGGGGTCACGGGATCGGGATAGTTTGTTTAGATTTCCGGATCGGCATCAGGATTAAGGTTTCGGGATCGGGACCGCAAAATCCCGAACATTCTCGGGATTCGGGATCGGGATCCCGTTTGAACCCTTCTTCTGGCGCGGGGTTTTTGAAGATTTGGATCCCCGCGGTGGTTTATGCAGACAGGGGTATCTTGAATTTCGACACTCTGAGTGGTTGGATAGATAGCAAATCGCTCCTCCGAAGGGATAGATAGCTGAAAATTTTTCTGGGGGGGGTTGGGGGGGGGTTGGGGGAGGGGGTTGTGGTGGTTCGATATATAGGCTTTTTCGGGCCATAAAAGGAAGAAAAGAGAGAAAAATCGCTAAAAGAAGGTGTAAAATAGCTCAAAAATGGTATACAAGAGCATTTAGTACTAAAAATAGGCAAATAGGAACCAGAACTATGATTTTGGAAGTGAAAATCTATAAAAACGTATGACAATAGTGATTTTGAGCAAAAATTGGGGTATAGTTTCTAAAAAATCGCTCCAGACAGGTAGATAGCTGGGCGATTTGGGGGGGGGGGGGTTAAGGGGGTAGTAGCCCAAAATTTTGCCTGGGGTAGGCTGGAAAAAATATTGGGGGGGGGGGTCCGCGGGGGTTCAAAGTATAGGCTTTTCCAAGGTATAGAAGGAAAAATGGAAAAAATCGCTAAAAGTAGGTGAAAAGTGGGCATAAATATAAGCATATTTAGTACACAAAATAGCTGAAAAAAAGGCAGTGGAACACTGGGCAATGAAATACTGATTTCGAAGGTGGAAAACTATAAAAAGGTAAAAAATATGCCTCCAGGATAGATCCTCCTCCAGGACCCCCCTCCCTACTAAACCCCTGTTCTGGCGTATTTATGAAAATTGATTGATCGTAGAATTTATTAATGTATCTATAATTCAGGCTGATCAAAAACACCTCGAATCACAGCAGCCGAAAAACGGCGAACGACCCGTTTGGTTCATTGATTTGGGTATTGATGGAGCTTGATTAATTAAACTGATTTCATTTTTTATAAAATATTATTTAAGAGGCAAACCGAATGGCAGTGCTTCACAAAGTATTACCGTATTTCCCCGAATTACCCCCCCCCCCCTTGAATTACCCCCACCCCCTTGAATTACCCCCACCCCCTTGAATTACCCCCACCCCCTTGAATTACCCCCACCCCCTTGAATTACCCCCACCCCCTTGAATTAAACACTCAGGTCTAAGCGAGCTGAGAAACGAATACCCCGAGTCCGAAATAATGCACATCATGAAAAATAATAGTACATGATGTATTAATTGCTGCCAATTTCCATCGGAGCTACACATAGACCAGTTTGTGTAGCTACGTAAGCAGCGTTTATGTAGCACGTAAAATAATCAAATATATCATATTTGTCACATTTATTGCCGGTTTTGGTATGTATAAGCATGATCTATACTATGACCCTTCACGAAAATTTCTGACGAACACATAACAAATTGATATAAGCCCCCTCCCCTCAAAGTTTGCAGGAGAAATACTAAACCCACAGGGGGTATTTCGAGGAAATACCGAATACATTTTTACACGAGAGCGCCAATCTGACTTAGTCGTTTGTAAGGCGGTTTTATAGTAAATTGTAAATACGATTAGTGGAGTTGCAAGACATCCCCGCGGTCGACATGACAAAAAAACATACATGCCCTTCATAGATTTATATTGAACATCACTCTAAACCAAAATGTAGTTTAAAGCAATTTAAAGAGAAAAAAGTGATTTGGAAAAATTGGGAAAAATTTTTTGGAATATATATTTTTAAATTATCAAGCTGCTAGAAACAAATGATTATTTCGATCACTAGTACAGAGGTTCAGTATGGGAGGACTATCTTCTAGCAATCTCATACATCACCATTAGTTATGAACCTCCTTTCGAGACGTTCAGAGCTACCCCATCTAGCCACTCACAGGTCCAAAATTTAAAAAATATCGTGTAAATTGAATTGTGACGTCATAATAACGTGATAGAAATTTCGGATTTGAACGAATTAATTTATGATGAGCTACTTTATGTACTGATAGTAAATTGACTTGAACGCTTATAAAACGCAGAGAAAAATGAAGTTATGACGAAAATAACTTTCATTTGCAATATTCCTGATAATGAAGCACAAAATGATGTCGGCACGCAGCATGCGTAATAAATAAATACAGTTGTCAAAAATGACATAGTTTTGCTGACGCTACATAATTACAAGCGCATTGAGACGGGAGCTAACAAACAAACAATCTATACTACAGGACAACATCGCTAAAATACGTGTGGCGACGCGAAGCGCCACGTGTGAAAGCGATCAATTGCAAACCTAAAACCCATAATTTTCCGCCTACCCCAGTTCCCGTCCGACGCAAAACCGCTGGATTACCCCCCCCCCCTACCCTCTCTAGGCCAGATGCCGCCCCCAGACCAAGTAAAATATCAAATGTCATGCAACGTGTCAGAAGTCATGTAAAACTTCGTTTGCCATGCATTTTCAGTCATTTCACATGAATTTCGACACTTCACATGACATTTCATATTTTCCAGGGCATTTCGCCGATCTGTCAGTGCCCCAAAAACCCCCACTGGACTCACGTGTATCCACCTGACTTTGGGCTTGCCGTGGCCGAGCGCGTCGCAGCTGACGCGCACGTTGGCGCCCCGTTCGAAGCTCTGATTTCTCGGCGCGGCCGGGTAAAACTGCAGGCGCTGGTGGATTTGCAAGTTCGCCGGCGACGCGGGCACGGGCGTCTGTAGACCGGCGCTTTTTTGAGTTCGTGTTTACGGTAGGAAATACCTAGGCAAGTATTGAGAAAGAGCAGCGACGAAATTCAAGCGGGTTAAATTGGGCACACTTTCGGGGGGGGGGGGCGAATTTCGAACAGATTATCCGTTTACTGGTAAACTGCGGGGGTTTATCAGGGGTTTAGTTGGGAAGTTGTATTGGTTCCTATTTTTAGCTATATTTCCTTTTATTTTTGGCGATTTTCCCCTTTCTACAGTCTACGCTTTGAAAAAGCATATAAGTATATTGAACACCCGCAACCAATCCCCAAAGTCTTTCAGCTATCTATCTCTCCAGAGGATATGTCTGCTTATTTATCCAACCCCCTAGGGTCAAAATTTAGAAAACCCCTGATTGAACCCTAATGTCACCCCACCTGCTCTAGTGCATTGATAACACATTCATAAGTGCCATTGTCCTCCATTTGCACATCGCTAATGACCAGAGTTCCATTCTTCTCGCTGTAGCTTGAACGTGGACTTTGACTGCCTTTAACAATAAGCATTTCAGATGGCATCATTTTCTCACCATTTTTGTACCACTCTATCTTTGTCAGAGGATAAGGAGAACCCTGCGCGGTCGGTATGGGAAAATAATCAAGACAACAACAAATATCACAGAGAGTTTCTCAGTATTGGGCCTAGGGTTGGAAAAAAATCGATTTTTTTAACGACCCCGATTTTTTTAAATAAAAATCGCTGGGGTTGAAATTAGCCCCAATTCTCTCTAAAATCGCCTCTCACGGTAAGAAAAGCCATATAAATTGATAGGCAGTGCAAACTTATGCTTTACTGTAGAGCTTTAGAAAAGCTTGAAAGTATTTTACTTTTAAGTTTAAAAGTAATTATCTTGTTGTATTTGCAGCGTGAATTACATCTCATTGATCATTTGCAATTTTGTTTGCAGAAATTGCACGTTCTTGTTAATAACAATGTAAAAATCATTTTGGGAGTGAACATGGATGCATTTGCATAAATGTTTGATGTTAAAACACATAGCATAACTATGAATACTTTCCGAAATAATTCATAGCCTAGCTTACATGCTTAAAAGCACACAGAAATGGGTGCTACACCACCAAATTAGTTGTAAAAGAATGAAAAAAGCAAATGATGGATTGCTTGCATCAAAATGCGCGCTTGCGCGCAAAATTTTTTGCATTTTACCTAGTGCAAGAGTACCAAAATTTTTCGCCAGCGATTTTTTTTTTAAATCGGTACGGGTGCTGAGATTTTTTTTAAATCGGAATTTAAAAAAAAAATCGCTTAAAAAAATCGCTTTCCAACCCTAATTGGGCCTACAAACGCTGGTTGACATCGCAAATTCGTGTCAACTCAATGTCAACTAAATAACACCAGAAAATAATTCAAAACATCACACTTAACGGAAACAATGACAATTAAGTGTCATGATGTAAAATTAACTATGCTCTATCAGAGAGGTAAATTGAAATCACATAGTAATTCAGTTGACACACGAATTCAGTTGACATCCAGCGTGCGTAGCGCCATTCAACAGATCTGCCCTTAAAACCACGCTTATAATCAGAAATATTTACTTGAATCAAGCAGCGAAAAATTCACAAAATATTTTTAACAATCTAGCTGCCCACGAAAGAATCTCGTACCGACTAAACTCCACCCAATTGACAAACCTCGTAGGAGCAATGCAAAATAGCAGAATCCCCTTGAATGAGTGTCGCGCTGCCAGGGTGTCGGACAACTCGCGGCGGCACGGTAACGGACATGTTGAGAAAACGACTGTGGGAACCTGAGAAACAAATTTTGTGGCGATACAGGGGTGTAGCCAGCCCTATAAGCTTACAAGAGAAGCCTAATATGTACATTGTTGACACTGTGGAAAAGAAAACCTTTTGAAATAAAACCCCAGCGGTATGAGACGGGCTTTTCATAGTGGACTGTTGCACTTTCGATGTGAAAATCGTGAAAGGTCTGAAAATCGGCACCCATGTATCTCGGTAACCATATCGACTATAACACTATTTTTTCTTAAATAAGCGCAACTGTACCTGAATGCCAAATCCACACCTTAGGTACTCATTTTTTTCTGGGTTTTGCGCTTCTGCAATTTTCAACTCTTCAATTTAGGATTCCTTAAAAAAAGCTTAAAAGCTTAAAAGCTTAAAAACCGCGGCAAAAACCAACCCGCAATATTCCACACACGACACTCATAAACGCCAGCATCATTAAGCTCCGCCCTCTCAATGACCAAAGTGTCATTATTTTCAACCCTGGCCCTTCCAAAGGACGTAATTTCCGCGATATTATGAGCATTTGCCTTACTGGGCGCTGTTTTTCGGCTTGACATTGATCTGCCGCGTTTGTACCAGGCGACCCGCGCTGGCGGCTTCCCGCCTGGCGCGCTGCAGCTCACCTGAATGTGGGAAAATGTTGAATTTTGAGGAATTTTATGGGAAGAGACAAATTGAGGCATCTAGTTCCGAATGTCGGTAAAGACCAAAGTGTAAAAAAATGAGTTAAGTGCGGATCTGTGATAAGTGCACTTATTTCTTCATGATAGCAAACGAATTTTTTCAATATCTTATACCGTTCCCGAGATATATATATGCCGATTTTTAGAAAAAACAAAAAAAATCATCCGAAACAGGGTATCTCCACCCTCAAATTGGAAAAAATTCACTCGAAACAGGGTATCTCCAAAAAGAGCCACCAAAAATTTCACTCGAAACAGGGTATCTCCACCAACGGAAAAAATCATCCGAATTACGGTATAGATTTGACGCAAACAGTCCAAATTCCCATACAAAACAGAAAAAATCATCCGAATTACGGTATAGAATTCCAAACCAGTTTTTGAAAAAAATCATCCGAAACAGGGTATCTCCAAAAAAATCTTTGTCGGAAACTGGGTATCTCCAAAAAGTCTTTGTCCGAAACAGGGTATCTCCACTGCTCTGGGTACGAAATTTGCTCTCAAGTGGGGCAATGGGCAAGCAGAACGGCAGCACAACCGGGCCTGTTGATCCCATCGACTAAGTGGAGATACCCTGTTTCGCGTGATTTTTTTGAAAAAAATCACTCGAAACAGGGTATCTCCACTGAATCTGCTGACCTGCTATCAATCAAATCATCATAACTCTAGCTATATACGCCGGCCGCAGGGTTTAAAATATGGAAAATGTAGACAATTCCATAAGCTTTTCAAAAAGTCTTGGGCAAGACTTGTCACTTTAAAGTTTCCCGCTCGGGCCAACTTTGAATTTTCAAATGCAATTTTGGAAAAACCTAAAATGATGGAGATACCGACATTCGGAACTAGATGCCTCAATTGTCTGATAGTAAAGTGACATGACACTCTGCACGCGCTGTTATTTATGTCTCACGTTGGAAGCGTGCCAGTGATGATTAAAGCATGGGATTTTGTGGAAAGATTAAACAAATTTATTGTTGTTAATTACATCAACGTAAAACGTCATAACAGCAATGAATATTCTATTTTTAATGAAGATCGCAGGCGTAAAATTCCGTTGGCACCCTTTCTAGTGTCAACCACGCGTGAAAGGTGTAAAGTCACTGGTGTATAAAACACTTACCGCAAATGTTTTCTTCACGCCGACGGCGTAAATTTCCTTCACTGGTTCAAAGGGCGTGCTGCCGAAATCCGACAAATCTGGGAATTGGATATTTTATAAATCAAAATTGTATGATATTCAAATCAAAATGCCAAAAACTGACGAGCAAGTTCCAACTTGGCGGCGAAACTTTGAGGCAGAATTTTTTCATCACTTTTTGTTTTCTGGCCAGGCAACAGAAAACATTCGTAGTATTTTTCATCCATTTTTTGAACATCGATAATTTTCAGAGTGCCATTTGGCAGCTGTAGCATTCTGCAAGGTGGCGTGCGCGTGTCATTCAAACAAGCAGAAGTGTTTAGATACACGTGGTGGTTGATGCAGTAGTAAATCGCTCGTCGGATGGCTAGATAAGTCGATACTTTTCTGGGTAGTCTCGCGGTAGGATTCGCGGATAACCGGATCGCTATCCCGAATCCCGATAGTTATCGGGATGTTGTTGTCCCGAGCAGGAAGCCCCAATACCGATCCCGAAAGTTTGAAAAACAAATCCGAATCCCGATGCCGAGAAAAATGACAAATGCCTATTTGCACTAAGAAATGTGAACGGAATCCTGTGTAGATTTTATGCCACTGTGCTGGCATTCATTTGAATGACTCTCAATAAATTAAACCAACCTATCGCCAGCAATATCGATATCAGCTCCTTCAGCAACCCTCCACTTGACATCAATTTCACGTTTCCCATTTTCCATCGAAAATTGACAATCCAACCAGGCGCTATTGTTCACCACAGCCAATGTATCTTTGGGCACGACAAGTATAGACGGTTGCCCATCGGCTGCAAATGCCAAAGCACATTGGAATGTTGCCAAAATTGGCAAAAATAGGTGATCAGTAAGTGGCAATTCCGGACCTCATCAAGTGAAAGTTTAGCTTGTACCTTGTGAGTCAAGTGACAACTCAGTGAAATATTTGCCACGTACAACATACAAGATAGACCGAATTTGCTTTTCATAAGACAAGGAATGGACCCAACATAAAGTACCCAGGTAAATACAAAAAAATACAGTGAATCGGATAAAAACTCACCTGTAATATTCATGACATAATTTTTCACGCTGGCGCCCATTCCAAATTCATTTTCCACTTCACACGAGTAAACACCGTTATCATCAATCGCTACATCGTTGATCTGTGTGACATTCCCACGTTAAAAAATATATACGGTAAGGGGCGATCTCTGGACATCGCATCGTTCGCAATTGTTAAAAAGTACAGTGCGGTACAGTATTGTAAATATTCACCCATTGCTCTGATTATCAATGTTTGTGGCGTTTTGATGAAACAACATCGCTTCAAACCAGGGACGTAGCCAGGATTTTTGAGCGGGGGGGGCCGATTGTATACAGAGCCCGGCGAACGGGGGGGGGGCCCTCAAATTTTACTCCTGTAGTAGGGGAATAGCGCCATGGCACTGGCGCCATTCGTAGGTGCAACGCCATGGCGCCGCTGGCGTTGGCATTGGCGCCAAAACAGCAGTATACGTCTGTATTCTACAGGCATATAGAGCAACATGGGCAGAATCCATTTTCGCTGGCTTTGAGGCCGCGGATACTAGTCAACCGAAAATATATGTTGTGGGGGGAAAATGCGCGCTTGCGCGCCAAATTTTTTGTAACTTTCGACAAAACCGTCCTCTGAAAGTGCCATTTCTGGCACATTTTTTGGTCCGGCACGGGAAGGGCGGGGGGCGGCCGCCCCCCGCCCCCCCCCCCCCTGGCTACGTCCTTGCTTCAAATAAAATTTTGGCCACACCCGCTAGTACACCATTGAAATTTGGGAAACTCTTGAATTTGTATCAAAGACTTATATACATTTGAGTTTACAAGATTTAATCATCACTGATCGCCAGAAGTCCATGGCAGACTCCTCATTCTGGTAAACTCAAATTTTTTTCAAAACAGATTGTTTCAAAACCAGTTTCCCAAATTTCGGTGGTGTACTAATTAGGGGTAGCACTTGTATCTTGCAACAAATTTTTTGTTTAAAGTGATGTTTTTTGAAGCACAAGGTGGAAATCGATTCTTTTTAAATAAGGCGTTAAAAAATTGAGTTTTCCATCCCTAATACCAATACTAAATACTGGTGAGCGTGCCGCCACGTACCACATATGTAAATACCTAGCTTGCTGCCTTTTACAAGCAATCAGGCAAAAATTCCCAGTTATCCAAAAAGGCCCACCTTGAGTATCCTGCCAAGTTCTCCCAAGGTGAACTTATCGTCCGTAAAATCAATTCGCCGGCCATTTCTGAGCCACGTGTAATCCAAGTGCCCGCTGCCAGTCGCGTTGCACAGAAGATGCTCGCTTCCCGCGGGCACCTTGTTTCCTTCCAGTGTGCTTTTTGGTATCACTGTTATGTTGTTTCCTAGCCCTGGATGGGGGGGGGTATTTTGGTGTCATTTGGGTGGGTCGTAAACTGCGTTCGGATCAAGTCCGGCAGTCACTTTTTGAACGGACTTCTGACGCTACAACTCACGCTATGGGGGGAGTTAAGAGCTGAAATTTGGGGGGAATATAGCCGACATTACCCCCCTACTATACACCAACGCAGATGCGACGGCGACCCGTTTTAGTGTGGGTCGCCGCATATGCAAAAAAAATTGTGCGGTTTTCGCTGTCCGGATCAAGTCCGGCACCCACTGGTTCTTCACCACTTTGGGTGCTGTAACTCCAGATACACGAACAGGATGTGTCTAAAACTTGGGGGGATTAACGGCGACATCCACCGCTTACTGTACACAGGATGGCGAGCGCCACTGACACACAATAAGTGCCGCTCGCCGCGTATATTGTGTTTTTACAGACACACTGTCTGCATCCAGACTGTTTGGCACTCCTGGATTTTCATGGACGAAAAATCGTTAGTTTACACAATATTTACAGTAAACTGTACGCTTTTGTAGGTTTTATAATCCTACAGTACCATACCATACTGTACAATGTGGCAAAATTTCGTGTCTAGTGTGAACTTATGACATCCCTTGAGTTGCATACTAAAATACATGTAAAATCGATTTTTTGTTAGACGCTTAAAAAGTTGGTTTAGGATGCCCTCTAGGGGATAGGTTAAGGTAAAAAGTTGTGTAAAAGACCTTACCCCAAAAATGCCCTGGTAAAGAATTTTAATGGGGGTCAATGTGATGATGTCACCTATGACATCATTGTGGTACAAATCTATACTGCTATGATGTCATATGTGATGTCATCACATTGACCCCCATTAAAATTCTTTAGCAGGGCATTTTTGCACTAAGGTCTTTTACACAACTTTATACCTTAAACTATCCCCAAGAGGGCATCCTAAACCAACTTTTAAAGTGTCTGACAAAAAATCGATTTTAAGTGTATTTTGAGTATGCAACTCAAGGGAGGTCAGAAATTCTGTTGATCAGCACTGAACAGGAAATTTCGCTGCATTTTACAGCATGGTATGGTACTGCAGAATCGTAAAACATACAAAAAACTCTACTGTAAACATCATGATAACAGTATGGTTTTTAAATTTTACATTATCATATCTACTGTAAATTCAAATACCCGTCCATCAATTGTGCAGGGGAACGATTCAGTGACACTGGACGTGGTCACTTAAGGGCGCGTCATGAACAGCAGAATTAACTCGCTCGCTGATACAACGCTTAGTCGCTGATTCAACTCAAGTGTCACTTGATTTTCTCTGAAAAACGTTTTCGGGCGCCGGACCGGATGCGGACAGTGCGTCTGTAAAAAAGCAATATACGCGGCGAGCGGCACTTATTGTGTGTCAGTGGCGCTCGCCATCCTGTGTACAGTAAGCGGTGGATGTCGACGTTAATCCCCCCAAGTTTTAGACTCATCCTGTTCGTGTATCTGGAGTTACGGCACCCAAAGTGGTGAAGAACCAGTGGGTGCCGGACTTGATCCGGACAGCGAAAACCGCACAATTTTTTTTGCATATACGGCGACCCACACTAAAACGGCTCGCCGTCATATCTGCGTTGGTATATAGTAGGGGGGAATGTCGGCTATATTCCCCCCAAATTTCAGCTCTTAACTCCCCCCATAGCGTGAGTTGTAGCGTCAGAAGTCCGTTCAAAAAGTGACTGCCGGACTTGATCCGAACGCAGTTTACTATCAGGAAGATGACCATTTCACGCTGGGGAGAATCTCGCACCCTTTAAAATGTAAAATTCCATACCAATTTGCAAAATGTCACGAAAAATGCCATTATACTTTCTTGACATTTTACAGGGCGCGGAACCGGCCCCTAGCTGATTTTAGGGATGGCCAAAAACGTCTTTTTAACGACCCTGTCTTTAAAAAAAAACATTAAAAGAAGACACTTTAAAAAAGACAGTATTTTTTAAAAAGCTCCCAATTATTGTTGAGACAACATATACAGGTAAACATATCAGACAAGTACCAGTACTTTGTGATGTTAAATATAGCCATAGAATGGCTGTGGAGCAATGGGATAGCATCATAAGTGGTGATTTCTGTCAAAAATATCTATTTTTATGTCGACTCATTATGCATATCGCCTTTTGTCGAATGTTTCGATTCAAGTGAAGTTTGGCATGGAATAGTGCTTAAATAAGGTTGTAAGAGAAGGCTAATACAGTGTGAGTGATGTTACACACTGTAGAAGTATGTGGGAGCACATTGCCTGGATATTATATACTACAATAACATATCACAGCTCATTATCATGCAATAGCATGAACAAATGGAAGATTTTTCACTGATAATGCTTTAAAGACAAATGAAAACAACCACCAATGGTAATGTTCATTTGAAATTGAGCGTTTGTGTTCAAAAATTGCAAAAGTACTGCAAATGCATAAGTACTAAGTGCTACGTACTAAAAAATTTTGGCTGATGTTTTTTTAAAGACTTTTTTTAAAGGCGGTTAAAAAAGACATTGGCCATCCCTAGCTGATGTAGCATAATTCAGAGCTAAAATGGCGCCGGCCCAGGGTACGGTTCAAACGGGATCCCGATCCCGAAAATTTTCAAATCCCAATCCCGTGACCCCAATCCTGGAAACATTAGTGGAAATAATAAAGAAGTTAAAAAAGGACTTTTTGCACAAAGAAATGTGAACAGAAACCTCCAGTGTCCAATTTATGCCACTTTCATGGTATCTTTCAGTATTTTCAGACTATTTTTGTGGCACATCAGAGAACAACCTCCAATAACAGAACAATGTCCAAAATCGCTAACCCGATCCCGAAATCTCAAAAAACAACAATCCCGACAACTCAAAGTCAACCCCATTTCATCCCCAACCACCCACTCACACTGTATGCTCAGCTGAGCGGCCATGCTCTGCCTGCTGACGCCCAGCGGCGCGTAGGTGGCTATGCAGTGGAAGTCGCCGCTGTCCAACGCCCGGTCCACGCGCGTCACCACCAAGTGCGGGCCCCGTTGGTAGCGCCGCGTGGTGTTTGATAGCTTCTCTCCGGAGAGCGTCCACTGGTAGGGGGGGGGGTGTTTGAGGGGGGGGGCTGTGGGTGTTTGATTGTTTCACTTGTTTGTGGTCTTTAGGGGGTGTGTTGGTGCAGTTTTGATGATGACGTGAACACTGGAAAATATGAATTACAAACTAATGTAAACACCTTCCGGGACAAGTTCACCACCCATTTTTTTATTTCACTTCAATTGAAATATCTCCGTCTATGGGGGTGTTATAAAGCTGCAACTTTGACTATATAAAGTTGTAACACCCCCGTACTCTGCTTAAATGGGGGGAGGTGGGCGACTAACTACAGGGTGGGTTGCCCTATACGCAACAACTTTTAAAGCTTTTTTGGTGTCCCAAACAAGTTCACCACCGACTTGATTAGCTACACTGCGAGGGTCGTATGTATCTCCAGCTGTGAGGGTGGTAGAAAGCTGAAATTTGGGGGATATCTTGCCAACAACCCCCTTACAATACCCCAGTGCGGCTGCCTGCCAGTGACCCACTACAGCATGCGTTGCGGCATGTACAGTTGTTCATTTTTTTTAAACAACCCAAGTGTCCCAAACAAGTTTGCCACCCAACTGCATTATAAAAAAATGTTGAGAGAACATAGATGATATAAAATTGAGTAAGATTTGTACCCTAGTTCTGCTCATAAAAATTTTTTTAAGTAGGGCACCCACCCCGTCCCATAAACAGCAGCCCGAAAATTTCACTTTAATCCAATTTTTTGTTTCACACTTAAAAAGTTGGTTTACAAAGTTCACTAAAGAAGGGTCAAAGGTTCAAAGTTACGTAAACAACATGACCTCTAAAATGCCCTCATAAGGAAATTTATTTGGGGTGAATATTATGATGTCATTATCACATCATCACAGGAACAAAATTTGACAAAATTTACACTTTTTCATTCACCCCAAATAAATTTCCTTATGTAGGCATTTTAGAGGTTATGTTGTTTACATCACTTTGAACGTTAGACCCTCCCCTTGTGAACTTTGCAAACCAACATTCTAAGTGCGAAACAAAAAATTGGTTTAAAGTGAAATTTTCAGTCTGCTGTTACTGGGACAGGGTGGGCAGTACTGAAAAAGTTTTAATGAGCTTTTAATTTTAATAATCAGCTTTCTATCGTCCTCACAGCTGGAGATATGGCCCTCGTAGTGTAGCTAATCAAGTGGGTGGTGAACTTGTTTGGGACACCGAAAAAGCCACAAAAAAATGTTTGCATATAGGGCGACCCACCCTTTAGTGAGTCGCCGCACCTTCCCCCATTGATACGGAGTAGCGGGGTGTTAGGACTATATACCCACCAAATATTAGCTTTATAGCCATATTGCAGATATTGCATCTGAAGCTAGGGTGGCAGACGGTACGCCCTTGCGGTAAACCGTACGGTACGGTAAATTTTCCATTTTGCGGTAAACGGTACGGTACGGTAAATCTTCAATTTTGCGGTAAACGGTACGGTACGGTAAATCTGAAAAGTGCGGTTCGCGGTACGGTACAGTACGGTAAATTTCCGATGTCAGAAAGGTATCAATGCGGGACTACAGACAACCTTTAGTTCAAAATTTGACACCAAATTCAATTACACAATCTGATAAATGGGACTTAAGAACACAATAACAGTAAACTGGTGGCACATTTAAATGAGAAATCAGGTACCTCATTTTTCATAACAATCTCACAGGGAAACGTGCAGCCCAATATGGCTGCCATTTGTTGTGGGGGTGCCCACAACATTTGCCTACATAAATGCCAAGTGGCACCCCATGGCACCCCCCTGTTCTGCTGCTACAGATAAATGAAAAATTTTTGCCAATTTTTTCCCGGAAAATATAAATGAGAATTTTCAAAAAAAACACACAAAATATGGCTGCGGTAATGTGTGCAGCCTTTTTTTGGTGTGCTGACAACACAAGTGATGAATACACTTGTGTTGGTGCTTTTTCAAAAAATCAAAATTCCTTGTGGCTTGCCCAAAGCCATCTTTTGACCCACTGGTAAGTAGGGGGTATATTTTGACCCCCAGCCCACTCCCCCACACAAAAATTACCCCCAATATACAGACATGTGCCACGAAGCCATGTCAACAATGATTTTGAACTTTGTGATTACCTAAATTGTGTTTGTAATTAAAAAACTGTGATTTTTTATTTTCTGGACATGACCTCATTATTTGTCTGGGCCAGTCACACTAGATACAGGGCACATTGCCCATCAGCCCCTATAGGTTTTTATCAGATAATTAGTGCCCACATTGTATGGGCACAAGTATTTTGTAATTTGCATCATGACACTGCAGGCGCTGGACGCGCTGTCACGCGAGTGCCCTTTTTACACAGGGCTGCTTTTATCATTTGCTATAAAAAATACATAAGTGCAAAAACGGAACCCAGGAGCAGCCATATGTTGCCCCTGACACTGATCGAGCCAATTCTGGCCCCCATGTGCTCCATAAATAGCTTGGGATAGTGGATTATCCACTTTTTCTAACCTATGTTTTTCTCCAAAAATTTTTTTTTATTTGATCAACAATGCCATCATCGTGTGGGGCTTCTGGGGTTTCTGAGGGGGTAGAAAAGTTGCACGTACTTACACTCTACCAATGTCAAAAAAACTTTTTTGTCTAAAGTGTCTAGAAAAAAATTTATTAAAAATTTAAATTTCATCGCGAACAAAAATTTGTATGGAATTCTCATTTATATTTTCCAGAAAAAAATGATTAAAAAATTATTTTCTGCACCAAGGGTGGCCTGAGGGGGGTGCCCCCTAGGGTATATATAGTGAACACTTTGGGTCACCCTCACACAAGATGACAGCCTGACAGCTTGCATGTGGGATCTGTAAAATGCAATAAAGTGATTTTCTCATTTATATTTTCCACCAGTTTATGATGGCATAAAATTACATTACCTACAATGTAGGTGCTTATTCAAGGTGTAGAAGGAAAAAATGGTGAACAAATTGCCAAAAGTGGGTGAAAAATTGCTAAAAGTAGGTGAAAATAGTTGAAAATGAGTATATAGCCATACATAAAACATATCACTGCAACAGATAAGCTTAAACTAAAAAGTGAATACTTGAGGGTGATGTTTCACACCTTAAGAGCATCTTGAAGCACATGGCTCGATCATGATTTATAGCAATAGTGCATGCTAAAATGAAATTGCTTCAAACTATGTTGTGAAATTTGCGCGCTTGCGCGCAAAAAAAATTCAGAACACCACATAAATTTTCATTTATAAACTGCCATATTTAAGGTCAATCTGAGTAAAATTTACCGCATTTTCTGCGGTAAATGAGTGCGGTACGTGGTACGGTACGGTAAATTTTGGAAAATGCGGTACGCGGTATGGTACGGTAAATTGTAAAAAGTGCGGTAAACAGTACGGTACGGTACGGTAAACTTCCCAAAAATGCGGTACGGTACGGTACTGTAAATTCTGCCACCCTATCTGAAGTGAAATACAAAAATGGGTGGTGAACTTGTCCGGGAAGGTGTAAAGGTATGTAAAGGTAACATACATGACTATACATACATGATCTGGGCAATGCAGTACAGACATTAAAAAGAACCACTGTGTTACTTAGAACTTTTTTATACCATCTACATACTTATGTGAGTGTATAGACTCTATTACATGGTGTTTATTGGTGTTTTTTCGACGTCTGCGTACGTTACAAGCGACAGTTTAGTACTGGGTTTTCAAAAAATTTCTGGCGAAATAATAAGCCCCCCCCCCTCGACTTACCCCCTCCCCTCGTTTAACCCCCTCTCAAAATTCTCACTCTGAAACAATCACCCCACGGGGGGTATTTCGAGGAAATACGGTATTAAAAATTGGAAACATGTTTACAATCGCTTAAAATGAGATTTAGATTTAAGAATGGATTTTCTTATATAGGGGTGGTCCAAAATCTACCGTCCCTATATTATTTGAGAGTATAGCGTTATTTAACCTACCCGATATTTAACCCATCTGTTCTAAAGCCAAAGTACCTCGGTTCGTAAGCCAAAGTATGTCGTTAATAAAGCCCCATTGAACTTTAAAAAGTACATCGATATTTAACCCATTGTGTGTCGGTAAAAAGCCAATGTGTCGTTTCGTAAGCCGCACTACAAAAATACCCTAATACAACCCATATATACTCGGCGGACATCACACGTAGTATGGAAACATATCACAACCCATTGGAATAGTGAACCAAAAATTATAGTTGTTTCATCATAATATTTCATTTTTACTATGGAAAAATTTATTTTGAAATTCATCACAAGAGTTTATTCATTCAATTATGGTAGGATTCTACACTAAGAATGCGCTCCACTCAGTATACATGTGAATATGAAGATAGAGGAAAATATTTATGTAGAAGTGGCAGTGATAAAACAGACGTTTTTAGAATCATAAATATGTGCATCTGCATAAATATAGTTAACAGTGGCTTAAATATCGACACAGTAGGGTTAAATAACGATCCACTGTGGGTTACGAAACGAATGAAAAATAAAAATAGTTGGAGGCTTTACAAACGAGGTACTTTGGCTTTACAACCGACATAGCTTGGCTTACGAATGGAAGGGTTACGAACCGCTGTGGTTGAATATCGGGTTTTCCTCTATTATTTATTGTAAGTATAGGATTGGGTAACTGAATTTGTCAATGGCTATAATTTGCGTGAAATCGACTTTGCCTCAATACCCACTCGCGTATCCGTACAAATTCACATAAAGAAATTTCCAGACCAACGTGGAACAAGATGCCGCATCTATTATTGACATTGCATTCTAGAAAAGCCCTTTTCCCCTCCTTCACGTGGATGGATTTCGGCTGCACGTTGAAATAGAATGCATCCGAATTCGTACAGTGTTCTGGCGCGGCGCCAGGAAAATGCCCGCTAATAAGTGTTAGAAATGTTAAAAAGTGAAATCTTGTGAGCATCGTGATCACATTTAAATAGTAACAAACATATCTGGAAATGAAGCGAATCAAAGTTAAAAGAACCGGTCAAAACGGTGTATCAATATGTGTGTAAAATAGTTCAAGCACGAGAGAGGAATATCTTACACGTAAATACTTTTGTAAAATAATGAAACACACAAACACAATCCCAGCAGAAATGATCAGTCGACCATGGAAGCGTGCTTTCTCCGTCAGAACGACCATAGCGTTAACGACGTATTATTATTTCGCACACACATCTTTTGGATACTTGGCATCGGGCCAATTTCAAAATAATTTTTTTAATCAAACGAATTTTTTCACAATTACTATGAAAGTAAAAGTCTATTCCAAAAGTTCTATAAATCGCTTCCAAACATTTCCTCTCAGCACCCGCCCAACTGCAAGAAAATGCAAAGCAGATATAAGATGAAATCTCGCGAACACAGCCGCATCAGTGACAAGGGACGAAAAACAGCACAAAACAGACGAAACTCGCACAAAAATATGCCCCATAGATCAGTGCGGAATTGGGCAAACACGCGTGAATGTTTCCATGCTTGAAGGGAGATCGAATGTTTGGTTTGGACTGAGGGAAACCTAAAAACAAACCCACATGCCGGATAAAAATTATATCCAAATGTAGTGATGTGCAAAAAAAACATAAATAAAAACGTTGTTGCGCGCATGGAAACTTCAATCTGTTAAAGAGCATCTTCTTTAGTTGTCTGAGAAAGACAGCAAATAGCGCGAAATCAATAGTTCGCTTCCACCCGCTCGGCTAGCGGGCGCGCGCCAGGGCCCAGATTTACTTTTTCCCAACTCGTATTTTTTCCTACACTCAGCTTTATCGTATAGAAAATAGTGTAAAATACGTGTCCGATTTGTTTCGCTATGGCTGCCAAAAATTCGTAAAAAATTCCAACCCGATTAATCGGGCTGCCCGAAATGGCTTATCGGCCGGTTTAAATTTCGCCCCAGAGGCTTTTGCACCGCATTGCGCCCGCGTGTACGCGAGAAATAAACCTTATATTCCTTGCGGCGGCAAAGATCAAAGGGCCATTTTTCATACTGGAAGATGAATATGCGCCTATCTGTATCAAAAATGTAAATGGCCGGGCCGCCTGCCAGAGTTGGCAAATACGCTGCATAGATTTATTTATCAGTTTTATTGCAGTTCTTATCAGTTTATTGTTTTTATGGCCTGTTAAAAGCAGATTTGACTGCGCGCTTATCTCAGTCAGTTTATGGTTGCCAAATATTGACATACGGACATTTTATTTCCTACAATTTGCGGGCGCCGCGGGCACCCTCACGTGAATATTGATATTTGGGAAATCCGCTGAGAAAAAGGACTGGTGCCAGCGTGCACTAGGGCTAATTATCACCAATTTTTCACATTTCATTTTTGAATTCACTTTTCGATATTGAGCAATAATTTTCCAAACCCTACTTGCGAGACATTTGGCAACGCTATTGGGCGGCTGGGCCGCTGCCGCGTTTCACTGGGAAGGCAGTATTAAAACAGAAAAGTGAAGCTGCGGGGGGGGGGGGGGGCATTCCACTTTACATATTAAGATACACATAGGTATATATTTAGCTGGTTTGAAATGAACACAACCGCTATTATAATAATTACGCAAGCTCTCACTTCATTATAAAACTTGATAAACTTACGGTTTGGAATTGTATACCCTGTGCGGAGCAAGTGCATCCCTCATTTTGATATGATAGAAGACTTAAGACAAGTCTGTCAAATAACAGGGTAACACCGCTGCAAATGTGGTTACAATGTAAAATTGATCCGAAGCTACACTGGAAGAAGACTACATAAATGCCAACCTAATGCAAGATCAAATTCAATGCATAGCAAAGGAAAGCTCAGCGCGCCCCAGAGCTACCGTATTCTGGCGTATAAAGGGCCGCCATCAGATAGGCATTGTAAGCCGCTTTGTTCTTGTGGCAAGTCATAAAAAAAGTTTAAAATGGAGTATTGAAGTGCCTTTTCTGTTTTATGTGCTGCATTCGATTTTGGATAAATTTTCAAGTGCATGTAACAAAAAAGTGCCACAAAATTCAAAGCAAACTTCAAAGTGACAAAAAAGTATCATGGTATGTGCATTGCAATGCCCTTTTTGTCACCTTACTGTAGATCAGTCTAAATCAGTGTTTACACAGCCCTCCCTGTGATGAAAGCGATTTTTTGTCATCAAATGAAATTGTGAAATGACAACACACAATTTTTCAGAAATTTTGTGTGTGATGACAACGTGGCTGTGCTTAACTCTGAGAGTAATAATTGGCAACAGAAATGTTGTATTTTCACAGGACATAAGCTCATCCCATCCCACATCTAAATCTACTTTGTCTCTCAAATAGACTGTATTTAATTTAAGGAATTCTAAAAAAAGTCATGATGACACAAGGTAATCAATATAATATAACATGTTAGAGTGTTTGAAGGCAATTTGACACCATATGTTTTAAACATGACAGTTGACAACTATTGAGTGCAGTCAGTGTTATTGAGTACTACTTTGACCTGCAAAATCACTGAGTCATTGAAAGTGGCTCTTAACGTAGCACTTTTTCATCATCAAACTTTTTTGCATCCGTTATCCACCACAATGCAAGGAATACGCATCAAATATGACAGGCATCCAATTTCTGGGCCAGGATGTGAGATGGGTTTAGATGTGGGATGGCACAGACCCACAGCCTGTCGTCACACAGTTTTCAAAAGAAAAAATGTGATGACAAAACCATTTGTCAGTCCAATTTTTTTGAACTAACACCACTGAAATTAATTACCTAATGCCTAACTATAACTATGACTATAATTAATGATTATAACTCTCGAACAACAGGCACACATTATCTGAAAATTGGCTTGTGTGTAAACTAGTAAGTATACTTCACTGCTTATTCTTGCAGATATTGAACTCTATTCCAGAATTATGGAACTTTCTTTTTGTCATCACAGAACTGCGAGTGAGCACTGCGTAATGAAAACAGAGCCTAATTCAGCAGATTACTGTAGGCAGGCGAATGGGCAGCACTGGCAGAATGTAATTGGCATAAATATATCATTCACCCCGCTGGTATGCGCGGCCCCAAGGCTGCCGCCCGTCCCAAATGCACATGTGCAAATGTGCTTCTGACCCATTATCGATTGCGCATTTGCAAATTGTGTTGTGCAGGGGGCAGTCCAGACCCTGTAAAATGCCGTGTAAAATGTCAAATGTCATGCAAAGTGTCAAGAATCATGTAAAATTCCCGGTAAAATGGCAAACGCGTTTGCCATTTTACCGGGAATTTTACATTATTATTGACACTTTGCATGACATTTGACATTTTACACGGCATTTTACATGGTCTGGGACTGGCACCTGTTGGGTACATTTCGTTCAGCCGCTGCCAAGTCCTGAAAGGATCTTTTTGAAAATCAATCAGGGCTCTTTATCGTACAAAGGTACATTTTTCACGCAGTGACGTCATTTCCGTACATGGCAATCTTGATGAAAAAAGGACATTTTTTCCACATTTTCAAACCCAAAACGGGCACTTTGCGGACCACCGTGGTGCGAGGGGGAATGAATAATGTGCAGGCAGTTTGTTAAACGCCAGACGGGCGCTGGTGGCCGCATGTGAAATGGGGCTGCGTAAATTTATGATCCGGGCTGTTTTCTGGGCTGTCGGGGGTCAAAATATCTAGGGCCAAAACTTGAGTTTGTGCAGATGAAAAATCGCTGTCTTGAAGTATGTAAATAATGCGCGAATTGAGAGGTGAGTTGAAAGCACCTGAGGGTAGACGGATAGCATATTTTTTTAATAATTCACCCCCTTGAATAATTACCCCTCTTGAATGATTCCCCCGTATGTTAAACGAGCTAGGAACAGAGTTGTTAAAAGTACTGAACTTTATTCAAAGTAAACGTAAACAAAGTTTTTTTACTCACACAGCTGAGTACAGAAAATGTAAAGTGAATTGTTCTACATTTACACTGCAGAAATTTCAACATTTTTAATGGTATACCGTATTTCCTCGAATTACCCCCGGGGGGTTCATTTTTTCAGAGTGAAAAATTTGAGAGAAAAACGTGTAAAATGCAACAATAACCACCATTTATAAGTTTTTACAGCCTTATATAAGGATGTAGATGGTATAAACGATGTTCTAACATAACACAGTAAGTGTTTTGAACGTCCGTTATGCATTTCCCGGACCACAAATTCATAGTGCCCATTTTGAGGGGGGTATTTCGAGGGGGGGTATTTCGAGGAAATGCGGTATTTAAAATTGGGTATTTTTCTCACTTAAAACATAAAAGTGAGTATTTTTTACTCTGGTATACTTACAATGGTATTCCATTGTAAAGTTTATGTGTTACACTAGCTGTTATAAACACCTTCCCGGACAAGTTCACCACCCATTTTTTTATTTCAGGTCAGATGCAATATCTCTGGCTATGGGAATCGTATAAAGCTAATATTTGGTTGGTATATAATCCTAACACTCCGCTACTCCGTATTAATGGGGGGAGGTGCGGCGACTCACTACAGAGTGGGTCGCCCTACATGCAAACATTTTTTTGGCTTTTTCGGTGTCCCAAACAAGTTCACCACTCACTTGATTGGCTACACTACCAAGGCTATATCTCCAGCTGTGTGGGCGATAGAAAGCTGAAATTTGAGGGATGTCTTGCAAACAACCCCCTCTCACAATTCATCAGTGGGTGGCTGCCGACGACCCACTACAGCATGAGTCGCCGCATATAAAGTTGTTCATTTTTTATAAACAACCTATATCTCCCAAACAAGTTCGCCATCTGTCTGCATTATAAAAAAATGTTGTGAGAATGTACCTGATAGAAAATTGATTAAAATTTGAACCCTAGTTCTGCTCATTAAAATTTTTTCAGTAGGGCACCCACCCCATCCAATAAACAGCAGACTGAAAATTTCACTTTAAACCAATTTTTTGTTTCACACTTAAAAAGTTGGTTTACAAAGTTCACTAGGGAAGGGTTAAAGGTTCAAAGTTATGTAAACGACATAACCTCTAAAATGCCTGCATAAGGAAATTTATTTGGGGTGAATGACAAAATGAAAATTTTGTCATTCACCCCAAATAAATTTCCTTATGGAGGCATTTTAGAGGTCATGTTGTTTATGTAACTTTGAACATTGGACCCTTTCCTAATGAACTTTGTAAACCAACTTGTTAAGTGTGAAACAAAAAATTGGTTTAAAGTGAAATTTTTGGCCTGCTGTTTATGGGACGGGGTGGGTGCCCTACTGAAAAATTCTTAATGAGCAGAATTAGGGTTCAAATCTGACCCAATTTTATACCAGGTATGTTCTCAAAAATTTTTTTATAATGCAGTTTGATGGCAATCTTGTTTGGGACGCTCGGGTTGTTTTGAAAAAAATGAACGACTGTACATGCAGCAATGCATACTGTAGTGGGTCGCTGGCTGGCAGCCCCATTGGTGTATTGTAAGGGGGGGTTGTTGGGGATGGCAAGACATCCCCCAAATTTCAGCGTCATACCAGCCTCGCAGCTGGAGATACGACACTCGAAGTGTAGCTAATCAAGTGGGTGGTGAACTTGTTTGGGACATCAAAAAGGCCAAAAAAAAATTGTTGCGTATAGGGCAACCCACCCTGCAGTGAGTCGCCCCACCTCCCCCCATTGAAGCAGAGTAGGGGGGTGTTACAACTTTATATATTCAAAGTTTCAGCTTTATAACACCTCCATAGAAGGAGATATTACATCCGAAGTGAAATAAAAAATTGGGTGGAGAACTTGTCCGGGAAGGTGTTTAAATACAACTAGAGAAAGCATGGGTGGATATGTTCTGCCAGTTGAAATTAAGTGATATTTTTGAGTAGTTGATTGAATTTATCTTTTACACTAGTGTGTTTTCGACTGTTACTGTTACTGTGCCCAGCCAGGGGTCAGTTCCGCAAGTGACAAAGTTGAGCGTAAAATGTGAAGGGTAAAGTGAAATGATGAATGGCAAGTTAATAACAATATTAAAAGTTTCACTTTTAATTTTACTTTTATCTTTACTTTTATCTTTACTTTTATTTTTTAACTTAACTCTTTTAAAATTTTAACTAACTAAGTACCGTATTTCCTTGAAATACCCCCAGGGGGTTTATTTTTTCAGAGTGGAAATTTTGAGAGAAAAACGTGAAAAATGCAACAATAACCACCATTTATAAGTTTTTACAGCCTTATATAAGGATGTAGATGTTATAAACGATGTTCTAACGTAACACAGTAAGTGTTTTGAACGTCTGTTATGCATTTTCCTGATCACAAATAAATAGTGCCCATTTTGAGGGGGGTATTTCGAGGGGGGGGGGTATTTCGAGGAAATACGGTAACTTTTAAAATTACTTTGAACTTATCTCTCTACTTTACTCTTAACTTTTCACTTTACCATATTCCTCTGTGTACATAGCCGTGAAGGGTGTTATCAAAATCAAGGCAGTTTTCAGCAACCTTTTTTTTTAAAACCTGTGGTACCAGGCATTAAGTCATTATGGGTGCGGGTGCATTTAGCATGGCAAATTTTTGCTTACATATTTACACATTGTTTTTGTTCCCAGCATGCAGCTAATCCAATGAAAAACATGCTACCAAATTATAATGAGCCGTGCCAGGCACAACATTCTAACAGTTCAAACTACATAGATGTTTCAGTACGCTTCATTTGTCATGTGGATATTTCCACTCGGCTGAGGTGTTTGAAAGCAAGCGTAGTGCCTTTGGGACACTATAAGGCTGTCAACGGGGGGGGGGGTGTTTACATGGAGAAATACAAAATTTGCCCAATGTAAATACAAATTCCAACAAAATGGCTAGTAGAAAAAACCTTAAGTTGGTACATCCATGTCACTCTGGTCCGACGGTAGATAGCGATACCGTATTTGCTTAAATATTTCCCCCGTGAATAATTCCCCCCTCGAATAATCCCCCCTGTAAGACGAGTGAGGAAATAAAAAATCCCCCCACCCCTTGAATGATCCCCCCTTTAATGATTTGATTAATATGTTGTATCTAATTTTAACAAAAATGTCACGTTATTGTGTTTATAAACCATATTTCATGACATGAGTTGATAGAAACAGGCTTGAAAATTTTGAAAAATAATAATCCCCCCCCCCTGTATAATTCTCCCCCTCGAATAGTTCCCCCCTCAAAAATGTCTGACGAAATAAAAATCCCCCAGGGGGATTATTCAAGCAAATACGGTAGCTATTTAGCTGAGCTTTTTTGTGGGGGCGGGGGAAAGTAGCAAAAAAAATTGCCAAAAAAATGAGCGGTCCTCCGGGATAGATAAATTGATAGCTGACCGATTTGGGGGGGGGTGGCAGCCCGCCATTCGAAACCTCTGCAAAGGGTCTACATGTCGAGCGGGTTTACATGACTAGGCGGCCCACGTCGTACAAACTCAACACAGCATCAGTGTCGAATACTTGACAATCGTTCACATTGTCGCAACGTACCGTATTACCTCGAATTATCCCCCCTTGAATTAACCCCCCCCCCCTCAAAATGGGCTGGGGAAATAATAAACCCCCCTCGAAATACCCCCCCCCCCTTCGGAATGATGTACGTCATGTACATAATAAATACGTCATGTATGCAATGTACATGATGTACCTATATTACTGTTAATTTGCATTGCAGCTACACAAAAACTAGTTTGTGTAGCTATCTACGTTTTTATGTCCAAATATATCCTGTTTGGACACATTTATTACCTGTTTTGGGTATGCAAATGCCTACTATTTACTACGATCCTTACGAAAATTTCTGACGAAATAATAAAACCCCCCTCGAATTAACCCCCCTCAAATTTTGCTGGCGAAATAATAAACCCCCATGGGGGTATTTCGAGGTAATACGGTATGTCAAAAGTGTGCTAAAAGCGTAAAGCAATTTTTTACGCAGTATAGTTAACGCTTTAAAAAAAGTGTAAAACCACCAAAAAAACAAAGTGAACGAGGACAATAAGAATGCATATTTTTTTTACCAAAAAGGTACTGCATGCGTGCAGTAACGCACTGAACATAGTGCCACATAGAATACCTATGTACATTGTGTCAAAATACAAATGTTTGGTTAAATTTGTGTGGTCTAGCATGGCTTTGGATTAGGAATTTTGGGGGCAATAATACCGTATTTTGTCTAATAGAAGGGCGCCCTTCTATTTTCTCTCTTAACTTTTTTACCTGCCCTTCTATTAGAGATGCCCTTCTTTTGGAGACCGCCCTTCTATTTTTTCGTTAACTTCTCAGCCAATCTTTTTCAAGTTATGCCAAGGCTTTTCAGCGGGTTACGTCACAGACAGTTCATAGAATGACGATACGTAGAGTTCATTCAACAGTTAATGTTAAAATAGCACAAAAGCAATGTACCAAAGCTACTAAATTACAGCTTCCACTGATATTTTTTGCTTTTGTTATGCATTTGGCACCATTCCAGCAATTAGTGTATCTTCTATTTGAGACCGCCCTTGTATTTATTACGTGGCCCAAATTAAGTCGAAATTGTGCACCTTCTTTTGGAGATGCCCTTCCATTAGAGACTCGCCCTTCTATTAGAAGAAATACGATAGATTCCGATGACAATGTTGTCGCCGATGCTCTACCGATTTCTTTAGATGCTAAGATGCTTTACCGGGCACTTTCAAAAAAAGATTTTACGCTTACGCTTTCTTTTACGCTTTCCTAGGTATTGTAAAAATACCTTACGCTTTAGTATCCATACTCAAAATTTGGAAAGTTTATTTACGCTTACGCTTACGCTTTCCAAAAATACCAGTATTTTAACAACTCTGGTGTAGGGTGCTGGCTGAACCAACTGATATTTAACGATGGCAAAAAAAGATTTGAAAATTCGAAAACATTTTCGAATTTTCGAATTTTTCCAGAATTTTCGAATTTTTATTTCACCCCTAGAAAAAACACTTAAAAATCGATTTATTTTTCAAAAAATTCCAAAAGTTGAAAATTTGAAAATACTTTTCGAATTTTTCAGGCAATTCAAGGCACTCTTAAGTTCAACGTACTAAATACAACGAAAATTGATACGCGGTGCTTATGAAAAAGCGAAACAAAACAGAAAAAAGGTCCAAAAACGTTGAAATGCCCTGTAAAATGTCAAATGTCATGCAAAGTGTCAAAAGTTATGAAAATGCCCTGGAAAAATGGCAAACATATTTGCCATTTTCCACAGCATTTCCATGACTTTAGACACTTTGCATAACATTTGACATTTCACAGAGCATTTTACAGGTGTCTGGGACTGCACATAGGAACTGCACATATTTATAAGTAAGAGATGCGATCAAAGATATACTCCAGCGACATTACACTTTATAACGAAACCTACCATATCCCATCTGAATAAAAGAACAAACATAAAATTTTTTCATCATATTAATCAAATTGCTTTGATAAATATGATGAAAATTTTTTTGTTTGTTCTTTTATTCAGATGGGTTATGGTAGATTTCATTGTAGGTGTAATGTCGCTGGAGTATAAAAGTGGTTTTGAGTATTGGTTTGAGAAGTACCCATATTTCGTGCAGTTAGCACTGTATGCACTGAGTACCCTCAGTGTGCTATACTCGGGCGAAATTACACCCTACATTTTTCTGGTGGTAACACTCCATCATGACGTCATAACCACAGTCCGCAGTGAACTTACGGCTGACTGAACTGTTTCGGAGTCAGGATGAATTGGAGTGCAGTGGTGAATCAGTTCACAAGTTTTCAGTTGGCTGTCTGCCAGCCATAGATGTAAATCATATCTATTTGTAGATTAGCACGTCTGCCAAGTATAGCCACTTCCAAAACAGTCCAAATTCTGTGTTTAAAGCTTCAGATTCAATATTTTTCCAAAAAAATTCAAAAATTATTTGAAAAAATTCGAAAAATGGCCAAAAAAATTCAAAAATTGCCAAAAAAGATTCGAAAATTTGAAAATTCAAAAATTAAATTTGAAATTCGAAAATTAATTTCAGGAAAAGTTCGAAAATTTGAAAATTAATTTGGGAAAAAAACACTTAAAAATTTAAATACTTTTTTTTGAGGGTTTGCCATCGTTACTGATATTTAGTTCGTTGATTTTGGTGCACGCTAGGTACTGCTCTGCATGATTAATTGATGATTATCTGACAACTTCCTGTTCCCGGTGTCGCCTCATGTCATGTACTGCTCTCCATGATTAATTGATGATCCCTGTTTTTGTCTGTCCCGTCCATCCTAATCTTGTGTTACTTCCGTTTTGAAACAGCATATGCTCAAATTTGCTGCCTGCATCGACCGCGCACGTGTACTTTGAGGAAAGTATTTTCTTTTCAGACCACCTAACTCTGTTTCAGTCAACTTTCAACATGAATAATAGTTATTTATCATGCATGAGAGGTTATTAGGTGGTTGTTTTGAAATGTCTAGGCTTTTCCTTCTACTCGATTCGACTCTACTCCATTGGGAAACAGGGTGCTATATTTACGTTCCAAGTTCACCACAGGAAAAGGCGCCAAGCGCCAGGGGCACAATTGCGCCATTTGAAACCAGGGCGCTGTGGCGCCATTCAATGTGTAGGGCACAGAGCAGAGAACAAAGGCGCCACAGGAAAAGATGTGAGATGATTTCAATATACCGTACTTTTTCTAATAGATGAGCGCCGTTCTATTTTCCATCAACTTTTTATCCTGCGATTCAATTGGAGGCACTCTTCCATCGGTAGCTGACAAGTGAGATTCTATTTCTTCACCTATTTGTCGTTTGGACAAATTTTTATTCTTTAAGCAGCGTGCAAATTTGCATTTATGACTTCACACATTTACAGGGTGCGGGATTGCCCCCTCGGTAAGGCGCAGTTGAAGTGAAAATTATTACATTACCTATTTAATTGTGAGAACATGCAGTAGTAGGCAAGAAACCGCGACACATTTGAAATTTGAACTTTATGACATCCCATCATATCTTTCTGTTTACGTTTCTCCACTCCAGTTTCTGCGCAACTACCTATCAGGCATTTACATCCAATTTATATCCAAAATTGAATTGTACTTTTATGTAGCTTCTGTGTTCGGCACAGCGTGTAGATATGCGGCATACATAGGTACATACGAAAATAGATTTTAATCAAGAATGTTTTCCAATTTTCCACACTGAAGGGTAGGGTTAGGAATTGAAGCCCGGGTAAAACTTTACAGGATTCGCGTCCTGCACAGTTGTTAACGCGTTTTTACTTTTACTCAAACAGTACGCATACTAGAGTACCGAGTGAATACGCATACGCATTCTTTGGAAAAAGTGTCTGTACTTGCCTGTACGCTTACTTTTTGAGAGTACTCGAGTACAGTAGAGTAATTTCTGCTAGTACAGAAAGAGTAATTTTGCGATTCTAGACCTCTGCTTTCCATAAATAATACACATTAATAGAAAGAAAACAACGTTTTGTTGCCCAGGTTAAACATTCATAATGCTTTTTCAGAAAGAAAAAGTCATTTGTCTCGATTTTTATGCTTTAAAGAGGAAAAATGCTCATTATTACGCCTTCCGGGAAAAAAGTATTTTACTCTCATTTACTCGCAAGTAAAAGTAAATAATTTGTACTTTACGCTTTCTGTACCTTTAGGGTGAGTAAAAACAAAATACTTTACGCATATGCATACTTTGAAAAAAGTTTAGTACTTTTAACAACTGTTGATGTTGCGTATCGAGTATTCTATCAGTTTAAAAAAATTTGCGTCCAGTTTTGGGATCGGTTGTGCATTACGTTGGTTTCATATTGGTTGTTGACTTTCATGTTTGGTGCTGGTAGTAAAATTATTTGGTATTGTTTGTTTTATTGGATATTGGCTACAAAAAGTATTTACAGTATAAGCTGCAAATGCGAAAGCATTTGTAAACCACAAATAAAGCAAAGAAAAACACACCCGTATTTTCAATGCTATTTATTCAACTGCATTCAAAACTGACCAATATAATACTCAATTGTCCACTGCCCTGTTTTGAACTTTTATTTTTTTCTAATGTTATCAGTTTACTACTTTTGTGTGTGCGGTCAAATTGTAACTGATATCACTGGGAAAAAATTTTATGCTTTGTGTTCGGGTTCGAGTACTGGTATCGGTTATCGGGTTGCTTCGGTTCGGGTAGTCGTTTCTGTCTTGGTTTCGAGGCCGACACGACTGGATATCAGGTTCGGGTCAGTTGATGTGACAACGCTACCGGTATCGCTACGGGTATCAATTCACAGGCGGACATCACACTTAGTAGGGAAACCTACCATAACCCATCTGAATAATGAACCAAAAATTACACAGTTGTTTTCATCATGATATTTCGTTTTTACTCTGGAATAATGAATTACGAAATGTATCAAAAGATTTTATTCATTAAATTATGGTAGGATTCTGCACATACTTTCCGGTCCGCCGAGTATACCAACCCCATGAGGATTAGGTCCCTACATTTTCTGTCAACCGAAATCTAAACGAAATTAGCTGATAGAATGGCGCACTTTGGGAATGGCGCCACATGCCATTGTGGTTGTTGCATTTTTCCAAGTATCAATTTATGGTAAAAGTTCATATAAACATTAGAAAAATGATGTTCGTCAAGCGACGACGATAATGAAAATTAATCACAGTCAAACCCCACCCTAACTGTCTGTACAAACCTACTTGTAAATTTAAGCACTGTTCACTAAATAAATAAACTGGTGAATATTGTTAGGTAAAGGTTTAAAAACTATAAATCCAGTGTTCCAAAACAGGGTGATAATTATTGTTATTTTTTATAAAATATAGGTAATCTTCTATGTCCTATGTCATATGTCCTAAGTGTCCGTTTCCTCATACTTTTAATGGTTCGATGCACCCATCGTGTCGGTTTAGAGACGGAAGGTCGCCGAGTTTCCAATTACGTGATAATTTATTAATTTATCGTGGCAACAGTGCTATTCCCCCCAAATAATTGATGTTTTCCCTCAGCTGGCTTACATTGGGGGGTTGTTCAAGCATACCATATTTCCCCGAAAAACCCCCGAGGGGGGGAGCGGTGAACGCGGGGGGTGTTCGAGGCAGTGGGGGGTAGTGATGTAAAGGCACCGGGGCACCGGTGCCCCGGTGCTGGGCACCGAAGGGCACCAGCACCGGTGCTGGTGCGGTGCCCTCGCAATCTTCAGGGGTGCCATGCCGGTGCCGGTGCCATTTTTTTCAGAATAGCACCGGTGCCGGTGCGGTGCGGTGCCATTTTTTTGCCGGTGCCAAAGGTGCTAGCACCGGGCCAAAGTAAAAGGCACCGGGAAAGGCACCGGCCAAGGCTTCATGTGCTGTGCAATTTTGTCCATAGTATGTGCGTATTCATATTTCAAAAAACAGCGATATATTTACCCAACCGTTTTTGCCTTTTTTGTAAACCTCCCATCAAATAAATATACCTACTGTGAAATCCATTATACCCGATACGTGATCTGATGAACGAATCTAAAATTTTGTTGAATTTTAAATCATTTTTATATTTTATATTTATCTTACTTGTTTGTTCAAAATTTGTTGTCAGTTTATGACAGATTTAGTTCCATTCTCTGTACAGCAACGATTCCGATCAGTAGACAATAGTGGCTATGGACATTGCAGTGAATTAAATATTTTATCTTTCATTTGTAATCATTGTAATTGCTTCATAAAAGTGATTGCCACATCATTCTGATCATTTTAAGTGCTCAACCATCAAAATCGGTTGAAAATTCATGGAAATATGCACTTCCAAAGGTGAGACCACTGAGAAACCACCCGATATTTACTTCAGAAATTCCAGCCCGGTGCGGTGCCTTTCGGTGCTAGCACCGGCAACCCGCCAGTGCCCTTCGGTGCCGGTGCCATTTTTTCCAAAAGGCACCGGTGCCGGTGCGGTGCGGTGCCATTTTCTGGCCGGTGCCCCAGGGTGCCAGGTGCCCTTTTCATGCGTTGGCAAAGGTGCCGGTGCGGTGCGGTGCCATTTTTCCCGGTGCCTTTAACATCACTAGTGGGGGGCATTATTTCGCTATCAATTTTTTTCAGCTCACGCCTTAGTACTAATTTGTTGTTTGAAACGACGCAGGTATAAAAATGCATCAATAACCGCCGTGTATTAGAGTCTATAGACTTTTATAAGAATGTAGGTAGATGGTGTAAACCATGTTCTAACGTAAAAAGACATTCTTTTTAACGTGTGTTCTGCATTGCCCGGATCACGAACCACAGCTTTTGTCATTTACGTTCTCTTGTGAGTTGATACAAGGACGTAGACAGAGGGGCGGTTGCCCCGCCCCATACGTTGGGGGGTATTTCGAGAGGGAGGGTTATTAATTCATGGTAGCCATTTTGAGGGGGTGTATTTCGAGGGGGGTATCTCGAGGGAATACGGTGCAATGTGATTTAACCTATACGCCGCGGACCGCACGCATAAAGGAAACACTCCATCACGCATGACATCATCGTTAACAAAATCAAAATTGTTCAAAAAAGAAGAAAAACATTTACGGGAAAAAAACATTTTGCCGCTTGTACGCGATATTTGCCTACACCGTATTTCGTCGAAATATCCCGATGAAATACCCCGCCCCCCTTCAGAATGACCACTATGAGTTAATAGAACCCCCTCAAAATACCCCCCAAATTGAGTGTAAACAGAATGTAAATCATAAAAACTGTGGTTTGTGATCCAGGCAATGCAGAACATTACATCAAAACAATGACTGTTATCTTAGAACAGGGTTTGTATGATCTAAAAACATAATTCTATAAGTCTATAGACTCTGATATACAATATTTCTTCGATTTGATAGACTGTTCATTCAGATTGGCTATTCTTTGCCAGGTTTGCAGTGCATCTGAATAATACACTGGTGTGTTTGAAATAAATTGCTGTATACCCAATGTTAACTGGGTCAACTGGTTTGCATTAAGTTTTTTCATTGATGGATTGTGGAACCAGTTTCAAATGTACATAGCAATGTTGGTTGATTCCTTTTCAACATCACTGCATGTGCACTTGAAAATTGTCCTGAGACTCAAATTGAACTAAAATCGAGTTGACACCAAAACCAGTTGACATTCAGTATTACATAATAAATACAATCTAAAATATTCATTGCCATGCTCATTCTCTTTGCCGTGCACATTAACATTGCCCCCATCCAAAAAAGAGCTCATGAAACAATACATTGACAGTCAATGACATCAAAATACGGAATGATGCTTATTGTTTCATTTTTCTACATCTTTTTTATATGTTACACACAACAAACTAGTACTACAAGTTCAAGAAATTTCTTGTAAAATAATAACTCCCCGCCTCAAAATACCCCCTCAAAATTTCAACTATGAAAATTGTTGCAATAAATTAACCCCCGGGGGGTATTTCGAGGAAATACGGTATTTCTTTTTGAAATATTCTTCTTTTTCTGAAGGTGTGTGCAATGTGCATAAGTATCCTGCTGGCGCGTTATCGAGTCAGACATAAGTAATTTTGGACGCATAGTTTTCGACCCGCCGAGTTTATTACAGTTTCTCTATCTCAATTCCTCAATCACAGGATGATTTGACTCAACCTTTTAACTTATTAACATACAGTAACGTATGTTTTTTAATGTTATTCCAGCTGATGCTTATCTACATTATTTTACAATTCTCGATAAACCCATCAGATTGTAAACATATGCAGATTCAAAGAAAGCTCTCGGCTGCCGGGCGTGAAACTCATTATTAAATTATCACCTAAGCTGTGCATGTGCACTGTTAATGAATATCTTAACTAGAGGATCAGGCATGAATCCCTCCGTAACTGTGCCTTACTACTACGAGTATAATATAACCAACGGTGAGTGCATTGGGAACTTGGAAAGAGACATTTTGTTGTGGAAAGTAAATTTTTATGGATTACATTAAAAAGTGGTATGTTGAGAGTGTTCTTAATGAGAGAGAGAAGACTGAAAATTCGGCAGCCTTACTGTCAGGTAAATAATAATAATAGTGATAAGTTTTTTAACAAATTTTTAATTATTGGGGCAGAGCTTGTCGGAGACATGTACAATAACTACCAGCAATCTACCTAATATTTATATCTATTTTAAGTACTGTTCCAAACCTCCTGGAAATGAGCCGATAAATTTTAACATTATACTACTGATCAGGTGCCGGTTCCGAAAGTGGAAAAGTTAAGAGTAAAGAGTTAAGAGTTGAGTAAAATGATATATGATAGGTTCAGAGTAAAGTTAAAAGTTAAGAGTTTGTCATTTTACTCAATTCTTAACTCTTAACTTTACTCATAACTTGTCATTTGTCATTTTACTCAACTCTTAACTTTTCCACTTGCGGAACTGGCCCCAGGGCTCGAAAGAGACAGGAGTGTCGGTAGCGGGTCTGGGCGTGGCCTCTTCAGTTTCTGCTATTGAGACTGGGGTGTTCGCCCTAGGATGGCGTTTTGAGGCGGCCGTAGCTTGTGCCAGTCCCGTACCCTGTAAAGTGCCTAGTCAAGTGCTAAGTGTCATGCAAAATGTCATGTAAACTGTCATACAAATTTGTCAATTGTCATGCAAAGTAAAATATCAAAAGTTCTCTAATAAAACTAGGTATTTGCCATTTTACAGGGCATTTTACATTTTACAGGGTCTGGGATTGCTCCCAGTCTGAGACATAGACATGGAAACAGACAGACATAAAGAGTAAATAACCAATATCACAGATGCGTCCCTGCAAACGTTTCCCGCACATGGCTACGTCCTGCGACCCCTACCAGACCAATATTATAACCAACTTGACGTTAACGCCACTGGCACAAATATTACCACTTCCCATGGTATGAGTACCGCTGATACGGTAGCGGTGTATTTTTTGATCGGAATCCTGTCGATGAGTTTCGTCGTTATCAGCGTGCTCACATTCTACTGTATTCTACAATGCGTCAAGCAGTACAGAAGTGCACACGAATTGGACCACGTGTTAGTGTGGGTTTTTTTTTAAATAAACAAAGTGTGTTGCGCAGATTTTTGGAAAATAAATTGTAGCATCAAACCCTGAATTCTGAATCATGCAGGGTAATTCGAGGGGGGGGGGGGGTTTATTATTTCGCCAGAAAAGTTTTGAAATCCCAGTTATAAATTGTTGCTTGTAACGTGCACAGACGTTGAAACATGCAACAAAAACGGCCATCTATAAGACTCTATAAACTTATATACCGTATTACCTCGAATTATCTCCCCCCCTTGAATTAACCCCCCTCGAATTAACCCCCCCTCAAAATGGGCTGGGGAAATAATAACCCCCCCCTCGAAATACCCCCCTCCTGAATGATGAACATCATGTATGCAATGTACATGATGTATTTATTACTACTAATTTGCATTGCAGTTGCACTTATACGCTCATTTGTGTACAGATGTACACCTATAGCACAGATATGACCTATTTTCTCACGTTTTTCCCCGTTTTTGTGTATGAAAAAGCGTATTCTTTACTATGAATTTCACGAAAATTTCTGACGGAATAATAACCCCCCCCCCTCGAATAAACCCCCCTCGAATTAACCCCCCCTCAAATTTTGCTGGCGAAATAATAAACCCCCATGGGGTATTTCGAGGTAATACGGTAAGTACCTAGACTGTATAAACCCTGTTCTAACATAACACAGTCATTGTTTTTAACGTGTATTCTGCGTTTCCCGGATCAAACTGTAGCTTTTGTCATTTACGTCCTCTATACACTATATTTGGGGGGGGGTATTTCGAGGGGGGAGGGGTATTATGAGTTCATAGTGTCCATTTTGAGGGGGGTATTTCGAGGAAATACGGTATGTACGTAGACAGTATAAACCTGTTCTTTCTAACATAACACAGTCATTGTTTTTAACGTGTGTTTACGTTTCCCGGATCACAAACCGTAGCTTTTGTCATTGTCGAAAATTTTCAGCGATTATAAAATAAAAATATTTTAGTTTCTCGGATCTTGCATTTACATCATTGACCATATACATTTTGGCAGGTCACAATACATGTGGGCGGCACGAATGGCTGCAATGAAGGCTGCTGATACGCAGTTGATGCAAAGTGAAACTACGAATGTGAAGCTCTCCTGCACAAGTGGGCCGCATTTGAACGATAGAAGTAAACTACAAAAGGCAGCAATATCGTTGGTGACTGTTCAAATTTTTTACATTATTTTAAACGTTTTAATTTTCATGATATTTTCTGATTTTTTATCTAGAGTATTTCCTCGAAATACCCAACCCCCTCGAAATACCCCCTCAAAATACCCCCCCCCCCGAAATACCACTCACATCGAGTGTAAAGAGAACATATTTACATGACAAAAGCTGCGATTTGCGATCTGGGCAATGCAGAACGCACGTTACAAACAATGACTGTGTTACGTTAGAACAGGGTTTATTTTTACCATCTACATATTTACTTATTAAGAGTATAGGTAGACTCTTATGCATGGCACTAATTGCTGCATCTTTCTCCGTCTGCGTAGAAATTACTAATAACAAATTAGTACTGGGAGTATAAAAATAAAAAAAATTTCTGGGAAAATTATAACGCCCCCTCGAAATACCCAATCTGAAACAATCACCCCCGGGGAGTATTTCGAAGAAATATGGTACTTTTCAATGTGTATTGATCGATTTTCGAACACTTGTTAAATTTTTTTACTTTTTAGAGACATAACCGCCCGACTTGTCGGAAGCAGCGCATCGCCAACAGAAGTCTTCCACAATGGGGAAAACGGCAATTTTGACAGCATTTCGATGCATTTAGTGCATAACGTGGCACAAACGAAAAGTGCCATCTATGCACTTTGTCAAAACAAGAAAAATAGTGGTTTGTTCAATGGTTTGAAAATTTCTTCATATCATTTTTTTACAAGCTGCGGTATCTTTACACAGTAACACAACCATTAAAAAACATCCCGAATTTCGTAATTACTCTTTGCATTGAAAAAATCGTCAATTTTTAGAAAATATAATTAAATATAATCTCAGAAAATCTCTCAAGAAAAAAATATTATTAAATCTCTCTCAAAAAAACCTGGAAAAATAAATATCAATATCAGAATTTGAGAGATTTTTCTTATATTTTTTAAAATTTCTCAAAAAGAAAATATAACTAAATCTCTCTAGGAAATCGTTTAAAAATATAAATATCAAAAAATCTTATATTTTCTGAGATTTTCCGAGATTTGTTTAATATAAATCTCCCAGAGATTTTTTCTATGCTAATTACTCCACAATTAGTGGCTGTTTGCTACTTTAGCAATTTGACGAGTTTGAGTGAGCAATGCATGAAAATAACCGTATGAAATCAAAATCGTTATCATGTGCAGGGTTGGTTTTATAAAAATTATTTGTATACAAATTGTATACAAATTGTATACAAATTGTATAAAAATGGTATTTTATTTTATTTTATTCTTGTTTCATTTCATTTTATTTTATTCCCAAAAGTCGTTAATAAAATAAAATGATACCATTTTAAAGTCGTTTTTACAAAATTGTACAAAAATTTTACAAAAAATCGTAATCATGCAAGCATGGCGAGAAAAATGTTACCATTAGACCTATACATAGGGTGTCAAATTTTCCGTTTTCTATTTCCGTTTTCCGTTCCGTTTTCCGGCCGCTGAAATTTTTTTCTCCGTTTTCCGTTCTGTTTTCTGGCTACTTTTTTTCCGTTTCCATTTTTCATTTTCTGTTTTCCAGTTAAATTTTCAGTTTTTCCGCTTTTTTCCGTTTTCCAGCTCAATTTCCAGTTTTTCCGCCTTTTTTCTGTTTTCCGCCTCCATTTTCTGCTTTCCGCCTCATTTTACCCTTTTCTGGCTCAACTATCTGTTTTCTGTTCCAGCCAAACTGGTAAACAGTCATGCAGATTGTCAATTATGTAAAAAATTCTGTTTCCAGCAAAATGTCAGCGGATTGTATCGTTTTTTTTTGGCAAAATTTCAGCAAATTTTTCCATTTCCATGCAAATTCCATTTTTCCGTTTCCGTTTTTCCGGCCCCTTTTTCCGTTTTCCAGCCACTGAAATTTTTTTCCATTTCCGTTTCCGTTTTCCGCCAAGTGCAAATTTTTTTCCGTTTTCCGTTCCGTTTTTCTGGCCACTGAAATTTTTTTCCATTTCCGTTTCCGTTTTCCATAACAAAATTTTTTGACACCCTACCTATACATGAAAAACCAGTGACAAATTTTTCCATTACTCTACAAAAGTTGCATGCAGTAGGTAAGCTATTGCTTTACAATTCAGCTAGCTGCAAGTGTAAAGTTACAATTATTGATAACAATGGTTTGCATTTTCAGTAGAAGGACTATAAGGGTGTGCTTGTCGCATTAGTATAATGTCATGCAAAGTGTCAATGTGTCATGACAAATGTAAAGTAAAGTGTCAATTGTCATGACATGAAATGTCATGCAAAGTGTAAATTGTGTATCCAAATTTTTTTTAAATCCAAATCTTATGTTTTGTATCCAAATTTCATGTTTTGTATCCAAATCTGATGTTATTTGTATCCAAATCTTATGTTTTGTATCCAAATGTTCATAAGATTTGGATCTAAAAACAACAAGATTTGGATACAAAACATAACATTTGGATACAAAACATTTGGAAATAATTTGCTTGACAATTAATACTTGAATTTATATTTCTTATGACAATTGTCACTTCAATTTACATTTGTCATGATAATTGACACTTTGAATGATTTTTTACATGCCATTTGACACTTTACAAAGCTTGGGACTGCCTCCAGTTCCGTGAATAAACAGGTAGAAACTCAAGCTACAAAATAAAAATTTTACAAAAAAGTTGAATTATCATACAATTTTACAAAAATAGGAATTTTTATACAATTTTACAAATATTTTACAAAAATTCGAATTTTTATACAAATTTTATTTTTATTTTGCAATTTTCCATTTTATTTTATTTTATTCTTAAATTTTCCATTTTATTTTATTTTATGTTAATTTTTTCTGAGATTTTGCCAACCCTGATCATGTGTGAAAAATGTCGACAGATCATTTAGTTTGTCATGCATATCGTAAAATAGTAAATATGGTACGGCATTCACAGGGAAATTATCCAGGGTAGCCTTTTCACAGTACCACAACAACAATTGATTAATATCACCCCTTTCCCTAGCGCTGCCTGATGAAAAAATACTACGGTGAGTGAAGTTTTTAGTGTCAGATTTATTAAAATAATTTTATGCCCTTGTTTCCGTTCCCAGTGCATGCATACTGTTGATTGGTTCAATCAAAACGAATAGGCCATATGCACTCAATTTAGTTGTCCGTAGAAAACGGAATCAATACTTCATCTTGTCATATTAAATTCGTAAGGGACATGAATTTTCGTTTGGTACTCACTTAATACAACGTCACTTGTAATTTGACTTACCTACTTATAACTGGACAAGTTGCGGTATTGTTCCTTTGCCAATTGATCATATCAACACATGGCAGCATGGCGCTATGGGCACGTTTTTATGTTATGCACCGTGGCATTGGCAATCGCATGAGCTCCTACATTCGCTGCATGCAACCCGTCGCGATAGTTGCATGCATGTGCATACTGTAAATTCCACACAAATACAAATGTCAGCTACAATTTGAGGCAGGTGCACAGCTGTGTTTATGATGCTTCAGATCAGTGGTCAGTTAGTTGTGTTGCAGAGTTCAACTTATCTAAGGCTTCATTTCATTGAACCCACACATTTCCACTTTGGTCATATCCAATTTGATTTAGTTGCAATGTTTTTTTCTTCTAACGCTCTTTCGCCACATCCAATCTTAGCACTTCTGTAAATACCGTATTTCCTCGAATACTCCCGGGTGATTGTTTCAGATTGAGAATTTTGAGGGGGTCAAACGAGGGGGTGGGTATTTCGAGGGGGGGGGGGCTTATTATTTTCCAGAATTTTTTTGAACTTCCAGTACTAATTTTTTGTTTGTATGTAACATACGCAGACATAGAAAAATGCAACAATAAGCAACGTTTAACAATCACAATGTGTAAGAGTCTATAGACTTACCTATCGAAGTATGTAGATGGTTTAAACCCTGTTTTAACGTAACACAGTCATTGTTTTTAACGTGTGTTCTGCATTGCCCGGATCACAAACCGCAACTTTTGTCATTTACGTTCTCCTTTACACTCAATTTGTGAGGGGGGGGGGGGGTTATAAATTCTTAGTGCCCATTTTGAAAGGGTATTTCGATGGAATACGGTACATAACGGAATACGGTACATAACAGCACAGTTGTTAAAATGTACGTACATTTACTCGAAAAATACGCGTGCGCGAGTATGCGGTGAATACATTTACATATACTTTTGAAAACAGTAATGTACTCACTTTTACGTGTACATTTTAAAAGTACACGCGTACAGAGAAAATGTATGTTTGTTGCTAAAATTACAATTTTCTGTTGCTAAAATAATTTTTTTAGAAGAAATCATATCATTTTTGTAAAAAATACTAAATAATCACTAAAAAACAACATCTATTATGCCTTCCAGTGTAAAACTGACATTTTCACATGTAAAAATTAGTAGATTTTACGTTTTCCAGGGGAAAAGTACTCGCTTTTACATTTTCCTGGGAAAAAGTATTTTACTCGCATTTACACATGAGTACGAGTAAAAAAAAGTATTTTACATTTTCTATACTTTGTGGTGAGTAAAAAAGAAATACTTAAATTTACATATACTTTTTAAAAAAGTTCAGTAATTCTAACAACTCTGCATAACAGTGTGGTCACTTTTTATTTCCCATATTGAAATTAAATTAAAAATTCATTTATATCTACTTAATAATATGTTTTCTAGATCTTCTCAATGAGACTTACCGGATTTACTCGAAAAAATTCCCCCGGGGAATTATTTTTTGTCAGACATTTTTGAGGGGGGAATTATTCGAGGGGGGGAATTATTCAAGTGAGGGGATTATTATTTCGTCACAATTTTTAAGCATGTTTTTATCACATTACATACACATGCATGCCCTGTTTCCATTGGTAGTGCACATAACATTGCAGCTTTGCACTGTGATGTACTGCATTTCCATTCCATGAATCAAAGTACACACAGATCTTTTGCATGCTTTGACTTCATGGATTGTTTTTTTGTTAAAAGAATGTGCATTATCTACCTTCCGTTATTGGGGGGGGGAATTATTCAAGTGGGGGAACTATTTTTTCCTCACTCATCTAACAGGGGGGAATTATTCGGGGGGGGGAATTATTCAAGTGGGGGGAATTATTCGAGTAAATACGGTAATTATATTTTTCTTCTTGAGAGATTTTCTGTACTTATTTCTAATTATATTTCCCAAATCCAACCATTTAGCCAATGCTTATTGCTTCCATAAGAGATCTAGTCTACATAATTAATTATGTGTTGAATGATGCTCTTATACTTTTCACCGATTTCTGTTACAAACGTTCTTTCTAATTAAAACTTGCATCATACGGTGCGAAACAGAAGTGAGAAGTTCCGCAATTGTTGCCTGGTGCCAGTTCCGCGAATTGAGAAGTGTGAAGTAAGATGGCAAATGCGAAGTGAAATGAGAAGTGAGAAGTTAATTGAGAATAAAATTGACAAAAGCGAAGTTAAATGGCAAATGAATTGGCAAAACCGAAGTAAAAAAATAAAGATAAAAAGTAACTTCCCTTCGCTTTTGCCAATTTCCTTCTCAATTCACTTCTCACTTCTAATTTCACTTCGCATTTGCTATCTCACTTCTCAATTTGCGGAACTGGCACCAGTAATTAAAGTCCTAATAGTTTCCTTCATAGTTGTTAAAACGTATTTACGTTTACTCGATAAATATGTATAGGTACATGAGTTCTGCGTAAATATGTACGTTTACATCTCCCGAAAAAATACTGGTACACACTTACACGCGTACTTTTAGAAAGTACGCGAGTACAGAAAACGTATTTCGGATTACGTAGACTTTTATGTTTTTTTGGGGGAAAATGGACTTGTCACTTGGGGCGTTATCAGAAGCTGTTCCTACCACCCACCTATACTAGATGGCGCACGACAATCTAGTCCACATGGGGAGGAACTCGGAACAGTATTTATTTTGATATCTTTTCAGTGAAATTCATTGTTCCTGGCTTCCGGTCACCACCTACCTATCAGTCGCAGTCTCCGCCTCTGCCCGAAGATAAGTAAAGGGTGGAAAGTGCATTTGGCCGCCCAGAAAGTCACAACAGTGCACTGACGACTTCAAAGGCGTCCACACGCCATGCTGCGGCATTTTAAAGTGAAAATGTGAAATTCCCCTCTCACCTTGTGCCACGTGGAATGTAGTTTACATTTAGGCTATAAATAACTTAGCTAAATTTACTTAAATTGAATTAGCGCACGTTGATATGAAAAGTTAATGGGGGATAAGGAAACAAAATTGTGCAGAGCACTACAACCGCTAAAAACATGGTAAACTCGGTCTGCCAGTGCAGCGGCGTCAATCTTGCAGTGCAGTGCTTTATCGGGGCGTAGCGCAGCTCAGAAAAACTGCTGCGCAGTGCCATGCAGGCCCCGTAGACTACGAAAAGTCGCGAAAATACCTGAGGGGATTTATTCAAGTTTTAGTTTACAGAAATACATTGCAGTTTACGTTCCATGAATTATTATTGCATTTGGTTGTCTAAAAATTTGTGGGGTGGTTTTTTCCCATCGTAAAAAAATGCTCTTACATATTCAAGGACGGGGAATTGTTCGACTTGGGAATTATACAACAGGAGGAATTATTCGAGTAAACACGGTAGTTGACGTCTGGCGTCGTTGTCAACTCTTGTGTTTAGGGCCATAGAATGCCAACAGTGATGTTGGCGATCCGATGCGCAATAAATTTTAATAATAATTTCAATCAAACCTCATCTGTTTATTTTTGCCGGTCGTCTGCTTCCTGTAATTACAAAGTCGTACAGTTCAGTAGGCAATTTTTAAGCTCGGTCGGTATGTCGACTTTTGAATTAACTTGGAATTTTAAAGTACAACACCTATATTGTTTTCACATCTTGATTTACACCACAAATCTCACATTTTTTTAAAATATGAAATTAAATGTAACCATAAATACCGGTTTACCGGTGAAAGTGTAAAAATGCACTCCGATAAGCAGCAGCGTCTAGGGTTCATATGGGATTGACTTTTTGGGATCGGGATTGGTTTTCTGAGATTTCGGGATCGGGATCGGGATTGGGATCGGGAGCGGCGTTGGGATCGGGATTGGCTTTTTTCGGGATCGGGATTATGGTCTCGGCGGGGATGTACTCAAGGTTGTCAAACGTGGGGGCGCATTGTATATGGCGCGTTTTACACATTTATACCATACAAATGTGGTATATGGGTGTTCATACTCCTGGCATGGCATGTACCGATGAAAAATACCCATTGAATGTTGGGGAAGTGCATGATTGCACGCAAAAATTATCCACATAGTCTACAAAATTTCTATGAAAAGTGCAATTTCCTTGCACTTATTATTTATGTCTGGCAATTGTTCCGGGATCGCGACTAGTATCCGGATCGGGATCGGGACGGGATCGGGTTTCTAATTTTCAACTTTTCGGGATCGGGATCGGGACCACAAAATCCCGGATTTCTTTGGATTCGGGATCGGGATCGGGATCCCGTTTGGACCCAAGCAGCGTCTATCGAAATGAATCACGCAGGGCTGGTGATTTGCACGTTTTTGTCCATTTTCACCTTCAAAATTACTATTTATTCATGGCTCCATGTGTATCCATATAATCATTTTTATCTATCTTTTAACCATTTTAGTCGTTTTTACCTTTTTCTGCCTCCTACACCTTGGAAAACGCCTAGGTATATTTATTGCGCCTCAGCGACACCACTACAGAGTTGTTAGAATTACGGAACTGTTTTCAAAAGTATATGTAAATGTAATTTTTTTACTTGCCACAAAATATAGAAAATGTAAAACACTTTTTTATACTCGTACTCATGCGTAAATGTGAGTAAAATACTTTTCCCCGGGAAAATGTAAAGGTGAGTACTTTTCCCCTGGAAAGCGTAAAAGTTACTAATTTTTAAATGTGAGAGTGAGTTTTACACTGGAAGACACAATAGATGTCGTTTTAGTCATTATTTCTTGTGTGTTTTACGAAAATGATACGATTTCTTCAAAATTTTCTCATTTTAGCAACAGAAATTGTGATTTTAGCAAGAAAAAGTACATTTTCTCTGTACGCGTGTACTTTAAAAACGCGTAAAAGTGAGTACATTTAAAAAGTATATGTAAATGTATTTAATGCGTACTTGCGTACGCGTATTTTTCGTGTATATGTACACACATTTTAACAACTGTGCACCCCTCGAGTCTAACCGTGGCCCCAGAGCTTTCAGAAGACGCTTCATTAAATAACACGACTGAGCTGGGCATGTATTCAGCATGTATATATGCTCTGCCAATTTCTGTCACGCACAGAACAGAACCCTGTTTGTTGCTAGCACCATCCCACCATGTATCATGAAATGATGGAACGGCACTGCGTTTTCTGGCACTGCAAGCGAATGCATCATGATTATCATTGGCCTTTCATTGTGCAGTGATATTAGAGTGAGAAACGTTCCCGCGACGAGAGCACTGAAAACTAAAAAGCGGCTTTCACCTAGACTTGACATTTGACAAAAGCAAAATCGTGAAGTGTTAAGCACTATTTAGGCATTTTAAGTTAACTTGTGCAACATAAGCATGACACCATTAAAAGCTGCATTACGGCTTGGCATAATATTCAAGCATAAAATTTTATTGCAAAATTGATTACATAAAAGTAGGTGATTGCTAGTACTAATACATGGACATAGTAATAATGCATGGTCTAAGTACTAATCTGTCTCTTAATCATCATGCCCAAACCTCAGCATGAATGGTCAACTTTCAGCAGGAGAAAATGGTTGTACTTATTGAGGGTGCAGTTGTTTTGGTTTGCTAGTATTTACTTCATGGTGTTTTTTCTATGGTTGCTATCACGTAGCTACCTATATTCAATCAGACATTGAAGTAAATAGTTACACTGAACAACAATCACAAATCCCAAGATATCGATTTTTCAATGATTTCACACTCACATCATCATTTATCTTGGTGCAAAATCATTGAGGTATCTCCAAAAACAGTTGATAAGAGCTCAGGGGTCAGTTCCACACGTGGAAAAGTTTTTACTATTAACTTTTATCATTTTACTCTATTTTTAGCTTTATGCTAACTCTACTTTATGTTTTACTCTCAACTTTGCCACTTGAGGAACTGGGAGTGGCGCACCAGTTGCATGAAGTGTGTTCCACATTTTTAGAAGTGTGTGAAGTGGCAATTAAACTAGCTAGGGGAAGTATGTGGAGGACACTTCACGCAGATCTCATGGTGCTTTTTCTTTTTTCTTTCACATTTAAATGGCCTTAAGAACTGTTCATATTTAATTGGCATTCATATAGGTTCAGGAAATATTTTGCTCCCACTGTGTGTCCAACAGTATCCAATTTTACTCTAATGATATCCATCTGGAACAATATACTTGTTCACCACTGGCCAGTTTTACAAGTGACAAAATTAAGAATTAAGAGTTAAGTTAAACGTTCAGAGAAAAGTTAAGAGTTTTACATTTAGTTAAATGTTACTACAAAATCAAACTTTACTCCTCACCTTTAACTTAACTTTTAACCTTACTCTTAACTTTTAACTTGACTTTTTTTTACTCTTAACTTACCATTTGTCATTTTACTTTACTCTTAACCTTGTCACTTTCGGAGCCGGCAACTGCTGTGGTATGCATTCAACAGCATTTGCTACCCACTGTATTATCCATTTATTTATACTCAACCGCTACAATATAGCTAGAAAAAGTGCCAGTACAAAGAAATGGCCAGTACCTAGTGCAGTGGCTACATGTGTGTGATCATAAAATGAAATTAACAAATAGAGGTTGCATCTATGGACAATTTACTGTATTTCTTCTAATAGGATGGCATATTTACCTCCAATAGAACGGCACTGCCAATAGGACTGCAGGTTTTGGAGATACCGTATTTCCTTGAAATACATCCCCTAGAATTAACCCCCCCCCCCTTGAAATACCCCCAGGTGTTTACTGTTTTCGAGCTGGGAAAAAATAACCCCCCCACGAAATCCCCCCGTCAGGAATTATTTACATCATTTATGCAATGATCTGTATATGCAATGCAAGTATCTGTATATTGATCGCAGTTTGCATCACAGCTACACAAAGGTTGTTTGTGAAGCGATGGACCGATATACCCTATTTGGGCACATTGATTGACGGTTTTTGGTATCTTTACTATTAATTTCATGAGAATTTTTTGTGACGAAATAATAAACCCCCCGCGAGGAAATACGGTGCTCAGATATTTGGGGGGTGGTTAGGCAGGGGATTGTAGCAAAAAATTTTTGCTTCCGGGTATGGATAGACAGCTGAGCGACAGCTCGGCGTTCGTCCCTTTTTGCAGGCGCAACTACATGGTCGGGCTGAAAAGTCCCCGGGCAGTGCTTGCCATTCGCGCTAGGGGTAAGCTACAGTTATAAAATTTTAACACGTTAATACATCAGGTGTTTTGAGTTTTCACCCAAAATTTCACCTCTCTAGCTTCACCCACTGCGGAACTGTGGGGGTTACAATTTCGGTCATTTTGTACTGATGTACAAATGGTGCTCTAGCTCAACGCTGATTCAAGTTGTGATCGTGAAACGTTGGCTAGTGTAAGCCACCAGTGTAGGCAATGTGCTGATAGTATTCAACACTTTCATCAACATGATTGCTATTAAGGTAAAATTAATATGCAGATCAGGGTGATGTGCAAGAAACGTGGGAACTGTGATGGATGTTTTTGGTGATCATCTGAGATCGTGTTGTATTGCAGTGATTTTAATATTGTCTTGAAATGTGCAGTAAATTATTATGTCAATTAAATTTCATTTGTGTTTCATTACTAATCTGTAGTGGACACATTACCTGTGTTCAACAGCAGTGTGCATGAAAAGCGCCTCCTGTATTAACCTGTATTGACCAACCATAGAGGCAGAATGATGAATTTGGTAGTGAGAGTAGCGACAGTAATGGCAATATGGACTTTGCTTATGATATCATAGCTAATGTTGGTTAGTGCTGGCACATTGCCAACACTGGTGGCTTACACTAGCCAAAGTTTCATGATCACAACTTAAAGCAGCGTTGAGCTAGAGCACCATTTGTACATCAGTACAAAATGACCGAAATTGTAACCCCCACAGTTCCGCAGTGGGTGGAGCTAGAGGGACGAAATTTTGGGTGATAACTCAAAACACCTGATATATTAACGTGTTAAAATTTTATAACCGTAGCTTACCCCTAGCGCGAATGGCGAGCACTGCCCGGGGACCTTTTCAGCCCGACCATGTATAAACGCGGAAATTAGAAGTCTAAAGAACAGAACATTTCTGAAAGGTAAAACATTCGGCTCGGATGCAAATTGCTCGGATGATTACAAATTTCTTCAAATTTCCGTGAAGGTAGTCTATTTATCCCAAAAATCAAAATTACCCATTGAAAATGCATTTCAGCGCTCACTGAATCAAAAACGTTCGAACGTTGAACCACAATTTTCAGTGTACCGTGCGCCTGTGTAATGAAAGTATAAAAAAAAATAACCGCGAGAACAGAAGTATGTGCTGCAATATCCTCAGTTTTATTTCTTGATTATTTTTATCCATAGACATTGGGGGTGGCACGGAAAATTTCCTGTCGACATTAAAACTGTTGAAGGGTCTTCACGTCTCGTTCGCTGAACGCGATCTATCGCATAAGAAAACACGCTTGAACAAATTTCAGTTCATCAATTTTTGTCGCCTTATACACCCCACTTTTTATATCGACAAAACCCTCTGCCCGTTGAAATAACGCGCTAAAGCGCTAAGCACGCTAATCAGTTTCCCGCAATGTCGGTGCGCGGTGACCTGTGGCCGGTCGTGTGGGGGCCCGGGGCGCACGCGCATGCCACCTTATATCACGCATACGTGGATGCACCCGTGCCTCCCGCATCACGCTCTGCGTTGTCCTTTCCGTTGAGTTGACAAGTCCCGCACATAGTCGTCCATGGATGCTTTTGTAACTTTTCTAACGTTGTTGTTAAAACGTATTTACGTTTACTCGAAAAACTGGTACGTGTACTTGGGTACTGTGTAGGTACTTTTACGTTTCTTTCGGGAAAACTTTACGCTTACATTTGGAAAGTACGCGAGTGCAGAAAACGTAATTGAGAAAACAATTTGTGGTGCATAAAAAGCAAAAAGACTCAAATGGATTAGTGGCTGTGAAAATGGCAGCATAAATGATCAAACTTTGCGATGGGTAGGGAAAGTGCCGACTCTCGCTTTTACTTTTACTCATTGTTTTGTTTTCCTAGGTACGTTTTCCGTGGGTAAGAATACTGGTATTTACGTTTACTCACCTTTTACGCAGCGTAAAGGTAAAAAGCTTTACTTCGCGTTTTCTGTACTCAGCGGTGAGTAAAAATAAAATACTCTACGTTTACATTTACTTCGAAAAAGTGCAGTACTTTTAACAACTCTGTTTTCCACTGCCTGCCACTGCCAGTGCCGGGCGAACCGAAGTAAAAAGATCGGTTTTTCTAGTTTTTAGTTGTCCAGGAAAGTTGTGATAAATTCGTTGCTAAGCCACGTAAATCCCCTTTAAAAATAGCCAGCGCTTAGCGCACTTAATAGGTGTCTTAACGGCTAATGTGCACGATTTCCCGAATGACTCTAACGCACGTAATGCAGGTTGCGCTCACCCATCATGAGCTAAGTGCATGATCAAGTGCTATTTGCAACTACTTCATTCCAACCCCGACCCCGGGCTACATCTAGTCGAGGCGGCGGGTATTATTTTATTTCATTTTATTTCATGGTGTGTGTACCTATTTGTATTTAGATTGAGAATGTTGGATTTACCGTTTGCCTTGCCGATTTACCGTTTGATTTACCGGATTTCGATCGATAAAGGCTCACGTTTGTGGAACTCTATAGTAGGCAATTAATTGTATTGTATACAGTGCGTACTTGTTCGAAGGATAATTGTCCATAATTTTTATATGATATACTGGCTGCATACTTTGCCCGCACTTTACCGTATCCAGTCTAACTAACGATGGCAAACAATCAGTAAAATTGTCTAAATTTTTTAAATATTTTGTCTACTATGTGATTTTCCGATTTTTTTTCTCCAAAAATTATAATGAAATTTGCTTACAACATCGTAAATTGATCCCAGCGCCAGTTTTATGTCAGAGAGTCAAATTATTAATCACAGTAATGTGGCCATGCAAGCTAGTTTTCAACCGAAATTTTGAATACCTCTAAATTATTTTTCATAAATCAGAATGAGTCATTTATACTCTCCATCTACTGTAGATGACGGGCACCTCATTCTAGAAAACTCAAATGCGTTCAATGCTGATTTACAAGTACCGTATTGGCTTGTTTTGAGTACCGTACAACATGCGGCCTTGTCAGTATAATACGCTGTCTGTGTGTGTGTGACCTAGATAAAAATTTAAATTAATGTGCTAAAAGTGAAAAAAATAGACAGAGCATGCTGAGTCGCAGACTGCATACCTACCGTATTTCCTCGAAATACCCCCCCCCCTCGAATTAACCCCCCCTCGACATACCCCCAGGTGTTTTTGAGCTGGGGAAAAGTACCCCCCCCTCGAAATACCCCCGTCTTGAATGATGTACATCATGTATACAATGTACATGATCTATATATTGGTCACAGTTTGCATCGCAGCTACACATACACTAGTTTGTGTAGCGATGGACGTTGATATGTCCAAGTATACCCTACTTGTACACGTTGACTACCGGTTCAGAGTATATAAAAGCGTACTCTTTACTATGAATTTCGTGAAAATTTCTGACGAAATAATAAACCCCCCCCCCTCGAATAAGCCCCCCCTCGAAATCCCCCCTCAAAATTTCCATTCTGAAAAAATAAACCCCCTGGGGGTATTTCGAGGAAATACGGTCAATAGATACACATCATCATTACTCATCCGAAAAATGAATACAAAAATCATATATATTCCCACAAAAATAACATCAGTTTTCACTGTAGCATCACACCGATTCATAATACATCGCTTAGCACGGAATTTATTATGTTGCTATTCATCAACTTATGGTAGCATTCCGTCCGCCCAGTATTTATATACACTTACTTACACTTTGTGAGGGATGAAGGGATTTGCTTGTATGTAATTAAATATTAACTTATCAAGGATCAAGGGTGTGTGAGGATTATCAATGATTACTTTCTTCAATGAATGACACTATTAAACTTGTTTGCATTGATTTTTAAATCGTCTTTCCTCATATTTTTAGAAAAATGCGCAGGAAAGGTAAACTGAAGAATCGGTCAAATCACGCGCCATTTAAAACTAATTCTGTAATAAAAATCCAAACTACTCCATGGATTCAAAAGACATAATTTCAAGACATTATGACACTAATGCGGATACCGAAGCGGCGACTGCAGAAAGTGAAGATATTTGCACGCCGAGAAACGGTGGGGTCTGCACGTTGTTAATTTACAATTATCAACTAGTCGATTTTTATTGTCGTTGAAAAACAAAAACATTAAAAGTTGTCGTTTTTGAACCGTGTGAAGTGCACAGACAAATAGTGAAATCAGAATTCCGTAAAATAAGCGTATTTAGATTCCAGAGCTTGTCGCGATTTTTTTTACTAGAAAAGAACAAACAAATTTCTTTGAAACGTCTCAATTATATTTAGTTATCTGCTGTACAGTAAATCTAGGGAAATAAGTATTCATTGTCTATGGAAAGGGTCGAAACAAGGTGCAAGGGTCTTTTGGACCCTCGTTTGATGAAGCTATTACCCCTCACATGAATACCAGTGAATTATCAACTCCTATTTACATATGAAAATTTGCCATTATTCAAAAGCCTTTTCCTATTCCAAATGCAAGTAAAGATAATAGGTGCATTTTCTCATGAAATGTGGTGACAGTGACGCGAAGCATATGTTCACTTTGTATGATTTGAAATTACTGTGGTGCGGAGTTTTCTTTATGGGTGCATTACTTAATGTGATTTTTGTTTCATCAAAAAGACCTTCTGTACCATAAACTCCAGAAACTCCTACTTGGATAAATTTCATGTTTATGGATGTGTTTTTCAAGTAGAAACGCGTTTTATTATATTAGACAATACGATTTTCAAATGCAATCGGAATTCACATGTGGGATGTTGAAAAAAGGTAAGCTTTTTTAAAAAGCCAAGCCTTGTTTGGCGCGTCAGTTGACTCCGACTGATATCGATAGACAAAATCTGCAAAGCTCGCACTCTCAGTTATTTCCGATCTAGTGATGTAAAAGCGCCATGGTGCTGGTGCCTGGTGCTAGCGCCAAAGCAAAAAGCGCCGTGGCGGTTTTGGTGCTTGGCGTTAGTTTGCTGTGGCGCCATGGCGCTTGGCGCCATTTCTCCGTGGCGCCGGGGAGAAAATGCTATGGCAAAAAGGTATGGCGAGAAAATACAAAAATTGGCATGGCGCTGCTGGCTGGGGCTTGGCGCCATTTTGCTCTGGCGCCATTGGCGCTTGGCGCTGGGGTCGAAAAACGCCATGGCGCTTTTGGCGCCAAAGTCTTGGCGCTTTTTACATCACTATTCCGGTCACACACCATTTAAAATACACGCCATAAAAAACATGGCGTTATTCTCCCCACGTGTGTTCAGAAGGCCATTCTGCAAACATCATTTAAACATGTGAAATTGTTGGCTCAACGCCCAACATTTAACAGAACTGATGGGCGGCAGTGTGAAGCGGCTGCAATCAAAACAGCGACGGACCATTATGCGGCACCTGAGCACGCTGACGACGCGCGAGTGCAGCTCCAGCGCGGCGCACTTCAAGCCAAAGCACCACGCTCTAAATGGTGTGTGTCTTGATAAACACCCATAGATGCTTGAAGTTGATGAGCTGTTTTGCTATGTCCTTCTAGTAGACAACTTTTTCTCCGCTTGCATGAGACAGTGTTGTTATTGCTCGTTGTAATGCATGCGATACATTCGTTCAGCTATGCATTCACCTTTCCCGAGCTCAATCCAGAACGAATAACACGCACTAGAGGCGGTGAGCGGCTGTTACGGCTTGACGGAAAATCAGAGGTGAAGCGACAAATTCACATTCAGTCTTGACAAATTACAAAAACACAAGAAGGCTTGGAGATTTCAATCTTAAAATTGACATGCCGATAGCACTAACTGATAACTATATCGTGTCCAAAAATGATCTAAAAAACTACAGTAATTCTCGAGATATGAATTTTACATTAAGATTTCACTATTTGTTGGCAATATGTTGTCGACAAATTGTGAAACGTTGCCAACAACTTGTGAAATCTCGACATAAAATTCACATCTCGAGAACGTCTGGAACTTTCTAGATAATTATTGGACGCAATATGTATTAGTGCTAATGTCAATTTACCTAGGTCACTATATAGGTTTCTCTGTGTGTTATTATGTAATTATTAGTTATTAGTTGAGACTGAATTTGTCATTTCAACTTTAATTTTTCATCAATCTGTAATTGACCCTAGGCTGCGATTACAGCTCAACGTAAAATTAAAACGTAAAATTTCACTGCAAAAGTAACACTACACCAAAGTGGATTACGACACAGGTCTCCAATTTGCCATGTACAATATTTTTTTGAATACCTTAATTGTGTCCAAAACTCAGAATAACCATAGTCGCATTTAGATCGAACATAAAAATCCAGCACAAAAATAATTTTATGCAATGTACAATAAATCAAGTAACAAGCAACATTCAAGTAAGATTGAGCAAAAAAATGCATGCAATAACCTGATATAAAATTGAATTAATCAGAATCAATTCAATTTTACATCAGTGCATGCATTTTTTGCTCCATCTGGCTGCGAGCCTGCGTCTATATCGGTATGCAGAGTTTTGGACTCGATTAGGGTGTTGATTAATAAATTGTCTGCCCATGACACATTGCATACTTGTATCAAAGTCCACTTCCATTCAATTATTTTCACAATGAACTTTCACATCGAGCTATGATCACAGCTAAGATCAGTTGCCACTCCCAGACCCTGTAAAAAGCCCTGTAAAATGTCAAATGTCATGCAAAGTGTCAAAAGTCATGGAAAATGCTGGTCAACTTGGTTGCCATTTTGCAGTCCATTTTCCATGACTTTTGACACTTTTCATGACATTTTACAGGGCTTTTTACATGGTCTAGGAGTGCCTCCAACGGCCAGATTTAATTCTCCCTACAGATTTGTAGGGTAGAGCGTACGCCCGATACATTTTTTAAAGTTCAGCTGCATCGACGCACATGCACCGAAAGCAAGGTGGTTCATAAAATACACGAAACTAACCCTTAAGGTCGCCGATATTGCAATATGACGTATATCGCTTCGATTTTGGCCCGGAAATCACGATTTCTTCATTTCTTGGCCGTCTGCCATTTCGTTTTTTTTTCGTTTTTGACGGGCGCATTACTCGCATAAGTCGCGCTTTTGTACGCTCGTGCATGCATTTCTTTCTTGTAGCTGCCCTCATGGTTTCGGTTGTCGGCAGTGAACACTAAAAAAGTGACCACCCGACTATACACAAGCGTGACTTATGCGAGTAATGCGCCCGACAAAATCGAAAAAAGAATGAATTGGCGGACGGTCAAGAAATGACGAAATCGTGATTTCCGGGCCAAAATCGAAGTGATATACGTCATATTGCAATATCGGCAACCTTAAGGGATATTTTCGTGTATTTTACTCGCCTTGCTCTCGGTGCATGTGCGTCGATGCGGCTGAACTTTAAAAGATCTATCGGGCGTACGCCCTACCCTACAAATCTGTAGGGAGAATTCAATCTGGCCCCAAGTATCAATCTTCCCCAAGCCCCCCCCCTCGACCCCATCGCAGATCGGTCAGTCAATCGTCCGCCGTGGATGACTGGAGCAGCGGATGCGACCAGTGCCTACTGCATCGGCCGCAGCTCGCCGCCGGCTGCCGCGGAGACGACCAGGTGCCACTCCCGGACCCTGTAAAAAGCCCTGTAAAATGTCAAATGTCATGCAAAGTGTCTAAAGTCGTGGAAAATGCCCTGCAAAATGGCAAGTCGGTTGCTATTTTGCATGGCATTTTCCACGACTTTTGACACTTTGCATGACATTTGACATTTTACAGGGCTTTTTACAGGGTCTGGGACTGCCCCCAGCTCTGCTGACGCGCTGGCAGCCACTGTTGACGATGACGTTCAGGTTTGCGGCAGTTTGTGGGGCAGGCAAATTTGGGGGGGGGGGGTGTTATTCGAGGGGGAGGAGGTAATGTTTTCCGCAGTCGTCTAAGAGGGGAAATTATTCAAGGGTGAATTATTCGAGTATTTAAACACCTTCCCGATCAAGTCCGGCCCCCTATTTTTATTTTCACTTCACATTCCCTATCTCTGGTTGTGGGAGGGGTGGAAAGCTAATACTTGTGTCATATATAGGTGCAACCCCCCACTACCCCTCATGAATAAATGGGGCAGCGGCGACACACTATAGAGGGGGTCGTCGTATATGTGAAAAAATTTCGTGGCGTTTTCACTGTCCCGCACAGGTCCGGCCCCCAGTTTATTTCTTACGCTATGGCATGAAAAAGGGGCGTCAGGCGCCAATAACGCCACAGGAAATAGGTGTGATGGCGCGACACCGCTTTGCTACCTCAAATGGCACCAGTGCCATGGCGCCATTCCGTCACTAACATTCCACAAACACCCACCCCCTAAGCAGCAGATAAGAATAAGAACTTTTGCAAATTTTGAAATGCATTTTTTGTTTTTATTTTTTTACACACTTCACACGCTGGTTTACGATGATTTTAAGAGGGGGGTGAAAGGTAAAAGCTGTGTAAAAAACTTTACCTCAAAAACGCCTCCATTAGAAAATTTACTTGGGGTGAACTTTATGATGTTAAAATTACGCCATCACAGGAACAAAAATTGTAAAAATTTTCAATTTCAAATTAACCCCAGTAAATTTTCAAATAGAGGCATTTTTGGGGTATAGTTCTTTACGCAACTTGACACCTTAAACATTCCTCTATAAAACACCGTAAACCAGCGCGTCAAGTTTGTCACAAAATAAAAGCGAAAAGTGCCTTTTAAAATTTAGGGTTTGGGATAGGGAATAAACATTGAGGTGTTGGGATTAGTGATGGAATAGCGCCATGGCACTGGCGCCATTTGAGAAAGTCATTAGCGCTTAGCGTCACGTTTATGTGGTGTTATTGGTGCCTAATGCCCCTTTTTCAAGCCGTAGTGTAAGATATAAACTGGGGGCCGGACCTGTGCGGGACAGTGAAAATGGGGCAAATTTGTTTCACATACGGCGACCCCCTCTATAGTGAGTCGACGCTGCCCCATTTATTCATGAGGGGTAGTGGGGGGTTGCACCTATACACCCCACAAGTATTAGCTTTCCACCCCTCCCACAACAGAAGGTAGAGCATGCAAAGTGAATATAAAATTAGGGGGCCGGACTTGATCGGGAAGGTGTTTATATACAGTAGTTGGTTCTGTATGAATAGGAAAAACATTGATGTTCACAAAAATTGTGGAAACCTGTTCAACATATTTGTGCATGTCAATGCATAACTTATAATTTCAACTCACCCATCACATTCCAGCCCAGCTGTTCTTCAAGCTTTCTATCTTCTGCTGACACTAAGGACTCTTCTCTAGCTGTAAACCTTGCTCCTGCTGCTAATAAACCCGAATCACTAAGTTATGATTTTGCGCAAAAGAAAGAAAATTCTGAGATCGTTAATAATGGGAGTATTCATTTTGGACTGAGATATGATTTTATCCATAGAGTGCTGATGCTACATATAGTCAAATGTGACCAATTAATTACAAAGGTCAGTATTCAGCCCAAGTTACTGCACTAGGAACAATAGTGCTCAAATGAGAAATTGAATCCTGCTGTAAAATTGAAGACACTAAAATGGATACCGTTTTGATGTGAAGTTCAATATTTTGTTTCAGCCCTATTTTTCATTATTGCTATGATTACAGCTTGACGTGTAATCATTCCAGTGTAAAATTCCATCGCAAAATTGATTACATGAAAGTGGATGATGATACAGGTCTGCAATTTTTCATGGACAGTATGTTTATCAATACCTTCATTGTGACCAAGGGTCACTTCTATTTGATTGAGAAAATTCAAAAATTTCGATTTTACGTTAAAATTTTATGCCAGCTGAATAAAGTCAATACTACGCCAGGTGATTGCATGCAATGACATAGCGTAAAATTGCATTTTATTCAGCTGGCGTAAAATTTCAACATAGGTATACTCGGCGTACGTGATACTCTGCCCTCGCACTGATTTATGTCTCGTGTTGGAAGCGTGCCAATGATTATTCAATCATGCGATTTCCGTAAAAATATGAAAAAATTCATCGATGTGAATATGTCAATGAATAACATTATAACAACAATCAATTTTGTCATCTTTTTATGAAACTCGGACGCGTTAACCATCGTTGGCACACTTCCAGCGGGAACAACGCGTGCAGGGTGTAAAGTAACCGGAGTATAAATCGAAACTTTTGAATTTTCGCAATCAAATAGCAATGACCGTGGACGATGACTCTTGGACACATTGAAGGCATTGATAAACATATTGTCCATTAAAAATTGCAGACCTGTATCATCATCCACTTTCATGTAATAAATTTGGCGATGGAATTTTACGCTGGAATTTTACGTCGAGCTGTAATCATAGCATTATGCCCGTGTAAATATTTACCTACCTTAATAAAACTGCCAAAGTTTTCCAATATACAGAACAGAAACAGGCTTGCAGACACTTACGTTAAAGGATTTTTGTTACCCGAGCGCAAAGCAAATTGCAAAACGAAAATGATCAGACACAGTAACGACCCCGATTTCGATGAAATGTTCGCTTTCGATGTGCCATATGAGTCACTGGGAAAGAAAATGTTGCAGGTTCATTTACCAATTTATTTCTGTCACAAATAAAACGGGAAGTTTACCGCGGTAGTTTATTTCAGTTCACGGTGTATGATTTTGATCGCTTCGGTAGACACGATGTGATTGGTTCGTCAATTCTGTGCGAACTGCTCGCAAAGTCTGATCTTGCAGCGTGGACGGAATATTCAATGCAGATCACTGGAAGTCACGTTGGTTTCTACTTTTTCAGTCCCATTAATGTTTTGGCACAGCGCCAAAAAGTCTCCATCGAAATAACATACAGAACAAGGACGATTATGGTGAATTACTTTTGTATCTGGGCTATTCTCAACCTGACAAAATGCTCGTGGTGACAGTGTCAAAAGCGACCAATTTGAGACCAATGGATATCACTGGGGCTTCAGGTCAATATTCTTTTGATTACTGTAACTACTCTTTTTCATGGTCCTAAAAAATCGTTTATTTATCACCTCAGATCCCTATGTCAAGATTGAATTGATACAGTCAAATAGAAGAAAGTACAAAAGACGCACAACAATTAAGTTTGCTAATTTGAATCCAGTTTACAATGAAACACTAGAGTTTCCATTTGATGAAGCTACTGATTTGAAGGATACTTACCTTTTTATACAGGTGCATAGATTAGCCATCGTTTTTGTGTTGTCTTGTTGAATTTATGTTTTCCGCACTGTCCTCTACATAGTGATGAATGGTGTCCCACTGGGTTTGTATTTAACAGTTTGTACTTGGTGTCCAATTCTCTGTTTGGCACCATTAAGAAGCACCATGTTCATGGAAATATCAGCACCAAAGTTAAATGTGCACAGTCCATTTGGTAGCATTTTCTAGCAGCACAATGCAACTTTGTATACAATGTTACAAAATGTTTACAAAAATATGAATTTGTTATACAATTTTTATACGTTATTTTGAAACTTTCCGTTTTATTTTATCTTTGATGTTGCGATTTTATCTTTATTTTTTCGGAGTTTGCCACCGTTGTCCACATGACAATGAATGCAGATTGAGTGCCTGGGGAAGGATCATTTTTTAGTCGGGTGGGCGCGCCAGCGCCATCCCTCGCTGCCGAGGGAGGGCGCAAGCAACCCACCCATAACATGGTCAGACACACCAAAATGCGGAAATCGCAAAATTTAAATCGCGATAACTTCGGAACGCGACAAGCTACGGCAATACCGATTATACCATTGAATAGCCCGTGTCGAAAAGTACCCCCATGCAAATTTTCAGATCAAATGGTTGAGTTGGGAGGTAGTTATTACACATTTTCTTTTCTAGGCAGTGTTGTTGTTGTTGTTGTTGTTGTTCATCTTGTTCTCCCGACAATCTTCAAACTGCAATAACTTCCTTGAAACACGACCGATTTTCATGGTTGATGGCTCATATGAAAGAGCATATGATGCCATTTCTTATTTTCAGGAATTTTTTTCACAGGCTCCGCCCACTTTGGGACGGTATCTGTTTGAAATTTTCAAACCTCAATAAATTTAAATTTTGAATACAAATGCGGCAATAAAAAATTTTTGTTGATGTGCGCCATGACTAGAGCTTTCAAATGAGCCAATTTTTGGCAATTTTGGTACAGATTTACAAAAGTTATTCAAGTTTGCTTATTTTGTGTAAAATGCGCAAACATGCCTGACCTACTGCTTGATGTGATACTGAGCATGTGACCTTGCATGGTGAATTCTATCAGGTCATAAATGTCTAGTGGTTAATGTCAAGTCAAATGTCAAGTTATAAATGTCAAGTCAAATGTCAAGTGATAAATGTCAAGCAATAAATGTCAGGCCAATTGTCAAGTGATAAATGTCAAGTGATAGATGTCAAGTGATAAATTATTAAGTGATAAATATCAAGTCAAATATCAAGTGATAAATGTCAAGTGGTAGATTTCAAGTGAAATGTCATCTGATAAATGTCAAGCAATAAATGTCAGGCCAAATGTCAAGTGATAAATGTCAAGTGATAAAAGCTCAAGTCAAATATCAACTGATAAATGTCAAGTGGTAGATTTCAAGTGAAATGTCAAGTGATAAATGTCAATTGATAGATGTCAAGCGATAAATGTCAAGTGATAAATTTCAAGTGAAATGTCAAGTCAAATGTCAAGTGACAAATTTCAAGTCAAATGTCAAGTGACAAATTTAAAGTCAAATGTCAAGTTTAATGTCAACTCATAACTGTCAAGTCAAATATCAAGTCATATGTCAAGTCAAATTTCAAGTGATAAATGTGACGTCAAATTTCAAGTGACAAATGTCAAGTCGAATGTAAAGTTTAATGTCAAGTGATCAAATATCAAGTCAAATGTCAAGTTGTAAATGTCAAGTCTAAAGTCAAGTCAAGTCAATTGTCAAGTGATAAATGTCAAGGTGAATATAAAGTGATAACTTTCAATTGAATTGTCAGATCAAATGCCAAGTGATAAATTTCAAGTGAAATGTCAAGTAATAAATTTCAAGTGAAATGTCAAGTCAAATGTCAAGTTGAATGTCAAGCTTAATGTCAAGTGATAAATGTCATGTCAAATGTCAAGTTTTACATCAAGTGATAAATTTCAAGTGAAATGTCAAGTTTAATGTCAAGTGATAAATGTCATGTCAAATGTCAAGTAATATGTCAAGTAACAATTTTCAGGTGATACCTGTCAACTTGTTTATGTCAAGTGAAAACTATCAGGTGAAAAAATGGCAAGCAGTTCATGTCAAGTTATAAATATCAAGTGATGCCATTCAGTCATAAATGTCAAGTGGTTTATGTCAAGTTATTGTCAAGTGGGTAATTTCAAGTCATAAATATCAAGTGATAACTTTCAGGTTCTAAATGTCATGTTGAAAATCTTTTGAATCTTACTATTTGGCTTCTTCTCGACTATAGATTGTATTGCCTGGTGCCACATTTGACATTTGCTTGATTTGCAATAACTTATAAAATTTGGGCCTGTGGCCCTCAAAAAGAAGTATATCCCATAAAAAATGGCTAAAGCCAACAAAAAGTGGACGCTGCACCTAAACATGTGTATGCTTTTGAATGCACAAAAGTAATATATCATATACCATGCCATTTTCTTATCGAGCTATCAAAAGATGTATATCAAGGGAAATGTATACAAATGCTAATAATATAGTCTATCAACACAGCAAACTGCATCACAAGAAACAATTTCACCAAACTTTTGAATGGCAGCGTGAGCTTTTTGTATCTTTAATGATTGCAGCACTTTGACACAGCTCACACAAAAGTTTGGTGAAATTGTTTCTTGTGATGCAGTTTGCTGTGTTGATAGACTATATTATTAGCATTTGTATACATTTCCCTTGATATACATCTTTTGATAGCTCGATAAGAAAATGGCATGGTATATGATATATTACTTTTGTGCATTCAAAAGCATACACATGTTTAGGTGCAGCGTCCACTTTTTGTTGGCTTTAGCCATTTTTTATGGGATACAAATTTATTTGAGTAACTTTTTATACTCTCAAACACAATTACAGGTAATGGACTGGGACAGAATTGGAAAAAATGACCTTCTCGGGTGCTCTATCATTGGGCCAAACGCACACACTACTCCAGGGGAAAAACAATGGAATGAATGCTTCCAGATTATGCAAAATGGATCACATGAACAGGTTAGCAAACAAATTGCATTTGCACCTTTACTGTTTTACCTGTAATGGCACCATAACATATTTGATTTACCCTCCTCACAAACCATTGGATTACTTTCCATCTTAAAACCCAGTGTGTCTGAAAATGTGTCTAGAGGCTATGTTTTCACAAAATTTCGGCACAATTTGCATGAATACCACAGAATCGCATTTTAAGAACACCCCCAAGAAGTCATCTATTGTTAGTGTACGGTTTTTACAATGTATTCTGGAGTATGTCCATTTCTTCACAGATTTGCCATACTAAATATAGGTTATCCATCAATAAATGCATAAATAAATGAATTTCAAAAGCCTGAAGAATTTTTGAAGACTGAAGCCACACAAAACAACTGAAACTGGGAAATATGACACATTTGTGTTCGTTTTGAGTGATGTGAAACAAAAAATACCACGGTAGGAAAAGCTAAAACAAGTTTGGAATAATATTGGCAAAATGCTTCAATAAAACAACAAAAAGTTGTGCTGGATAACGAGGAAAATGGGGCGGAAAAGCATAAACATTAAGGCAGAAACGGAAAAAAGGAGCCAGACTACTGGAAACAGGAAAAATACTTGCCACCGGGTAATCAAAAATGGAAAAAATTTGCCATCAGAAAATGGAAACGTAAAGCTGAAACCCTGGTTTCAAACGGGTTATCCTCAATCCACCCATTTCCCACAGCACACTCCGACACCAGCGGCAGCTTCACAAGCAGCCGGCGGCATTTTAGAACTCCTTTCGGGCAGCCACAGCGAGCCGTTGCGGAGGCGATCTCGCGGCAACGTGTTCAAGCCGAAAGTGGTCGGCATGTGGCACTCTTTGCTCGCAGAGGTGCCGCCCGAGTGCAAGACCGTGGTCAGGAAGTGACGGCTGCTGATTAGCGCGTGACGCGGTGATTAATTAATTAGTGCTGAAACTACACCTTAAAGCCGGAGTTACAGCACAATGACAAATAGGAGGTGAAATGGCAAATAAAACATCACCAAATATACATTATTTTCACGTTTTCAGATTTTTTATCCAAAATTCATGTTCAATACACAATTAATGGTAAAAAATTTATTACATGTGAGATGTTAAATTCGAATTTGAATGAAAAATGGTCCACCGACAAATCAATGTCACAGCGAGGACCTAAAACCAATTTGTCGGTGGTCATTTGCATGCAATGGCCATCGACAAATTGATTTTATGGCCTCACCGTGAAATTGATTTGTCGAGGAACCATTTATCATCAATTGTTTTTCGTTCAAATTCGACTTTAACATCTCGCACGCGATAAATTTTTGTAAAAAATGAGTATTGAACATGAATTTTGAAAAAAAACTTGAAAACATAAAAATAATGGATTTTTTCGGTGACATTTTATTTATCGTTGTGCTGTAACTCCGGCTTAATTGGATATCATCCATTATGCATGCCAGAAATTTTCTTGAGATCAATATAGGTAGGTAGACATCTTCAATGGCTCACAGTCGACAGTCTGTTTCTTCACAGTAGCACCATTCCAGTCGTAAAGGAATTGTAAAATACTTTTTACTTTTACATAGATTGCGGGGAAAAGGCAGCATTATCTAAAAAAATTACCCTTTGTTATTCACGTGCTCACGTCAATGCGCTCATTTATACCAACATACCTAAATTAGGCGGTTTTACTTCTCTACTCTCTATTTCCTGATATAATTTACTGTCATTGTATCTGAACAATAAAAACTTCGACTCCAAACATGTGAATGTACTGGGGTGCACAAGGTGCTTCTGATAACTACCTACCGTAAATCCTCGAATAGGTACCTGGGGGAGTTATTTTTTCGACAGAATATTTTGAGGGGGGAGTGAATCGAGGGGGGGGGGAGTTATTCGAGGGGGGGGAGTTGTTGTTTTTCGTCAGAATATTCTGTACATAAGACGTACCGTCGCCGCGTTAGGTAAAACATTCTTGTGTTTACGTTGCACACACTGCACTGCTTTTGCATTCAATGAATTAGACGACAGCTTTTTTGGTCTGTCTGGCTTCATCGAAACGGTTTGAATGTGACTTATTAAAATCGATCATAGGGGGAGTTATTCGAGGGGGGTAGTGACGTAAAAGCGCCATGGCGCTTGGCGCTATTTTGCTGTAGCGCCATGCCCATGAAAAGCGCCATGGCGCCTGGCGCTATTTTTGACCGGCGCCAGGAACAAAATGCTTGGCGCTGGCGCTTGGCGCTAGCGCCAAAGCAAAAAGCGCTTCTCTGGCGCTTGGCGCCATTTTGCTATGGCGCAATTGGCGCTTGGCGCTAGGGGTCGGAAAAGCGCCATGGCGCTTTTGGCGCTTGGCGCCAATGTTCTAGCTCTTTTCACATCACTAGGGGAGTAATTTTTTCCTCAGACTCGAGTTATTCTCGGGGGGGGGGGGCTTATTTGAGGATTTACGGCAGTTTGCATTTACGTGAACGACTTGACGACGTGAAAAAGACACCTTGCAACAGTACTCGAGAAGCTGATCAACTATACACAATATTAATACAAAAATACTTATGGCAAGTTTACATTTCGAACATATTGTTCGGCCAATATGATCCCATACTCGGCACACGAAGTCTGATTCCGTCACAACAGCATTTATGTGAAAAAAAACATCAGCTATTTACATTGAACAAAAAGTAAGTCCCATGGACGCTTTTAAAGTTCAATTTTGAAAATGCTATTGTTTGGTGGGTGCCATGCCAGGTTTCTGACTAGCACATGGATTGATTAAACCACTCAGCTTGAAATTACACTCGCCATTAGAAGTGCACCCTCAATTGACTCAATAAAACTGGACACTTTTCTTATCACTAAGCTAAACAATATGTTGAGGTGTTTAGAATGGACCAAATTGATGGAACTGAATCGTTCCCCTCTAACCAGACTCATTATGCCGATCAACTGGCTTTCAGTGTCTGTAACTTTACAACATTAGAATAGAAACGATAAATTTTAATATTTCCAAAATGGAAACTTATTATAGGCAATATTAGCATCAGAAAATGTAAATACAACAACCATTTAAATAAAAACAAGCATCAGTTTATCACCATCAAATTGCAAGCAAACACTCAGTAGTGACTATCTCTGATCGCCCCGAACAGTACACAGGCAAATACAATAGACACCAGCTGAAAAAAGATTTTTTCGATAATCCTTGATAATGATTGAGCGATATAAATTCGAATCGACAAAAACAATAAAACACTTTAGTAGAAAACAAACCTCAACAACCAGAACGAAGATGGCCACAATAGCTGAAATAAGTGACCACTTTTGGAAGAAATCTTCCGCTGCTTTGAGACAGCCAGTTTTCCTGTACTGTGCTTCCACATTTTGGCAGGGGTGGCTTGCAGTCGCTCCATCAACACCACAGCAATGCAACTGAAAAGGATTCAGCAATACTTATATTTATACCTAAACAATTACATTATACCAGAGTTGATAGTGGGTATTTACTTTAACTCTGAAATACGCGTAAAAGTGCGACTGGGTAAATACTCATGGGTACAATACTTTGATTATACCAGTACCCATCTGTACACGTACTTTTTCATCAGTACTGTGGGTACTTCTGAGTATTTAGAAAATTCAAATATGCACAAAAAGGAAAAAGTAACCACGTATTAATGTATGCCTGCATTAATTTATATATTCACATGTAATTTGTTCTTAGAATGCAGGCATCTATTGTCTGAACCTAGTATCACTTCCTTTAAACACCCATGTACCGTATTTCCTCGAAATACCCCCCCCCCCTCGAAATACCCCCCCCCCCCTCGTTTGACCCCCCCCTCTCGAGACCACTATGAAACAATCACCCCCCCCCCCCCTCGAAATACCCCCCCCCCAAATTGAGTGTAAAGGGAACGTACATGACAATAACTGTAGTTTGTGTTTAGTGATGGAAAAGCGCCAGAAAAAAGGGCGCCAGGCGCCTCACTTCAAATCACTTCAAATACTTCCTCACTTCAGATCACTTGAAATTACTTTAATTTCTTCCTTCTAAACCTTGAGAAAAAGCATAACTTGCGTTATGTATGTAGACGTTTGATTCGCTGAGTTGAGGTAAAAAAAAATGCGACCCTCCCTATTAATGCGCCCCCTCCAATAGTGCGACCCCTAAAAATGTGCTGAATACAATAATGCGACAGTCACATTTATAGATAATTTACGGTAATCGAAATATTGGACAATTTTTAATATTTATATAAACAATGAAGCTACGATCGAGTGTTTCGCTCAGACAATTAGCCGTCCGCAGTGTATAACAAGACTTTTTGTTGGCAACTTAAAAAACATACCAAATCCTCAACGGGCTTCAACGCATCCAGTTTTTGGCTATCTTCAATCTTGGAAAAGGCAGACTTCAACTCATCATTGAAATTGGCTTTGTTAACCAGAATCCAAATAGCAATTCCCAGTTGTGCCAGGAACAGCAGACCGAGTAGAACGATATACTGTGGAGGCATTAAAATGTTTTGTCACTTAATGTGCTTAACGAAAAAAATTTCTTTCTTAATGACCTACAAAAATATTTAAAAATTTCGAGAAAGTTCAGGTTCTTACATAAGTTTCCCGACGAGATTTCAGTAGTTTATACGTTATGGGCAGGGTTGGTTTTATAAAAATTCATTTTAGTAAAATTGTATAAAAATTGTATAAAAATTTTATTTTATTTTTATTTTATTCTTGTTTCATTGTATTTTATTTTATTTTATTCCCAAAAGTCATTAATAAAAAAAAATGACACATTTTACAAAAATTTTACAAAAATTTTACAAAAAAATCAGAATCATGCATGCACCTATACATGAAAAACCTGTGACAAATTTTTCCCTTACTTTTCAAAAGTTGCATGCAGTATGTATTGTTAGCTAGCTGCAAGTGTAAAGTTACAATTATTGATAAGAATGGTTTGCATTTTCAGTAGAAGGACTAGTGGAGTGTGCTGGGCACATTTGTAAAATGTAATGCAATTTGTCAATTGTCTTGACAAATATAAAGTGAAGTGTCAATTCTCATGCAAAATGTCAAGTGTCATGTCAAATTTCAAGCAAAGTGGCAATTGTCATGACAAATGTCATGCAAAGTGTAAATTGTGTATCCAAATCTTGTGTTTTTGTATCCATAGTATGTTTTGTATCCAAACCTTATGTTTTTGTATCCAAATGTTCACATAAGATTTGGATACAACAACAACATAATTTAGATACAAAACATAAGATTTAGATATAAAACATAAGATTTGGACACAATTTACTTGACAATTGATACTTTATTTTTTACATGTCATGACAATTTACACTTGACCTTACATTTGTCATGACAATTGACACTTTGCATGACATTTTACATGACATTGGACACTTTACACTTGGGACTGCTCCCATATCCATGAATAAACAGGTAGAAACTCAAGCAACGAGATAAAATTTTACAAAAAATACAAATTTTTATACAATTTTACAAAAATACGAATTTTTATACAATTTTACAAAATTTTTACAAAAATTCGAATTTTTATACAATTTTTATTTTTATTCTTATATTTTCCATTTTATTTTATTTTATTTTATTCTTGAATATTCCATTTTATTTTTATTTTATTTTTATTTTTTTCTGAGATTTTGCCAACCCTGGTTATGGGAATAAGCTTAGATAAAAGCATTTAACGCAAAAAATCCACAAAAACCCATCCAGCACCATTTTCCTAAAAATAAAAAACAATAAAAAGCCATACCACACTAACGAGGATGAGAAAGCATCGGTTCTCGCACATGGCCCCGCAGCATCCGAGAAATCCAATGGCGAACACCAGGGCCCCCACGCCGACCGCGACCCAAAGGGCGACCGAGTACTGCAACAGCGGGTTTGTGCTTCGGCGGAGAATTTTATAGTTATACTCCAGTCACTTAACAAACCTGCACGCGTGGTTCCCGTTGGAAGCGTGCCAACTATTTTTTACGGAGGCGATTTTCATAGAAAGTCATCGCTGTCATGACGCTATACGTTATCTTATTCACAACAATGATCTTTTCATCTTTGATACTAAAATTGCATGCTTTATATCATTGGCTTGGCACGCTTCCAACGTGAGACATGAATGAGTGCGAGGGCAGAGTGTCGTGTCCGCCGAGTATGCATTGATAATGATAATGGAAAAGCACCATGGCGCTGCCGCCAAAATAAAAAGCGCCATGGTACTGGCACCAAAGGAAAAAGCGTCATGTCGCTTTTTGAAGCTTGGCGCTATTTTTGCTGGGGCGCCATTGGCGTTCGACGCCACATCCAGAAAAAGCGCTATGGCACTTTTGGTGTTTTCGCTATTATTGACTGGCACCAGGAACAAAATGCTAGCACCAAAGTAAAAAACGCCACGGCGCTTCTTGCGCTTGGAGCCATTTTGCTCTGGTGCCATTGGCGCTTAGTACTGGAGTTCGAAAAAGCGCCATGGCGCTTTTGGCGATTGGCGCTAAAGTCCTGGCGCCTTTTCTATCACTACTCGTGACATACAGTAGCATAAATGGTCTATGAATCTGTCCAACAAGCAAATGAACTCACATTCTTCAAGTTGACATCGGTGACGCCAGCATCGTCTAGAGCTGTCTGTAATTTCTCCAAGACTGAACCATCCAAATTAGCCCATAGTGACGTTCCCAACAGCGCCAATCCAGCCAGCTGTGAGTTGACATTTTTTGCACTTTTGATTAGACGATATTTGATAAATAAATGTGTTTGTGCAACATCAGAAAGAAACAAGTTGACTAACGCAAACCAAGAAATTGGTTATAAACAGAATGTATTTGACACAAGTGTTCCCGCAGCCGAAAACCATCCTGCCAAATTTTCTCGGGAAAATAAAATGTGTTGTAGAATTATAAAATAATTCGGAATGTCAGATTGTGGCAATGTGATGTGTTCCTGCACGTGAATTGTCTAAATGAGAAATTTGAATGGCGAAAATTGGATGACTTAACAGGTGCAAAGAGCGTCATAGTTTTGTGACTCATCATCACGTGTGTCATGAAAACATCCTCTAGTGAATAAGTTATGCTGCTAATGTATGTATCGATACATGTACATGTATTTACGCTAGCTGAAAAAATACAACAATAGACATGAGTAGTGATGGAAAAGCGCCAGAAAAAAGGGCGCCAAGCGCCAATGGCGCCATGGCGCCATTCGGAAAGTGGGCGCCAGGCGCCAAGGGCGCCACAGAAAAAGGGCGCCAAGCGCCAAGGGCGCCATGGCGCCATTCGGAAAGTGGGCGCCAGGCGCCAAGGGCGCCACAGAAAAAGGGCGCCAAGCGCCAAGGGCGCCATGGCGCCATTCAAAAAGTGGGCGCCAGGCGCCAATGGCGCCACGGAAAGAGGGCGCCAAGCGCCAATGGCGCCATGGCGCCATTTGAAAGTTAGGGCGCCAGGCGCCAAGGGCGCCAGGGTAAATAAGTACGTACAATACCCTGTGTGTGCTAGAAGTGTTTTTCCAACAATGTATTGCACAAAAAATTATAAAAAATTTCATCATAATATTTCGCTTGTACTAAGGAATAAATAATTACGAAATTCATCAAAGTTTTATTCATTAAATTATGGTAGGATTCACCGCAAACTTTGCGGTCCGTCGAGCATAACAAAAAAATAAAAACAAAATACTGGTTTTCATACAAACGTTTTTTTGCTGCGGTTTCTTTCGAACTGTTCGAAATTGAGGAAATAAATGACTTCCACATAACGGTCGTTCCAAAAATGGGCGTTTTTACGAGGATATGATTCAAAGTATAGGTACTCTTAGAAGATCTCACAAAAACTAAATATTTATAATTAAATCTCTTTGGAAAAACCTACAAAAATATAAATATACAAAAATACGAAAAAAATTATTATTTCTTAAAAAATTATCATTTCTTAAATATATAAATATATATATATATATGTATATATATATATATACAATTTAATGGAGAAAATATGGACGATTTTTATATTTTGTTTTATTTTCAAAAATATAAATCTGAAGAATATTTTGCGATGCACCTGCAATGATACAAGCAACACTAAGTATGTTAAAGTTAACGAAGTAGTAAACGATGTATTGATTATAAATGCATGCACTAACAAGGATGTAGCCAGGGGGGGCGGGGGGGGGGGCGGCCGCCCCCCCCCCCCCTTTCCGGGTTGGACCAAAAAATATGCCAGAAATGGCACTTCCGTAAAGCGATTTTGTCGGCAGTCCGGAAAAATTTTGCGCGCAAGCGCGCATTTCGGCGCCGCACCGTATTTTGCCTTCATATTTATAGTTAAGGCCAAAAAATCACTCAAAATCTGTCCCCGTCGCTGTATATGTATATAAAATACATACATGTACAGCTGTATTTGGCGCCAATGCCAACGCCAATGGCGCCATGGCGTGGCGCCTACAAATGGTGCTGGCGCCAAGGCGCCATTCCTTTAGCACTGGGGTCAAATTTTAGGGGGGGGGGGCGCCGCCCCCCCCCGTTCGCCGGGCTCCGTATACGATCCGCCCCCCCCGCTCAAAAATCCTGGCTACGTCCCTGTGCTCTAATATAGGTAGGTTTCATCTAAACTACCCATTTACATCAATGTCGCATTGCTAAGTATTTACCCGCCTATTTTTTAAAAAGACCTTTGAATGATAACCAAATGTAACTAGGTAGGCAAACTCCAGTGAATTGATAGTGCGCATGCACAGTTGACATTTGAGAACATGCCAATAATTACTGATGCATCACAGAGAGAGAATCTTGTGAAACAAAGAAAAAATTCGTCGCAGTTGCAAAAATAATGTTACATTGGCCCCACACACACTAGTTTTCACCGTGACTTGTGTGAAAACTGAAATGGCGACATGGCGACATTCAGCCTACTCTGTTTGTATGTTATAGATGTTTTAGTTTTCAAATTTTCAAACTTTAACTTTCATTAATTAAAATTCAAATTTAAACTAAATTTTATCATTCAACCGTGTTCAGTAATTTCCACTTTTAAAATTGTCAGTTTTCACACGAAGTCACGGTGAAAACTAGTGTGTGTAGGCACATTGGGATTTAACAATTTTTTTCCACTCTTTCACAAGCGAACTTGGCATGCTGTCAAATCGTTTCCAGATTTTCGAATTTTTTTGGACTTGAATTTCACGAATAGGTTCACGAAAATTTCTGACAAAATAATAACTCCCTCGTTTAAACCCCCTCTTAAAATGTGCACTATGAAAAAAAACCTACGGGGGTATTTCGAGGAAATATGGTAGGTACTATTCTGAGAAAGTTGAAAAGTCCACCTGTTCATTTCAGTTTACTGGCGACAACTTGCAGATTTCATCTGTGCATTCAAGTGGCTCATTCGATTTTCAGGATGCCATTGAAATTTTCAACACCTGCTCAGTTAGGTTAGGAATTTCAAAGTTTCTCGGTTCAGGTATCAGGTATCGGTTACAAAAAAGTTCACATTGGGTATCGGGTATAAGTTCCAAACATTTTGCGGGTATCGGTTTCCGGTTTGGGTATTGTTGTTGCGTATCGGATTGGGTTTTCAGTTGCGATTTTCAGTCACTGTGTATTGGCAGCTATTGGGCTAAATCATTTTGAGTATTGGGTAGTAAAATCATCAGGTGGCAGTTTCAAGCCCTGTAAAGTGTAAAGTAAAGTGTCAAATGTAAAGTCAAATGCAAAGTAAACTGTCAATTGTCATGCAAAGTTCAGTAATATAATTTTTTTTTTGTTTTGATTGACACTTTACTTTGCATTTGACTTTACACTTGACACTTTGCTTTACACTTTACAGGGCTTGGGACTGCCCCCTGGTGTTTCCTTGATAAAACAATAACAAAATACAGCATGACATAGTGTCTATCACCAGGCTTAAAAATTTATTACGAGGGCACATTTCTACACAGGGATGATTGAAATGTTAGAAATTTTTGCTGGTATTTTTGGGTTTGGGTATTGGTGCCAGTTATGGATCCAAAAAATTTATGTGCATTGGGTCGGGTCAGGTGGGGTCGGGTCGGGTCGGTTTCCCAACCCCACTGCTCAAAATTTCTGAAATGTGAATACCGTATTCATTCTAATAGAAAAGCATATCTCACATAGAAGGACACCTAGAACCAATAGAATGGCAGGTAAAGAAAAACAGCAACCACACGAGGTAAACTTAGCAGGGTATGTGTGTACCTGTTGCAGACCTGCTGACCAGAGTTGTAAAAAAACTGGTATTTTTGGAAAGTGTAAATACAGTTTCCAAATTTTGAGTATTTATACTAAAGTGAAAGGTATTTTTAAAATACCAAGGAAAGCGTAAAACATGCGTAAGCATAAAAATTTGTTGCAGACTTATATGATGGGGTTCTTATTTTGCCAGAACTTTTATGAAATTCCATTATTTTTTTATTGCTTGTAACATACTAGAAATATCCAACAATAACAGACATGTTTAAGCTTCTAAAAATATATAAATTTAGATGTAAATAAATTTACATCTAAATAGCAGAGTTGTTAAAATACTGGTATTTTTGGAAAGCGTAAGCATAAGCGTAAATACACTTTTCAAATTTTGAGTATGGGTACTGAAAGTGTAAGGTATTTTTAAAATACCTAGGAAAGCGTAACAAAAGCGTAAGCGTATTTTTTTAAGAGAGTGATCTTGCCGTTGAGAATAGGGTAACACCATTGCTTTCACTCTTAAATAAATTTATTGACATTTCCATTCATTATATTTATCACATTATTCTCATTTAACACAATCATCACATAACATCTATAATCTCTCTATATCCAACGTAAATATAAATACCCATTTACCTGGGTATTTTGTATGTAAAGGGGAGTGTCATATTTCCCCAGCTCGAGCAGACCTGCGGGTATTTGAAGGGAGGTGGGTTAATTCAAGGGGGGTTTAAGGGGAGAGTTGGGGGAATATGGTATGTACCTACCGTATTTCCTCGAAATACCCCCCTCAAAATGGCGACTATAAAATAATTACCCACCCCCTCGAAATACCCCCCCCCCCAATTGCGTGTACAGAGAATGTACATGCCAAAACTGCGGTTTGTGATCTGGCAATGTGGAATATATTTACGTTAAAAACAATGACTGTGTCATGTCAGAACAGGATTTACACCATCTACATACTAAAATAAGTGTATAGACCCTTATACATGGTGCTTATTGTCGCATTTTTGACGTCTGCGTACGTTACCACCAACATTTTAGTACTGGGGGTTCAAAAAAATTCTGGCGAATTAATAAGCCCCCCCCTTCGTTTAACCCCCTCAAAATTCTCACTCTGAAACAATCACCCCCGGGGGGGGTATTTCGAGGAAATACGGTATCTTCAGTGCATAACTGCACACATGCAGTTATTTTTTGTACATGACTTTGTTTTACACTTTCTCTAAAGTGTAAAGCCGGGCCATGTGCAACAAAAATTACACTTTCCCATTACCCGGGTATTTTGACCAGGAACGTGTAACAAAACGTAACGGTATTTTATGAAAGCTTAAGCTTAAGCTACCCGGGTATTTTTGGTAAGAGTAAATACACTTTCGCAACTCTGCTGCAGACGGTGAAATGAACACGACATGAAAATCAAAAACAACAACAAGCGAATTGGCGATCAAAAAACATGACGTTTTCAGGAGTTTTGTGTAAAAATCATATTGATTTGTTTCTCCCGTTACCCGATGCGACACAACACAGCCGAGAGGTTCAAAATTTAATATACCTACCTATTCTTCAAAATAAGAATATGATATAAGATGTAAACATCACAATACAAGTACACAAGCACACAAGGGACATGTAGGAACAGAGTCAAATACAGGTGTGCCATGTATACTGTGGAAAACATCTACCTACGTATGAAATACAGTGTAGGTACATTTCCACCTGTAAATATGTGCAGTCAGTGGATAAATACATAAATAAAACGTGGCAAGGTCGATTGTGAGCGATACGCGATGCTTAGTTTTGTACGAACATAAATATAATACGTAAATATATACATTGTGTAAACATTGTGAAAAACACACATAATTGTCAGCATGCGTGTGATAACATGATGGAAAATTGCTACAATAATATAAACTTGAGTGACTTATTGATAGACAATTCTAAGAATGAAATAGCCCTTATAATAACCGCAAAAATGTACTGTGGGAACAAATTCAAAAACGACCTTGGTTTTTTCAGAAAGAGTTGAAAAAGCCTTTTTGTAGAGATTTCTATTTTTTAAGTTCTGTACTTTCCGGCAAGCATGCACCCAAAATTACTTATGTCTTAGTCGATAACGCGCTAGCAGGATACTTACGTACGCACTTTCATAAAAATAAAATGATTTCAAAAAGAAAAAGGCAGGGGCCGGGGTCACCCAACAAATGTTTCTCACAGTTCACTGGACTTATTCACATGGTTGAAAGTGTGCGCGTTTTGGTCATCGGAAATGAAAACAGGCGTCCAGAGTCCCAAATAACTCAGCCCCTCATGCAAATAAAAAATGTGTGGCCACCGCGTGAAATACAGTGTCGCCTTTTACTGTGGCTTTTTGATTGATGTCAGTGGTGGCATTAGTGTGGCCAATTAGCAGGCACATTTTAGTTTGATTTGATTTAATCTAGCAGTCGGATTAGCAGTTTCTTTTGGGCTGTTCTCTACCAGATTAAAAATGAGAATGAACTGATTTCACTGATCGTGAAATGGACCACATAAAAAAACTTGCTGTCCACTTACAGTGAAATATGTTACATCTCATCTAATAGACAACCACAAATTTTTTCTCATCACACTAGATTGTTTTGTTGGACCCACGGTCCAAAAGTTTCCCTACTTCTCAAGTCGACTCCAAAAAACCCGTCAATTCTGCCTGGCACTTTTCGGGCCTCAACGGTCATGTAGTTGAGCCCGACCAAGGTGCCCTTCTCGGCGTGTGAACGGTGTGAGTGCGCGTGATTCTACTTTGAATTTGGGATGAAAGTTGATTTTCTAGAGCCGTTTCGAAAGTCTAAAATCGGTCACTTTATGCAAATGCAAAGACAACCGCGAACCGGCAAAACACTGGTCAACTCCGAAGAGAACCAAAAATCAAACCTGTATAAAAAAGCGAATGAATCACATGCCCTCAGGCCGCCTATAAATGATCCGTTGAAATATGAAGTTTGCGGGTTTGCACTCGATGTGCACACCCGCCACACTTAGTGAAAATACCCGTATGCTGCTACAGTTTTCACCACTTGGAAATTTGAGCAAACATTTTAACATGATTTTATTCATAAAAGTAAATACCGTATTTCCTCGAAATACACCCCGGGGGGTGATTGTTTCATAGTGGTCCTGAGAGGGGGGGGGGGTTAAACAAGGGGGGTATTTCGAGGAGATGTTATGATTTCGCCAGAAATTGTCATTTGTGATGTACAAAATTGTACAAAATGTCATTTGTGATGTACACTGGGGTAGAAAAATGCATCAATAACTGACATGTATAGACTCCTGTAGACTAATAGTAGTACGTAGATGGTATAAACACTGTTCTAACATGATTACAACATTGTTTTAACGTGTGTTCTGCACTACGCAGAACACAAACTGCATTATTTGTCATGTACGTTCTCTTTTACACTCAATCTGGGGGATATTTCGAGGGGGGTGATTGTTTCATAGTGGTCAAACACAGTCAAAATGTAACGTAATGTCATTTCGTACCGGGCAGATGTGCGTGGCGGGCACAATTTTGTGCGTACCGGGCATTTGTGCGTACCAGGCATTTGTGCGTACAAGTGCACCGCCATCTTGAGGGGGGGGGGGTATTTCGAGGAAATAATGTATGGGAAAATTATCTGTAAAGCATGCGGTCCACTGAGTACCTATACCAAATCCACCATTACCACAATAGCGTGCAGTCGATTCCTCTCAATAAAGTTGCTTTTGATGCGAGCTGCCCAAACCCTCACATTGCAAATGAAAATGGGCGAGAAGTGACGCCAACTTAGCTCCACCCGCGGTGTGAATATGTCCTATCTGCCATTTCTGGCATGGAATCTTTTCAACTTTTTTGAACAACTTTTATTCGTAATGATGATGGCGTCCTGGTGGAGTGTTTCACTCAGAAAAATGCATAGCATGCGGTCCGCGGAGTATACATAAAAGCGCTGTTTTGACACGATACCGATTTTCGTATTTCAGAATTCAGATTTGACAGAAACATTTAAATAGCCCTTGTTGTGTAGAAATGCATACCTTAGTAAACACTATACATTTTACACGTGTAAATATCTGTATGTATGGTATTTTGCATTGGGTCGTCTGTCGAGACTGAGGTTTTTTGACAATAGATAATAACAGAAAATATTTAGCCTCTCCTCGGAACGATTTTCCCTACCTACTATCTACACAATCGCTTTTTGGTTGCAAACCCATTTTGCCCTTGCAAAATAGGAACAGTGTAGGTAGGTAAAATAAGTACCTAAAATATATACCTATGCAAAATATTAGCTACATCCATCATTCTGGCATGTTTTTGTCCATGAAAATAGGGAAGCTACACCTGACTAACAGTTAATACCTACATACCTAGATACAATGATCACATGATGTTTATCTACTAAATAAATAGAACACTGTTTTGAGTACTTCACTTGTTGACGTAAATGCGTATTCGGGTAAACAACCGGTACCTTTTAAAAACGACATTTAAAAAACGCAACATAACAACCACAAATTTAAAGGAACATTTGATTACTCATACGATGGCATTTTCTGGTCTGTCTGGCTTCACCGAATCTATTTAAATATGATAAGGCACATTTGCACCGGTCATAGAGGAGGAGTTATTCGAGGGTGGTTTCCAGGGGGACTTATTCGAGGATATACGGTAGAGCGCAGTAAAAAGCTGTAGGCCATGACAAAATTGCCTATATCATGTCGCGTTCCACATGCGCAAACAATCGTAAATAATTATGAATTAAACTATTTTACAGACCAGCAAGTAGATAAAAAAAGAATCGTTCACGCAAAATGAGCGGGAAAATTGGCTTTGAATTACAGGTAATAGATAAAGAGAAAATTTCACTGATAAAAAATGTCGCGAACGAAGTCGATTCATCGCACGGGTTCTCATGAAAAAAATAAACAAAAAACCGCACGAATATCACGTGCCAACTCGCTGCGTCAGAAATATGCGCACTTTCCGATTTCATTGTTATCGATTGGCCGCGTCTCCAATGTTCAAGGTTTTGATCAGTTTTCAAATGGTATCCAATTCTTATCTGAATTAAAAAAATAGAAAAGTGATGAAATGGCTGCTTCGAGGCGCTTACTACTCGCATTGGAACCTTTTTTCCGCGGTTCCGCGTCAAATTCCAGGTCGTTCGCAACTGCATCCGTCGTGAGGATTTCTAACATGGACTGGATTACCACTGCGAGTCAGTGAAACGTTTAGTAAAGAACCAGTTTAGATTTGGTTATGTGCCAACTGCGGCTGCATATTCGTATATCGCATCTCAGTTTCACCGTTCACGGGATTTAATGTTTTTTCTTTTTCGCAGGACAAGTTCAAGAATATATGACGAAATTTGGACCCATCGCCAGAGTGCGAATCGATTATGTAAGTTTGCCCGAAATTCTATATACCTAATAACTCCTGTAGCACGCGGAATCTTTGCAAAGTGTGAAAGTCTGACGAAAATAAATTCTTCAACGGATTTATTCGGGCAAATATGGTATATATATGGCTACGTGAGCGGGTGCTGGGATAGGTAGATATCTGGTGCATTTGAGGGGTAATCCAACCCATGCCGGCCCCAGCCCAAGCCGCACCGTGCTGAATTCGTGTCATTGGCACTCTTCCAAGCAAACCTGGTCATATAATGGGACATAACCGTTCAGAACTCTGAAACGGGGCTTTCAACCGGCGTGGGTTTCTGCAAGTTTCGGGCTGACCAATCGGCAGCGGATGCGGAGCAACACAAGGGGGACCATGTAATCGATGATAGAGTTGTCAAAGTGGAATTGGCTTCGAGACGGGGAAAGGGGTCTTGATTTTTGCTCGTTGGTTTGTTTACATTGAATGGAGATTATACATGGCATATCTTATTGTATCCACAGTTTTTTTATTGGGCCAACAATTGTGTAGCAGACCCAATGAATGGGGGGCACATTTCTCTATATCATTCGGCTGTCTTCCCTTGTGTGTCCTCAACATTCATATTATCTACATCTTTATTCCAATGAAATTGCGCAATCACTGGATGGTATTTTAGATAATTTATTTTGATTTTTTTAGAAATGTGATTAGCAGCTATTATATGAAAAATCAAGTGCCAACCCTGCTACTCCATGTCTCCACATTCATTATATCTCCACATTAAACATGGCAATACATCACCTGTCACTTCATTGGATGGCATATTTAGTTTTTCAGTTAAATTCACCCACAGTTTTCCAGAATCCAGAGCCCTGCCATAATTCTATTGTTTCATTGATAAACAGACTCCATTTATCATAAATATTCAATCCAACAAGGAATGCGTTAACGCAGAGTTTTTTACTGTGTGATTGATGGAATGGATGTCTGCTGATTTTTTGTCTAAGTGCCTCACACACTAGTTTTTAACCGAAATTTAGCAAACACAACAATCAGATTTGAATGCATTTGAGATCACCAGAATGAGTTATTTTTGATACCGATGATCTTAGTTGCTCACGAACACCTCATTCCGGTCAACTCAAATGTATTCAAAACTGATAGCTGAGTTCTCGAAATTTCGGTTGAAAGCTGTTGTAAATATGTGTATAACAAAAGCTTCATAAAATCTAAAACTTTGTCTTCTACAATAGAAGACAGTTTTGGTGTATATGTTCCAAATGGAGCCAAAACTCTGCCCATAAAGTGTATTCTAGGATACAACGATTTCATCGATCATCCACCAATCGCACAGTAAATAAATATAAACACATGAACAAGTGTGACATTCTCTTTCTGTACAACATTAATTACCCACATAAACGTGACTTTTAACGAAACGTGTAAAATTCTATCATATTCATGGACTACCGCTCGCGCCAGGGTGAATCTCATCAGCCTCGTGACCCTCAGTTTCTGCTTGATAAGTAAAATATGCCCAATAAAGTAGATTTAAGCCGGCGAATGTAAGTGGGAAGAGTTTGCGACACGCCGCGTCCAGCTGGTCGCCGGTCCAGCGTCTGCGTGTTTTCGTGCGAGTTAGCAGAGGTAGGAAAGCGGGGGGTGGGTTACCCCCCTCCCCAAACCGCCCAGCTATCTATGTATCCTGGAGGCAAAATTTTGGGCTACTATCCCCTAAATCCCCCCCCCCCAATCGGCCAGCTACCTATCTGGAGTGACTTTTGAGAAACACTACCCCAATTTTCGCTCAAAATCGTTATTTTTCATACCTTTTATAGATTTTCACCTCCATAATCACTAGTTCATGCATCTAACTGCCTATTTTCAGCTATTTTTAGTAGTACATGTACTTATATACCCATTTTTCACCTACTTTTAGCGATTTTTCTCCTTTTTCTTCCTTCTATGCCTATATATTGAACCCCCCAAACCAGGGGTATCTTGAATTTTGACCCTCCGAGTGGTGATGGATAGCAAATCGCTCTTCTGGAGGGAAAGATAGCTGAAAAATTTTCTGGGGGGGTTGTGGAGGTTTGATATATAGGCTTTTTCGAGGCATAGAAGGAAGAAAAGGGAGAAAAATCGCTAAAAGTAGGTGTAAAATGGCTCAAAATGGGTATACAAGAGCATATAGTACTAAATGTAGCTGAAAATAGGCAAATAGGAACCAGAACCATGATTTTGGAAGTGAAAATCTATAAAAAGGTATGAAAAATAGCGATTTTGAGCGAAAATTGGGGCATAGTTTCGCAAAAATCGCTCCAGATAGGTAGATAGCTGGACGATTTGGGGGGGTTATGGGGTAGTAGCCCAAAATTTTGCCTCTGGGATAGATAGATAGCTGAGCGGCCTCCGGGATAGATAGATAGCTAGGCAGTTTGGGGGGGGGTAACCCCCCCCAACCCCCCATTCGAGACCCCTGCCCCAAACCCCACCCCCAGAAATCTTTTCAGCTTTCTATCCCTCCGGAGGAGCGGTTTGCTATCTATCCAACCCCCGGAGGGTCGAAACCCGGAGGGTAGAAGTAGGGTTGGAAAAAAAAACGTTTTTTTTTAACTCGATGTTTTTTTTTTTTTAAACGTTGTTTTTTTTAAAAAAACGTTTTTTTTTTTTTTTAAAACGTTTTTTTTTTAAAAGCTCCCAGATATGACCTAGTGTCAACATATATAGGTATATCAGACACTGGCAATACTCTGTGATGTTAAATATGACCATATAATGGCTGTGGAGCCATGGGATAGCATTATAAGTGGTGATTTGTGTCAAAAATATCCATTTTTCGTCGACATATCGTTTGTATATCGCCTTATACTCGAATGTTCGTGTCTTCAGGTAAAGTTTGGCACGGAATGGTGATCAAACAAGGTTATAAAAGGAGGTTGTTACTTTGGGAGTAAAGTTACACACTGTGGAGGTACATGGAAGCACATTACCTCAATATTATATATTACAGCAACATATGTCGGCTTATTCACCCATGGTAGCACATAGAAATGGATGTTTTGATACTAAAAATGCAACAAAACCAATGAAAACAACCACCAATGTCAATTTGTGTGTGAAATTGCGCGCTTGCGCGCAAAAATTTTGCAAAATACCTAGTGCTTAGTACTAAAAATTTCGGCTGATGTTTTTTTTAAAAAAAAAACATTTCGGACGTCATGTTTTTTTAAAAAAAAAAACGTTTTTTTTTTTAAAAAACGTTTAAAAAAAACATCGGCCAACCCTAGGTAGAAGACCCATGCGAGTTGGATAGTCATGGTAATTTGCACATGGATAGGGTGCCATCGTATTGCAAACACACGCGCTAGTTTACCAACATGAAATTTTCGGCCACTTTGGTAAACTGTTTTGACAAAGCTGTACGAAACACTGTAAAGAGTTGTACGGTGTTTCGTACTGTTTCGTCGAAACAGTTTAAACTCGGCAGACATGAAAGGAATCAGTGATTCGGCCCTTACATACCAATTTTAAATTTCGTTAAAATTGTTAAGTGAATTTTGAATTTGAATCAATGCATTCCAATCGATTCATGGTAAATCTTATTCAATCCGACGTTTTATGCGAGAACAGGATAAACTGAACACGCATATTGTCATATGAAAGCAGATAACAAGGTATTTTATTGTAACAGCCCGGACAAATTCCAACAAAAAAGTACGTATGTGTGCGTGCGATAGAACAAGGGAAGAACGACCCTGTACACTGTACACCACTAGCGAAATCTGGATCGTTTTGAAAATCTAAAAATTGCTCTGAATAACATAAAATGCTCACCATGTTCGTAATAATAAGAAATTATCGTATATTTATCAAGTGTAGATCTTAAATTCAAATTTCGACGGTGACGTTCACTTATCTAATTGAAAAATTTGTTGATGGTCATCCCTACGCATGAAATACGAGTGTCAATAACAATGAAATTGGGTTAGAATGGCACTTGTACAAAAATTCGTTAGACCATTGACTCGCATAATGTCTGCCGAGTATACCAAAATGGTTGAGCATTTCATGTTGGTAAACTAGTGTGTGGGCCCATTAAGCTGTTTAGCGTATAGCCATTAGAGCGCATTGGGCAATTTCTCACTATTTGCAATCTAAGAAAGGATGGGTCGGGCCAGAGAAAAGCTACTAAGCCGTTTTCTACAAAAATCATAGTTGTTAACACGTATTTACGTTTACTCGAAAAATACGTACCCGAATACTGCGTAAATACGTTTACGTTTACTCACGGTAAAAATATCTGTACTCACTTACTCGCGTACTTTTTGAAAGTACGCGAGTACAGAAAACGTAATTGCGGATTTTTTTGACGTGTATAAGAAGCAAAAAACCACTCAAACGAATTAAAACGGCTGAAGAAATAGCAGCGGAAACAATAAAAGTTGCGATGGGTAGTGAAAGCGACGACTCTGGATTTAACTTTTACTTATTTTTACATATTTATAGGTACAAAAACGAAAAAAAATTACTTTTACGTTTTCCCCGAATTAAAATACTCGTATTTACGTTTACTCACCATTTACGCAGCGCAAAAGTACATATAAAATTTTATTTTACGTGATCTGTACTCAGGGTTGCGCAAAAATAAAATACTTTATGTGTACGTTTACTTTCAAAAAAGTTCAGTACTTTCAACAACTCTGCAAAAAAATATGACCTTGTATTTGCCTTCTGCTTTTGAGCACCGTCAGTATCATGCGTCAATCGTTCGCCCTGAAATCTGCGCGAGTTGGTCAAACGGCGTGACGTTGATGTTTGAAAATACATTTTCAAGGGGCGTTCACATGGCGTTATTGTGACGACAAAAAGCCCGCGAAAAAGTTCCATAATTTTGCAAAAAAGTTCCATTTTCGCAATAAAAAACAGTGATAGGTATATATAATAGATACATAATAATGAGGTCTATCTATACGCATGCCAAATTGCATATGATCGGTAGCTCTCTTAAATTTGCCGGCAACAACAATTTTTTTGCCAAAATGTTTATAACTCTTGATCTACTAATGATCTCAGAGCACTAAGAACTAAGAACTACTAATGATCTGCACTTTGGCATGTCTATATACCTCAATTGAGGAGTTTGATTCCGAAACCCGTTATCTGCACGTTTTTGGGATTTTTGAAAATCGCACTTAAAATTTTGACATTGGCCCGAGCCAGCATGGTTTGAGTGACAACGCTCGCTCAAAACTTTTCGAAAACGCCATGAATTTATCTACATTTTCCATATTTACAACCCTCTGGCTGGCAAATATGGTCAAAGTGATGGCGACTTGATTGACATCACATCAACATACGGACATGCAGATTTGTTCCTTAAGGAAGGGGTTTCGAGTGCAAACTCCATTTTTGTATGGTGATTTTGACACCTCTTGGCCAAATCCTTAATGGGTTTCGGATGCAAACTTTTTTATCTGCAGATAACGGGTTTCGGGTGCAAAAAATGTTAGGTTTTTTTTGTAGATAACGGGTTTCGAGTGCAAACTCACCTATTTTGGGCTGTAGATAACGGGTTTCGGATGCAAAGTTGCATTTTTTTCAAAAATCGGTATCTCTGTATCTCGGGAACGGTATGAGATATTGAGGTAATTTTTTTTTATCATGAAGAAAAATGAAAATATATATCAGATCCGCACTTAACTCATTTTTTTCACTTTTGCACTCAACGGGTTACGGAACCAAACGCCTCAATTACATCTACCCATCACAGTTTTTTTTGCGAATATGGAACTTTTTTGTAAAATTCTAAAACTTGTTCACTTTTTTTTTGTCATCACAACAAGGCCGTGTAAACGCCCCACAACTCATTCATAAAGAGCGACCTGGCCTCCCCCGAGCCGCCGCCAACCGCACCGGCCGCGTTAGCGAAACAGCAGCAACAACAACACGTGGACAGCAGATGGGCCAACCCGTCGCCCCCCTCCGCCCCTCCGCTCGGCCTGCCCGCGCGCCTGGCGCCCGCCGCCCCGTCGGTGGCGTTGATGCCGGGCAGCCGGGCCGTGGCCAGGTCGGACTCGGTGATGGGCAGGGGAGAGTGTCGCTGCCACTCGTAATCGTCCAGGTTTAGGCGGAGCGCTTGCTGCGTGTACGTGGAATGTGCTATTTGTTGGTGGGAAAAACTGTGCTCGAAAGATTTGCCTGCGCTGTGTTTTCACTGTACTGCCTAGCTCGTAGAGATTATATTCACTTTCCACGGTTCAGAATTATTCAAGAATGTACCACAGTGTTAAAAAGTTGTAAAGTCTGTAAAAAATCTAAAAAGCTGTTTACTTCTGCATTACGCGCTTTCTTTGTATTCCGCAGTCCGCGCATTACATAAATTATAGCGCTGTATTTTAATCCATTCCCCTGTAAGTATGGGTAAATATTATACCTACCGCAAATCCTCTAATAAGACCCCCCTCGAATACCCCCCCCCCTGTTGGCGAGGCGAGGAAAAAAAAACTCCCCCCCTCGAATAACACCCCCTCTTCAATAACTCCTCGAATAACACCTCCTTTGGATGAAAACAATACCATACAAAATACAAAAGAATTTTAGTCTACAGTAGCTAAAGCAGATACATGATGTGTATGCAATGTATACACTCTTTTTGTTGTTGTTGGACAGCTAAATACATGAATCACAGGAGTTTACAGACTAGGTACATCCATGATACTAGGTGCATCCATGCAATGTTTTCTGAGGAAGCAATAACTCCCCCTCAAATAACTCCCCCCTCCAAAACGTCTGAGGCAAAAATAACTACCCTGGGGTCTTATTCGAGGATTTAGGGTAACGTTTTACGTCATAATTATACGAAAGAAACTGAGCTATATTCCCACCTTAAGACAACAAAAAGAGCACACCTCGGGTAAATGCATCTGGCCCATTCCTTCGCTGATCACATCCCCAACCGACATCATTTTGTCCTTATTGCATGCGTTTCCAGTAATTGTTGAGTGCGACGGGTACCTGTATCAAATGGGAGGATGCCTAGTTTGAATGTATTCGGATGTAAACTGATAAGTGTATGTTTTTTATTTATTTCATACACATGTACATTCATGTGTCTCATTCTGTCGTACGTTGGCCGATTTTGATACCGTTCGAGTATGTTGCGGTTTGGGGTGTGGGCTATGACGAATTGTTTTGGTTTGCACGAATAATCTCCCAGTCCCGAGATATGGGGGGTCTATAAAAAGGTGGTCATTGTGGGTGGTCGATCTGCACATTGACTTTGAAGCTTAATAACTCAGCCATTTCTGGGCCGATTTTGATCAATCAACACTTAAAATGATCAGAACAACCTGCAGATTCTATTTTTGTGGTCGGATTAGTGATGTCTGAATCTCGTATGCTTTAATCGTAATAATAATGTTTCAAGACGGTTTTTTGAACATGCGATCATATACTTTAGACATAAAGAATTTATTTGGCCCAAAAATTATTTCAATATCTATTTCTAGTCAAAAGTTACAGCACTTCAAACTTCCACCTCCAAACCATAAATATTTATAGATAACGGCATGAAGAACAAAGCATGCAAATTCAAAACTCTACATCGTCGCCATTTCTCAGTCGATTTTCACCTATGGATGCTTAAAATGATTATAATGACCTATAGATTCCATTTTTATGTTCTGATTAGCTGTATACACTGTTCTTTGTGTGGTTATTTTATGAGTGGAAAGCAAATGTTCAAAGTGCTACAACTTTTGATTAGAAAAAGATATAGAACTAGTTTTTGTTTTATATGACATTTTTGAATTTAGACATCCCTAATCCGACCACAAAAATTGAATCTGTAGGTTGTCCTAATCATTTTGAATGTTGAACGATTCAAATCGGACCAGAAATGCCTGAGTTATTAAGCTTCAAAGTCAATGTGCAGATCATCCATGCAAAATGACCACCTTTTTATAGACCCCCTTTATCTCGGGACTGGAGAATTAATTATGTGAGCAAACGAAAACAATCTGTCATAGCCCAGACCCCAAACCCCAACATACTCAAAGGGCATCAAAATTGGCAAATGTACCGTAAATCCTTGAATAAGTCCCCGGGGGAGTTATTTTTTCCTCATAATTTTTTGAGGGGGGACTTATTCGAGGGGGGGAGTTATTTTTTCGTCGGAATTTTGAGTAAAAAGCATGATCAATATATCATCCGAATGGGGTTAAGTTACTTGCATAAAGGTCTAAGCCAGTATAGAAATCCCATTATTCATGGAATGAAATCAATGTTAGTGTGCATCAAATGCAAAATAATGCATACTTTTAATGAACGTATACATAAATACGTTTTTTTATACGTGGACTCCTTTACCACCCATAAAATAGGGGGGAGTTATTCGAGGGGGGGAGTTATTTTTTCCTCAGCCTGCTTAGAGGGGGGAGTTATTCGAGGGGGGAGTTTTTCGAGGGGGGGACTTATTCGAGGATTTACGGTACAACAGAGTGGGATGCAGGAATGTGCATTTCCATGAAATCACAAAAAAACATACACGTATTAGTTTACACCCCAAAGTCCCTTTCACGCCTTTTTTCTGTGACGACTCCGACAACATGAAAAAGTTCAATAATTCAAGTAAAAAGTTCCATATTCATTAGATAAAATGGCCAAGTATACATACCCCCTAGGCGTATATGCATGTCAAATTGCAGATGAATCGTGCTTGTCGTTCATGAGTTATAGACGTTTGAAAATGTTTGCCATTGTTGCCATCTGTCGGGCTCCGACAATGACAAATTTTTTTCTCAAAAAGTCTGTAACTCTTAAACGACAAGCACGATTCATCTGCAATTTGACATACATACACTCCTGTTTACCTCGATCCGCACTTTTGTGATTTTTTTATAAAAAGTTTTGTCGCGCCCCCCACCTAACTTTACAGCGAATTTCATCCCATACAAAAAGTAGCCCAAAGAGTTGCCTAAATGCCCATTGGGGCACCCCCCATTGTAACGCCATGTGGGCTGTGTAAATGGCTCACACATTTTTTTATACCAAAATGCAGTGATCACCTTTTCCCATACGCGTTTCGTAAAATGATTATATTATGTCAGTCAAAGCTGGAAAACTGCTTGAAAGACATAAAAGAGTCCTAGCTTAGTGCCAAATGCCATTTCAATGGCTTATTTAGAGATAGAAAAAAGATTAGGACATTTTCAATTTGTTCTGATTTGTACAGCAGATCACGATCAGCTGTGTTTGTGATCGCTTGCTCTGCTCATGCTACATCTGTTCACACAGAGTATGCTTCTGTCTGAAAGAGAAATCCTTAGGCATTTTTTTAAAACTGACTCCGCTTGAATACAGCCCCCCACACCAGAGAATTGAATGAGCGAAATTTAAAAACAATCGCTCAATTCTTCTTACTACTAATTTTCTTCCCTGGACAAAATGTACCATGTGTTTTAAATTTCGCTCCTTCAATTCTCTTGTGTGGGGGGCTATATTCAAGCGGGGTCAGTTTTAAAAAAATGCCTAAGGATTTCTCTTTCAGACAGAAGCATACTCTGTGTGAACAGATGTAGCATGAGCAGAGCAAGCGATCACAAACACAGCTGATCGTGATCTGCTG